>JANCRC010000007.1:6005000-7205000 GCA_024362995.1 Heteromeles arbutifolia
AATTTATTTTTCTTCCTTTTCCAATAAGAAAAGCTCTCATCCCTTTCGTTTCCCCATCTTTGGTATATATACCGATCTTTAGGACATTTTACAATTTGGGGGTTTCTCTCACTGAAGGTACTTGTATAAAGGATTGTCTACGGAAGACCGGCCTACATGCGACCAGTGCCTTCGGATTCATGAAAACCTGACAGAGAGAGCTGGTTTGGGATGCATATTCCGGTGCCTTGCAGACATTCTGAATACAGTTTGATCTGATGGCAATGTTGATATCCGCACTTAGCAAACTACAGCATGCAGTGTCCTTTCGGTGATTACTGAAACTTTATAGAAAATACTACTCCAGATCGTTTGCATGTTGGTTTATTTCTCTGCTTCAGATAGTTTTGTGGCACTCAAATCCTCAATGCATTTGTACTTGTAGGCATACTTGATTCCTGAGGACCTTGGTCTTTCTACAGTCTCACTTTTGTTTGTCATTTCCCCTGGCACGAGGGACATTGTGTGCATATGCTCGCATGTTTAATATGTTCTCTGCCCTTACGAAGTTGTGCAATACATGCTGACGTGGTGCGATTCTTCAATTTAAAGGGATGTATGTGTTTTAGAATCTTCTAGTCCATGTTTTCTTTTTGTTCCATGAGTTGTGAGACCTGTGAATTCATTCATTTGGGTTCTTTCCTTGGTGCCTTTCCAGGTTTTGTTTGGGAATTGCTGGAACCGATCAGCTGCCTTCCAAAATGGATTTGCTTTTGTGGCGTTGTTCGCTACATCAGGTTACTGATTTCCTTAAGAGATAACTAATCATGTTCACTTTGCTTTAGTTTTGCTGCTTTCGAATTTGTTCCCTTTTTTATTGTCGGGATCATTTTATTTGTTGCGAATTCGTTTTGTGATCTAAATTCTAAATAGTAGGATTTGCTTTTGCTGTAGTGGAGTTTCCTAAATAGGAACAACAATATACAATGGGTATAAAAGAATTATAGGGACAAAAAGAATTTCCAATGGATCGGAAAGTGAGTTCTAAAGTATAGAGACTCATCGGATATATAGTGGTATAGGGACTGAATGAATCTCACATATAGGAACTGTTTAGAGACAAGCTTGAGTGAAAAACGGGCTCACAATCTTGATTGAAGATTATAATGCTTTTAATTAATTAAAAAATGTTAACGTAAATAAAAAAATGTGCATCTTAAGTAGAACAGATTATAATGCTTTTAATTAATTAAAAAATGTTAACGTAAATAAAAAAAATGTGCACCTTAATTGGAACATGGAGCTCACAATCTTGATTGAAAATTTAATGCTTTTGATTAATTAAAAAAAAGAAGTAAATTATATTTACACATCCTAAATTACTTATCTCACACATTTTTATTTTTTTAATATTTTTAACACACTACCAACACTTGGTAAAAAATATTAAAAAATTAAAAAGGTGTGTGAGAAGTAATTTAGAGTGTATGAATATACTCTCTCAAAAAAAGATTAACATAAACAAAAGATGCGCATCTAATCAAATTATCACATAAAATCATAAAAACTTCAAATTTAAAGATTATATTATAAAGACTCTTCTATTGGAGACAATATTCTTTTAGAGACACAAATTCTTTAAGTTCTTAAATAAGTACTCAAAAGTGGTGGTAAGAATCTTAAACAGGGACTTCATTTGGAGATGCTCTTAGTATTGCTTTTGCTTTGCTTTTTCTTTTGCTTTTGCTTTCAAGGCTTGGGCTTTTGCTTTAGTATTGCTTCGGCTTCATTTTGCATTTCGATCAAATCCATAAATCCTTAAACCCTAATTTAACACACTATATAACCAATGACTGCA
The DNA here is from genome assembly GCA_024362995.1 of Heteromeles arbutifolia. Lineage (NCBI taxonomy): Eukaryota > Viridiplantae > Streptophyta > Magnoliopsida > Rosales > Rosaceae > Heteromeles > Heteromeles arbutifolia. The sequence continues at coordinate 6,006,838 of JANCRC010000007.1, forward strand.
CCAACCGGAGATCTAGGGTTCCGAAACAAAAAAGCATACCATTTCTTTGGGCAGAGTGTTGCCATCCTTAGTGAGCGTAATGTTGCCAGCTCCACCAACAAGCCTGAAAACATTATCGAAGAAATTAAAATTGAAAAATCAATAAAAATTGAAAATTGAATAAAAAATTATAAAAGTAGTGTAATTTTTTCCTACATTTTGATGGTGCCCTTGGGGCCGAGGTTGGTCTTGAGAACGTCCTGCAAGCCCTTGCCGGCGTTGATGTTCATTTGCAGCGCCGCCGATTTGTTCAGCACCCCCGCATTCGGATTCAGCACTCGAATCGACATCCTTTTACTTCTTCTCCTCCTCCTTGTTCTTCTGCTCAGATGAAATCCAACTTTTGTGAGTTGGAGAACAAGTCGAAGCTCCAAAACTGTATAGTTTTATGAATCTCAGAGCGTGGGGTTTGTTACAAAACTGTATAGCTTTCTGGAGAACAAGTCGAAGCTCCAAAACTGTATAGCTTTCTGGAGGGGACTCAGAAAGCTCGAAAATGTATCCTTCTGCAAAACGTCGTCGTGTTGGTTTTACAGACCGACTAAATGGGCCGGTTCAAAAGTCTAAAGTCCAAAGAGGAAATGGGCTCATTGGTGATGAATATTATAGCTCAATTTATTGGGCCACAATTAAAACCCAATTCTCTTTTTCATTTTCTTTTCTACTTTTCTCTCTTTTAAGTGTACTCCTAGAGAAGTAATGTATGGTCGAACTGTCATGCAGTATTACTTCACTCATGTTATAAAGTACTCGTTTTTATTCCTCTTAAATTGAAAAATTATTCTCTCTATTTCTAAGATGTTTTTAACTTTTCAATTTCAATCCAATCCTCCATACCAAATATGATAGACGTTTATAAAAAAATCTCATGTTAATCATGTACAAAAATTTCTTGTAAATAGTGGCCCTTTTGTCAAACGATAGGATGTTTATAATATACTTCTACAACCGCTCCATTAACTCACCCACAAGAAGCAAAACGAATTATAGACAATGTAAAACGGGGATATTTGCAACCTCCTCATTAGTTTGGACATTCTCAGTTTTTTGTAGAATCCTACGATATTGCTTGATGGTCATAAATTTTGTTCTAATAATATAGTTCATGGTATATAGTTTATCAGTATCCAGCCCCTTCCATTGCTTGAGCAATGGTGGGATGGTCAAAAAGGAGGAGAAGAAGTGAAGGTGAGAATAATTTTAAAGAAAAAGATGATGGCAGTGGCTCATCCATTTCTTCCTTAAACCTTCCTGCATGGTGGGGGACTGGGAAAGATTTGTTTCTGACTTTCTGTTAGGAATTTGAGCCTGAAAGAATCTGAAACTTAAACTAACCGTGACTAATAACGCATGTGACTTATGAACAATGAGAATATATATGACCAATCGTGTGGGATCCGTGTCCATGGATTTGCTGAGGTATCTGGTTTCATGACGACTTAGTTCAATGGACTGGAAGATATTCAGGTTTAAATTGCATATTATATATCAAATGCTAGATTTTTCTCGTATAAAATCTTCTCAGCTAGTAACCGACTTAACGTTGAATTTTTTAAGACAAGGTTCATCTTGCTCGAAAATTCTAGAATGGATACCAACCCTTAACATTGATCAGATGCATGAACGGTTGAATGTGCGGTCTGTTGAGAGTCCATATCACATCGAGAAAAAAGAGATTTTGTATGTATTTACAAAAGTTTGGATCACTTACCATATTGCCAATTAATTTTTTAGATATACTGCCATGCTCCGGTAAGAATCCATATCATATTGCCAACTGGTAAGAATCCCAATACATTCCATGCTCCGGTCTATAAGAAAAATCTCATCTTGTTTAGATACTAATTTTCTGATTATGGCCTTTGAATTTTTTACTTCACACATTGAATCTACATTAATGAAGTTCAAACTTGAATGTAAGAAATGGCATGTTAGTGCCAATCTGCGATAAGGATCACAACTTGAATGTAGGAAAATGAATGTACAATCCCTTAACCAAGATTCTTATGCTAGATGCTAGTTGGGCGGCAGGCTCCCCCGTCTAGGCAAACTAGGCTGATCTAAGTAGATTTATTATATACTGTATACATAAGTGCCTAATTATAATTAAAAAAAAAACAATGAAAAAACTTATTTTTTAAACACATATCAAATTAATAGTAATGAAAGTGTAAGAAGCAAGGTGCAACCTTTTATTAGTATTACTCGTTTTGGCACTAAAAGCACTTTCTTATATCCCCATGAGTCAAACAATACTATGTTATTTCCGATGCTTAAGTAGTTTTATTTCCAATGTTCGTTGGAGTCATAGGAATTCATTTATTCAATTAGCAGGAAGTAATTGATTTAGATCATGAAGGAATAGATTTGGATATATTATCCAAATTGTTAAGTTCATCCATAAATCTACTACATCAAAATAAAAATAATTTGGTGCATTGGTAGGCACCTAGGGACTAATCTGAAGTTGCCAACCGCAAAGCACTTAGGCGGAGATTTTTAAAACAGTTGCTTAATAAACTTAAGTCTGCAGAAGTAAATGATCTCTAATTTGAAAAGAAATTTACCAATCGACGACTTTTCAATTTTCCTATTATTTTCTTTGCAAACCATTGTCTAGCACCATGCATGAACTTTATATGAAAGTCTAACAGTACTGTGGAAGAATAATGACGTGCATGAAAAAAGATGGACGAACGGCATATATTCCTGAGGCAAGTACAATATTAAGAGCAAAATCTAATGTTTTTTGGGACAATTTGTACAGGAAAGGTACAACTGTACGTGTTCGTTGCAAAAACTACAAATAGTCAACCAATGTTCGATTTCCAAATTCCATAAACTGACAGATTTGTGGAAGAACTTCAAAATTGAAAAAAAAAAAAAAAAAGATGATTAATTGCATTTCATGAAATTTCAGAGAACTCAATTTTGGTAATTATTCACTAACAAGGGATTTCCAGAAGAGGGTTATTTTTAAAGGAAAACTAACGAAAAGTCCAAAAAAACTTCCATTTTAATGAAAAGTCATTTTTAAATGTATAGTGAATAGTACCAGGGAAAGGTAAAAATGTGATTTTTCGTTAAAAGTGAATAGTACCGGAAGTGTTTCGTTAAAACTCCCTATTTTTAATGCATGTTTTTATCTTTTGTCAATAGTTTCAACGCATTCTTTGTGTTTTAGGTACATTGAAAAATTTCATGTTTGAACGAATTGTCTAGCCTTAAGTTTCCCTGGTCATCCCATTATTTTTTTTTTTTTAACAAAACGATATTATCTACACTAAGGGGGGAGGAGATGTGTTTAGCCTCACAATGAGTTAGCAATAATGTGGTTCATATTCGCCTTTGGCGAGAATTAAACCTAAGACGTCTCACTTACAAGTGAAAAGAAATATCACTAGACCGTAGTACTAAGTGTTTGGTCATCCCACTGTTGAAAACCAATTTCGGGCATCAACATGTTTGATTAGTTGACCTTTTATTTCAGTCTCTTTTCTCTTCATGTGAGAGACCTTCCTTCTGCTTGAGGATGCTTCTCACCATTTCATGTGAGGGATTTCCATATCTTGCTTCAATTTGGTGCCGACGATCCTAGCTACGGCTGGGATCGGTGGGTGGTCTTCTGTTTTTGTCTTTTCCTTCTTCTCCCCTTACATCTACTAATGGTTCTTCCAATTTTCCTCTCTGGCCTTTCCAATTTCTCAACCCTCGTGGGCATCCATTTTCAAGGCCCTTCCTTGCTTCGCTTTTCAGCTATGTTTTCTACTGAGTTCATGTGTAGAGTTTTGGTGTTTTATCTGGCTCGGGTGTTTCCAACACCACAATGTTCTTCTTGTTGTCTGTCGTTTCCGGTGGTGTTGCTCGGGATTTTCTCGGAGCTTCTTTCAGATGGTTGGCTTCTCTATGGTCGACTATCTCTTGGTGATGGTTATGCGCAGGTGGCGTTTGTGGAGGTGATGATCGGCGGTGGACAGAGAATCGGATGGCTGGCTGATTTTCAGATTGGCGGGGGAGAGCGCAGTGGATGGTTCTGGGAAGTTCTGTTGTGTTTGGGCTTCACTGTTGTTGGGCTCGTTTTCTGTGTTTTCTTTGTTCTTAGGCCTGTTCTTTGTTTGTTCATAGGAATAATTTGGGTCTTTGTTTGTTTGTAAGTGTGTGTTTGTTTTAATAAAAATTCTTCGTTGGGTGTTTGTTTTAATAAAAGTTCTTCGTTGGCGATCCTTTTAGATCCCACTGACCAAAAAAAAAGAAGATAATGTTCCAAGAAAAAAAAAATAAAAAAACCTGGTGAGGGAAGTAACGCTTTAATCAAATCAACAAAAAAGAAAATGGCAACAGAATAATTGGACATCATAAACTAGAAGGCAGGAACAACCTTGGTGATAAGTTTTATCCGTTGACTCCAGTCTCATTTTCTTCTCAATGCTTGACATCAATCATGAAAGTGACTCAGACGCAAAATAGACCAGATGGTCACGATAGTGTGTTCGCCTCTACATGTTTAAATATCCCTCTTTGTAAATCAAACAGAGTAAGAAACTTTTAATTTGGAGGGCTGCCTAATTCTAGCTCAGGTTAGATGAGAATAATCTGCATAACAGCATATGCTGAGTTCGATTCCCACCTTTCAGATAACTTTAATTCTTTCAGAACGAGCCCAATGTTTCTCATTTTGTATATAAAGACCTTGTACGTGCCGAAGGAAACCACATTCACATCCATTGATCCACAAACATTGTATGAAATTTAGAAGAAATATGGCAGCCATATCTCTTTATCGAAGGCTTAACCTCCAAGCAACTAGAAAACCTAACCAACATGGAGGTGTACTCGAAGAAATCGAAGGCCTCATCCGAGTTCACAAAGACGGATACGTTGAAAGGCCTCCAACATCCCAAGTGTCCCCAGCACTCTAGCTCTACCACCTGGTGTCGCGGCCAAACACGTTGTCATTGACAATTTACCAACTTATGGGCACGTATTTATGTTCCAAGCCACCCCAGAAGCCTCCGCATGATTGTATACTTCCACGGCCGTGGATTCTGTGTTGGATCTGCTGCTTGGAGCTGTTACCATGAGTTTCTAGCCAAACTTGCTTCACAAGCAAGTTGTGTCATCATCTCTGTGAATTACCGTTTAGCCCCCGACAACCGTCTCCCTGCTGCTTATGATGACGGATTCAAAGCCCTTATGTGGGTAAAACAACAAGCTCTGAATGAGTGTAGTGAGCAAAAATGATGGTTAAGTAAGTGCAACTTGTCCAGCTTGTTCATAGGTGGTGACAGTGTATGGGCTAACATAGCCTACAATGTCACCACACATTTAGGTTCATGCGACCCCTCCATTTTAAGGTCATTGAGTCTCATGGGCACCGTCTTGATCCAACCCTTTTTCGGATGAGAGGCTCGAACTTGGTCCGAAAAGTGTGCAACTCAGCCTCCATACTCCGCCCTAACTCTGTCAAATTTGGACCCGTATTGGTTGTTGCCTCTTCCCTTAGGGGCTAGCAGAGACCATCCGTGGTGCAACCCTCTAGCGAAGGCCAGCGTGGCAAAATTGCGCGATTTAAGGCTCCCGAGCATGATGGTATGCGTATCGGAATTGGATATATTGAAGGATAGGAATTTCGAGTTGTGTAACGCGTTGAGTAGCATGGGGAAAAGTGTGGAAACTACAATGCACAAAGGAGTTGGACATGCATTCCAAGTTCTGCATAACCATCAGCTCTCTTATTCCCGAACCCAAGAATTAATATCTCACATCAAGGCCTTCACGTTCACGATCAAGCAATAATAGCTATTTCATGGATTCTTTTTCTAGTTTGATATTTTATTAGGGTATTATGTAATATATTATGCTGAAATTAGCTCAATATTGAAACTTGTTAAGTACTTGTTATGTATTATATTTTCATGCTATATGAATTTTGTTCACTTAGTAATCCGTTGTGTGAGTTCGAGAACGTCATATTTGATGGAATCAACAACCAGCAATGAAGTCTTGTTGATCCATCAGATGAAGGATTCATATGTGGACGATTGCCAAAACCTCTACAACAACTTGCATGTGATTTTTTTAGTTTAAAAGATTGATCAGAAGAATGGCGACAACTTTCTCGAGGTACAAAGTTTGATTATTCCCATTCTTTTGGATATAGTAGACCATATATGAGTAGATGGTCGAAAATTTGGAAGATATACTGCAATTCATGGTGAGTGAGAGATATTCTGTCTGAGAGTCAGAGCCTTTTCTCTCCGTGATGAGAGCAGCAGCAACACTAACGATTTTCCTCTTGCTGGCAGCCCTAATTTTGATTAGGGTTGGTGGCAGCCCTTCCTTCTTCCTCTTTGCTTCCTCTTTTTTTTTTTTTTTTGATGTTTTCGCCTGCTTTCCTTCCTATTTTGCTTTCCCTTTACACCCCGATTTTCACAGGTATATGTTGCTGTCCTTAGATCAAATCATCCATCCATCCATCTATATACATGTTCTTATTTTGGCTTCCACCGACTCCATCTCCGCTCTGATCTGCAGTCAATTTTAACCACGAAGTGATGCGGTCTTCAAGTGAGAAGCTGCGTAAAGTTTCGGCGTTCACACCAGCTCGAGTGGCAACACCACCTCATCTCTCAGTCTGCCATTTTTGGCATTGTTGCTTATGGCAATCCCACAGGCTTCTAGGTTTCTCTTAATCTGTGGTTGCGATCGATGAGATGTTTTCTGGTGGAAGGCGAAATTTATCTTCTTTTCATCTCTGAGATGTGGGGTCCTGGTGAAAGTTGATGGTGGAGGCTCGTGACCGTCGTGGAGTGCAGTTCCCGTGCTTTCGGCGGTGTCGTTGGAAGGAAGCAACTAGGTTTAGCTTCTATGCTTGTTTTTGTTTTGGGCATTTGGGTTACTATTGAGGTCCATTCTTTTGCTTGAGTGGTTATTGTATTTGGGTCTCAATTTGTGTAATTAGTTGTGTTATGTTAATAAAGTAACCCTTGACCAAAAAAAAGAAAAAAAACTACAATTCATGATACTTTAAAATCATCTATGCGTGGACAAGATAGTTAGAAATTTGACAACTCTCTTTATGATATTAAAAATTCAACAATATGGAGATTGAGTTCGTTTAGTCCAAGTTTATCGTAGTTATAGATGAGATGGTGAAGTTTAAGTATTTATTTTACTTTGCCAGTGTTAAACTTTGCAATTTTTTGAAATTAGTTTATACCATTGTTATCAAAATTCCTGGCGCTAGGCGGCTGGCTACCGTCCCAATTAATCCCTAGGCGTTTGAAAATTAAGGACACCTAGACCTGCTTAGCCACCTGCCTAGATCGCCTTGGTGCCCGCCTAAATCCTCCTAAGCATCAGCCTAGGTTGCAACTTCCACTTTGACAAAAAATAAAACCTCAATTTATACAACTACTTCTTGTAATTCTATTTTAGTTTGAAGAGCATTGTGATTATGTGAAATCTCAACGGCACATTATTTCAATTGCCAAACATGTACCCTAGGACACGTTTGAGAAGTGCTCTCAAGCATTTAAAAGAATTTTTCAAACGAACTCCTAGAATCTAATATAATATTTGGGCCACAGTTATCGATCATGATCACATTTTTAATAAGAGAGACCGACCGAAATCTTTTTTATTCAAACCCAATGTTTTCCTACATTTGTGTCCCAAAGACTTTTCGGCCCAATTAAGAAACCCAGTAAAATTACCGACCGACCATTAGCCCAATTTTGATCAAATTCAATTAATTGGAGGCAAAGAAATCAATCTGCCCTAACTGTGCGATTTTCCTCTTTCGCGAGCTTTTCTGTATCAATCAGGTAATCAATCTTTTCTGCGTCGAATTTTCTTAAAATTTTGAAATTATTATACGAATTTGTTTTCTTCTAATACGGTTTGGATTTAGGGTTTGCCTTTTAATGTTTTCCTTGTCCGAATTGGTTTCCTTCCGGTGGATTGTGTTGGTCTGAACTGTATGTAATTCAGGACACGAGTAATTTTTTGTGTGTTTTGTGAATTCAACTGCAGAGAAGTATTATTGTTATAGATGAAGTTGGGATGTTGATGAACCCAATTCTACAAAGACTTGGACTCTTGAGGGAGAATCCGATGATGAAGAGACGGGTATGGACGTTGATGGAGAAGCCTATCGCACTGACAAAGAGGATGGAGCTGTCTTGGAGGTTGATTCCGAGAATGAAACAGCTGCACCTGCTTTGCAGGTTGATGAAATTGATCCATTAGATGCTTTTATGAATTCTACGGTGCCGCTTGAAGTGGAGAAGCTGCCCAATGCTGCAGAGCAATCAATAGTTTTGTTGAAAAAGGTTCAAATAAATCTTTAGGCAGAATAATTCCTGAGGAGGATTCAGACTCGGATTATGGGGACACTGGGAATAATGACAATCCCTTAGAAGACGAAGACGATGATGAGTCCACTCAAAGATAGATTATGAACCATTCCGAAAAAATTTCTACATTGAGGTAAAGGAGATCTCAAAAATGACCCCAGAAGATGTGGGTGCATACCGAAAACAGTTGGAATTGAAGATACATGGTAAGGATGTCCTGAAGCCCATTAAGACCTGGCACCAAACTGGACTTACAAATAAAATCTTGGAAATGATAAAGAGGCTCAGGCATTGCCTATAATTATGAGCGGTCGAGACTGCATTGGCATTGCAAAAACTGGCTCAGGCAAAACCCTTGCATATGTGCTGCCAATCCCTGGTGGTGTAACTTTACCAGGAACAGCAGCCGTTGTGCCTGGGATGGGTCTGGCACTTGTTGGACACGAGTGGGCAGCTCGGGCAGCAGCAATTGCAGCTGCCATGAATTTGCAGCATAACCTGGCAAAAATTCAAGCTGATGCAATGCCCGAGCACTTTGAAGCAGAGTTGGAAATAAATGATATTCCCCAGAATGCCCGATGGAAGATTACCCACAAGGAAACTTTGGGCCCTATATCAGAGTTGACCGGAGCTACCATTACTATCAGGGGTCAATATTTCCTGCCAGGCAAGGTTCCAGGGCCAGGAGATCGTAAGGTATTCTTGTTTATTGAGGGTCCTACTGAACAATCTGTCATGAGAGGTAAAGCACAGAACTAAAACACAAGTTGGAAGAAATCATGAATCAGGCATTATCACATCCTGGCGGCGCTCAGCAACGCAGATATCATGTTATATAAGTGAGAACATGATTGCTACTTACTTTTTGCATAATTTTATCTGTGTTTGCTGAAATTAATCTGCCACTCAGTTCTTGGTTTATTGTTTCTCCGTCACCTAATGGGTTTTCTTTTTGAATTTTTCTATTTAATAGAATATTTTTGTCATTTCACGTCCTATCTATCCTGCTGATCTTCAATATTTAGGAGTCATTTTATTTTTTACAATGAATAATCTGATACATATGGATTTGTTTTGTCTTGCTTTGCACAATTTTCAATCCCACGTGATTTTTTTTTCCTTCTTTTGTTTGTCATTTCCCCTGGCGCGAGGGAAATTATGTGCATATGCTCGCATGCTCAATATTTCCTTCGCCCTTACAAAGCTATGCAAGAGATGCAATCATGGTGCGACTCTTCAGTTTAAAATCTTCTAGTCCATGTTGTTTTTTTTTGTTCCATGAGTTGTAGGACCTGTGAATTCATTCGTTTAGGTTCTTTCCTTGGTGCTTATCCAGGTTTTGTTTGGGAATTGCTGGAGCCAATCAGCTGCCCTCCAAAATGGATTTGCTTTTGTGGAGTTGTTCGCTATAACGGGTTACTGAGTTCCTGCAGAGATAACTAACCCTGTACAATTTGCTTTAGTTTTGCTGCTTTCGACTCTGTTCACTTTTTTATTGCCGTGATCATTTTATTTGTTGCGAATGTGTTTTATAATCTAAATTCTAAATAGCAGGCTTTGGTTTTGCTTTCTATTTAAGATTTTCAGTTTTGGTTTGTTTTTACGTTCTTTTGATTCTCAGTAGCAGATTTAATTCGTCCTCTTTCTTGTGGAGACGATCTTATATTGCAGACAGTAGTTAACCAACACATTGATGATATACTAATGTCTTTTGTTTGTTTCAGCTTCAGCTATCAACAGAACATAAGCCAATCGGAATGATTTCTTGCCAAAGGTCAATATATATCGTAGTGGTTCTCTCATTATAATTTTGATTAATTTTGATTCTCACACGTTACATCTCTCTCTCTCATACAAACTGATATAGCATTGATGATGATGATGTTGAACGTGGTGCGATTCTTCAGTTTGAAGGCATGTATGTGCTTTAGAATCAAGAGATGTGAATGGGGTGCATTCTTCCGTTTGATGGGATGTATGTGCTTTAACAATCTTCTGCTCGATGTTTTGTCTTTTTTTTTGTTCCCTGAGTTGTGGGACCTGTAAATTCATTCATTTGGGTTATTTCCTTGATGTCCAGGTTTTGTTTGGGAATTGGTGGAGCCGATGATCTGCTCTTCGAAAAGAATTTGCTTTTGGTGGAGTTGTTCGCTACAAGGGTTACTGACTTCCTTCAGAGATAACTAACCCTCCGCACTTTGCTTTAGTTTTGCTGCTTTTGACCTTTTTCACTTTTTGATTGTGGGTGTCGTTTTATTTGTTGCAAATATGTTTTATGATCTAAACTTTGTGAAATTTTCAGTGTGCCTGAAACACGGGCACATACGCCATATGTCTTAGTCGCAGGCTTTGCTTTTGCTTTCTAGGAAGGAGGAGACCGGTGGCTTTGTATGTCCCCTTTCATTCAATTTTTACTAGCCTAAGCTCGCACTCTTTGTATAAAGTTTCTAAGTTCTCAAGTAAGTATTAGTATTTTTTTATTCATTTTTAATCTGTAAATGAATATATTTTTGAATAGAAAGTGACTCAGATTGTTTTAGGTTGGAAAACACAATGACCATATTGACTTAAATAAAAAACATAGCAACTAAAATAGATTTTAACACCTCGTTTTAGCCTCTCACATATTTGTTTAATCCTTATTGTTGTTTTTGTTTGACTTTTTCAATTTGACCACCAGAAATATAGATAAATGTGCGAGAAGCTAAAAATTGTGGGTGAAAATAGAAAATATTGCGTACTTTTGAGGAGTAGGCATCAATTGCCTATACCATTGAAGTTAATTTTGACCTACATGACTCATCAAAATGAGTTTGCCTATTCAATTGCCTACACTATTAGAGATGCTCTTACTGAAAAGAAGCATATCAAACCGGCCGTATGCATGAGCAAAGAACACTCCACTTATCAAATGTGTTCAAGAAGGCTGTACATATATGTATATCACATCCTTCACACATCTACCACCAGTTTCACGAGGAATAAAATTTTCTAGCTATTTATTTTATTTTATTAAATTCGGGGATCGTGAGCAATATTTTGTATTTTTATATTTTTATATGTTTTTGGAATTTTCAAACTTGACTCGTGGACGTTGCAGATCGAACTTGAGCATTGACATTGCAAGTAGCTTTGGCTAGAGTATCCTAATCCTACATTGGAATGAGCCGACAAGTGATTTCCTTCGTGAAGTAGTTAAGTTGAGTTTCGTTGTCTCGCATGTTGGATTTCTCTACAGCATTGGCTGGATGTAGTTTTCGCCTTGAGCGATGAGTTATATGATCTCGTCAACCAACGATAAATTTATGTGGTATCACTCATCCGCGATGACTTTATGTGGTCTCGTTATTTGGCAATGACTTGTTGTAGTCATTGATACAAATATGTTGCATCTATCGTTTTGTGGTATGAGTGGCGCCTTGCTGTTTGACGATGACTTGTGGTCACTAATAGAAATCTGTTGCGTCTATCGTTTTGTGACAAATTAGTACAGTGGCGTGTGTAGTTTTGGTACATGTGGTAGCCGTTTGGAGCTTTACTATGGTTCCCTTGTCTGAGAAAATTCACGCTAGATCATTTTTCTTGTCAGTGGAGCATTGTCCCCAATCAGCACCTTTGTATTAGTTTGCAATGTTAAATAAAAGGATAATTATAGGGATACTAAATTTTAAACCAAATGATGTGTCACAAATATGAAATAAGCATGTTAATCAACACTTAAGTAATAATCTAATCATCAACATCCACATCAGTTGGTTTACAAAATTTGGTTTAGAAGTTTGTTCTCCCTAGCATTACTCTAAATGAAATATCAACCTATCGTTTCTTGTAAAAAAGAATTTGTAAAAAGAGAAAAGATAAGAGTACAAGTAGACCAAAAAAGGAAAGATAAAGAAAATGAAATGCTGAGATTAAAAATAAAAGATTTAAATAACTATGGAAATCAAAGCTAACGGTTGAAACATCCGTAAATTGAATGATACATAGCATTGAAGCCTCACCCGATTTTATAATTTACTTTGGTCTTTTTCTTTTGTGAGAATGATATTCTTACTTGTCTTAGTGGTTGTTCAAATTTCTCATCTCACATCAGAATGAGATTCTTTCGAGTTTCTATAAATTTCTCTCCACTTCTCTCATTTGATTTCATTCTCTGCTTTCATCTTCCAAATCTTGTAACTATTTTGGGGATTTATATTTTAAAAATTGTTTATATTTTGGATTGCAGGTTCTTCCTTGTCAAATCGGGACTTTGGTTTGTTTTTGTACCTGGATCTTGTTGATTGCCTTGTTTTCGAAATATAAACACACATACTATGATTTCTTCTCTTGTTCTTAGCATTTATAGGTGGGGTTCTGAGGAGAAAAGGGAGTCTTGAATTTGGATGAGGAGGGCCACAAGGGTGCTTGATTTTCACTATAGCACTTGCCCTCCTCAAGTGGTGTTAGACAGTTGATTTTGTTTTTTTTTTTTTTTCTTTCACATATGCTCTATTAACATAAAATCTCGTTGAATAAATGGGCAGGTTGAATATGACTGCTACAGTTGTTTCTACCGTTGTTAACCGTGAGAACTATAAGGATTGGAGTTTTCGGATGAAGACCTACTTTAAGGCCGAAGATCTTTGGGGCATCGTCAAAGGCACTGTTAAGAAACCTCCTGGAGGAGAAGAACGTAAGGCTTGGAAGAAGAAGCATGCCAAGGCCTTATATGCAATCCAGAATTCTTGCGGGGATGATACTTATCCATTAATCAAGGACGAAACCACGGCCGTAGAAGCATGGTGGACTTTATCACTTCAATTGGAGCGAGATGAAAGTGGTACGTACACACATGAAAAGTTGATGGGGAACATTTTGTAATTATTTTCACACGTAAGCACAGGCATTTGTATATATGAAGGGAAAAGAAAAAGAAAATTGAGAATTGAATGATATATCAAGATTTTCATTTTCAGCACACAAGCCAGTCGGTGAAGCGTATCCGAACACGGCAGAGTCGGCATTGGAAGAAGGTCTCAATGTCAGTGAAGGTATCCCCACAAATTAATACTTTTTGTACATAATTCTATTTAATAGTAATTAATGATGACCATTTAGGTTCATTATCGGTGATATTAATTAGGAGTGGAATCTCCCTCTTATATTATTATTATTATTTTGTTATACTTTCCGTAGAATTTCCCATTTGTTTATTTCAAGAGGAATTGTATTAATTAATTATTTTGATGCAAGTGTGGGAAATTTAGCAATTAACAAATATGGGATGCAGAAGCAGGATACTATGAGATCCAAGAAACTTTCGTGAAATATGTGGAGTCTAATGATTGGGATAATGCGATCAGCTTTCTTCGCAAACATCCCCAGGCAGGAAGTGCAAGACTTCCACCGCTTGATAATACAGCTCTTCACTACGCAATCAGGACGAGGTGCAGCGTGCTTATTATACAACAGTTGGTGGAGTTAATGGATAACGGACACTTGGAAATAACAGACTTCTTTGGTTACACAGCTCTTTACGATTTGATAAGTCTGTTTCCAGAAAGGGTTCCAGTAGCCGAACGCATGGTTGAAAAGAACCCCAATTTACTTACTATTTTACCGAGATTTGATCGGAAGGCTCTTATCCAATTACCGGAATTGGATCAGAAGGCTCTAGTTGTCGTGGCCCAAGAGACGACAAAAGCGGAACAAATGGCTTGCTATCTCTATTCCCTCACTCCACCCAAAACGATAAAAGTTATTGATGCCGCTCAACTTATTTCTGACAGTTTTCGTCTCCAAAGATTTGGTACAACTTTTCCCCATCTAATTTTTTTTTTCCTGTTACAAATTGTCTATATACATACTCATAATGTTTTCTTTTCACATTTGCATTATATAGATATTGCGTGGGATTTGATTCAACGTTACCCAAAATTGGTCATGGCTATAGACCACAATGGGAATATCCCCTTAGCAATATTAGCCAGTAACCGTTTTGCATTCAAAAGCGGAAGGCCGCTCAGTTTATGGGAAAAATTGATCTATTGTGGTTAGTACATAATTGCTTTTTGTTTTCTCGTTGTATTTTTTTCTTTCTAAAGTTAAAGCTTGATATAAGTCCAATTTTGTTAAGTCACTATTAGTATTAGTCCACGTACGTAAAATTGGTCCAATGTCTAGAATTACACATCATCATATTTTTATTTTCGTACCAATATCAATATACCACTAAGATTATAACCATTTCAACCGAATCTTGAAACAAAAGAAAGTAAGCAGAGAAGCCAGTTGAGGAAAAGCCTTAGAGAATCATGTGGTAACCTATTTAGCCTCTTATTGTAATATTAAGATGATAGACATACTATAATTTGTTTGTGTTATATTAAGATTATAAACATGCTATAATTTGGGTTAAGATTCCTTTTCAATCCTTTTCTGATTGAGAGGATTTAAAAATCCACGTATTCTAAAATTTCAGAATCTCTAATCACTGAAGAATTACACTATATAGTGAATAAATTTGAAGAAAAGCTTCAAATTTGCATATAAAAAACTTTACGAAGAACAATCGCAACTCACATGGGTGTGGGGATTTCCAGTGGAAATTCCTTCTCCGATCTAATTTGTCTGAATCAAAATTCTATTTCAAATCAATGCAACAAACAAAATTAATACATAATTCATAAAGTGGTGTACATGATTTTGAAAAGCCCCTTGCATGCATAGCACAAAACCCAAAACGGCAAAAACAAAGAAGGAGATATGTGACTATTTTTTTCAATCCTTTTCTGTTTGGAACGAATGGAAACCACACACTAATTTACTGAAAACGAAATTTGATTTCCTTTCGATTATTCATCTCTAAATATTAGTGGGGTGTGGGTAGTTACTGTTGAACCTCCCACTAAACTCAGTCCAGATCGTGGGGATCCTGCAGAGTAAACTATCAACTGGTTCGCGTTTATTCTTCGTACATCTTTTTCGGCACGTAATTACCTTTTGTTTTGATTTTTTTTTCTTGAAATACAGTTTTGTTATTCAGTTATTTTTTTTTACCAGTTTGTCCTCCTTTTTCGGAGTTTGATTGTGAAGGAAACAGATGGATATTCTTGGCATTTTGGAATGCTTCACCAAATTGGGGCTCTCCTTTTATACATAGGGTGAAGTGCCAATTTAGTCCCTGAACTATCACCTCAGTGAAAATTAGGTCCCTGAATTATTTTTTCAGTAAAATAAGTCCCTATATTCATTACAAATTGCTAATTTCATCCCTAATTATATTCAAAGTTATTTTATCCAATTTTTCGTCAACTTAAGTCACTTGACACACTTTAGAGTGTAATACCATCATTTTCTCGTCTATAAGCCCTTAACATTTCATATAGGTTGCGAATTTAATGTCTAATTTACCCTCAAAGGTTAACTTACACTATTTCTTTATGAAAAACTATCAATTTGTCCTCCAAAATTAACTCCATACACTACTTCTTTATGAAAAACTACCAATCTACCCTTCAATATGTATCACATGCAAGTAACGCGACTTAAATTGATGAAAAATTGAATATAGTAGCTTCGAATATGACATTAGGGATGTAATTGGCAGATTTTTATAATTCAGGGACTAATTTTTCTGAAAAAATAATTTAGGGACCTAATTTCCACTAAGGTGATAATTCAGGGACTAAATTGGTTGTTTACCCTTTTATATATATATATATATATATATATATATATAGAAGATAACGACTTTCACACAAAAACAACACAAACATAACTTAACATAAAAATCTTGCTTGAGAGGAATATTTCATTGAATTAATGATTGGGCTTGTATTCTTATCTTGATAGGTATACGCATAAAACCACTTCCTCCCATCAACAATGATAGTCATATAAATGTTGATCAAGGGCCTCTCGCAGAACAGAAAGAGAATAAAAGGCATCATCTCATTTCCTCAGGTAATTTACATGTCTGCAATCCAATTTGGTTTTTGTTAATGCCATGCCAATGCTACTACAACTTAGGTTTGTATTCATGATATCAGTAGATCAATAGAATGTTAAGCAAAATACTTAAACACACAAAACATAAACAAAATGTGCAGATTATAGAACTCTTTAAAACCGAAATAGAATAAGGGTTTCACCTTAATTTCAGCCACAACCTTCCATTCTTCTCGGTCGAGCTTGGAAATAACCTTGATACACCTTCCTCCTCCCCAATCTTCCACATGCATACACAAAATGGAATTAAAATTCCAAATATAGAATCGATCCCAAAACTTAAAGCTTTGATTTTGGGATTAAAAACACTTACACTGGAGGACAGCCCACGAGGAGTGGATCATTTTTACCTCTTGGGTCGAGCTCCAATTCCGACAGGTTTGGCCGGAAATCCCGAGGTCACCGTTTCTTAGATCTGAAATTGAGGAAATTCGGCTACGAATTTGTAGAATCTATCTTGGGGTTTGAAAAAAGGACGGAAAGAGGATTGTGAAGGTATAATTTGACGGTCGTTGGTGACCGGTGGACGGCGGTGCTGTTTGTCTTTACTGGGTTGCTGAACCAGCGTGAAAGGGAAGGGAAGGGAAGAGAAGAGGGAGTAAGAGGTACGGGAGGGAAGAGAGAGAGAGAGGCAAAAAGATAGGGAAAGGAAGGGAAATAAATTAAAATGGCAATGAAAAATAAAAGTAATTAAATTGACAGCACAAGGTAAAATTTAACTAATGGTGAAAAATAAGTATATATCCTTCAGCTAATGGAAAAATAACTGATACGAGGGAAATAGTGCTAGTGATAAATAAAATGTTTTTGTTTTGTTTCTCATTAAATTTGACATGTAATGCAGGAATGAGTTTATTCCGAAGGTTAGTGGCGAATCTCCAAACTTTTTTGGGTGAGCCACGTACACATTTATATTGTTGATTGATTTTTTTTTTTTATGATAATTTTATTAGTAGTCAATATTATTTTTAAATAATTTTTTTTAATGAACTTAGGAATCAATCATATATATCAGATGAAACTGGTGCATGAACGGGTCCAACAGTTTCTACTCTTGTGTAAACCAATGAGGCGAGAAGATATGAATCATTATGAAATGAAGAAATTGGATGAATCACTGTGCGTGGCAGCAGAACGAGGACATGTGGAGTATATTACTCATTTTCTTAGATCTTCCTCATATCTCGTACTTGATGTTAAGAACGAAAAAAATCAGAACCTGTTTCAAATTGCCGCAGAATGTCGTCAATACAATGTTTATAATATTTTATGTGAGTTTCTACAAAAACTAGATAAAGATGGCCTTGATAAATCCGCATATGACCCTCATTTTGAACTAAAGAGAATAGTGGAGCATAAAGATAACCTCGACAATAATATGCTACATACGGTAGCAAGGATTACTCCATTGTCACAAATTGATCACATTCAAGGTGCAACTTTGCAAATGCAAAGAGAACTACAATGGTTCAAGGTGACTATTTATCTATTTATCTATCTATATATGCTTATATTTATGAAGTATTTTCCCTATATGTTGTTTATATATATATTTTGTGGCTATAAATTTACTCTCATTTTCTCCTACTCCTTCACATATTTTTGTTATTTTATTTATTCAATTTCAAACAAAAAAAAAAAGAAAAAAGAGAGAGAATGTAGAGGTTACTTCTCTTTAAAAATGAAAAATCAAAACAAAAAGTTTGTCGACATGCACAAGCATGACAGGAAAAAATTGAAAATAAAAAGGAAAAGATTGTTATTTAACTACGTACTATACTATCATCCTACGTGCTTAAATATTAATTTTAGGTTATGTGGTCTCTCAAACGACAAAAGTTTAAGGATTTATATGAAGAGATAAAGATTTCAAAGTCACATCCATAAATAATTTGGTCTCCAAAAATGCAGGAGGTGGAGAGCATTGCACAACCCAAGGATTTTGAATCTGTAAACAAAGATAATAAGACACCACGAGAAGTATTCAAGGAGAATCACAAAGAATTGGGGAAAGAGGCAGAAAAGTCAATGAAGGAAACAGCAACTTCTTGTACAGTTGTAGGTGCTCTTATTGTCACCATAATGTTTGCTGCAGCATTCACAGTTCCTGATGAAAATGATAAGAATTATGAAAAGACAGATCATCCTATATTCTTAACTAATAAGGTATTCACAACTTTTATAGTTTCTGATGCAATCTCGCTCTTTTCTTCAACAACCTCAATTATCATGTTTTTAGGCATTCTCACATCACGTTATTCTGAAGATGATTTTTACAAATCCTTACCCACAAAAATGATAATTGGCTTTTTCACCCTCTTTTTATCTATCGCCACCATGATGATTGTCTTTTCTTGTGGCCTGTACATTATGCTTGACGGGAAATCATCAATTGTTATTCCAAGCATTTTGCTTGCCAGTGTTCCAGTTACCTCATTCATATGGATGCAATTTCCGTTGCTTGTTGAGTTATTTCTTTCTACTTTTGGACAGGGAGTATTTGATAGGAAGCAGAAAAATTTGTAATTCCTATGTTATCCTCAGTTGGGTTTGGATTTGCTACTTTTTAAGAAACTTGTACAAAGAAGCCAATATATGCGGTTTTTATTTGGCCAATTATGTATTCGCTTTCTATTTGACAATTATGCATGAACTTTATATTCGACTACTACGTATGCATCCTTAAAGAAAATTTCAACTTCAATTTATATTTTTGAGTTTTCTTTTTTGGTGAATTTCTATTTTGAGTTAGTTACCAAGACAAGCTCTATATAGACTCTAGTTTTTGGTTGATAAAATGAATTCAAAGCAACCTCAAAAGGAGGAAAAGTACATCAATGTTATCTCAAGCAGGGAAAAACATAACCCAGCAAGTAGAGACTAACAAAACTAAGCCATACATGCATACATGCATACAAACAGAGGGCAATAGAAGGCACCGCCGAGCCATAACTATTACAATACTAGAGGACATGGTAATTCATTGCGTGACAAGACCAAGACCAAGACCAAAGACATCATATTTTTGAAAATACACACACATCCAAAAATGTTTCAACTTGAGAAGACGATTTACGTATTAGTAGCTTAAAATGTATTGGAACATGAAGAAACCTTTCCACAAATGTTATCAACATTGACAACGATGAACGCATCATAAAACGTAGTGTATCAGAAGCCTCTCCCCACAATTGCCATAATACATGCATTAACCACCATCCATAATTGGACCTAGGAAGACATTTAAAATTCCTTGGTAGAATTCTCTACCAACTTCCAATTTCAATGTCTGCAGACTGCATGCACCACCCAACTAAGCATTCAACCATACATAATACATTAACCAATGCGTGTAAATATCACATGCATTTACCTTATGAGAATCACCTTGTGGGAATTTCAAAAGCCATGCACCTCCACTGAGGAGGGACGTGTCATTCTCAATAGGAAGAGATTTTTTCATTGACTTAGCAAAATACTACAAAAATAGATATGAACATCTTTGTCAAGGTAGAGTCATGTAGTTTAAGTACAGTAACATTGACTTAGCAACATACTTAAACACACAAGACATAAACAAAATGGGCAGATTAAAACCGAAATAGAATAAGGGTTTTCTCGGATTTCACCTTAATTTCACCCACAACCTTCCATTCTTCTCGGTCGAGCTTGGAAACGACCTCGATTCACCTTCCTCCTCCCCAATCTTCCACAAGCATACACAAACTGGAATTAAAATTTCAAATATAGAAATCGATCCCAAAACTTAAAGCTTTGATTTTGGAAAAGCACTTACACTGGAGGACAGCCCACGAGGAGTGGATCATTTTTACCTCTTGGGTCGGGCTCCAATTCCGGCGGATTTCGCCGGAAAACCCGCGCTCACCGTTTCCTAGATCTGAAATTGAGGAAATTCGGCTATGAATTTGTGGGGTTTGAAAAGAGGACGTAAGGAGGATTGTGAAGGTATAATTTGACGGTCGTTGGTGTTGTTTGTCTTTACTGGGTTGCTGTTGCAGCGTGAAATGGAAGAGGAGTGAGAGATACGGGAGGGAGGGGAGAGAGAGAGAGAGAGAGAGAGAGAGAGAATGGGTTTTTTTCTAAAATTGAAAACCATATTTAGGTTCACCTGCTATAATACTCCTCCCAAATAAAAAGCGACAAAAAGAATAAAAGGAAAGAAAGGAAGATAAATTAAAATGGAAATGAAAAATAACGGTAATTAAACTGACAGCTTAAGGTAAAATTCAACTAATGGTATAAAATAAGTATATATCCTTCAGCTAATGGAAAAATAACTGACACGAGGGAAATGGTGTTGATGGTAAATAAAATGTTTGTTTTGTTTTTCCTCAAATTTGACTTGTAATGCAGGAATTGGTTTATTCCGAAGACTAGTGGCGAATCTTCACACACTTTCGGGTGGGCCACATACACATTCATATTGTTAATTGATTTTTTTTTTTATTATAGTTTTATTACTAGTCAATATTATTTTTAAATGATTCTTTTTTTTTAATGAACATAGGAATCAATTGTATATATCACATAAAATTGGTGCATGAGCGGGTCCAACAATTTCTACCTTTTATGTGTAAAGCAGTGAGGAAAGAAGATATGAGTTATTATCAACTAATGAAATTGGACGAAGCATTGTGCGTGATATCAGAACGAGGGCATGTGGAGTATATTACTCATTTGCTTAGATATTCCTCATATCCCATAACTAGAGTTGGGAACAAAAAACGTCAGAGCCTGTTCCAAATTGCAGCTGAATGTCGCCAATACAATGTTTATAATCTCATATGTGAGTTGCTCCAAAAACAAGATAAATATGGCCCCGATCAATTCAAATGTGGCCTCGATCAATTAGATGAACTAAAGGGAATAGTGGGGAATACAGATGGCTTTGGCAATAATATGCTACACACAGTAGTAAGGATTACCCCATTGTCACAAATTGATCACATTCAAGGTGCAGCTTTGCAAATGCAAAGAGAACTACAATGGTTCAAGGTGACTATTTATCTATCTATATACGCTTATATTTATGAAAATTTTGCCTATATGTCGTCTCTATATATTTTTGTGACTAATTTTACTCTCATTTTCTCCTGTCCTTCACATATTTTTGTTACTTTATTTATTCAATTTAAAAAAGAAAAGAAAAGAAAAAGAGAATGCATAAATTACTCTCTTTAAAAATAAAAAATCAAAGCAGAAGTTTGTCGACATGCAAAAGCATACAACTGTGGATGCAAATTTCTTCCTCCTTGATCTTGGACAAAATTGCACCTACAAAACAAATAACACCTTAGGTTAAAGCCAAGAGCCTCACGCGCCCACGATGAATTTTTTTTTGTTGGAGGGGGGGGGGGGGTGGGGTGGGGTGGCTTTTGCCGAAGAACCTCCGATACCAAAGTTAGAATTTCGAGGGAAAAATGTTTTAAAATTTTAGAGAATTTTAGCAAGAGTGAAGATTTGGCTTTTTAGAGAAAATGAGGTTGAATATATAAGGCATGGCCAGTCCCCTTGGGAGAGAAGGTGATTGGCCCTTTGTGTGTTTTTTGGGTGTAATTGGTAGTTCAATTGGCCATTAATAAATTAATTAGGTAATAAATCCATTAATTAGCCAATTAACATAATTTAAAAGGAATGTTTTGGGGGTTACTTTGTGGAGAGGATTTGACGAGGATGGATGAAATAGGTTTAAAAATAAATACCTATTTGGGCACTTTCGACTTGATTGAAGGATGATTGTCCACTGCTCGCGCGTAGGAATTTTGGTGTGCCCAAATAGCCATTCTAGCCTGTGGCATCTGCTATGTCGAGAATGGCTAGTACAATTACTAATAGGATTGCTCAGCGTAGAGGTCCTATCATGCCCCCAATGTAGAAGTCTGTACCAAGACGTCCGTTGGGAGCTAAGTCCGGTTTACCTTTGGAGAGGCTTGTTATTATGAAGAGTGATAAGGTGGACTCTGCTGCTAAAGTGGCGCCAAGGCCCACTCCCCTTGCTGTTGAGACTGATTTGCCTGCTGGGAAGGAGGAGACTGCTCGCATGGGCAGCTGTGAGAAATCCACTAAGCCTGCTTTTGGGGAGGCTGCTGAGATCTGTGCGCTTTTGAAACCAGATCTGCTTGAAGACATGGACGCTTGTGCCAAGTTTGTCGATGGCGTTACAGAGATTGTTTGCCCAAGTTCCTTTGCGAAACATACGGCCGAGTATAGGAAGACTGCTCTGCTGGCCATGATGCAGAAAATGGCAATTCTGGCAGCCGAGTCTAGGTTTCTTGATCAAGAGGATACTAAGGCTGCCAAGGAGGTGGCAAGAACTGTGGCAGCTGAAGCTTACTCTTCGGCCAAGAAAGTCAAGAATTTGGAATCTGAGCTTGCTGCTTTGAAGGGGTCTAATATTTCTGCCCCCACTTCTCTAGAGCTTGAGACCGCTCGCCAAAAGATTGTTGACTTGAAGACTAGGCTTGACGCGATCCAAGTTAAGTATGAAAGTGCAGAGAAGGAGATTGGATGTTACATACCTCAGATTCAAGATCTTGAGTTTGCAGTTTCTGAGCTTCGTTTCGCTGCTTATGCAAAGGATGAAGAGTTGATTGCTGCTTATAATCAAGTGATCCACTTCAAGAGAATCGTCGATAGGCTTGAACCCAAAGTGTTGGAACTTCAAGATGTACTAAAGATCAACGAAAGTCTGAAGAAGGAAGTGGATAAGCTGCAGTGCATCCATGTTGGTCTGCTTTGAAGAGAACGAGCAATTGAAGGGTGAGAAGGCTGGGCTCGAGGTTTTGAGACATTCTCTATTTCTCCGAAAGACTTGCTTGCTTTTACTTTTGACGCTTCCATTGGTAAAGTAGTTGGAGAAGTTTGTGCCCAGGCTGGGGCAGCTAGGGGTGAAGCGTTGGATAATGCCGCTGCTAACAGTGTCGCGGCTGCTGAAGGTGTGGTGATCGAGTAGTCGTGGGATGTCCAAGTTGCTGAAGTGTAGTCTTCTAGGTAGCCTTTAGGATTTTCTTTATTTTCCTTGTGACTCTTATTTTGCTTGAACTTCTTCGGCCTTAGCTAGTCGTTTATAAACATGGTTCCTTCGCTTTTCTTCATCTTCGGTTCTTTTGTTCATGCCCTAACCTTTAGACTTTAGAAACTAGTGGCAGGCGTGCTATTTTTTTATAAGTAGGCAGGCCCGCGTAGCCTATGCAGTTGTATGTGTTGGTGTAGAACTTTGCAAAGTTGTTAGCCATAGGGTTGGCAGCCGAATGCCTCACTTACAGAAGCATATAAGTTCGCGTAACCACAAGGCTGTTAGCCTTGGCTTTCTCCAATTCCATAGGTTGTGTAGCAAGTATCACAACACTTTAGGACTTGGTGTAGGTTGTTCCGCACTTGGCAGATGTGAAGCTTATTGACTACGTAGCATGTGGGCAGTGGATGAAGCTTCGTATATACACGCTAGCTTGTTTAACCTTTCACAAGAATGTGCGGTTGTATAAGTCTAGCATGGCTTTACTGCTCGAAGGGCAAGCTGTAGGCAATCTTTCGAAAATCATAGGCTACCTTAGTGCACTCGGTATCAGTTTTAGGGTTCCAGGGTAGCTGTCCATCAGATGTACTGCGTAATGTGCCCCCTCTGTCTCTAGGGCCCGGTTTTCCACGGATTAAGCCAAGAGACCCAAAATCCTTCAATTAGCTAAGCCTTGAAAAAGACCATTATGGCTACTTCTAGGAATCCCGGCGCAAGCCATCGTGCATCTAGTTATACTAGGGCAGCCCGGCTCATCCACGTCAGGATATTCAGAGTGTAGAGTTTATACGAAGAGATAAAGATTTCAAAGTCAAATCCATAAATAATTTGGCCTCCAAAAATGCAGAAGGTGGAGAGCATTACAGATCCCAAGGATTGTGAATCTATAAACAAAGATAATAAAACACCACGAAAAATATTTACAGAGAATCACAAAGAATTACGGAAAGAGGCAGAAAAGTTAATGAAGGAAACAACAACTTCTTGTACAGTTGTAGCTGCTCTTACTATCACTGTAATGTTTGTTGCAGCACTCACAGTTCCTGGTGGAAATGATGAAAAGACAGGCCTTCCTAAGGTATTCACAACTTTTATAGTTTCAGATGCAATCTCGCTCTTTTCTTCAACAACATTGGTTATGATGTTTTTGGGCATTCTCATGTCACGTTATTCTCAAGACGATTTCCACAAATCCTTGCCCACAAAAATGATAATAGGCCTTATCACCCTCTTTTTATCTATCGCCACCATGATGATTGTCTTTTCTTGTGGCCTTTACATTATTCTTGACGAAAAATCATCGATTGTCATTCCAAGCATTTTGCTTCCGGTGTTCCAGTTGCCTTGTTCATATGGATGCAATTTCCATTACCTAAAGATTTATCCATTTCTACTTTTGGACGGGGAATATTTAATAGGAAGCAGAAAAATTTGTTTTGAATTCCTATGTTATCTTTAGTTAGGTTTGAATTTGCTTCATTTTAAGAAAATTGTAAAGAGAAGCCAATGTATGCATTTTCTATTTGGCCAATTATGTATGCGAATGATCCATGTGCATTCCATGCTAAAAGAAAATTCCAACTTTAATTTATATTTTTGAGTTTTATTTTTTGGTGAATTTCTAGTTTGAGTTAGTTCGTAAGACAAGGTATGTATATAGGCTCTATCTTTTTGTTGATAAAGAATGTTCGTTTGTGTGATATTCCATCCCGATATTATTTATTTATTTACTACTTAGAACTTGATAATTACTTGAATCTGAAGGAATTGTATTCTCCATAGCCAAAATATATAAAACCCAATTCTTTCACCACGATCAATTATCGAAATCCACCATATCTAACAGAATAAAATTCGCTGTCATAATTACATCTTCTACCCTCACTGAACACTCTGAATAAACACGATACTAACATATAATGACCTCCCTGATTACTTGCTTAACGAATCCCAACGGATAAGTTATTAATATTACGGTCTGCAGCCCGCGATACCGATAACTCATTGTTGTTTCGATAAGTAAGTAACAATTCCCGAGGGTGCAATATTACCATTTTGCCCCTCATTGGGAAATACATATATACGCCTCGATCGTGCTCATTCAATACTTTCTTTGCAATATCGTCAAGAACATAAAATTTCTGCATCACAATCAATAAACTCTAGCAAAGTGACCAAAAATGGTTAATGTACCCATAATCAAGTCCGAATGATTCTGAGCATCTTGCAGTAATATGTTAACATGTCTCTGGGCTTGTTGTCGTCCCCCACGACCTCTATTAGTTTAAATACCTCACCCTTGCTTACCACGGCCTATCTGACCATTACTAATAGATCCAGGAACCTGCTAAATCGGCGCTAGTGGTGGCAACTAAGACTGCTGGGGCATCTACTGATTCTGGGGACAATTTGCAGCTTTATGTCCCATTTATCCACATGTAAAACATCCATTGTTTCCCGCCTACACTCTCCCAAGTGTTTGGTGTTGCACCTACAGCACAAAGGTACATTTCTTCTACCACAGTCACCCTGTCTCTGAAATCTAGGGCCTCCAGTAAATCTACCACCTCGCCTCTGACCAATGGCACTAAAACCTCTGCTGGAAAGGTTAGAACTAGCTTCACTTCTTTTGAAGCTCTGAGTTTTTGGAGGTCCTTGAGATGACTGACTTTTACCTTGGTCATCTTTCCTCTGATTCACATTCTTTTCCTTCTTCTTCTTTACTCTCGCTGGGCATATTCTCTTCAATACTCAACAAAATCTCGTAAAACTCCTGGTAAGAAGTACTATGAATAGTGGTCGCCACAAAACGCCACTTCTTTTTAGTACCCAGCTTAAAACGACATAATATTTCCGCCAGATTAGCAACAACATCCGAATGATAACGAGACAAGTCTGTAAACTTTCTGTAATACTCATTCTCTATCCTCTTTACTTGTCTCAAATTTGTAAACTCTTGCTTCTTACCATCAATATATGTCGGAGGAATAAACCTTTTCTTAAACAACTCTTTAAACAATTCTCAATCATCTGTTTCATCCGGTGACATTGTATAAGACTACTGTCTCCACCAGGATGTAGATTCAATACTCAGAAACTAGGTAGTCGTCTCGACCCACCTTTCAAAAAAGAAGATTCCCTTAACCTACATCATATGAAAGGTTTTTTCAACATGATTAAGCCATCGCTCTGCTCCCTCAGGTCCTTCATTTTTCCCATAAAATGATTCAGCTTCAACTTATAAACAGTCTCAAGAAAAGTCCTTTGGATAATAGACTGAATCACAATAGCAATAACTTTCCTTAACTAAGCTATATCGGGAAACTAGGCTCATCTGAAAGACGTGGCTCTCTACGAGGTGGTATAGTTCTGACAGAAGACATTAGAAAATTCTCAAGATATACAGGACTGCAACCTAGGCTCTGATACCAACTGACACACCCCGTCCCATGGAGGACGTGTTGGCCGTCACGTGAAAGTGACGTAACCATAAGCATAGTGCGGAAGCTAAGAAAATGATAGAAATATGACTAAATAAAAACTAACTACTAGCCGTACTATCCAAATAATATGCTAGTGAGAGTCTAAGTGTATAAATACACATTCAGAGCAATAAGAATGTCTAGTTGCAGTCAAGGACAATTACTAGGTTATAACACCCGAAGGTAAATCCTACTTTTGTGAATTCTGTCAGAACACCGTTGGATCCTTCGTGGCTACCAAAGATCTGCTACTTAGAACTTGGAGAGGAGAAAAACAAAACGCGTGAGTGGGCAAAAACAAATCTTTTCAAAACCTTTTCTCTTTTCAGAGGTTCTAACCCCTCGCCGTAAAACCTGTATAATTTCCCAGAAAAATAACATATATACATATATACTCATCTCAACTCATAACTCAAATTCATGTCAAAAGTAGTGATATGCAAGGTATATGCCATGCCAAATATATCTCATCAAATCACATAACTATATCAGGTGAAATAAACTCATCATAGATAATAACATGTCCACCGAGTGATCAGCTTGGCTGAACTATAGCTCATAATCAATCTCATCATCATATATAAAAATATCCTGCACATAAGTCGGAACCACCTCACGTGGTCTAACCGACAAGACTGGGTGTAAATAAATACGCTCTAGCGTTACGATCAGGTGAAGACTGTGCGCTAATTGCGGGTCACCTACGAGTCTAACCCACCTACAGTGGTCTATTCGACAGGACTGAGCACCTAACTTGGATCCAAGGTGAGGGTACGGTGCGGGAGGTGAACATCACGTGAAGGACTATGCCCTGGCCCTGGGCGGGAGCACTAACACCGGGGTGCAGGTTTATGAGCTTTCAACACATCTCACATAATCATCATTTCATATTAATCATTCTCTATCATCAATGTATACTCACCTGATACTTACCTGTGCGTTCACAACACTAATTACCATTATATACAGCTACTAATGCATGAATAAAATAGATATATACTTTGCATGGCATATCATATCGCATTTTATATCACATTTCACTTAATTGATTTTCTGGGAAAAAAATCTCATTTATATAGGTATATACGGAAAACAAAAGCCCACTCACTGGTATATCGAAGGGTCACAACCCCCGAGCCTCGATTGATGGTGCTCGTCCTCTGGATAGGTATCACCTATATGCGTACTAAGTTATTTAACGCACATAACCAACAATAGGTAATAACTTCTCATACAATGCTCAAATTGGGTATATGAATATACCACCGCGATCTACACGACCTCAGGAACGTCCCCATATTTTTAAAATATTTTTTCGATCACCCACGCGCCGCCACGCGCCGACAAGTGCACGGCCACACGTGAGGCCACGGACAGGGAACCCTGACGGAAACCCTAACCGCCGTTAGGAATATTCCGTTATATACTAACAGAAGTTAACAGCGTTACCTGACGCCGTTAAGAATATTCCGTCAACTCTGACGGAATATTCTTCCTTCTTCTCCGATGTACCTCGCCGGCGACCGCAGTCTGCAACTCGCCGAAAACTGGAAAAATTTCAAATCTTGATATCTCACTCATTTTTCATCCAAATTTCATGAAACTAGTACCAAATTGAAGCTCTTAACCTGTAGAACATTTCCTTACCTGTTTAGAGCCCCAAAGATCATGGGATCTCGCCGGAGAAATTTGAGAAAAACCGGCCAAACTGCAACTCGAGCTTCCCGACATCCAAAACACTTCAACTTTCTTCCCCGAGCTTCATGAGAGTGTCTAGAAGCTCCCTACGGTCTCAAAACTGGCTAAAACCTCCACGATTGAAAGTGTATGAACAGTACCTCAAAAATGGGATCACGGGTTCTCGGGTTTTTGAGGTTTTCACGTCCAACCACCACCACCAATCGACTCCTAAGCTTGCAAGGAGTTCAAAGACACCACCCACGACGTCGATCTGTAAAGTTTAAAAGTGAGTTGAGGGTTGTCTGTACAAGTTGTAAGGAAATGGGAGAAGATCCGAGAGGGAGGAGAGAGAGAGGGAGTCACGGGATAGGGTGATGTGTGGATGTGTGGTCCTAGTTGGGTCACCAATCAAAAACCAACAATATCTTTAAGTCCTTTAGTTCTAATTGGGTCCAATTAATTAGGAATAGAACTAATTGGTCCTTTTTCTTAGCCCAATCCACATAAACACACAACCCAACGCTCAAGGGCATTTTCGTCTTTTCACGTCCTCGAGCATAAAATATTCCAATATCTCAGGACGGGCTGTTATAATTACCCTTGTAGTTAATTAGTTAAAAATAAATTTTTTAATAAATAAATGGAAAAACAAAATCAAAATAAACAAATTATATTAAAACGTTAAAAAATAAAATAAAACCCTAGATGCATGTCTTGTATCATTGGATCCTTCATCCCTGCCAATTTCTTTGCCGGCACCCTAAATGCATATATATCGTATCTCTTCTTCCCTTGCAATTGCTTGGCAAGCACACCCCACCGGTGGGGCCCACCCCACCCCGCCCACCCCCGGCGGTCGCGTTCTCTCTCTCAAGTAATAATATAAAACTCTGAAAATGAGGAATGCAGTGAACATCCTAAGTTAGAGAAATATTTTCCTTTGTTGATCTCATACTGTTCACAGGCTCCACCCAAAGACAAAGGGGCATATTTTACAAGGTCTTTTTTACTGAAGGATTGGATTCAATAGCATCCATAGCCATTGATTCTCTTGCTGTAAGGTTTTTCTGCTGATCACAACGAAAAAGCTTATCTAGAAAATCAATAGCCTCTGGAGAAGCCAGATGTCGATTTCCCACATTGATAAATCTTACAAGAGGATTTCTTTGGGTTTTTTTTTTTTTTCCCTAATGTTTAAATGTAATTTTTGATTTATTTATCTATAAATTTTATTTTTAATAATTACTACAAGGGTAATATCGTCCTTAAGGGGAGGATGTGAAAGTGAATTAAAACGTGAAGGGATGTTGGTGTAATGTTTCAAACCTGAGAGGGTTTTGTGGGAAAAAGATAAACCTCAAGGGATAAGTGTGTAATTAACCCAGTTTTAAGGTATTGAAAGTAACAGTACGTTGGGTAAGTGAGTGGAACAATGTAAGATATCAAATAATTTTTCTACCTACAAAGATTGCACTTACGTCAGGGACAAATAGAACATAGAGCAGTGATAAAGTTGGACTACTGTGGCATAATTCTTGTTCATTGGCAACGTAGCAGATCACTGTTCATTGGCAGTGTCGTCATTTTATTTCGTGGCAATTTTTTTTTTTTTTTTAATCTTGAACAAAACAAGTCACGACAACACAAACCCTAACGGCACTAAGAAAAAAAAGTGGACACAAATTAAGGCACACAAGTCACCAAGAGCGAACTGCTCTAATGCCAAGTTGATATATTTGGGAAATTTTTGATATATTCATTGATCTCCAAATTGGAGTATATATAAGAGTTACAAGTAGTATTATATAAGTAGTTCGTCGATGTGGGACAAAAACTACTATTTTCGCACTAATTTCTACACATATAACTCACAACAAATTTTGGTTACAAGTGGTATTACATATGTATTTCATATGTTAAGTTGGAGAGACATAAGCAGAAACGTAAAAAGTTAAAAACAATTTACCCCTTATGTTGTGATACTTCTTAATTATAACTTCCTAATTGGTTTAGAAGTGAGATTTAGCAATCAAATCCATTCCGGTTTCGTTAACTCAAATTCAAGTAGTAAAGGCAAAGTCCTATCCCATGCCGTAAAAGATATCCTCATACGTCTCTGTAGACTCCACATAAAGGCAACTCTTCAATCCTACAACACACATGCCTGCCTCCTTCTCTTGTTTTGTTTCGGTGTGCTTAATCATACGTACGCGTGAGGTTGGGAGTTGAATCTTTAATTTCTTTGATTAAGCAGGTAATCTAGAACCCATCGGGATGCCGAGGACCAAGAGAACGAAGCGCTGGACCAGGGACGAAGCTAGAGATCTGCATGGAGGGAGCATCTTCAAATAACAAAGTCACAAATTAAAAGGTCAAGAATGTACTCAACAAAACACTTATATATTAATTCATAAGATTTTTTATACAACTTATTACAATATCTCTTGACACGTTTCATGTTTCGTTGCAAGACAACTGCATTACTAATACCATCAAATCTCTCTCTATGAAAAATAATCATGTTATCATTCATCCATTGATCTCCCATCCAATTTCTCAATCGATCTTCAAAAATTTTATGGCTGAATATGCTCTTTCAACGATGACAATAGTGCATAAAAGAGTTAATACTAATGTCACAAACAACTAAAAGAGTATATTTTTTCAACAAAAAATAATTGAGTGGGGGCATCCACCCCTCTGGGACTAAACCAGCTCCGTCCATGCGCTGGACTATGGAGACACGGACGACCAAGAGAACCACAGCAAAAATACAACGCAGTTGATGGATTTCCCAAAAGAAATCCTCCTCCAAAATCCTTCTGAGAGTGCCCGTAAAATCACTATTCAACGTGCAAAGTGTCCTACAAACATAGAGGCTCAGATTATGGCTTATAACGGTTATAGATTAATCATGTTGCCAACGTTTGAAGATAGACACGATCTATAGTTTGTTTTTTGCGGTTTGCTTTGCTTTAAAAAGTCGAGACCATTAGGAGGCCCAGTCCTCCTTGTAGCCAATCCTATTAGGGGAGAAACCCTAAAACTCCCACCATGTCAAGAAGATCGATCGCCGCAGTCCAAGTGTAAGTATGGGCGTTCTGGTCTGGGGTTCGATGCCATTTTACTAGCACTCACAACATGATAATATTACCATACAATGAATATAATATTATCATACAACATGATAATATTACCATGTTATAAAATAAAATGATGCCATTATTGGCACTCACAACATGATAATATTACCATACAATAGAGATTGTTTAACCATTTATAAATAGATTTTAAGTTAGATAACCATAGAAAGAAAAAAAAGTTAGATTACCATAGATGAGGAGTTTGATTTGTAATTATGATTGACTCATTATGTTGCCCCAAATCCTTATCTCGTAATATCAGTGTATAAAACATTGGTCAAATTTAACTTTTAAAATTTAATATGGAATTGTCAATTTATAGAGTTCAAACATAAATTTTATAGCTTCTAAACGTGAGATCTCACTTTTAATTATATAATTCAAATTCATTTATATGAACCCAACTTTGCGGGAGCATTAAAATCGAGTCCACTGTAACTTACGACTCAAAAAATTAGAAATAGGTTGACTTAACCCCAAAGCACGGACGACACCGTTTCATTCCCACTCATGCACAGACGAAGGCACGGTATGAAACTTTTTTCCTCTCCTTCAACTAGAGCAGCTTCGTTAGCTTTGGACTTCTAGAGAGAGATGGGGGAGACAGACCGATGAAGAATCTACTCATACTCTACGCCACCCAAACCGGAAACGCCTTGGACGTCGCCGAGCGCAGAGGCTGCCCCATCCACCTTCTCTCCCTCGACAAATACGACGCCGTATGCTGCCTTGCATTGCATTCAATTTCCCTTCTGTTCTTCTTCTGATGAACAACAACAACAACAATAATAATAATAATATCTGAAGGTAGTACTCATTTTTACTTCATACACATCTTTCAATTTTCGATCGATTTGAAGAAGATCAATGAAAAAAAATTAAAAAGTAAGTGTGAACAACACTATCCTACCTGAATAATAATAATAATTGTTTAATTAGCTGTTTTTTCTACTGTTCAGAGATGCTTAGCTCAAGGGAGCACTGTAATTTTTGCTGTTTAAACCACTGGCCGGGGAGATACTGCCGATCCCATGGGTAAAAGCTTTTGCTTTTGGTTAGCAATTCAGTTAACTTGTTTATTTACTGTAATTCTCCCATGTGGGTAACTTGATAAAGGCTAAATATGTGAAAAAGATTGCATCTTTATGAGTATGCAGGGGTTTTGGAAGGATCTTCTGCAGAAAAATCTAAGCCGGCAATGGCCGGAGGGACTCTTACGCTGTTTTCGCATTGGGTGATTCCGGTTACCAGAAATTCAATGTTTATTGTTTTGTGTAGTCTGTCGTATGATTGATGAGTATAAAGTGTTGCTTTTCGACCTGTTAATTTAAATTGTTTATATGCTTGTGACGTTCGAGTTGTGGTTTGCAGTTTGTGGCAAAGAAGCTTGACAGCAGACTTCTGGACCTTGGGGTAACCCCAATTGTCCAAAGAGGTTTGGGAGATGATCAGCACCCATCAGGGTACAATTATGTTTCCTTTATTTCAAAATTAGTTAAAGAAATTTTGCTATATGTAGAAACTGGGACAATGTATTTTCATTTACCATGGATGGCATCACTGTGGAAAATGTTGAATAAAATCGATCCCAGCTACTTCCCAGATTCTGTATCATGACATTGACAAGGTGGACTAACTAGTTTCATTTAAGTCAGGTAATTTGGTTGTTTATAGTTCCCTTCTTGCTATAGTCATGTGTATACCTTCTTGTTGTTTGCAAACGTTATTATACAGATCAATAGCTAGAAGCATGTTTCCAAAAGCAGTAGGCTTTTTACTAAGATCGATAGTTTTTCAGATTCTATTAAATGGCATGTCGCAGTTTCATACGTTTTCCTTTCCTTTCCTTTCCCACTTAACCCTATGAACCAAAATCAATTCAATGTTAAACAGTGAATGTTTGATATCACATGTGTATGACATTTCTGTTGAGCTCATCCTTGCATACAGTTTGTAGTGTCTAAGTCATGCCTTTGTGGTTTTCTCAGACTTGAATCACATTGCGTTGCAGATTGAAATGGCTCGCAGAACGTCTCCTGTGAAGTTTTCTCTTGACAAACCTGCCTGCATTCTGTTATTCTGTTTCATGCATTCCTCAGCTCCTTTAAATTTTTGCGTGTAGAAAATTATGCTATTTCTAAATGCATAAGCACCTGTTATTCTGTTTCATGCATTCCTCAGCTCCTTTAAACTTTTCTCTTGCAGATTAAAAATGAACCACTGACTAAAGCAGGAAGTAAAGACAAAGAGGTGCCTCGCTTTGAATTTGAGTTGTTTCATCTGTATGTTGCCTACCATGTACTTATTACCGTTTATTTTTGTTTCATCCAATATATAGCATATTATTCCTTTTGTTTCAAAGTGAAAATGTTTCATTTGATATGTCTTCCTATTCCATATGAAGTTGGTGACGCTCTTGAGGTTCTGCCCAGTCAAAAGAACGAAGAGATGATCTATACCAATACAATCAGAGGGAAATGACTGTTCTGGAGGCTTTAGAATGGCTGGTACAGTTGGTTCCGCCCTTGAAAACGAGGAATTTCTCCATCTTTTCGTCGCCTTCTGCTCACCCCAATGAAGCTTACTTAACAGTTAATGCAGTATCATGGACAACACCTTTCAAAAGAAGTTGAGTAGGTCTCTGCTCAAATTGGCTACCCAAGCTTGAATCTGAACAATGTATGTCATATACCATATGAAGCATACTGTTATCGAAGCCCACAATCTTGATTGAAGATTATAATGCTTTTAATTAATTAAAAAATTGTTAACATATTTTAATTAATTAAAAAATTGTTAACATAGACAAAAAAATGTGCACCTTAAGTGGACAACAGGGTTCACAATTTTGATTGAAGATTTAATGCTTTTGATTAATTAAAAAAGGAAGTAAATTATATTTAAATAAAATGAATTACTTCTCCCACATATTTTTATTTTTTCAAGGCTTTGGCTTTTGCTTTTGCTTTTGCTTTAGTATTGCTTCGGCTTCATTTTGTATTTCGATCAAATCCATAAATCCTTAAACCCTAATTTAACACACTATATAACCAATGACTGCACCAACCGGAGATCTAGGGTTCCGAAACACAAAACCATACCATTTCTTTGAGCAGAGTGTTGCCATCCTTAGTGAGCTTATGAGGCGTTTATGTAACGGTAATAAAAATAAGAGGAATTGAATTGATGAAAAATTGAATTGAGAATGAGTTGGAATAAAGAGAAGTCAGAATCGGATTTTTGTTGAAGCGGTTTACTTAAATGTTCTGGAATCGGAATAGAATTCCATAAAACTGTTTACTAATTCAGCAGAATCGGAATATAAACCAGTATGATTACTAAAATACTCTTGTTCCAAATCAAATATTTTAAATTCTTTAATGGGTTTATAAAGAATAGTCTTGGAAATAAAAAAAAGTAAGCGAGGGCATAAAGAGAACAAAAATATCATTCTGATTGCTCAAACAATCAGGAATTAGATTACCATCTATATCTAGGGAATCAAATTCTACCAATACAAGGAATTGAATTTCAAAATTTTTGTGGGTCCCACTGTTTTTTTGATTCTCCATATTTAATAATAAACACTGGAGTCCTCCGTAATAGGAATTTGATTCCACGTTCTCATTCCGATTACGAATACGTAAACACACCCGCCAGCCCCACCAACAAGCCTGAAAACATTATCGAAGAAATTAAAATTGAAAACTCAATAAAAAATTATAAAAGTAGTGTAATTTTTTCCTACATTTTGTTGGTGCCCTTGGGGCCGAGGTTGGTCTTGAGGACGTCCTGCAAGCCCTTGGCGGCGTTGATGTTCATGTGCAGCGCCGCCGATTTGTTCAGCACCTCCGCATTCGGATTCAGCACTCGAATCGACATCCTTTTACTTCTTCTTCTTCTCCTTCTTGTTCTTCTGCTCAGATGATATCCAGGTGGCGGAGTGAGTGAGAGGGTGCGAGTTTTTGAAAACTTTTGAGAGCGTGGGGTTTGTTAGGGCTTTCTGGAGGGGACTCGGAAAGCTCGAAACTTTATCCTTCTGCAAAACGTCGTCGTGCTGGTTTTACAGACCGACTAAATGGGCCGGTTCAAAAGTCTAAAGTCCAAAGAGGAAATGGGCTCATTGATGATGAATATTATAGCTCAATATTATTGGGCCACAATAAAAACCCAACTTTCTTTTTCTTTTTCTTTTCTACTTTTCTCTCTTGAAGTGTCATCCTAGAGAAGTAAATGATAGTCCAACTGTCACGTATACTTCATTCATGGTATAAAGTACTCGTTTTAATCCTCCTAAATTGAAAAATTATTCTCTCTATTTTAAAGATGTTTTGAACTTATCAATTTCAATTCAATCCTCCATACCAAATATGATATAGGTTTATGAATACATCAGGTGTTAATCACGCAAAAAAATTCTCATAAATAAAGACCTTTTTGTCAAATGATAGGATATTTAAAATATACTTCTACAATCAGTCCATCAACTCACCCACAACAACCACAATGAATTACAAACAATGTAGAACAGAAATGCTTGCAACCTTCTTATTAGTTTGGACACACTCAATTTTTTTAGAATCCTACGATGTTAATGATCAGAAATTTTGTTCTAATAATATAGTTCATGGTATGTAGAATTTATCAGTATCCAGCCCCTTCCATTGCTTGAGCAATGGTAGGATGTCAAAAAGGAGGAGAAGAAGTGAAGGTGAGAATAATTTTAAAGAAAAAGATGGTGGCAGTAGCTCATCCATTCCTTCCTTCAACCTTCCTGCATGGTGGGGGACTGAGAAAGATTTGTTTCTGACTTTCTGGTAGGAATTTGAGCATGAAAGAATCTGAAACTTTAACTAACCGTGACTAATAATGCATGTGACTTATGAAAAATGAGAATATATATGACCAGTCGTGTGGGATCCGTGTCCATGGATTTGCTGAGGTATCTGGTTTTATGACGACTTAGTTCAATGGACTGGAAGATATTCAGGTTTAAATTATATATTATATCAAAGGTTAGATTTTTCTCGTATAAAATCTTCCCATCTAGTAACCGACTTAATTAACGTTGAATTTTTAAGACAAGGTTCATCTTGCCCGAAAATTCTAGAAGGGATACCAACCCTTACCATAGATCAGATGCATGAACCGCGGAATGTGCGGTCTGTTGAGAGTCCTTATCATATCGAGAAAAAAGAGATTTTATATGTGTTTACAAAAGTTTAGATTACTCTCCATATTGTCAATTAATTTTATGATGAAACTTCATCTTTCTTTCATAGTCAAGAATCCAACAGGTAAGAATCCCAATACATTCCATGCTCCGGTCTATAAGAAAAATCTCATCTTGTTTAGATATACTAATTTTCAGATTTCTGGCCTTTGAATTTTTTACTTCACACATTGAATGATATATGCATCTGCCGACATTAATTTATATTAGCCAAAAGTAAGGTATCCTTTTATAATAATCTACGAAGTTCGAACTTGAATGTATGAAAAGGCCTGTTAGTGCCAATCTGCGGTAAGGATCACAACTTGAATGTAGGAAAATGAATGTACAATCCCTTAACCAAGGTTTTTACGCTAGGTGCTAGTCGGGCGGCGGATTCTCCACCTAGACGGAGTAGGTTGATTTAAGTAAATTTATTATATATTGTATAAATAAGTGTCTAATTATACTTAAAAAAACACATAATTATATTGGAATATATAAATTGCAAATAAAATGATATATAAATTATAAAGTATTAGAACATATTGAAAACGTGTAGAATAAGTATATATGAGTGTTCATCAAAGTATTTAACAAGTCTCTTACAATTTATTAAAAATAAAATGCAAAATGAAAGTTATTGATTTTTGTCTACATGAGAATCGCGACTTAAGCAGGTGCTTAAACGGGCTAGGCGGAAGCCTAAGCGGGTTTTGGCACACCTTCTTAATTTTTTAAACTCCTAGGAACTAATTCGGGTGGTGGCCAGCCGCATAGCGCCTGGACGGTGCAAGACGGAAATTTTTAGAACAGTGGCCTTAACAGACTTACCTAACTAACTTAACTTAAGCCTTCAAAAGTAAAGTATCTTTAATTTGAAAAGAAAATTACCGATCGACAACTTTTCAAATTTTCTATTATTTTCTTTGTAAACCACTGTCCAGCACCATGCATGAACTTTATATGAAAGTGGAAGAATAATGACGTGC
The DNA here is from genome assembly GCA_024362995.1 of Heteromeles arbutifolia. NCBI lineage: Eukaryota > Viridiplantae > Streptophyta > Magnoliopsida > Rosales > Rosaceae > Heteromeles > Heteromeles arbutifolia. The sequence continues at coordinate 6,044,771 of JANCRC010000007.1, forward strand.
ATGCAAAAAGATGGACGAACGGCATATATTCCCGAGCCAAGGACAATATTAAGAACAAAATCTAATGTTTTTTGGGACAACTTGTACAGGAAAGGTACAACTGTACGTGTTCGTTGCAAAAACTACAAATAGTCAACAAATGTTCGATTTCCAAATTCCGTAAACTGAAAGATTTGTGGAAGAAATTCAAAATTGAAAAAAAAAAAATGAGATGATTAATTGCATTGCATGAAATTTCAGAGAACTCCATTTCGGTAATTATTCACTAACCAAAGATTTCCAGAAGAGGGTTATTTTTAATGCATGTTTTTATCTTTTGTCAATAGTTTTAATGCATTTTTTATGTTCTAGATACATTGAAAAATATCATGTTTGTACGAATTGTCTGACCTCAAGTTTCATTGGTCATCCCACTGTTGAAAACCAATTTCGGGCATCAACATGGCTGATTAGTTGACCTTTTATTTCAGTTTTTAGATTATGTTCCAAGAAAGAAACCTGGTGAGGGAAGTTATGATAACGCTTTAATGAAATCAACAAAAAGGAAAATGGCAACGGAATAATTGGACAGCATAAACTAGAAGGCAAGAACAACCTTGGTCATATGTTTCATCCGTTGACTCCAATCTCATTATCTTCTCAGTGCTTGATATCAATCATCAATTTAAGTCAGACGTGAGTTAGACTAGTTGTTCATGATAGTGTGATTGCCTCTACATATACGAGTTTGAATCTCCCTCTTTGTAAATCAAACAGAATAAGAAACTTTTAATTTGGGGGGCTGCCTACTTCTAGCTTAGATTAGATGAGAATAATCTACATGACAGCATATGCTGAGTTCGAATCCCACCTTTCAGATAACTTTAATTCTTTCAGAATGAGCCTAATGTTTCTCATTTTGTATATAAAGACCTTGTACGTGCCGAAGGAAACCACATTAACATCCACTGATCCACAAACATTGTATGAAATTTAGAAGAAACATGGCAGCCATATCTCTTGATCCAAGGCTTAACCTCCAAGCAACTAAAAAATCTAAACAACATGGAGTTGTACTCGAAGAAATCGAAGGTCTCATCCGAGTTCACAAAGACGGATCCGTTGAAAGACCGGCGATGATCCCAAGTGTCCCCAGCACTCTAGCTCTACCACCTGGTTTTATGGCCAAAGATGTTGTCATTGACAAATTTACCAACTTATGGGCACGTATTTATGTTCCAAACCACCCCGGAAACCTCCCCGTGATTGTCTACTTCCACGGCGGTGGATTCTGTGTTGGATCTGCTGCTTGGAGCTGTTACCATGAGTTTCTGGCCAAACTTGCTTCACAAGCAAGTTGTGTCATCATCTCTGTGAATTACCGTTTAGCCCCCGAAAGCCGCCTCCCTGCTGCTTATGATGACGGATTCAAAGCCCTTATGTGGGTAAAACAACAAGCTTTGACTGAGTCTAGTGAGCAAAAATGGTGGTTAAGTAAGTGCAACTTGTCCAGCTTGTTCATAGGTGGTGACAGTGCAGGGGCTAACATAGCCTACAATGTCATCACACAGTTAGGTTCATGTGACCCTTCCATTTTAAGGCCATTGAGTCTCAAAGGCACCGTTTTGATCCAACCCTTTTTCGGAGGAGAGGCTCGAACTTGGTCCGAAAAGTGTGCAACTCAGCCTCCATACTCCACCCTAACTCTGTCAAATTCGGACACATATTGGCGGTTGTCTCTTCCCTTAGGGGCCAGCAGAGACCATCCGTGGTGCAACCCTCTAGCGAAGGCCAGCGTGGCCAAATTGCGCAATTTAAGGCTCCCGAGCATAATGGTATGCATATCGGAATTGGATATATTGAAGGATAGGAATTTCGAGTTGTGCAACGCGTTGAGTAGCATGGGGAAAAGGGTGGAAACTACAATGCACAAAGGAGTTGGACATGCATTCCAAGTTCTGCATAACTATCAGCTCTCTTATTCCCGGACCCAAGAATTGATATCTCACATCAAGGCCTTCACGATCAAGCAATAATAGCTATTTCATGGATTCTTTTTCTAGTTTGATATTTTATTAGGGGATTATGTAATATATTATGCCGAAATTAACTAAATATTGAAACTTGTTAATTACTTGTTATGTATTATATTTTCATGCTATATGAGTTTTGTTCACTTAGTAATTCATTGTGTGAGCTCGAGAACCTCATATTTGATGAAATCAACAACCAGCAATGAAGTCTTGTTGATCCATTAGATGAAGGATACATATGTGGACGATTGTCAAAACCTCTACAACAACTTGCATGTGTTTTTTCAGTTTAAAAGATTGATCCGGAGAATGGCTGCAACTTTCTCGAGATACAAAGTTTGATTATTCCCATTCTCGAGAATGGCGGCATTCGGATTCAGCACTCCAATCGACATCCTTTTACTTCTTCTTCTTCTTCTCCTTCTTGTTCTTCTGCTTAGATGAAATCCAGGTGGCGGAGAGAGTGAGAGCGTGCGAATTTTTGAAAACTTTAGAGAGTTGGAGAACAAGTAGAAGCTCCAAAACTGAATAGTTTTATGAATCTCAGAGCGTGGGGTTTGTTAGGACTTTCTGAAGGGGACTCGGGAAGCTCGAAAGTGTATCCTTCTGCAAAACGTCGTCGTGTTGGTTTTACAGACCGACTAAATGGGCCGGTTCAAAAGTCTAAAGTCCAAAGAGCAAATGGGCTCATTGACGATGAATATTATAGCTCAATATTATTGGGCCACAATAAAAACCCAATTCTCTTTTTCTTTTTCTTTTATACTTTTCTCTCTTGGAGTATCCTCCTAGAGAAGTAATGCATAATCGAATTGTCACGCGGTATTACTTCACTCATGTTATAAAGTACTCGTTTTTATTCCTCCTAAATTGAAAAATTATTCTCTCTATTTTTAAGATGGTTTGAACTTATCAATTTCAATCCAATCCTCCATACCAAATATGATAAATGTTTATAAAAAAAAAAAAATCACATTTACAAAAATTTCTCGTAAATAGTGACCCTTTTGTCAAACGACATGATGTTTATAATATACTTCTACAACCGGTCCATTAACTCACCCACAACAAGCAAAATGAATTATAGACAATGTAAATCGGGGATATTTGCAACCTTTTCATTAGTTTGGACATTCTCAGTTTTTTGTAGAATCCTACTATATTGCTTGATGGTCAAGAATTTTGTTCTAATAATATAGTTCATGGTATATAGTTTATCAGTATCCAGCCCCTTCCATTGCTTGAGCAATGGTGGGATGGTAAAAAAGGAGGAGAAGTGAAAGTGAGAATAATTTTAAAGAAAAAGATGATGGCAGTGGCTCATCCATTCCTTCCTTCAACCTTCCTGCATGGTGGGGGACTGGGAAAGATTTGTTTTTGACTTTCTGTTAGGAATTTGAGCATGAAAGAATCTGAAACTTTAACTAACCGTGACTAATAATGCATGTGACTTATGAACAATGAGAATATATATGACCAGTCGTGTGGGATCCGTGTCCATGGATTTGCTGAGGTATTTGGTTTTATGACGACTTAGTTCAATGGACTGGAAGATATTCAGGTTTAAATTACATATTATATATCAAAGTTTAGATTTTTCTCGTATAAAATCTTCCCAGCTAGTAACCGACTTAACGTTGAATGTTGAATTTTTAAGACAAGGTTCATCTTGCTCGAAAATTCTAGAATGGATACCAACCCTTAACATAGATCAGATGCATGAACGGCAGAATGTGCGGTTTGTTGAGAGTCCATATCACATCGAGAAAAAAGAGATTTTGTATGTATTAACAAAAGTTTGGATCACTTACCATATTGTCAATTAATTTTATGGTGGAACTTTAACTTCTTTCATAATCAAGAATCCAACTGTTAAGAATCCCATTACATGCTTTGACAAAAAAAAGAAAAAAAGAAAAAAAGAAAGAATCCCATTACATGCTATGCTCCGGTCTATAAGAAAAATATCATCTTGTTTAGATATACTAATTTTCTGATTCTGACCTTTGAATTTTTTACTTCACACATTGAATCTACATTAACGAAGTTCAAACTTGAATGTAGGAAAATGAATGTACAATTACGCTAGATGCTAGTCGGGTGGCGGGCTTCCCGTCTAGGCAAACTAGGCTGATTTAAGTAAATTTATTATATACTGTATAAATAAATGCCTAATTATACTTACAAAAAACAATGAAAAAACTTATTTTTTAAACACATATCGAATTAATAGTAATGAAAATGTAAGGAGCAAGGTGCAACCTTTTATTGGTATTACTCGTTTTGGCACTAAAAGCACTTTTTCATATCCCCATGAGTCAGACAATACTATGTTATTTTCGATGCTTAAGTTGTTTTATTTACATTGTTCGTTGGAGTCATAGGAATTCCTTTCTTCAATTAGCATGAAGTAATAGATTTCATCCATAAATATATTACATCAAAATAAAAATAATTCGGTGGATTATTAGGCCCCTAGGAACTAATCTGGAGTTGCCAACCGCAAGAGCTTAGGCAGAGATTTTTAAAACAGTGGCTTAATAAACTTAACTTAAGTCTACAAAACGAAAGTATCTTTAATTTGAAAAGAAAATTACCGATCGACGACTTATCAATTTTCCTATTATTTCCTTTGTAAACCATTGTCTAGCACCATGCATGAACTTTATATGAAAGTCTAACAGTACTGTGGAAGAATAATGACGTGCATGCAAAAAGATGGACGACGGCATATATTCCTGAGGCAAGTACAATATTAAGAACAAAATCCAATGTTCTTAGGGACAACTTGTCCAGGAAAGGTACAACTGTACGTGTTCGTTGCAATAACTACAAATAGTCAACGAAGGTTCGATTTCCAAATTCCATAAACTGAAAGATTTGTGGAAGTTCAAAATTTAAAAAAAGAAGAAGAAAAAGAGATGATTAATTGCATTTCATGAAATTTCAGAGAACTCAATTTCGGTAATTATTCATTAACCAGTTATTTGTTAATGTTTGTTTGTGTAATTCAAAAGAAGAAAGAAGATGAATGCACTGAAGAAGAAAGGGCTACCTTTCTCTCTGCAAATTACAGAGGAATATTGCTTTTCATTGAATGCCACACTCCTCGCACAAAACATGCAAAGAAGAATAATACTGTTAACAAAGCTGAGCTGGACCAATTCATCTAGAAACTGATCTCAGCCACTCATCTAGCTAATAGCTAAGATCATCACACATGACACTCATGGCCTTACATATTTTGTTCTTACACTTGGCAATTTCTAAGCACAAGTGGATACACAATTTAAAACACAAAACTTATTCTAATACTATCAGCTCACAACTTATAATTCAACACTCTCCTTTAAGTTTTGAGCTGATTTCACACCAAGCAAATCTCTGAGATAGTTGAACCGATCCTTGGTTAGAGCCTTAGTGAAAATATCTGCCACTTGTTCATTTGTTGGACAATACACTAAGTCAATTACCCCTTCTTGTAGTGCATCCTTGATGAAGTGATACCTTCTATCGATGTGCTTGGTTTTCTGATGGAACACCGGATTCTTAGTGATTGCAATTGCAGCTGTATTATCACAGTGCATTGGAGTTGCTTCAGTTTGTAACTCACCAAATTCTTCAAGAACAAATCTAAGCCAAATTGCTTGAGCAGTTGTCTCAGAAGCACTAATATACTCAACTTCTGCAGTGGAAAGAGCTACAAAATTTTGTTTCACTGAACCCATGAAAACACCCCACTGCCAAAAGAAAAAGCATATGCAGAAGTACTCTTACTGTCATCAACAAATCCTCCCCAATCACTATCACAAAACCCAATTAGCATTGCATTCTTTCCCTTCACATACTCCAAGCCATAATCCAAGGTGCCTTTAATGTATCTTAGCACTCTTTTAGCAGTACCAAAATGCTTATTTGTGGGACAGTGCATGAACTTAGCAAGGAGACTGGCAACATACATTATATCTGGTCGAGTGGCAGTAAGATATAGTAAACTTCCCACAATGCTTCTATATTGTTCCTCACTTGCTGGTCTACTACCATCATCTTTACAAAGCTTATCTGATGAGACAAGAGGTGTGAATACGGATTTGCACTCACTTAGGCCAAATTTATTCAACAGAGAGGCATCATACTTTCTTTGGTGAATAAAAATGCTAGAGTGAGTTTGAATAATTCCTATGCCAAGGAAATGATGAAGAAGACCCAAATCAGTCATTTCATACTTGACCATCATATCCTCCTTGAATTCTTTCAACAGATCATTGCTATTCCCAGTATACACTATGTCATACACATAGATTGAAACAATCAGAATTTCATCTCCCCTTGCTTTGGTGTAAAGTGTAGCCTCACTTAGACTCTTCATAAAACCACACTGTGCAAAATAGGTGTCAATCTCTCCATACCAAACTTTAGGTGCCTGTTTGAGACCATAGAAAGATTTATGAAGTTTATACACTTTGTCTTCCTTTCCAGTGATCACAAATCCATCAGGTTGCTCTACATATACCTCATCTTCCAGAACACCATTCAGAAAGGCCGATTTGACATCAAGCTGATAGAGTTTCCAACTCTTTTGTGCAGCCAAAGCAATAAGAGTTCTGATTGTATCCAACCTAGCAATAGGGGCAAAAGTCTCATTGTAGTTTATTTCTGGTTTCTGGGCATATCCCTTTGCAACAAGCCTTGCCTTGTTCTTTTGACAGTTCCATAAAGGTTGAGTTTGGTCTTAAACACCCATTTAACTCCAATTATGGGCTTGTTTGATGGTCTGTCTACCAGTTCCCAGGTTGCATTTTTCTCAATCATGGAAAGTTCATCCTTCATGGCTTTTGTAACGCCCCGAAAATTTTATACGAAAGCTAACTACGATGATAGGCCCTAAAATGTCATAGTTACCCTTTATGTTATTAACCATACTAACAATTCTCTCATTAACGACTTTCCACTAACGTTTAATCTTGTTTATTTTATGGCTGCATCTAACTTCTCGTTAGACTGCCTACGTACCTTTTTGGAGGGATCAAGCCAATCGCAGTTCACATACCATTTTTAATCCATTTTCTAAATCATTCAAGTGGCTAACAATCACGACACTAGGTTCAAACACATAAATCACACCAACAAAAGCAATACTACATTTAACATCCGACCATCAAATCAATTTTCGTAAAGACCTGCCGTATTACCCCTACCTGGAATCCAAAGCATTGCTCTGAGTGTTAGCACAAGAAACCACTGCCGTGATAGCTCTTATTCACACGTGTAAGCAAAACACTATATGCGAGGCATGAACTTTCATCCTCAGCAAAATACTCAAGCTCACTGATCTCACACTACTGATTCTCAAAGTCATTTTGGTTGATCTAGAATAGTTTGGTCATAACAAACGAAGTGTTGAATAAGTACAACCCTTAGAAAGTCAGGGAGCAAGTGAAATTCAAATTTTACATATGCATACCGTCTTCATGGTAATTAACAAGGGTGACATTTTAAACCATGTGTAGACATAATAATATTACTTCCAACCCCATAATAGATCATATTTACTTGACACATATATCTCAGATAATATGTAGTAGAAGTGCAAAAGGTCTGACAACGTTAAACCAATTTGGTTTAGTTCGAATGTATACCCACACATAGATTTAATAAGATATCAAGAACATATCACTAAACTTGTTAAGCCAAAAGGAGACCCTAAACAGATATGCAATACATTGGACGGTTACCATATATTCCTTTTCAACATTTGTACTGAAAGACCAAATTGTTTCATATGTAAATATCAGCATCTTCTAAATGGTTTTAGAAGAACGGTGGCCAATCCACAACTCAAAATGTCACTACTTAGTTAACAACAATAAGAAAGACATAATTAGCTCAAGTATAGCTTGGATGTTCTTGTCCTTCTCTACATACTGCATCCATCAATTGTTCACAACTAAATAAGAAAAGTAACAATTTGAAATCTTCTTTCTTACCCATAAGGTAGAGAACCAGCTAAGAGCCTTTCTTCAATTTGTAATAAAACTAATTAGGCCACTAGAACTACCTGCTTGTTGTACCGATGGTGCCATTAGTACAGCAGCTCCCTTGTCCATCTTAATTAGACTTGCTACTCCTCACCATCACCAACGGACAACATCCAAATATCAACTCTCTCCTTAACCCTCATCTGTCATCTTTCATCATCTTTTTCGTATTCCCTTTCTTTCCATGCTTCTCTCCATCTCTGCATAATCAAAACTTCAGACTCCAGACAGCAGTTCTCTTTCCCTGCAATTGTCCCGTGGTAGCAACGACAGTGTAACACATCTTCAAACCTTTAGCTTTCTGCGAAGAACAGGGAAATTCCCCCTCTTCTGCACTGTCGTGACCTCTCTTCTTTCTCCCGTTTCTCCGTCCTCTTTCTTTTTCTCCCGAGAGAAATACAGAGAGTTCCAGATGATGGAACTGTGGGTCCCCTTGGCACTCAAGACACTGCCAAATTAGGCAAAACGAAAACCTCCCAATAACCTGAAATTACTAAATTGTTGTCATTCATTTGTCGTAAAATCATTGTTTTAACTCTAAATTCAGTGTTGCTTGCACCCACAAATTCATAACGACGAGTACTAACCAAGTATACAAATTAATATGTCACATGTATCCCGATTACTAAGTCATCAAAAGTCAACATTTACACTTTCCCATAAAAAAATTTCCACATAAGCATATAATTTAAATTTTTCAGGGTATTACAGCTTTCATCCAAGACTCATCCTCAGCTGCATCTTCGTACTTCTCAGGTTCCATAATGCATAGTTTGCATTGAGCAAGTACATCGTGCAAGTTTCTCCATTTCAGTGGAGTATGATAAAAAACTTGAGAGTCTCTCACATCTTCACATGATCTGCTAGAAGATTCCTTCGACTGTGCTTGTGGAGTAATCTGAGCACCTTCAGTACCACTTGAAGTTTCTCTCAAACTACCAGGTGACAGGGTATTTGAGACTTGAGTCTCATCTTCTGTGAACTCACTTCTTGGTATCTCAATAGACTGCCATTCATAGTTGGACATAGTCACCTGTTTCTCTGTGCGTCCTTGCCAGTTCCAACTTGAATCTTCATCAAATACAACGTCTCTCGATAATATTAATTTTTTAGAGAGTGGATAAAAAATTATGTACCCTTTCTCATACTTTGCATAACCAACAAAAACTCCCTTCAGACTCTTAGCTTCTAGTTTGTGCCTTAGTTCAGATGGAGTGTGAACATAATAGACTGAACCAAAGACCTTCAAATGAGCAATACCCGGTTTCCTTCCACTGTAGGCTTCAAAGGGGGTTATGTTGTCAAGAGACTTAGTAGGGCATCGATTCAAAATATAAACTGCAATATGTACAGCTTCTACCCACATATAGTAAGGCATCCTTTTATCATGAAGCATAGACTTGGCCATTTCAATCACTATTCTATTTTTCTTCTCCACCACTCCATTTTGTCGTGGAGTGTATGCCATAGAGAGTTGCCTTTGAATGACTTCTGTATCACAGACCTGATTGAATTCAGTAGATAAAAACTCCCCTCCTCTGTCACTCCTCAGATATTTCACCTTTAAACCAGTTTGCAACTCAGTCATTGCTTTGAATTTCTTAAAGCAAGAGAAAGCATCAGATTTATATCTAAGAAAGTATACCCAAATCATTCTTGTTGCATCATCCACAAGCAGCATAAAGTACTTGTTTCCTCCAGTAGATTCATTTCTCATTGGCCCACATAGATCAACATGAACCAATTCAAGTGGGGCTCTTTGTGCTTGACCACTAGAAAAACTTTCTCTGTGTTGTTTACCATATTGACACCCTTTACAGACTCTATCATACTCTTCTAGATATGGTAGACCATGAACCATGTCTTTATCCTTCAACTGTTTAATTCCACCAAAGTTTAAGTGACCTAATCTTCTATGCCAAGTCCAAGTACAATGAGCAAAACTAGTATTCAACACAAGTTGGTTATCAGGCCTTAGAGATAGAGGATAGCACCTGTTTCCTTTCATTTTCACACTGATAATTTGGCATTTCAGAGAAGGACCATAAAAACAGTACACATACTTCCACCAAACACAAGATAATATCCGTGCTCATCCATTTGTCCCACATTTAGTAGATTCTCCTTTAAACCAGGTAAGTACATGACTTCTCTGATGAATTTCTTCCCTCTGTTAGTTTCAATTGTCAGTGATCCCATTCCTGCCATAGTCACTAACACTCATGTTGGCATTTGGACTTTCCCTGCAACATTAGTCTTTACATCAACAAGAAGATTAACATTTCCTATCATATGATTGCTGCAGCCACTGTCAATGTACCATTCTCCATTAACTTTTGATTCAGCAACATCACAATTTGCATAAAATAAGTTTCCAGTTACTTCCATTTGATTTGCACAGTTTGCTTTCTGAACAACTTTTCTAACAGTACATTCTTTGGCCCAATTCCCAAATCTATCACAGTTATAACACTTAGATTTCCCCTTATACCTACATTCACCATAATGATATTTAGAGCACACCTTGCACTAAGGTTTTACACCCTCTTGACCCATTGACTGTGACTGATATGAATTTGGTGCATAATTATTGAGAGGTTTATGTTGAAATCGAGACTTTGAATCCCATTTTTTCCCCTTAGAGTTCCAATTCTTCTGGAATTTTGTTGAACCAGATTGCGTCCCACTCCTATTTTGCCCTTTTGGACCCACTGAGAATGATGCAAATGCCTTCTCAGTGGTATCAACATTATGCAAATCGAAACGTTGTTCTTGACTCTTCAAGATTGCAACTACTTCCTGCAACTCTACAGTCTCTAGACACTTTGTATTTTCTATAACAAAACAGATAGAATCATAAGGTTTACTTAGACTAATCAAAACCTTCTGTACAAGTCTCTCATTAGAAAGAGATTCACCAAATGTTCTCATCTGATTAATTAGATCATTCAACCTTGTGAGATAACTAGATAGGGACTCATCGTCTCGCATTCTAGCATACTCAAATTCTCGTCAAAGATTCTGAAGTTTTACAGATCTAACATGATCACCACCATGGTATTCTCCATACAGTAGATCCCATGCCATCTTGGCTGAGTCGGCATTGGCAATCCGAGGAAAGATCTGATCAGAGACTGCATTTTGTATAATACCCAGAGCCTTTGCATCCCTCATGAGCATAGCAATCATTTCTTCATCAACTTCATCTTCCGATGACCCTTTATCTTTCTTCTTCTTTTTCGGATCAGGTGTTGGGATCTCATTTTCTACCAGATTCCATAACCCAAGTGATTTGAAGATTGTTACCATTTTAATTCTCCAGAACTCGTAGTTCTCACCGGAGAAAATTGGAGTTCTCACTTTCGAGCCTCCAAATCCAGACATCTTTGATCTGAATAACGGCAACTTTCACCAAGTTTCAAGTGAGCTTCGATTGAGCTCAGTGATCTCATAGATTTACGCCCAGATTTAAATGACGAAACCTGGCTCTGAGGCCATGTTAATGTTTGTTTGTGTAATTCAAAAGAAGAAAGAAGATGAATGCACTGAAGAAGAAATGGCTACTTTTATCTCTGCAAATTACAGAGGAATATTGCTTTTCATTGAATGCCACACTCCTCGCACAAAACGTGCAAAGAGGAATAATACTGTTAACAAAGCTGAGCTGGACCAATTAATCTAGAAACTGATCTCAGCCACTCATCTAGCTAATAGCTAGGATCATCACACATGGCACTTATGGCCTTACATATTTTGTTCTTACACTTGGCAATTTCTAAGCACAAGTGGATACACAATTTAAAACACAAAACTTATTCTAATACTATCAGCTCACAACTTATAATTCAACATTATTTTCAGTGCATGTTTTTATCTTTTGTCAATAGTTTCAATGCATTCTTTGTGTTTTAGGCACATTGAAAAATCTCATGTTTGGACAAATTGTCTGACCTCAAGTTTCCCTGGTCATCCCACTTTTTTTTTTGGGTTAATCTCTGTTTACTATCCTGAAGTTCTGTGATTTTCAACATTTGGTACATGAAATTTTTTTTCATCCCAAAGTCATACCTCAAGTCTTAATTTTGGGACAGTTTCATACATCCGTTAAGTTTTCCGTTAGAAATTCTGTTAAGTGATGACGTGGCACCCACGTGGACAATAACTGAGTGCCACGTGTCAATATGGGCCCACTTCAATATTAAAAAATACAAAAAAATACAAAAAAATACAAAAACACAAAAAATAAAAAAAAATAAAAAACCCAACCCGTCTTCTATCTCATCCAACCCCCTGCAACCTGCACCCAACCCATCCCTTCCATCTTCTACACCATCGTTTCGGTCGCTGGCGATCCCTGCAACAAGAAGCAGAACACCAAAAGCCCCGTCGGAGTGTCAGACGAGCATCTCATCGTCCTCCTGCGTCGACGGCGGCTGCTGCTGCAAAAACAAGGTCAATATGAGAGCTTTGATCTGCAAATTGAAACCCTAGCGCAACATTTGTACGCCAAAATGAAATCGTCTTGACATCTAGCGGCTTTCTTCCACCCTTCTTGACTCTATTTACAATTCCATTGACAAAACCACCGCCGAGAAGTTCGTATTCGACGATATTCCATGGCAGGTTTCGAGATGAAGCCATCAGAAAGAGTTCCTGATGCATTCTAGTTCCAGTTCTTTGGAATCGTGGCCATCCCCTTTTTCCTTTCTCCCGAGGTCTCTTCCTTTCAAATTCAGATATCCTCCAAACTGCTTCCCAAAATCTCAACTTCCTATCTTCTCATTTTCCCATCAGATCCACATTTTCTCAGGAAACAAACACCTCGAGCCGACGTCGCCTCCTTCTCCTTCAACAATGTCTAGGTTCATCGAACTCCTCTCGCCTCTGCTTCTCGCTTTCCTCCTAGTCCAATTCACCACCGCTTTCCTCTCCGCCAGAGCCCTCGCCGACTTCATCGTCGCAACCCGGCGCCGATTCAACTTCACAGCCATCTCCATCCTTGATTTCCCTTCCTCCATCTCCATCTCCGTCGGCGAGGGTTCGGCCGTCCTCGAGCTGCTTGCTGGCGAAGATGAGGCGCTGCTGGTCCGGGGGGATACCCTCCGTTGGTGAGGGTTTTTCATCCAAGCCCAGTGAAGCAAGAGCAAAGAGGAGAGCGGAGAGAGAGGTAGAGAGAGGGAGAATGGAGGGGGGAGAGAGTGTGCGGGGGTAGGGTTTTTTTTATAAATACTTTTATTTAATTAATTATTTTAATATTTTAATATTTTTAATGACACGTGGCGCCCAGTCATTGTCCACATAGGAGCCATGTCATCAGTTAACGGCAGACTTAACAGTTTGACTAACGGATGTATGAGACTGTCCCAAAATTAACACTTTAGGTATGACTCTGGGACGAAAAAAACTTGATGTACTAAATGTCGAAAAAAACATGAGGGTAGTAAACAGAGATTAACCCTTTTTTTTTTTTTGAACAAAATGACATTATCTACACTAAGGAGGAGAAGATGAGCTTAGCCTCACAATGAGCTAGCAATAATGTGGTTCAAATTCTCCTTTGACGAGAATCGAACCTAAGACGTCTCACTTACAAGTGAAGATGAATATCACTAGACCGTAGTACTAAATGGCTGATCATCCCACTGTTGAATACCAATTTCGGGCATCAACATGTCTGATTAGTTGACCTTTTATTTCAGTTTAAGATAATGTCTGATTAGTTGACCTTTTAGGTATGACTCTGGGACGAAAAAAACTTGATGTACTAAATGTTGAAAACCACAAAACATGAGGGTAGTAAACAGAGATTAACCCATTTTTTTTTTTGAACAAAATGATATTATCTACACTAAGGAGGAGAAGATGAGCTTAGCCTCACAATGAGCTAGCAATAATGTGGTTCAAATTCTCCTTTGACGAGAATCGAACCTAAGACGTCTCACTTACAAGTAAAGATGAATATCACTAGACCGTAGTACTAAATGGCTGATCATCCCACTGTTGAATACCAATTTCGGGCATCAACATGTCTGATTAGTTGACCTTTTATTTCAGTTTAAGATAATGTCTGATTAGTTGACCTTTTAGGTATGACTCTGGGACGAAAAAAACTTGATGTACTAAATGTTGAAAACCACAAAACATGAGGGTAGTAAACAGAGATTAACCCATTTTTTTTTTTGAACAAAATGATATTATCTACACTAAGGAGGAGAAGATGAGCTTAGCCTCACAATGAGCTAGCAATAATGTGGTTCAAATTCTCCTTTGACGAGAATCGAACCTAAGACGTCTCACTTACAAGTAAAGATGAATATCACTAGACCGTAGTACTAAATGGCTGATCATCCCACTGTTGAATACCAATTTCGGGCATCAACATGTCTGATTAGTTGACCTTTTATTTCAGTTTAAGATAATGTCTGATTAGTTGACCTTTTAGGTATGACTCTGGGACGAAAAAAACTTGATGTACTAAATGTTGAAAACCACAAAACATGAGGGTAGTAAACAGAGATTAACCCTTTTTTTTTTTGAACAAAATGATATTATCTACACTAAGGAGGAGAAGATGAGCTTAGCCTCACAATGAGCTAGCAATAATGTGGTTCAAATTCTCATTTGACGAGAATCGAACCTAAGACGTCTCACTTACAAGTGAAGATGAATATCATTAGACCGTAGTACTAAATGGCTGATCATCCCACTGTTGAATGCCAATTTTGGGCATCAACATGTCTGATTAGTTGACCTTTTATTTCAGTTTAAGATAATGTTCCAAGAAAAAAAAAACCTAGTAAGGGAAGTAACGCTTTAATCAAATCAACAAAAAAGAAAATGGCAACAGAATAATTGGACAGCATAAACTAGAAGGCAAGAACAACCTTGGTGAGTTTCATCCGTTGACTCCAATCTCATTATCTTCTCAATGCTTGACATCAATCATCAAAGTGACTCAGATGCAAATTAGCCCAGATGGTCATGATATTGTGTTCGCCTCTACATGTTTAAATATCCCTCTTTGTAAATCAAACAGAATAAGAAACTTTTAATTTGGAGGGCTGCCTAATTCTAGCTCATGTTAGATGAGAATAATCTGCATGACAACATATGCTGAGTTTAAATCCCACATTTCAGATAACTTTAATTCTTTTAGAACGAGCCCAATGTTTCTCATTTTGTATATAAAGACCTTGTACGTGCCGAAGGAAACCACATTCATATCCATTGATCCACAAACATTGTATGAAATTTAGAAGAAATATGGCAGCCATATATCTTGATCCAAGGCTTAACCTCCAAGCAACTAGAAAACCGTACTCCAAGAAATCGAAGGTCTCATCCGAGTTCACAAAGACGGATACATCGAAAGGCCTTCGATGATCCCAAGTGTCCACCAACATTCTAGCTTTACCACCTGATGTCGCGGCCAAAGACGTTGTCATTGACAAATTTACCAACTTATGGGCACGTATTTATGTTTCAAGGCACCCTGGAAACCTCACCATGATTGTCTACTTCCACGGCGGTGGATTCTGTGGTGGATCTGCTGCTTGGAGTTGTTACCATGAGTTTTTGTCTAAACTTGTTTCACAAGCAAGTTGTGTCATCATCTCTGTGATTACCGTTTAGCCCCCGATAACCGTCTCTCTGCTACTTATGATGACAGATTCAAAGCCTTTATGTGGGAAAAACAACAAGCTCTGAACGAGTGTAGTGAGCAAAAATGGTGGTTAAGTCAGTGCAACTTGTCCAGCTTGTTCATAGGTGGTGACCGTGTAGGGGCTAACATAGCCTACAATGTCACCAAACATTTAGGTTCAAGTGACCCCTCCATTTTAAGGCTATTGTGTCTCAAAGGCACCGTCTTGATCCAAACCTTTTTCGGAGGAGAGGCTCGAACTTGGTCCGAAAGTGTGCGACTCAGCCTCCATGCTCCGCCCTAACTTTGTCAAATTCTTACATGTATTGGTGGTTGTCTCTTCCCTTAGGGGCCAGCAGAGACCATCCGTGGTGCAACCCTCTAGTGAAGGCCAGCGTGGTCAAATTGTGCGATTTAAGGTTCCCGAGCATGATGGTATGCGTATCGGAATTGGATATATTGAAGGATAGGAATTTCGAGTTGTGCAACGCGTTGACACTACAAGAAAACATGGATTAGGTGACGGTATTTTTTGTGGCGCCTAAAAATTCATCACATTTGGCTAAAATGAGTGAGGCTTTTTTAGAAATCATCACATAAAGATTTTCACAAACACCAAAATATTTTGCGTCACATAAACATTTTGAATTCGTCACAAACTATTGGGCGGGAAATTTTATCGCCGAACGAAATATTAATATGTGACGAAATTTTTACATTCATCACTTATATAAAGGGTAGGCCACGTAATAGTCAATTCATCACTTATAATAGTAAAAGTAAAAATTAAAAATATTGAAATAATAATGTCAAAACTCCCAAATTGTAAAACCTAATAACCTATTTCGTTATGTTCTCACCCCATCTCTTTCAGCTCCCATTGGTTCTACTCTGTCACCCCGCCTCGCTGACCAGCCACCTGGTGGTTGCCATCGACGGCGACCACGTACCACCTCTCATTCGTCTCCTTCCCTCGGCCTCTCAATCGACAACAAGGTACTTATTTCTTTAATTGTTTTTGGATTTTCTTCTTCAATCAGTCTTTGTTTGCCAAGCTTAGACACCCAGTTATCAATTTCCTTTCTCTTTTGAAAATCAATGAGTAATGGTTGTTATTTTTCTATTTTCTCTTTGGAATGTCGTTGATGGCCATCTGTGAACATTATCATTTGTTAAATTGTAATTTTCTTATTTCTAATTTAGTTAGAACACAATTATTGTAGCTATTTAAGCTCTTGATTAGTTGCACAGTTAATTCTCTGAGGTAGGATAAAAACTACAACATCTCGGCTATAGCACAAATCCACTTCTAAAAAAAAAACTATCATGTCCTGCTACACCATAAAAAATAAGAACAAAAGGGGGAAAACAGAAGAACTGAGCAAAAGGAAAAAAAGAGGAGGAATAGTTTTTGGTAGATGAAGAAGATTATATTAGTCGCAATATTCGGAAAAAAAAAAAAATGGAACTACTCCCTTTTTCGTGTAACTATTTAGAGTAAATTT
Organism: Heteromeles arbutifolia; assembly: GCA_024362995.1. NCBI lineage: Eukaryota > Viridiplantae > Streptophyta > Magnoliopsida > Rosales > Rosaceae > Heteromeles > Heteromeles arbutifolia. Next base: position 6,061,968 of record JANCRC010000007.1, read on the forward strand.
GTGGAAATTTCAAGTTTGTTTGAATGTATTTTTCATAGATTGATTGAATGTCCAAGGGAGAATATATAATGAGGTAGAAGGTTACACGCAACCCTACCTTGGCAAATCCTACTAACCCGGTAAACGCTAAAGTTGTCACTCCTTAAATTAAGGGAGTGCAGCAAGTAGCTAGCACACAATTATCAACAAGTCATCTAGATGTCAATCTTCCTCAAATTAAGGGATTAGACTTAATAGAGAATCTCATGGAAAAAATAAACATAAAATCTGGCAGCATCAGTCATCCCAATCGTCTAGTATCCATATGCAGCAACACTTACCCAGTATGCAATATCAGTCATATGCATCATCAGTCATATGCAGCATCAGTTATGCAACATCAGCCATGCAACATCATTCATATGCAGCATCAGTCACCCTATATCATCTAATAAAATTCTCAAACAAAATAATATTTTGTTAATTAATTTGAGTTTGATTGAATTGATTAAATTTTGGTGTTTGTTAGTTCAGGTACAAGTACAATTTTAGTATTGTGTACAATTCTAAAATCCTGAGGACCCTTTGCGTTCTTTAGAGGGTTTCTTATTCTATTTCTCACTGAAGCACCTTTTGTCATGGTACTCTTCTTCTTTCCCACACATTTATTTACCTATCTATTAAGTGCAATGCTTTTAGCACTTCAAACTAAGTATTTTACAATTTTTATACACGCAATATATGTAGTGCCAAAAGTTAAACATGAGAGTGCCAACGGCGCTGTGCCGTTGCCCTTCTGTAATTGGTTTATTATGTGATTTGGTGCATTGTATTGCAGGCTACATGTGGTGTTTTTTAAAATCTCAAGAAACTAGAACAATTAGGGCTGAATTTGGCTTTGCCACTTTCTTGAATGCATTTCATTTTTAGGGCGTTGGACATGCATTATGCAAGCTTAAATTTGGATTTCATGTTCCCCATCTTTTTAACCTGCCAAGTTTGGGATCGGATTGGATTTTACATCCTAGTCGGTTGTTGGAGCAAAATGTAGTTTGACATTGGCATGCTAAGAGATTCAGATATTCTACCCAAAGTACCTTCAAGTGCTTTACAATGGAGGAAGAGAACATAAGATTTGAATTAATTTGTAATTGATGGGATATAGAAAGCCAAAATCATTTGTTGGGAGGATAGGAAACTAGAACTAGTAAATTGATTTAACATCTACAATTGGTTAGTCAACTTTTAAAATTTCTATAGTATGCTCTCATCTAATTATGCTCTGATGCATATTTACTTTTGTATATACATATATGAAATTCTTGTACTTTCTTGATTTTCAAGATTAAAGGTGCTCGAGCTTGAGATTAGTTAAGTACAAGACCAAAGCTTCAAGTTCGTATGTTGTATTTAATACTTGCAATTTAAAATGACATAGTATTCATGCTACCTCTAGTCAAAAGTTTATGTTTATCTTCGTTTTGTTTGCCCCACCAATATATCTTTATGATATTGATTGATGCTTATTACAGTATATTCTTATGCTATTGATGCTTATTACTTTTTGAGCAAAACCTTGTATGTGCCTAGTTCAATTTAACCCACATTCAAACAGAAAACTACAAAATCATATGTAAAGACAGGTTATACCTGGTGGTCTCATACAGTAGTCAAGTTGTATTTTCTCAATTAAGGATATTGTAACTGATCTTTCAAAAAGAAACTGATCTGTTTCTATTTTATTATGAAAGGATAACATGAAAAAAAAGAATGATGAAGCAAATCCAAGAAGCACCTAAGGGTACTCCTATAAATCAAGTTTTTATCAGATGGTTTCCTCATATGAACAATTGAGAGCTCAATTGGATTTCCAAAATGAAGATGAAAGTCTGGTATTAAAAGTTAAAGGCTTTTTTGGCTGCAAGTGTCGTAGACTTCTCTATTGTTAGCACCTCAATGTTGATGAAAGTCTGGTATCAAAAGTTAAAGGCTTTTTTGGCAGGTGTCTTAGACTTCTCTTTTGTTAGCACCTCAATGTTGATTAGACTTTCCTTTTGTTAGGACCTCAAGTTGTCTATGTATACGTGTTGGTGCCCTTCATGACGAATTACTACCACTGAGATAGGTCACCCTGAGTTAGATTGATATTGGGATGTTTATGTTATTTTGTGGGATGTACACTTGATGAATGTATTCGACTTATGTGCTTTAATTGTTGATTAATGAAAAATGTGAAGTATATTACCTTATAGTTATGAATTGCAATTCTAGATTACGAAACAGGAACAAGTAATAAATTCATTATATATTATTCCTAAATAGGTATTTGATTTAACATATGTGACATAAGTTGTGTCACATGTCAAAAGAATATGTGACGATTTCAATGTCATTTAGTGTTAATCCTATCATTTTGGGATTATATTGGGTGACGATAAAATCATCACTTATAAGTTTGATATGAGACGAAAAACATTGGTCACTGACTTTTTTATTTTGTGATGCTTATTCCATCACTTACAAACAGAATATGTGACGAAATTAGTGCCACGTAAAAGAAAAATATGTGGCGACTCTAACATTCGTCACGTAAACTATCAGTGACGCTATATAGGTGACGATAATTGAGACACTGGAATTTCGTCACATATAGTCAAATGTGACAAAATTTCATATTTATGTGACGAATGTCTGTCGCCACAAAAGCCCTGTTTTTTTGTAGTGTGAGTAGCATGGGGAAAATGGTGGAAACTACATTGCACAAAGGAGTTGGACATGCATTCCAAGTTCTGCGTAACTATCAGCTCTCTTATTCCCGGACCCAAGAATTGATATCTCACATCAAGGCATTCACGATCAAGCAATAATAGCTTCATGGATTCTTTTTCTAGTTTGATATTTTATTAGGGTATTATGTAATATATTATGCTGAAATTCACTTAATATTGAAACTTGTTAATTACTTGTTATGTATTATAGTTTCATGCTATATGAATTTTGTTCACTTAGTAATCCGTTGTGTGAGTTCAAGAACGTCATATTTGATGGAATCAACAACCAGCAATGAAGTTTTGTTGATCCATCAAATGAAGGATTCATATGTGGACGATTGTCAAAACCTCTACAACAACTTGCATGTGATTTTTTAGTTTAAAAGATTGATCCGGAGAATGGTGGCAACTTTCTCGAGGTACAAAGTTTGATTATTCTCATTCTTTTGGATATAGTAGACCAAATATGAGTAGATGGTTGAAAATTTGGAAGATATACTGCAATTCATGGTGAGAGATCTGAGAGTGAGAGCCTTTTCTCTCCGTGATGAAAGCAACAACAACAACACTAACGATTTTCCTCTTGCCGCCGGCCTTAATTTCGATTAGGGTCGGTGGCAGCCCTTCCTTCTTCCTCTATGCTTCCTCTTTCTTTTTTTTTCGATGTTTTTCCCTGCTTTCCTTCCAATTTTGCTTTCCCTTTACACCCCGATTTTCACAGGTATATGCGGCTGCCCTCAGATCAAATGATCCATCCATACATATACATGTTCTTATTTTGGCTTCCACCGACTCTATCTCTGCTCCGATCTGCAATCAATTTTAACCGCGAAGTGATGCGAACTTCAACTGAGAGGGTGCGTAGAGTTCCGACGGTCACACCAGCTTGAGTGGCACCACCACCTCCTTCTCTATGTCTGCCATTTCTGGCAATGTTGCTTGTGGCGATCCCACAGGCTTATTTGGTTTCTCTTAATTTGTGGCTGCAATTGGTGAGATGTTTTCTGGTGGAAGTCAAAATTCATCTTCTTTTCATCTCTGAGGTGTGGGTTCCTGGCGAAAGTTGGTGGTGGAGGCTCTTGATCGTCGTGGAGTGCAGTTCCGGTGCTTTCGGCGGTGTTGTTGGAAAGAAGTTGCTAGGTTTAGCTTTTGTGGTTTTTTTTTTTTTTTTTTTTGAGGCCAAAACTTTGTTTTGGGCATTTGGGTTACTATTGAGGTCCCTTCTTTTGCTTGAGTGGTTATTGTATTTGAGCCTCAATTTGTGTAATTAGTTGTGTTGTGTTAATAAAGTAACTTTTGACCAAAAAAAAAATATTGCAATTCATGATACTTCAAAATCATCTACGCGTGGACAAGATGACAACTTTCCATTTTATGATAGCCATATTTGTGGATTTGCCCCCTTAACTTGTATAGAGGTGCCAATTTCTTCTTTGAACTTTAATTTTTAGCCGATTACCCTCTTGAACTTTTATAATTAGCCAATTTCCCCTTAAACTTTAATTTTAGCTTATTACTCCTGAACTTTTATAAATAGCCAATTTTCTCCTGACATTAGATTTTAAAAAAAAATTCATCCATCCAATTTTTTTATCCATTTTGATCACGCGGACAACACATGACAATGTATTGGGGCAAAAAAAAAAAAAAAAAATTGGATGGATGAAAAATTTAAAATCTAAACGCTAGGGGGTAATCGGCTAAAATTAAAGTTCATGGGGGAAATTAGCTAATTATAAAAGTTCATGGGGGTAATCGGCTAAAATTAAAGTTTAGGGGAAAAATTGACACCTCTATACAAGTTAAGGGGGCAAATCGACAAATACCTCTTTATGATATTAAAAATTCAACAATATGGAGATTGAGTTCATTCAGTCCACGTTTATCGTAGTTATAGATGAGATGGTGAAGTTTAAGTGTTTATTTTGCTTTGCCAGCGTTAAACTTTGCAATTTTTTGAAATTAGTTTATACCACTGTTCTAAAAATTTCCGATGCTAGGTGGCTGGTTACCCTCCCCGATTAATCCCTAGGCGTTTGAAAATTAAGGATGCCTAGACCTGCTTAGCCACCCGCCTAGATCGCCTAAGCGTCCGCCTAATCCGCCCAAACCCTCTTAGGCATCATCCTAGGTCGCGACTTCCACTTAGACAGAAAATAGAACCTCAATTTATACAATGATTTCTTGTAATTCTATTTAGTTTGAAGAGCATTGTGATTATGTGAAATCTCAACGGCACATTATTCCAATTGCCAAACATGTACCCTAGGGCACGTTTGAGAAGTGCTTTCAAGCATTTTTCAAACGAACTCCTATAATCCAATATAATATTTGGGCCACAGTTATCGATCATGATCACATTTTTAATAAGAGTGAGACCGACCGAAATCATTTTTATTCAAACCCAATGTTTTCCTACATCTGTGTCTTAAAGACTTTTAGGCCCAATTAAGAAACCCAAAGAAATTACCGACGGACCATTAGCCCAATTTTGATCAAATTCAATTAATTGGAGGCAAAGATATCAATCTGCCCTAAGTCTGCAATTTTCCTCTTTCGCGAGCTTTTCTGTATCAATCAGGTAATCAATCTTTTCTGCAACAAATTTTCTTAAATTTTTGAAATTATTATACGAATTTGTTTTCTTCTAATTCGGTTTGGTTTTAGGGTTTGCCTTTTAGTGTTTTCCTTGTCCGAATGGGTTTCCTTCCTGTGGATTGTGTTGGTCTGAATTGTACGTAATTTTTTATATGTTTTGTGATTCAGACTGCAGAGAAGTATTATTGTTATGGATGGAATTGGGATGTTGATGAACCCAATTCTATAAAGATTTAGACTGTTGAGGGAGAATCCGATGATGAAGACGTTGACGGAGAAGCCTATCGCACTGACAAAGAGGATGGAGCTGTCTTGGAGGTTGATTCCGAGAATGAAACAGCTGCACCTGCTCTGCAGGATGATGAATTCTACGGTGCCGCTTGAAGTTGAGAAGCTGGCCAGTGCTGCGGAACAATCAATAGTTTCTGTTGAAAATGGTTCAAATAAGTCTTTAGGCAGAATAATTCCTGGGGAGGATTCGGACTCGGATTATCGGGACATTGATATAGCAGCAAATCAATCAAGCTATTCTCCCAATTACAGACTTCTTACTTCCTGCACATATTTTCTTCAAATGCTATAGTAGGCCATGCTATAGCAAGTTTTACACATCATCATCATTCTTTCCAGATGTAAAACGAGCTTAATTAAATTCAGCGGAATCTTTATTCATGAAACTTAATCGCGATTAATACTCAGCTGGTCCTTCAATATAACAACGGGATACATCATTTGTTAATTCAGACTCATATAGATCATTAATGTCACCGTTGTCATCCAACGCAGAGTTGGTATCCGAGCAATCCTTTTCAGATCGAGAATTCTCAGTTCCTTGCAAAGAAAACATAATGGATTCCTTTACGAGCCCATGCCTTGCAACTATATAGCGCAAAAGGATTCCATTATGACCTCTGTGGCTGAGTCAACTGCGCGGCTCACGCGGAGGCTCGGCGGTGTGGCTCACACGGCTTCAGGCCGTGACTAGGCGGTGCGGCGTGGCGCACGATTAGGGTTTTGAAAACACCTTTCTTCTTCATTTTTCTTTGCTTATTCACCTAGATTCAATTCATTACAATTATAAGAGTAATAATATAACATAATTGCGAACAATAATTTGATTTTTTCTTGGCTCGGGTTTCCGCTGCTCTATTCGGTGAAGTTTTTTGGATTTTTTCTTCAATTTTCAGATTCTTGATTTGTTCAATTTTGTTTTGGGAATTTTTTTTTTTTTCGAATCTCGAAGTCGAGTTCGCTTCTGTACAATCCGCAATTCATACATGCTAAAGGCCGATGCCAATATAATATGTCGTATTGCTTGATTTCTGTATATGGGTTGATGATTTCTTCAAGGCCGATGCCAAGAATCATATAACGATTGATGAATTAAGGTCGATGACCAGTGATTGATCTCTAATGTTCGTTGATATTGTGAATTTCTTGTGTTTTGGAAGTTTATCTCACATATTTGTATCTGGGTATTTTCTGGGTTATTACTTTGCCTTTTGTGATTTGTGTCGTAAGACATCATGTCTGATTCTATTAAGCTTGAGAATCTTTTGGGTATGCTGACCATCAAGTTGAATGATGAAAATTTTATCAAGTGGAATTTTCAATTCTGTTCCGTTTTTCATGGATATGATCTTTTTTATCACTTTATTGGTGAATCTGTTTGTCCACCGAAGTATGTTCTTTCTCCTACATTGGGAGCTACTACTGAAGTTACTACTGGTTATAAAACATGGGTTAAGGCTGATATGGCTCTTTTGAGTCTTCTTATTGCTACTTTGAGCGACGATGCTATGGAATATGTTGTGGGTTGCAAAACTGCACATGAAGCATGGACTGCTTTGCAAGATCGGTATATTTCTGTGTCCAGTGCTAGTGTAAATCATCTGAAAGCTGAGTTGCATACTATCCAGAAAAGGGAGTGATAATGTTGATAAGTACTTGTTGAGATTGAAAACCATTAAGGATAAGTTGCTTGCTGCTGGTGAGAAGGTTACAGATAATGACATTGTTATTGCTGCCTTAACTGGTCTTCCAGCTGATTTTGATATGATTCGTACTGTAATATTGGCTAGAGACACACCCATTTCTTTCAAAGAATTCAGGGCACAATTGTTAGGGGTAGAAAAGAGTTTGGAGAATAGGATGCAATCTCTGGTTCAAAGCATGGCTGCCATGTATGTTAATGGGTCAATTCCAACATCTGCTAGTGTTAATTCTAATATTCATCCTGCCTCTAATGCATCGGGTGATTCCAGTGGTTCTAGCTCTTTATCTCAGTTGCCATCGAATTTTGGTTTTGGTTTTGCTGCTCCTGATTCCTTTAATTCGGGGTCTAGTTCCAATGGTTCTCAGCCCTTTCAACCATTTTCATCTCATAATGCAAATGGTAATCAGTTTGGTAATCAGGGGCATAGGTCTTTTGGTAACAATGGCTATTAATCTTTTGGTAATTCTTATGGTAATTCATCTGGCAGTAATTTTGGTGGGAATAGTTACAGAGGCAAAGCCAATGGTGGTTATAGGCCTAAGTTCAATGGAAATAGGTCTGGATCTTGGTCTGGTAACACTTCATCTCGACAACATGTCATTCCAGAATGTCAGATATGTTTTAGAAAATGTCACACTGCTGCTGTTTGTTTCGCAGTGATAATACTCAAGCTGTTCACGAATGTTAGATTTGTGGAAAACGAGGTCATATAGCCATTGACTGCAGACATAGGGGTAACTATGCATATCAGGGTGCACCTCTTCCTCATTCTCTGAGTGCTAACTATGCATTTCAAGAGTACTCTCCTCAAGTTCCATATTCTGGTTTTCAGTCCTCTTTACAGATGTTTGATCCCTCTGGATATCAAGGTGCCATTTCTAACTCTCCACAAGGTCCTCCTGGTTTTCCACCTCATGTGAATCAAGGCCAGTCTTCTGTTATTCTCACTGATAATCAAGCACATACCATGCAATCTCCTATAACTGCTTTGACTGCCCAAACTTCTTCCAATGATAGTTCATGGATAGTTGACACTGGAGCCTCACATCACATGAGTCTGGATGTCACTATTTTGAACTCAGCAGTTCCATATCAAGGATATAAAAGAATTGTGGTTGGCAATGGTGAAGGTTTGATTGTCAAACATGTTGGCACTGCCATGTTACCTAGTTCTTCACATCCTTTGTATCTTAGAAATATTTTTCATGTTCCTATGCTTACAGTGAATTTACCATCTGTGAAACAATTGTGCAAGGACAACCACAGTTGGTTTATTTGTGATGAGTCTGAGTTCTATGTGCAGGACAAAGCAACAGGAGTGATTCTTTACCAAGGAAAGAGTAGCAACAATGAGCTTTTTAGGATTCCTGTGCATATTTTTCCAAAGCTGCTGACTCAAAGTTCATCTTCCTGCATTCTTAGGCAAAGCTGTTACATCTTAAGTGTGGCATCACCGACTGGGGCAACCATCAAATGAAGTTTTGGAGAAAATGCTTAGGAGTTCTGATATTTCTTTTAGTCCTAATGAACATGTTTAGGTTTGTTCTCATTGTTTTAGTGGAAAAATGAGCAGATTGCCTTTTCAAGAGAAGCTAGATCGAATAGAAATTCTGTTTCATAAGATCCATAGTGATGTTTGGGGTCCTTCACCAATTGTGTCTATTGAAGGCTTCAGATATTATGTGTCATTTGTAGATAAAGCTACTCGATTTGTATGGCTTTTTCCTTTAATGAATAAATCGGAAGTTTTTGGTACCTTTGTCAAATTTTCTGCTTATGTTGAGAATCAATTTCATACTAAGATAAAAAGTTCTACAATCTGATGGTGGTGGAGAATTTCTGAGTACTGCATTTAAAGATTATCTAGCTAGTAAGGGTATCTTGCATTTCATATCTTGCCCCTACACTCCACAACAAAATGGTATTGTGGAAGGGAAACATCGCCATATTGTGGAGACCGGTATTACCTTATTAAATGCTGCAAGTATGCCACATAGATTTTGGTATCATGCCATTGCACATGCAGTATTTCTGATCAATCGTATACCAAGTAGAAATCTTAGTATGATTTCTCCATTTCAAAGGCTTTTTAACAAATCACCAGATATAGCTTCCTTGAAGATTTTTGGTTCTGCTATATACCCTTACCTCAGGCCATATAACACTCACAAGCTTCAACCCAAGTCCACTCAGTGTGTGTTCTTAGGGTACTCTTTTGGTTATAAAGGTGCTGTTTGTTACGACATGTTAACAAGGAAACTGTTAATCTCCAGACATGTTATTCATGATGAGCATTATTTTCCATTTGTCAATATTAATTCTGAAGTAAGCTCTTCATCTCAAGGATTTGGTCAGCCCTCTAGTATTTCTTCCCGCCCTGTTATAGTTCATTTGGATGATTTTTCTCTCCGCCAAATGCATCACAGTCATCTGATCAATCTCAGGGTGCATCCATAAGTCCTCCGTTTGATTCTGATGGCTCGCAGTCTCATTCCACAGTTGATACTGGTTCTAGTTCACAATATGCTCAAGTGTTTGCACATGATCCTCCTATTGGTTCTTCCAGCTCAGTTGCTACTCCTTCCAACACTCCCCACATGTTGCCTGTCCATTCTGACCCACTGTTAGCAGTGAGGTTGCCTTCTAGTGATAGAGATTTACATGTTACTCGGGGCATTCAAACTAGGCTTCGAACTGGTGCCATTACTCGAAAAGATTATTCAGCATTGATAGCTGTATTTCCTGAAGTCAAGTCTCTTATTTTAGATGACGATTGTTCTTTTTCTGGCGGATTCACTTTTATTGCAGATATCACTGATTCTGCAGAGCCTTCAACTTTTAAGACAGCTTCTCAAATTCCTCAGTGGCAAGTGACTATGCAAGAAGTGTATGATGCCCTTCAAACACAAGGTACATGGACTCTAGTACCTTCTCCGCATGATAAAAACATTATTGGTTGTAAGTGGGTATATAAACTGAAGAGAAATCCTGATGGGTCTATTTCTAGATATAAAGCTAGATTAGTTGCCCAAGGTTTTAGTCAAGAAAAAGGCTTAGACTATACTGAGACTTTTAGTCCAGTAGTTAGGCACACTACTGTAAGAATGATCTTGGCTTTAGCTACAACACATAAGTGGTCACTTTGACAATTTGATGTAAAAAATGCTTTTTTGCATGGGGAGTTACTTGAGGAGGTTTATATGAAACAACTTCCAGGATTTGTTGATTCCAAATGTCCTACACATGTTTGTAAGCTAGTGAAATCCCTTTATGGCCTTAAACAGGCTCCAAGGGCTGGAATGCCAAGTTTACAAGTTATCCGCCAGTGATTGGTTTTCAGGTTTCTCTTTCAGATTCTAGCTTATTTGTGAAACAAGTTGGGTCTGATGTCATTATATTGCTACTCTATTTAGATGATATAATTCGTACTGGCTCCAATTCTGTTTTGATTCAATCTGTTGTTGATGATTTGGGAGGTGCGTTTGATCTTAAAGATATGGGCAAGCTTACCTATTTTCTAGGTTTGCAAATACAGTACAAATCAAATGGGGATATCTTTGTACATCAAGAGAAATATGTTAAGGATTTGCTTCACAAAGCTGGAATGGATAATTGCAAACCTTGTGCCACACCTTGTAAACCTCATACTTCTGTGTTTCTTGCTGAGGGTGAAGTCTTGTCAGAACCCACACAATATAGGAGTCTTGTTGGAGCATTATAGTACCTTACTTTCACAAGGCCCGACATAGCTTTTGCAGTTAATAACGTTTGTCAGTTTATGAATGCTCCTACTAATATACATTTTGGTTTGGTTAAAAGAATTCTTCGATACTTGCATGGTACAATAAGATGTGGTTTAACATTTACTGATGACAATGGGATTGATATTAAAGGATATAGTGATTCGGATTGGGCTGCAGATGTGAACACCAGGAGATCCATTACAGGATATGTTGTTTATCTTGGTGATAATCCTATTTCCTGGCAATCCAAGAAACAAAGTTCAGTGTCTCGAAGTTCCACTGAGGCTGAATATAAAGCCCTTGCACATGCTGTTGTGGATATAGCTTGGATTCGACTTCTGCTTAAAGATATGTGTGCTACTCTTCCTAATCCTCCCTTGTTATTGTGTGATAATCAGTCTGCCATAGCCTTAAGCATGAATCTTATTCATCATTGAAGGATAAAGCATTTGGAAACTGACTTTCATTTTGTTCGAGAACGGGTGCAAAAGGGTGATCTTGATGTTCAATATGTGCCTACACAGGATCAAGTGGCTGACATCCTTACAAAAGGACTTCATGGTCCTGATTTTCTCAAACATTGTCACAATCTTAATCTAGTCTATCCCAGTTAAGATTGAGGGGGGATATTGGATATACATGCCACGTAGGCATTTGCCATATCAGCGACAGCTTTAGAATTAAGTAGTCTTCGAAATACCTTGTATAAATATCTTTTCCCTCTCTCATTTGTAGTCGGTTGGATATATTGTAATAAACACTTTGTCTCTAAATGATTTTCTGAGTTCTATCTTCTCACACAAGATTGCTTCTCATGGTCTTCCTTCCTGTCAAGATTTATATTTCTGCAATTCATACAAGATAGTTAAGACCCTCTAGTTAATGTTTTGTCGTGAGTCTTCACTTACTGCTCTCTCCCAATTCTGTTTCTTGCTTTTCTTCAAAAAATTCTGCACCCCAAAAGAATTACATTTTCCAACTTTTAAAATGGGAAGCAACCAATAAAATATTCAAGTTCTTTAAAATTGACCATAGGAGTAGTTTGACAATAAGGTTAGGTGAAGTTAGTAATGAAGGAGTTACTATCTATAAAGCAACCGAAGAAGGTCATAATAAAATAGGGAACACAATTGAGTTTCTCTCCCTTACTTCTATGGTTTCCAGCTCATGTAAAATGTTTGAAGCTAAGGGCATATGTATTAGATTTGAATATGCACCTTTGTATTTAGAGAGAGGAGAGACACAGTGGGGGGAAGTGGACTGCAGAGAAATTTTGGGAAGAAAAAGGACAGAGAAGAGAAGACGAAAAAAAAAAAAAAAATCATTATTTGCCTTGTGGCGAGTTTTGAGTGAATTGTAGTGCCATTCAACAAAGTCCAGTTGTAAGTCAAGCCTCACACAAGTTTTTTTCGTGCTGTAGAAGAACTTTGATTGTGATGATATAGGGTTATATTAATTCCTATTTAAGTATGGTATATCGTCACTCAGTACTACGGTCTGGTAGTATTCCTCTTCACTTGGAAGTGAGAGGTCTTAGATTTAAATCTCGTGGATGGGTAATTCGATACGAAATTAGGTTACCAATTGTGTGGCTTAGTCGAACTCCCCATCCTCTTAGTGTAAAATCTATTGATGTACTAAAAAAAAGTATGGTTATATCAATATATATGCATAAGGTTACATTAATTCTTATTTAGATAGGAAACCTACACTAATTACAATTAAAAATTGCATTCCTATAACACAAAAAACAATACGAAGATGATTCCGGATTAATTGACTCTGATTTAACACATCCCAGCTTACCTACATATTATCAGTGGGCATATGAATTCTGCTCACGGATTGATGGTAAATTGCTGCTACTAACTAAATATTGCAATGGCTGTCACCTCTGTGGCTGAGTCAACTGTGCCCATTGGCCAGATTTCTACTAGCGTAATTAGCCCAAAGGCGTCCTTTTTGCTCCCATTTCTTGTTTCTGAGCTGTATATGCTTTGGTTTCGGAACCTCAGCTAGGGTGCGGGATCAAAGCTGAACACTCAACTAATTACGGCTGCTTGGCTACTCGGTCGTTGGAAATACTGTACGAGCTATGATCAAGGGACGTCATTAATTATTACTATCTTCAACAACGCATAATTTTTAACTTAATTGTGGGTGGTAACAAGCGGAACAGTTTCAAGAGACGTCCTAATATCCAGTTTAAAGGAAAATTATCAATCACTCGACGACACCATGCATAGAATACAGTATACTCTGCCATGATTTTTAACTTAATTGTAGGGTATACTGCTAGGTAATGTTTTGTGACAATAAAACAAAAACATTAAAATAAAACTTACACATATTTTATTATATTAGTATGCAATGCTACCATGATGATAGAACGTGTTATACAAGAAATTATTTCTGTTTTCGATATTCAAGTCGATACTCTGTGTTATAAAATAATTTGAGCAATACGAAAAGTATATCATTTCTTTTACTTGTATCATGACATGTGGAGTATCACTTTAATATCGAATACTTAAAAAAATCTCTCAGATTATATGATTATTACATGATTATTATTTTATTTAAATCATAATGTGTATTTTACTAGGTCTTTTTTAATTGCTCATTTGCACCTTTCTTGGTATCTTGCCAAGTCATTTTTAATTACTCATTTGTATCTTTCTAGGTACTTGCCAAGTCTTTTTTTATAGCTGATTTTTTCTTCTCAGAAAAAATCAGCTATTAAAAAAAGACTTGGCAAGAAAATAATTAAAAAAAAAATCAGCTATTAAAAAAAGACTTGGCAAGAAAATAATTAAAAAAAAAGCTGATTTTTATTATATACGAACATACAAAGAAAATAATGCTAAAAAATTCACATTATTGTTTATCTATAAATGAAAAGTTAGGCTACTCTATGTGCACATGCGGGGGAATTACCAATTAGAAAGCTCATAGCGCTGCTGCTGCTGCCTCTTTTGAAGATTGCCCCAACTCAACTTGTGAGTGTAGTAGTTAGACTTGCTTTGCTTAATTTTTTTTTTCCGTTGCTTTTTTTTTCCCATATGCTCGATTGACATAAAATACCATAACAGACAGATTGAACATGGCATCTACAGTTGTTCCTACGATTCTTAACCGTAAGAACTATGATGATTGGAGTTTCCGAGTTAAGACCTACTTGTTGGCCGAAGATCTTTGGGACGTTTTAGATGGAGGCACTGATGAAAGTCCTAAAACAACAGATGAAGAAAGTAAGGCTCGGAAGAAGAAGGATGCCAAGATCTTATGTGCAATTCAGAATTCTTGCGGGGATGATACTTATCAATTTATCAAAGACGAAACCACGGCCAAGGGAGCATGGTATACTTTGTCAAAGAAATTGAAGAAGCTAGATGATCCACCAGATGACAAAGGTACGTACATACATGAAAAGTTGAAGGAAAAAAAGAAAGTTGAATTATCAAGAAAAAGAAAAGAAAAGAAAAAAAAGCTGATAAACTTGGCAATAGTTGTACTTGTACCTTGTATATATGAACGGAAAAGAAAAAGAAAATTAAAAATTGAATGATAACATCTTTCATCTTAACATCAAATTTTTCATTTTCAGATGAGATGTTAGTTCCTGAAGCGTATTCACCTCCGACTGATCATGATGCCACATTGGAAGAAGGCCACACTGGAGGTATATATGTATATACCTTAATTTGGGGTGTAGTCTCCCCTATATATATTGTATATTATTTTCTTATATTTTTCGCTGTGGAATTATTTTGTTATATTTTCCGTAAAAGTTCCCATTTGTTTTCAAGTTGTATTAATTATTTTTATGCAAGCATGTGAAATTTAGCAATTAACAAACATGGCATGCAGGACATGATGAGAGCAATGCCAAAAGTATCCATGAAACTTTCGTCGAATATGTGAAGTCTGATGATTGGGATAATGCGATCAAGTTTCTTCGTGAACATCGCCAGGCAGGAAGTGCAATATTTCCACTTGGGGGGGGTGGTGGTACGGAGCATTTTCTTTTTAGTGGTACAGTTCTTCACTATGCGCTCCAGAACTTCAAGAGCTGCAGCATGCGCATTATACAACAATTGGTGGCCTTAATGGCAAATAAAGACTTGGAATTACAAGACAGTTTCGATTTCACAGCTCTTTGTTATATAATAAGTTATTGTCCAGAAAGGGTTGACGTCGCTGAATGCATGGTTAAAAAGAACCCCAATTTACTCACTATTTTACCTCCTAGTTGGGAAACGGAGCCTCCAGTTGTCGTGGCCCAAGGGAAGACAAAAGGGGAAAGAATGGCTCGCTATCTCTATTCCCTCACTTGTGAGGAAACAATAACACTAAAAGTTTCTGATGCCGCTCAACTTATTTCTCTCGGTTTTCGTCTTCAAAGATTTGGTACAATTTCTCTTCGTGTGATTCTTTTTTTTGTTACAAATTTTGTCTGCATACTTACAAATGTTCTTTCTTCACACTTCTACTATATATAGATATTGCGTGGGATTTGATTCAACGTTATCCGGAATTGGCCACGGCTAATGACCGTGACAGAAATATCCCCTTAGTAACATTGGCCAGTAACCGTTTTGCATTCTTAAGTGGAAGCCGACTCAATTTATGGAGAAAATTGATCTATTATGGTTAGTACATTATTGCTTTCTATTTTCTCCTTATATTTGTTTTTTTTTTCTTCTAAAAGATAAAAATTGATATAAGTTCAATTTTGTGAGTCACTATTAAAATTAGTCCACTTACCTGAAATTGGTCCAATGTCTTGAATTACACATCATCGTATTTTTATTTTCATACCAATATATCCCTAAAATTAGAAATTGTTATAAATATATAAGGGTAGGAGTAATGCTAGGGAGACTGAATTTGTAGACACAATTTGCAAACTAAATAATGTGACACCAATACAAATGAGCACGTTTATCAATGCTTAAATAATAATTCAATTTTCATGTTATTTAATTTATAAAATTTTGTCTACAAATTTAGTCTTCCTAGTATTATCTAATATATAAAGGCGCATAATCACTTAATTATGGTATTACTAGTTGAACGAGTTCCTTAATTGTACGAGTTGAACTAATCTCAAGCCTCCGTAATTTCGGAATCTCCTTGTTGAACAACCTGTTCTCCCCGGTCAGAATAGGGGGGGGGGCGTAAATTCATTCCCTTAGAACCGTACTTGAGAGTTTCCGACCTCATACGGCTCAGTGGTCAAATTCTTTTGGTGTCCTATTTTTTAATTACCCTATCTAATTGAATGAGATTTCTCAGAGATATATCCCTTTTTTTTTTCTCGAGTTAACCAAAAGAAAGAGGTTAATTGCATAAGTTTCATACTCAAATTTTTCTTAAATTTTTCTTAATAATCAGTTTTATCTTTTAATAGCTTCATCTCTCCCGTAGAAAATATGATCTCTCTGTCTTCTTCCATAGCTCCCTCACTTGACACCATTTACTCATTCAAACTTTGATTTTGTGTTCATCAATTCATGTTGGTAAAGTGAAAGGGGAATGTCAGGGAATGGTAGGATTTACATTTTTCTTAACAAATCATATGCATGGTAGTGTTCTTAATTCTGTAATATTCGTTGATATTTATCTACTAATAGTCTTGTATCATGTAATTTTTTTTTATTAATCTATCATATCTATACTCTCTATTAACAAAATCCTTTTGTTGACCCAAATGGGATAAAATGACAATTTAATCCTCTATTCACAATTAAACAAAGATATCAAAAAAGAAAAATAATGGGCATAAAACTAATTTCGCAAAAAATAAGTTTACTGTTTTTCTTCACTTCTCTCACCACATCGCCACATGTCATCAAAGCATATATGTTTTTTTTTTTTTTTTCACTTCCCTTTTTTCTTGAAGGTACTGTAGACTGCATCGCTATTTTTATATTTATACAAGATATATTTACATTAAGTAGTAGGGTGAATCAATTGGTTTGAGGGCCGAATTCTTGGGGAACGTTTAACAATGTTGGAGTGGTTAAAGTAACTGCTCTTAAGGGTTATACGTTTGGTTTGAGACTTTGTGTACAATGTTTAGTAATAAACATTAAACATTTATTTACAACAATGACTCCCTGAAATTCAAAGGCATTCTCACTTTGCCCCATAAAATCTAAATTGTGTCACTTAAGGCATTGAAACTCAAATTTAGTCTCAATTTGCTCCAAGGTCATCCAAATCCTTTAACATGTGTAAAAATGTTGGCATAGCTTGCGTAAGGCCCACTTATGTTGAATTGTAAGCCACTAAAACAACAACAACAACAACAACAAAGCTTTATCCCACTATGTTGAATTGTAAGCCACTAGAACCAAAAAATAATAAAAAGATTAGTTTGAAGAAAAATTTAGGCATTTGATCTAAGGTTGGAAAGGCTCTCATTCCGACGGAGAGTTCATTGGTACAAACGGGTCGGGTTCGGGTTTAAATTAACCCATTAAGTTAACATAATTTAGCGGGTTTGACATGACACAACCCGTTATTTTTAATGGGTTTGACACAAAAACAACACGAATAACAAACACAACTTAACATAAAAATCTTGCTTCAGAATAATATTTTATTGAATTAATGATTGGGCTTGTATTCTTATCTTGATAGGTATACACATAAAACCTCTTCCTATTGGTGTCAATGTACGAAAATCTGAAAGTGATCATAGTGATCAAAGGCCACTCTCAGACCAAAAAGAGAATCAAAGGCCTCCCTCAGACCAAAAAGAGAATCAAGGGGATCTAATTTCCTCAGGTAGTTTACTTCTGCAATCCAATTTAGTTTTTGTTAATGCCATGGGAAATTGTTCCACAGTGCTACTACAAAAATATACGAACATCTTCATTCCATATTTCTTAACGATTGTATTCATGATATCAGTAGATAGAATGTTAAGCTAGAGTCGTCTAATAAGCGTGTTCACATTGACACAGCAAAATACTTAAAACATAAAACATAAATAAAATCAGCAGATTATAGTGAATTTGTCCAAAACCCCTAAAACTGAAAGAGAATAACACTCTATTTGGATGAGAAAATTTAAAATTATTAAGGAATTTTAAAATGACGTCTATTTACATGAAATTTAAACTTGGGAATTGGAGCTCCAAATTGTAACATCCCACATCGCCTAGGGGAGTGATCCTTAAATGTGTATTCCCATCCCTACCTAGCACGAGGCCTTTTGGGAGCTCACTGGCTTCGGGTTCCGTAGGAACTCCGAAGTTAAGCGAGAAGGGGGCCAGAGCACTCCCATGATAGGTGACCCACTGGGAAGTTGCTCGTGAGTTCCCAGAAACAAAACCGTGAGGGAATGGTAAGCCCAAAGCGGACAATATCGTGCTACGGTATTGGAGTGGGCCCGGGAAGTGGTCCGCCCCGGGCCGGGATGTGACACAAATTCCAAGTTTTTTTTCACGCGAAAATTCTAATTTTCCATGTTTATAAATCCAAATAAGGAAATTGATGCATATCAGCTTATAAATTATGATTTTTCTCAAAATTCCAAGTTTATTTTCCTCTTCTAAACATAGTGTAAGGGTTTTCTCGGATATCACCTTTATTTCAACCACAACCTTCTATTCTTCTCGGCCTAGGTTGGAAAGAACCTTGTTTCACCTTCCTCGTGTCCAATCTTCGACATACATACTGAAAATGAAATTAAATTCGACATGCATACGATTGATTATATGTTTTGTGCATAGAATATGATTTTTGTTTTCATAATATTGAATATGAATTTTGTTGTTTCGTAAAGTACAAGTTTATGATTTTTTTTTTTTAAATGGTTAAAAAGTGGGAGCTTTTTTTTTCATGTAGTTTTTTATATATCGGCCCCGCACATTTAAAATTTTGGCTCTAGCGCTGGTACTGTCTCTCTAATAGATGTTGTCCCATTGATACATGTATGTCTCACCCCAATTAAAAGGATAGTACAAACTCAATTAAAAAGATGATATAAATGTAATATGAAAAATGTGATAAAAGTAACATTTTTGTAAGAAAAAAAACAT
Source organism: Heteromeles arbutifolia (assembly GCA_024362995.1). Taxonomy (NCBI): domain Eukaryota; kingdom Viridiplantae; phylum Streptophyta; class Magnoliopsida; order Rosales; family Rosaceae; genus Heteromeles; species Heteromeles arbutifolia. The sequence continues at coordinate 6,081,109 of JANCRC010000007.1, forward strand.
AGTATGAAGAATGACCCATTCATGGTAAATAAAATGTTTTTTTTTTTTTTTTTTGTCATCAAATTTTTTACTTGTAATGCAGGAATGAGTTTATTTCGAGGACTAGGGGCGAAACTCCAAACACTTTTAGGTAGGCCACATACACATTTATATTATTAATTGATTTTTTTTTATGATTGTTTTATTAATGGTCAATATTATTTTTAAATTTTTTTTTTTTTAATGAACCTAGGAATCAATGATACATATCTGATGAAATTGACGCATGAGCGGGTCAAGCAGTTTCTACCTGTCATGTGTAAAGTAGCGAGTGCAGGAGGTATGAGTTATTATAAAAGAATGAAATTAGAAGAAGCACTATGCGTGGCGGCAGAACGGGGGCATGTGGAGTATATTACTCATTTTCTTAGAGATTCCTCATATTCCGCAGAATCTGTATTTGAAATTTGGAACAAAAAATGTCAAACCTTGTTCCAAATTGCTGCCGAATGTCGTCACCACAAAGTTTATAATCTTATATATGTCCTTGATCAGATGTGCAAAAAAGAAAACATACTTGGCCCCGATCAATCCGATGAAATACGCAAAAGAGTGGGGAAGACAGATGACTTTGGCAATAATTTGCTACATACGGTAGCAAGTATTACCCCATTGTCACATATTGATCACATTCAAGGTGCAGCTTTGCAAATGCAAAGAGAACTACAATGGTTCAAGGTGACTGTTTATCTATCTAACTATCTATATATACATACTTATATTTATGAAATATTTACCTTTATGTTGTTTCAATATATTTTTGTGGCTATAATTTTACCCTCATTTTTTCCTACGCCTCCTCATATTTTTGTTACTTTATTCAATTTCAAAGAAAAACAGAAGGCATAAATTACTCATTTTAAAAATAAAAACAAAAAAAAATGTGTCGACATGCAAAAGCATCAAGGAAAAATTGAAATTAAAAAGAAAAACATTATTATTTATCTACGTACTGTATTATCATCCTATATGCTTATTAACTAATACTTTTGAGTTATGTGGTGTCTCAAACGACCAAAGTTTAAGGATTTATATGAAGAGATAAAGATTTCAGAGTCGCATTCATAAAAAATTTTGTCCCAAAAAATGCAGGAGCTGGAAAGCGTTGCAGATCCCAAGCATTCTGAATCTGTAAACAAAGATAATAAGACACCACGAGAAGTATTTAAGGAGAATCACAAAGAATTGGGGAAAGAGGCAGAAAAGTCAATGAAGGAAACAGCAACTTCTTGTACAGTTGTTGGTGCTCTTATTGTCACCATAATGTTTGCTGCAGCATTCACAGTTCCTGGTGGAAATGATGAAAAGGCAGGTCTTCCTAAGTTATTCACAACTTTTATAGTTTCAGATGCAATCTCACTCTTTTCTTCAACAACCTCGGTTATCATATTTTTGGGCATTCTCACATCACGTTATTCTCAAGATGATTTCCACAAATCCTTGCCCACAAAAATGATAATGGGTCTTTTCACTCTCTTTTTATCTATCGCCACCATGATGATTGTCTTTTCTTGTGGCCTTTACATTATTCTTGACGGGAAATCGTCACTTGTCATTCCAAGCATTTTGCTTGCCGTTGTTCCAGTTGTCTCGTTCATATGGATACAATTTCCATTACTTAAAGATTTATCCATTTCTACTTTTGGATGGGGAATATTTGATAGGAAGCAGAAAAATTTGTTTTGAATTCCTATGTTATCTTTTGTTAGGTTTGGAATTTGCTACTTTTTTAAAAAAATTGTAAAGAGAAGCCAATGTGTGGCAGCCCGTCCCGAAGTTATTTATATTTTATCCCCGAAAAAGTGGAAATGGCGGTTTTACCCTTGAGCGTTGGGTTGTGTTTGTGTAAATGGGCTAAGGAATTGGTCCAATTAATTCATTTCCTAATTATTTGGACCCAATTAGAACTAAGTTTTCTTTTTGTTTTGGTTGGTTGGCCAAATCTGGATCACACACACACACACACACACGTACGTGACCCCTCTCTCTCTCCCTCTCGAATTTTCTTCCATTTTCCGTACAACTTGTACGGTCAACTCCCAAATCCTTTCAAAACCTCATAGATCGACCCATTGGAAACCATGTTCGAGTTCCTTGTAAGCTCTGTATTAGACCCGGCAGTTTCTGACACGACACGAAAACGACACGAAAATAACGGGTTTCGGGTCAACACGATAACTTATCGGGTCATTATCGGGTGACCCGTTAAGGACCCGTTAATAACGGGTTCTTAACGGGTATACACGCGGGTAACACGTGGGTAACCCGTTTCGACCCGTTAAGAAAAAAACTATTTTGATAATTTTAAAATTTAATTACTAAAAGATTTATTATAAAATACAATAGCCATATTGATATATACAATAAAATCTATATTAAATATATAGTTTTGTATTATTATTCTATATAAGTTTAAAAACAAAGTTTTTGTCATTATTTATTTTTATTATGAGAGTTCCTTATTATCATTACTAGGATAAATTTTACTTAACATTTTGTTGTCCAAAATTAAAATAAACTAATATAGTTTTTGCACAGGTATAGTATTTGTCCAAAATTAAAACTAGTATAGTATTTGTCCAAAATTAAAATTAATTTAATATATATAATTATATTATATAATTATTATAGTTTTTAGGGGTATAAAATTTTTAAATTAGTATATATAATTATTATAGTTGATTCATACTTTTATTAAGTATATAACATAAGATTTTGTGATATCCACATCCACTAGTGTAAATATTTTAAATTGAAGATCGAATCCATTCTTTGTATTCATATAGGGTCAAGGAGTGTAACTGTAAAAAATCATCAAAATCAGAGTTAAAATAACCGTTCAATCGTGATTTTTTGTTTATAATTGTCGAAAAGTTTTGTCCCGTTACTTGATATCTGAATGTTTGTTTTTTGCGATTTTTTGCTGATGTGATCTTGAAGCATATACAAAAAAGTTTGACGGTTAGGATCGTTGAAATTAGTTTCAGAGAATTCGTATCCCATCAAAACGATAGATTGACTAACACTTAGAGTTTATTTATACTTTCATTAAGTATAGCATAAGATTTTGCGGTATCCACTTGTGTAAATATTTTAAATTGAAGATCGAATTCATTCATTGTATTCATATAGGGTCTAGGAGTGTAACTGTAAAAATTCATCAAAATCGGAGTAAAAATAACCGTTAAATCGTGATTTTTCGTTTATAACTGTCGAAAAGCTTTGTCCCGTTACTTGATCTCTGAATGTTTGTTTTCTTTGATTTTTTGCTGATGTGATCTCGAAGCATATACAAACAAATTTGACGGTTGGGATCGTTGAAATTAGTTTCAGAGAATTCGTATCCCCATCAAAATGATAGATTGACTAACACTTAGAGTTTATTTTATTTAAACTTTCATTGAGTATAACATAAGATTTTGTGGTATCCACTTGTGTAAATATTTTAAATTGAAGATCGAATTCATTCATTGTATTCATATAGGGTCAAGGAGTGTAGCTGTAAAAAATCATCAAAATCGGAGTTAAAATAACCGTTAAATCGTGATTTTTCGTTTAGAACCGTCGAAAAGTTTTGTCCCGTTACTTGATCTCTGAATGTTTTTTTTTTGAAAATTTTTGGCGTATACGATCTTGAAACATATACAAACATGTTTGACGGTTGGATCGTTGAAATTAGTTTCATAGGATGCGTATCCCATCTTTCCCTCTCATTTTTGTTTCCTTTTCTTATCATTTTTTTCCCTCCCTTTTTGTTTTTTTTTTAAAACTATTTCCCTCCCTTTTTCTTCAAAGGGCAGACACCTCACCTCACCTACACCACACGGTACAGTGGTACTGGTAGTCTGGTAATGGTACACCCATCTTTCCCTCTCTTTTTTGTTTCCTTTTCTTATTTCCCTCCTTTTTTTTTTATGAAAACTTTTTCCCTCCCTTTTTCTTCAAATGGCGGAACGGATGGCAGATGCATATTAATTATTATAGTTTTTAGGGGTATAAAATTTAATATATATATATATATATATAATTATTATAGTTAATATTTTGGGGGTATAATTATTATAGTTTTTAGGGGTATAAAATTGTTAAATTAATATATATATATATATATATATATAATTATTATAGTATTTGTTTAGGGTTATGAAATCATTAAATTAATATTCTGCTTATCGTGTATAGTGTTACCCACGTGTATACCCGAACCAACCCGTTATCTTAACAGGTGCTTATCGGGTTACCCGATAACGACCCGATTCATTATCGTGTCGACCCGAACACCTGTTAATTTCGTGTCGTGTCGTGTCGGGTTATCGGGTCGTGTCAGGAATTGCCAGGCCTACTCCAAACCCTCATGAATAATGTTTTTTATTTGAGGGCAAAATTAATAAAATTAATAATAATTATTGTAGAAGTGTAAAAAATGTAAAAAAAATATACAATCACTCATAGTGACAAGCTTTACAACTTTCATGAAGGGTCAGCTTCGAAATCCAACACTATAATCCATAAACCTTAAATTTATATTTAACCGTCGATTGTCATTTACGCTTTATTCTTCTTACTGAATTTCATTTTTAAAATTTTCTTTTTTGAAAACATGATCATCTGGCGGATGTAAGAAGATGAACGGTTCAGATCTTTGATATCACGTTTCGATATTTACGGTTAACTGAAATATGAGTCGATGTCATATAGTTTGTAGAAACTTTATAAACATCAAGCAATATTTTCACTAACTGTAAAACTCTGAATATAATATCAACGATCCAAACCGTTCATCTTCCTGCATCATCTAATAGATCATGTTTTCAAAAAAGAAAATCTGAAAAAAAAAATTTTGATGAGAACAATAAAGCGTAAATGTAAACAACAATTAACGGTTAAATTTTGATTTATGATTTATATGATTATAGTGGCGAATTTCGAAGTTAAGCTCTTCATGAAAGTTGTAAAGCTTGTCATTATGAGCACTTATATATTTTTTTACAGTTCTACATTAATTAAAAAACTATTAAAGACTTTAGGTAAGTGAAAATATACTTAAAAGGAAAATGCGTTTTTATGTTTTGGATGTGACAATATGGTATGTATATACTTATTTAGTATTATGTTTTTCATTTGATTATTTATTGGTTTAAAATATATTTTCCTTAACGGGTAACGGGTCGGGTCATATTACCTGTTAATATTATCGGGTCGATTTCGGGTCGGATCATTTTACCCGTTTATTTTATCGGGTGTTACACGACACGACCCGTTAAGATATCGGGTATGACACGAAAACGACACGAACATGAAAAACACGACACGAATGCCAGGTCTACTCAGGATCACGATTGTACCTTTGGTTGGACGTGAGGACTTCGAAAAACCCGAGAACCCATAACCTCCGACGAGGTGCTCTGTTGCTCAGTGGCGATCGTGTATTTTTCACAGCGTTTTGAGGCTTGAAGAGGTCTTAGAACTACTCTACGAAGCTCTGGGAGCAATTTTGGTAAGGTTTGGATGTCGGATCACTCGAGTTCGTCGAGTTACAGGGGTGACCAGACTATCGAGGATTTTTCCGGTCATTTTTTCGTTGGCTTTAGGTCTCCAAAGTGGTAAGAATGTGTTCTACTCACTTAGAGCTTCATTTTGGTATGAATTTCATGAATTTTGGATGAAAAATGAGTGAGATATCAAGCTTTGACATTTTTCCAGTTTCCAGCAATAGCAGCGGTGACCTGCGCCGGACTCCGGCGAACCAACGAAGAAGGAGAAGAATATTCCGTCAACTTTGATGGAATATTCCTAACGGCGATTAACGGCGTCAGGTATATTTAGCGGTATATTCCATTCTTTAACGGAATATTCCCTAACGCCGTTAGGGAATCCGTCAGTGTGCCAGGCACGTGCCTGTGCATGGGCGGCGCGTGTGGCCGTGCCTTGGCCTGCGCGTGAGGGCGAGTAAGTTGTCAGAAAATTATTCTAAAAATATGGGGATGTTCGTGGGGTTGAGTAGACCACAATGGTATATTCAAACGCCCCATTTGAGCAACGTATGAGAAGTTTTTACCAAGTTTTGGTTATGTGTTTGAAATAGCGTTAAAATAGTTGTTTCGCATATAGGTGAGACGTTTCCATAGGACGAGCGCAGTCAAGTGAGACTCGGGGGCTACGACCCTTCCACATATCAGTGAGTGGGCTTTTGGTTTTCAGTATATATATATATGTTGAGTATTTTTCCCAAAAAACTTATTTAAATGATTCTATGTTTTGAAATGCCATGCCAAATGTTTATTGCTTAGATTGTGCATTTAGTAGTTGCATATATTGTTGTTGGTGCTGCGGATGCTCAGGTAAGTTCCAGGTGAGTATATACATGGTTGCTAGTGAGATACATGATTATGATCATATTTGGAGGTATTGAGAGCTCATTAACCTGCACCCCGGTGTTAGTGCTCCGGCCCGTAGTCAGGGCACAGTCATTCACGTGATGTTCACCTTCCGCATCGTACGCTCATCTTGGATCCAAGTTAGGTGCACAGGCCTGTCGTACAGACCACTATAGGTGGTTTCGACTTGTAGGTGACCCGCAATCATTCGCACAGTCTTCACTTAATCATAGCACTTGAGCGTATTTATTTACACCTAATCCTGTCGTACAGACCACTTTAGGTGGTTCTGACTCGTGTGCAGGCATATTTGATGAGCTATAGTTCAACAGTACATGCCACGTTAGGTGGATCCGGCTGATATGTTACTTTTCATTGATTTGCCTCACCTGGTATACGTATTTCGTTATATTGAGATATTTGGCATGGTATACATGTGGATTTTGCTATCCCGAGTATGGTTTTGATATAGATATGTATTCTATTTTTCTGGGAAATTATACAGGTTTTACGGCGAGGGGTTGCTACCTTTGATAAGTGAAATGGTTTTGAAAAACTTTGTTTTTGCCTACTCACACTTTCTGTTTTGCACCCCTCCAGGTTCTAGGGAGGAGTGCTTTTGGTGGCTTACGAGGAGTTGACGGCAGTTCTGACAAACTATATCTATTGTGGGACCATCTCTCTGGTATTGTATAATTAGTATTTGTCCTGCTAGACTGCACTTAGTCTACCTATGCTCTGATTATATGTGTTCACACCTAAATCTCGTCTCTAGCATCTATATTTCTGTCTAGTGTGAATTAGTTAGGTTGGTTTTTATTTACTCGCATTTCTATATCCTTATCTTTCGCATTGCGCACATGGTTACGTCACCCTCATGTGACGGCCAGCACGCCTTGATTTAGGTCGGGGTGTGTCACAATGTATGCATTTTCTATTTGGCCAGTTATGTATGCGCTTTCTATTTGACAATGATCTATGTGCATTCCATGCTAAAAGAAAATTCCAACTTCAATTTATATTTTTGAGTTTTATTTTTTGGTGAATTTCTAGTTTGAGTTAGTTCCTAAGACAAGGTATGTATATAGGCTCTATCTTTTTGTCGATGAACAAGGTTTGTTTGTGTGATATTTCGTCCCGATATTATTTATTTATTTACTACTTTGAACTAGACCTGTCATTTTCAACCCGACCCGACCTGACCCGTTAAAATTAGTATTCGGGTGAGTGATAAACGGATCGAGTGGTTAACGGGTCAATTTGTTAATCACCCATTAAATAACGGGTCATTTTGGATGAACCCGCGAAACCCGTTAACACCTGTTATTGAGGACTTTTATGTAATTTCAATAGTTCAGCCTCAGGTTCCTCACGAGGGTATGAATGTTCAGCCCCAATTGGTCAGCCCTAATTCGAAGTCCGATCGCCTCGCACATGCTTTCAGAACAAAAGGGTAAGTAAAGCTATTATGTAAGAATCCATCTTTCTGCATCGAGTAAGTAGAATTGGATCGCGTCGTCGAAGCAATCCGCCGCGAATCATGGTGTTCCACAAAAACATGTTGGGTTGCGCGGTTTGGCGAAATATGTGGTGGGAATAAGCGGTGTGGCTGAAATCGAAGTCGCAGTGAAAGACCAGGTTGAGAAGATTGTCTTGGTCGAGGCCAAGGCAGAGGACCATGTTGAGAAGATAATTGATTTGGATGAAATGTAAAATAAAAAAATAAAAAAAATGTTAACGGGTGAAACGGATGAAACGGGTTAGGTTCGGATGACCCGTTAGCTTAACGGATTGGGTTTGGGTGACCCGTTAAATTAACGGGTCGGGTTCAACTCGACCCAAACCCAATAAACCCGACCAGTTTACTGGTCTACTTTGAACTTGATAATTACTTGAATTTGAAAGAAATGTATTCTCCATAGTCAAACTATCAAACCCCCCAATTCTTTCACCACAACCAATTATCTTTTGAGTTTTAAGGTCTTGAAAATAACAATACGTGAAGTAGAATTGAGCGGAACACTGTAAGATATCAAATCGTTTTTCTACCGACAAAGACTGCACTTATGTCAGGGACAAATAGAGCATAAACTAGTGAAAAAGTCGGAGTACTGTAGCATACTTCTTGTTCATTGGCACTGTAGCAGATCACTGTTCATTGGTAGTATCGTCAATTTTTTTTTTGTGGCAAATTTTATTTATTTTTAAAAAATCATGAACAAAACAAATCACGACAACACAAACCCTAATTGAATAATTAAGGCATGGCACTAAGAAAAAAAATTGGACACAAAATTAAGGCACATAAGTCACCAAGAGCGAACTACTCTAATGCCAAGTTGAATTAAATATGGAAAATATTAAATATATAAAATAATATTTGGGGAGTTTCTGATATAGTCATTAATATATATGTAGTTCGTCGATGTGGGACAGAAACTACTATTTTTGCCCTAATTTTTACACATATAACTCACAACAAATTTTAGTTACAAGTGGTATTACATATGTATTTCATATGTTAAGTTGGAGAGACATAAGAAGAAACGTAAAAAGTTAAAAACAATTTTCCCCTTGTGTTGTGATACTTCTTAATTATAATTTCCTAATTGGTTTAGAAGTAAGGTTTAGCAATCGAACCCACTCCGGTTTGGTTAACTCAAATTCAAGTAGTAAAGGCAAAGTCCTATTCCATGTAGTAAAAGATATCCTCATACGTCTCTGTAGACCCCACATAAAGGCAACTCTTCAATCCTACAACATGTTGGAAATATATCAACAATCTGTGATAAATTTAATTATGCTAATAAATAATAAATGCGGATAAATGAATGAACAATGTACTAACAACGAAATAAAATTATACAGAAACAGTAAAGATCGAGGCTTGCGTACCGCAATGTCCTTGAAACAGAAATTTCGTCCCTACTCTGTGTTTGTAGTTCTATAAACGTCTGCTTCACCAGGATTCAACGATCAAGTTAGAATTCCAGCACCGGAAAACTTAACTTCTGGCGAATTTCTTTGTGGTACTCTCAGTAAGAATGCTTATGGATTGTAGAAGGAGATTTATGCTTTTCTATGTCCTAAATGCCAAGCAGATAGATGTATATATAATGTGATTATGCCTGTTCGCAACAGGTATAGAGAAGAGATGCATCTGTTGGAAGGCATCTTCTCAGAAGGGGTGCTTTGCTCTGCGTTTTTTCTGAACTCTTCAGACTTCATCTGATAGGATGAGTCTGTTGGTTTAAAAATAAATAAATAATTAAATTCGAATTTAATTAAAAATAATTAATTAAATCCGAAAATAATTAATTAAATAATTTAATTATTAGAGTCCCATCTTTTGATAATTAATTATCAATTAATTAATACACCCCAAAGCCCAACCCTAAGGGTGAGCCCAATTTTCTTCTCCAAGGCCTATCCTCCAATCACTTTTTATAAGGGATAAAGCCTTATAAAGTGTAGAGACCTTGTGGGAATGGTCAATGTGGGACAAACCCCACATAAGAAATTTCTACTCAAAATTTCCAACACAACACACATGCCTGCCTCCTTCCTTGTTTAGTTTCGGTGTACTTAATCATACGTATGCGTGAGGTTGGGAGTTGAGTCTTTAATTTGTTTGATTAAGCAGGTAATCTAGAACCCATCGAGATGCCGAGGACCAAGAGAACGAAGCGCTGGACTATGGAGACGCGGAGGATCAACAGTACCACAATGCAGAACCACAGCAAAAATACAAAGCGGTTATAGATTAATCATGTTGCCAACTTTTGAAGGCAGATACGATCTAGAGTTTGTTTCTTCCGGTTTGCTTTGCTTTAAAAAGTCGGGACCATTGGGAGGCCCAGCCCTCCTCGGAGCCAATCCTATTAGGGGAGAAACCCTAAAACTCCCACCATGTCAACAAGATCGATCGCCGCAATCCAAGCGTAAGTATGGGCGTTATGGTCTGGGATTCGATGCCATTACTGGCACTCAGAACATGATAATATTACCATACAATAAAGATAATATTATCATACAACATGATAATATTGCCATACCATAAAATAAGACGATGCCATTACTGGCACTCACAACATGATATTAATATTACCATCCAATAGAGATTGTTTAGCCATTTATAAAGCGATTTTAAGTTAGATTACCATAGAAAAAAAAGTTAGATTACCATGGATGATGAGTTCGATTCGTTATTATGATTGACCCACTATGTTGCCCCAAATCCTTATCTCGTAATTATTACAGTGTATAAAACATTGGTCAAATTTAACTTTTAAAATTTAATATGGAATTGTCAATTTTTAGAGTTCAAACATGGATTTTATATCTTCCAAACGTGAGATCTCACTTTTAACTATATAACTCAAATTCATATATGAACCCAATTTTGCGAGAGCATTAAAGTCGAGTCCAATGTAACTTACGACTCTAAAAATTAGAAATAGGTTGTTTAAAATTAACGATAGGTCCTAAGTTCGAAATGCTATGTGCATGGTGATTCTTTTGCCACTTTGTATTACGGTCTAGTGATATTCCTCTTTATTTGTAAGCGAAATGTCTTAGGTTCGAGTCTCGCCAAAGACGAGTTTGAACCACGTTATTGCTAGCCCATTGTGAGGCTAAGCTCACCCCTCCTCTTTAGTGTAAATAATATCGTTTGTGTTAAGGGAAAGAATCCCACAAAATAAGTGTCGAATATTGTAATTGATAATTAGTTATTTGTTTCCCTTCTTTGTATCTATCTATGCATAATTATAGGCAATAGAGTAGGACCTTGATATGTAAATCAGGTATAAATCTGTAATCCTAGCCTTGTGAATATACTATGAAATTCATTCCTACTTTATCACACTTCTCTTGATGGCACTAGAGCATTGACCTGGCAAAATCAACGAAACACAAACAAAAGCCCAAGCCTACACAGCCATGAGAGACAACACAGGAGAGAAGCGAACCAAATCAGGCATGACTTCAAACCCCAAATGGGAGAATCCTAATCATCCTCTATACCTCCATCATTTGGACCAGCCTGGTGCAATTCTTGTGCCACAGACCTTGGTGGAAGACAACTATAGCACATAGGTTCAATCCATGAGCATGGCCCTAACGGTCAAGAACAAGATTGGTCTTGTTGATGGATCAATTAAGAAGCCACCAGAAGACAAACTCGAAGAGCTACAACAATGGAATCACTACAATAACCTAGTAAAAGGTTATTGAGATCAATGTCAAAAGAAATCGCTGGAAGTGTTATCAACTGCAAGGACGAGCAACAAATGTGGCTCGATTTGCTGGAGCGTTTCTTACATGCAAACATCGTTTAACTCTTCCATGTAGAAAACGAAATTCATGATTGCGTACAAGGTAGCATGACTGTGAGTTCTTATTTTACTAAACTGAACAGTCTTTGGGATGAGTGTGACGTGCTTTGTTCGATTCATGCATGTAGCTGTGGAACAACCAAAGAGTTCAACTCTTACATAGAGACCCAGAAAACAATGAAGTTTCTCACGAGTCTAAACGAGTCATACACTACGGTCTGTAGCAACACACTACTGTTGGATCCTTTAGCAATAGTAAATAAGGCATATTCACTAGTTCTTCGCCATGAAAAGCAAATAGAGATCTCGAATGGAAAGGCTTCGTTACAACCAGAAGCAGATGTCTTTGCTGTGAAGAATACAAAATGTGAATCTAATCCATGAGAAAGCGGCACCAAGTGTGAGAAATGTTACAAAACAAATCACAGTACCAAGGATTGTCGTGCACATCTCAAATGTACCTTTTGTGGTTGGAAAGGACACACATTTGAATTTTGTCGCAAGAGGAAAAAAAGGAGAGCAAAATCGCTCCAAAGGGAATCAGGTCACTTTTCATGTAGCTGACCAGAAAAAAGTTGCTTCCAATTTTCCTTTTTTCCAAGAAGAATGCAAGCAGATTCTGAGCATGTTGAGAAACAACAAAGTTTCCCTGGCCAATCACGTTGGTAATACTTCCAATCATGAGGAGCTCTCAGGTAAAGCTTTTACATTCACTCAAAATGGAAAGAAAAATGTTTGCATCTTGGACAGTGGTGCTACTGATCATATTGTTTGCAGCCCCGACCTTCTTAACCATTCAAAGGCGGTTGAAAATCATACCGTCGAATTGCCAGATGGTTCGTTGGCTAAGGTTACTCATGTTGGAAAATTTGTCTTCTCTCCCAATTTTATCCTTGATAATGTCCTGTGTGTACTACCTTTTCGATTAAATTTGATTTCCATCAGTAAGCTAGCAAATGACTCCTTATATATCACTATTTTTATCAACCAATTTTGTGTGATACAGGACCTATGATCAGGGAAAATGATTGGGATGGGAACTGAAAAGGAGAGACTCTACTATCTCGACCAAGCAAAGAAAGGAACATGTAATTCTGTTCGCATACTAGCTCTCAGTCTTCGGCATCAACACCTTGGACATCCTTCCAACAAAGTATCCATGCTATTTCCATTTCTCAAAAATAAATCTTGTGATGTAGACAAGTGTTTAATTTGCCTTTTGGCTAAACAGACCAGATTACCATTTTCACTAAGTTTCATTTCAAGTGAGTCATGTTTTGATTTGATACATGTTGACATTTGGGGTGGTTATCAAGTACATTCACTTTATAGTGCAAAATATTTTCTCACAATAGTTGATGATTACACTAGGAGCACATGGGTTTATTTGATGAAACACAAATCAGAAACACGGGACCTCCTAGTCACATTTATCCACATGGTTGAGAATCAATTTGATACCAAAGTCAAAATTGTACGTAGTGATAATGGTCCAGAATTCAAACTTGAACATTTTTGTGCAACCAAATGGATCATTCATCAGTCTAGTTGCGTCAACACACCCCAACAAAATGGTGTTGTTGAACGCAAACACCGACATTTACTCAATATTGCCCGTGCTTTGCTTTTTCAAGCCTGTCTTCCAAAACATTTTTGGAGGAAAGCAATACTCACATCCATTTAGCTCATTAATCGCACACCCACCCTTTTCTTGGTAAGACGCCATTCGAAAAACTATTCCAAAAAGAGCCAAACTACTCCCATTTATGAGTCTTCGGTTGTTTGTGTTTCACATCCACACATGCCACTAAACCTACCAAATTTGATCCTCGTGCGACCCGTTGCATATTTCTTGGCTATACCCATAGCCAAAAGGGTATCGTGTGTTCGATCTCAAACTCTAAAAGATTTTTGTTTCACGCGATGTCTATTTCTTTGAGGATCAATTCCCTTGCCACACCACCATTCAATCCGCTGCATCTTTACCTCACCACAATCATAATCCTTCAACATTTCCTTTTGATTTCTTCCCCAACAACCAACTCTTATATGTCCATTTCCCACTAATTCCAACATCCACCTCATCCCCAAATTCCAACATAACCAACGTTGCACCATAAGATGGGTTCCCCCTTCACCATTCATTCCCTCTCTATCACCACCAGAAATCACCCCGCTTCCTCCGACGACGATCACCCTAACACCACCCCTACCCCGCCGTCTTACACGAATAACCAACCCGCCAACATTTTTATAGGACTTTCATGTCAAGGTAGCCATCCCCTCACGGAACGTCCCCTCATCTTTAACAAACGTGGTCGCATCATCAGGTACTGCTCACTCTCTTGCTCACTCTTTATCATATATTCATCTTTCTTCTACCCATAAAACTTTCACCACATAACTCTCTCTTCTCAAAGAACCCAACAGTTTTCACCAAGCAGTTCAGGATCCTAAATGGTGGGAAGCCATGCATAGTGAAATCCAAGCACTCCAGGCCAACAAAACATGGAGTCTCATTCCTTTGCCATCTTATAAAAGACCTATCGGCTGCAAATAGGTCTACAAAATCAAGCTCCGACCCGATGGCATTGTTAAGCGGTACAAGGCTCGATTGGTTGCAAAATGATATAGTCAAGTTGAAAGCGTTGATTATCGGGAAACCTTCGCTCCGGTGGCCAAACTAACCACTGTCCGTGTGCTTCTCAGTGTTGTTGCGATTCAAGGATGGAATTTGCATCAACTTGACGTTAACAATGCTCTCTTGAATGGTAATCTCTATGAGGAAGTTTACATGTCTATTCTTCCTGGTTTCGGACGAAAGGGGGAGCATCAGGTATGCAAGTTGCACAAATCCATTTATGGTTTAAAACAGGCTTCACGGCAATGGTTTATCAAGTTATCTAGTGCTCTTAAATCTGCCGTATTTCATCAATCATGGTCCGACTACTCATTATTCGTTCGAAACCGTCCATGTAGCTTTATAGCCTTATTGGTCTATGTTGATGACATAGTATTGGCAGGAAACAACTTGAAAGATATTTCAGATACCAAGCAATTTCTTGCAAATCACTTCAGTTAAAGGACATGGGCCAACTCAAATATTTCTTGGGCATAGAAGTTGCGCGATCAAAGCAAGGAATCACGTTGTGTCAGAGAAAATATGAGTTGGAATTTTGGAAGATGTAGGTTTTCAGGGTGTAAACCCTACGGTTTCCTGTTAAGCACAACTTATCACTCAAACAGACAAGTGAGGAGCTGCTTACCGACCCATCTCCTTATCGGGGACTTGTGGGTCGTTTGATTTACCTCACCATTACAAGGCCTGACCTCGTTTACGTCGTACATGTGCTAAGTCAATTCATGGACAAACCAAGGCAGCTACATCTCGAAGCTCCTCACAAGGTCCTCAAATATATTAAGCAAGCACATGGGCAAGGGATTCACCTACCTTCTACAGGTTCATTAGAGCTACGAGCATTTTGTGATGTCGATTCGGCGCGCTATAAAGATACAAGGAGATCAATAAATGGCGATTGCATTCTACTTGGCCAAGCACCAATTTCTTGGAAGACAAAGAAACAAAACACTGTGTCCCGATCAAGCGCGGAGGTGAAATATCATTCTATGGCCACTACTTGTTGTGAGATTACATGGTTGAAAAATATATTGAAGGACTTGAGGGTAACTCACATGCAAGCAGTTACATTGCTTTGTGACAACCAAGCGGCCATGCATATAGCTTCGAATCCTGTGTTCCATGAACGAACAAAGCACGTAGAGATTGATTGTCATTTAGTACATGAAAAGATTCAAAGGGGACTGGTGCGGACGGCCTACATTCGAACTACAAATCAGCCAGCTGACTTGTTCACTAAGCCGTTGAGTTCGACATAATTCGAAGTGTTGCTCAGCAAGTTGAGTGTCATTAACATACACTCCAACTTGAAGGGGAGTGTTAAAGGAAAGAATCCCACAAAATAAGTGTCGAATGTTGTAATTGATAAGTAGTTATTTGTTTCCTTTCTTTGTATCTATCTATGCATAATTATAGGCAATAGAGTAGGACTTTGATATGTAAATCGGGTATAAATCTGTAATCCTAGCCTTGTGAATATACTATGAAATTCATTCCTACTATGTCACGTTTCTCTTGAGTTTGTTAAATAAATAAAAAAATAGAAATAGGTTAACTTAACCCCGAGGGACGGACGACACCGTTTCATTCTCACTCCTGCACAGACGAAGGCACGGTATGAGACTCTTTTCCTCTCCTTCAACCAGAGCAGCTTCGTTAGCTTTGGACTTCTAGAGAGAGAGATGGAGGAGACAGACCGATGAAGAAACTACTCATACTCTACGCCATCCAAACCGGAAACGTCTTGGACGTAGGCCAGCGCAGACGCTGCCCCATCCACCTTCTCTCCCTCGACAAATAGGACGCCGTATGCTGCCTTCCATTGCATTCAATTTCCCTTCTGATCTTCTTCTGATGAACAACAACAACAATAATAATAATACTAGAAGGTAGAAGGGTAGTGTTATCCACGCATTCATTTTTACTTAACACACATCTCTTAATTTTCGGTCGTCGAATTGAATGAATTGAAGAAGATCAATGGAAAAAAATTAATCAATGGAAAAAAAATTAACGGTGCAAAGTAAAAATAAGTGTAAATAACACTATCCTACCTGAATAATAATTGTTTAATTTGCTGTTTTTTCTACTGTTTTACTCATAGATGCTTAGCTCAAGAGAGCACTGTAATTTTCGTTGTTTAAACCAGTGGCCAGGGAGATACTCCTGAATCCTGATCCCATGGGTAAAAGCTTTTGCTTTTGATTAGCAGTTGAGTTAACTTGTTTATTTACTGTAATTCTCCCATGTGGGTAATTTGATAAAGGTTAAATATGTGAAAAAGATTGCATCTTTATGAGTACGCATGGGTTTTGGAAAGATCTTCTGCAGAAAAATCTAAGCAGGCAATGGCTGGAGGGACTCCGTTACGCTTTTTTTCGCACTGGGTGATTCCGGTTACCAGAAATTCAATGTATATTGTTTTGTGCCATTTCTTTATCTTCTGTGTGATTGTTTTGTGTAGCCTGTTGTATGATTGATGAATTTAAAGTGTTGCTTTTCGACCTGTTAATTTAAATTGTTTATATGCTTGTGACGTTCGAGTTGTGGTTTGCAGTTTGTGGCAAAGAAGCTTGACAGGAGACTTCTGGACCTTGGGGCAACCCCCATTGTCCAAAGAGGTTTGGGAGATGATCAGCACCCGTCAGGGTACAATTATGTTTCCTTTATTTCAAAATTAGTTAAAGAAATCTTGCTATATGTAGAAACTGGGACAGTGTTTTTTCATTTACCGTTAACAGGTACGAGGCTGCTCTGGATCCGTGGATGGCATCACTGTGGAAAATGTTGAATAAAATCGATCCCAGCTACTTCCCAGATTCTGTATCATGACATTGACAAGGTGGACTAACAAGTTTCATTTAAGTCAGGTAATTTGGTTGTTTATAGTTGACGCGAGTGTCACGTACGGTTTCTTTGCTAAGGGTGTGATACCACCACCTATCAGGCCCAACGAGCGGTCCACGGAGCTGCATCTTCCTTTCTTGCTATAGTCATGTATATAGCTTGTCGTTGTTTGCAAACATTATTATACTAATCAATAGAGTTTGATCAACATGGTTTTTATCGCAAATGGTCCCCGAGATTGATCAAACTCATCATTTTGGTCTCTCACTTTCAAAATCAATCAATGTTGTCCCTGACAGTCACTACCGAACATCAATTTGGTCATTCCGTTAAGATTCCGTCAACTATTCTGTTAATTTGTATGTGGGACCCACAAATCCAATGAAATAGTGACACGTGGATTACACAAAATAAGGGGTTTTATCGCAAATGGTTACTGAAATTGATCCAACTCCTCATTTTGGTCCCTGAATTTCAAAAATCGATAAATTTGGTCCTTAACTTTCAATACCGAACGTCAACTTAATCATTCAGTTAAAATTTCGTTAATATTTTTTGTCCCACTAATTCAATCATATGGCGCCATGTGGATTAACTATAAGAAACTATTTTTTTAAGATTTAAAACTAAAAGTAAAATAAGAAACTAAAAAACCAAAACTAAAAGAAAAGAAAAAGTCATCGTTGTTTTCATCAGGGTATGCTCAAAAAGAAAAAGAAGGCACCATGATATCACCAAAGTACTTCGCCTCCTAAACTCACTCCTCATTCTCTCTAGTTGGTCATAATTCTATCAAATCTGAATTGAATTTGGATTCGATATTATTGAATTTAGATTGATTTTTTTTTTCAATTGGGGCTGTGGGATACGAGAAAAATGTCAGCGCAAAATACTCGTCTGTTAGTTCACTCTTAAAAAAAATAGTTTCTTATAGTTAATCCACGTGGAGTAATATTGATGAAATTTCAACAGAAGGACTAAACTGATGTGCGATAATGAAAGCCAATGACCAAATTTATCAATTTTTTATACTTAGGGACCAAAATGAGGGGTTGGACCAATGTCATGGACCATTTGCGATAAAAATCCTTATTTTGTGTAATCCACGTGTCACAATTTCATTGGATTTGTGGGTCCCACTTTCAAACTAACAGAATATTTGACAGAATCTTAACAGAATGACCAAATTGATGTAGGGTAGTGAATGTCAGGACGACATTAATTGATTTTGAAAATGAAGAACCAAAATGATGAGTTTGATTAATTTAAGGAACAATTTGTGATATAAACCCGGCATGTTTTACTTGTTTTTACTACTCTTTGTTTGTGTTTATTTCACTTTGGTGGATTGTGCGTTGGCTCTGCAGGTTGAAGCTTAGCTACCTAGCAGCTATTACCATGCGTACTTGGCCACAAACTTGCTTCAGAAGCAAGTTTAGTCATCATCGATTAATTACTCTTCAGTTAATCGAAGAATTCATAGCATCATCAAAACTCAATGGAGCACAAAATTCTCTCATTTGAGCACTCGACCAATATATATAAACTATGGGTTTCGGATTTCGTATCAAATTCTTTGATCAATTGTAGATTTCGTAGCATTAGTGTCAATCAATTCACACCCAGAAACGTCTTCAAAACGGATAAACAAAAATTGATCAGAACAAAGAACATACTTGTCCCAGTTAATCTCGGTGTTGCAAAATGGGTACGGAATTTGATTGAAACGATTAGATGGTGGAAATGGAAGTAGAATTTAAGATTTGGGAAAAGTTCTCAACCAATGTCATCCTCCGGATTCGATTGTCGTCTCTCATGCAGCTCCAATGAAAAATAAAAAATACCTTGGAATAGACATTCTACATTTTTTTTTGTTCGATGGAAAACTCTCAAATAAACGAAATGTAATATACTTGTCTTCATCGCTTAGTATTACGGTTTAGTGATATTGCTATTCATAGTAAAATGTATTAGGGTCGATTCCCATAAAAAACGAGTTTGAACCACATTATTCTTAGCCCATTGTAAGATTAAGCTCATCTTCTTCCCTTTAGTGTAGATAATATCAATGGTTAAAAAAAAAAAAAAAAAGTGCCTAAACCTGGTTTATGATTATATATATCTAATTAAATTTTCTTCTTGATTATCTTTTGTTTCGCTAACCACTGGACATTGAAGACGCGGAGGACCACCAAAAGAATCATGAAGCCGTACTGCAATAGCAAGAGCGTCTTTTTATTAACCATAAACTCCACATGTTTCTGTTTTCAAGAGAAAATTAAAAAAAAAAATAAAAAATAAAAAACCTCCACATGTTTCTTCTTTGCCGTTGATTTCATCTTTAAAACGATCCATGTTTGCTTTAATTAATATAAGACATAATAGTTTGACAGATGGGTTGGAATATATATTTTATCAACACGTCAAATTGTCATGTAAGCTATTAAATTTTATTTAATACTCTAAATTAAACATTTTCTTTAGAGATGCATCTTAAATCTAAAAAACTCAAAAAACATTTTATTTTTATCCAAAATAGGCCCAATTAAGAAACCCAACAAAATTACCGACCGGCCAGCCATAGCCCAATTTTGATCAAATTCAATTAATTGGAGACAAAGAAATCAATCAGCCCTAACTCTGCGTTTTTCCCCTTTTGCGAGCTTTTCTGTATCAATCAGGTAATCAATTTTTCTGCATCGAATTTTGTTAAATTTTTGAAATTATTATACGAATTTATTTCATTCTAATTCGGTTTGGATTTAGGGTTTGCCTTTTAGTGTTTTCCTTGTCTTAATTGGTTTCCTTCCTGTTTCATTATAATTCAGGAAAATGAGTGATTTTTTTGTGTGTTGTGTGAATTCAATTGCAGAGAAGTATTATTGTTATAGAGGGAACTGGAAGCAATGGTAGGAGGGGGGGGGGGGGGGGGCAAACATAAACCTAGGAAGGAGCGAGAATCGAAAAGTATTAGCAGTCGTCGGGATGGCAAAAAGGAGAGAAATGGAGAGAGGAGACATAGGTGAAAAGATAGAGATAAGAGAGATTGTGCTCTAGTCATTCTGCGAGAGACGGGTTTTGTGATTCTGAGGACGAGTGGGACGATGTAGAGAAGCGGCATCGAGGAGATAGGGAGAGAGGGAAGGGGAGAAAGAGAAAGAGGGGGAAGAGAGAGAAGGCTAGGTAGAAGGAAAGGGACAAAGATCGAAAGAGGAGCGTGGAGTGATGATATAGATGAGGTGGAGGTTGATGATGTTAGGGAGAGTGATAGGAAGCCGCGTATGAAAGATGACAAGGAGAATGCGGAGGGAGAGAGGGAAAGGAGTAGAAGTAGGTCAGATAGACATAGGAATGGTGAAGTTGATAGCCCGGTAAAGAAGAGCGATGAAGATGATTTTTTATGAAATAGAAGAAGCCAACCTATGAGTTAGAGGATGAACAGAAGAAACTGGATGAGGAAATGGAAAAGCGGAGGAGGAGAGTTCAGCAGTGGCTGGAGTTCAAAAGAAAGAAGCTGAGGGAGAGAAGCACGGGGAAGGGAATGTTGATGAACCCAATTCTATAAAGACCTGGACTCTTGAGGGAGAATCTGATGATGAAGAGACGGGTATGGATGTTGACGGAGAAGCCTATCGCACTCACAAAGAGGATGGAGCTGTCTTGGAGGTTGATTCCGAGAATGAAACAGCTGCACCTGCTTTGCAGAATGATGGAATTGATCTATTAGACGCTCTTATGAATTCTACGATGCCGCCTGAAGTTGAGAAGCTCGCCAATGCTGCGGAACAATCAATATTTCTGTTGAAAAAGGTTCAAATAAATCTTCAGGCAGAATAATTCCTGGGGAGGATTCAGACTCGGATTATGGGGACATTGAGAATAATGACAATCCTTTAGAAGACGAAGACGATGATGAGTTCACAAAAAGGGTGACAAACAAAAAAGTGGAGAAACTTTCTCTAGTGGACCACTCAAAGATAGATTATGAACCATTCCGGAAAAAATTCTACATTGGGGTGAAGGAGATCATAAAAATGACCCCAGAAGATGTGGGTGCATACCGAAAACAATTGGAGTTGAAGATACATGGTAAGTATGTCCCGAAGCCCATTAAGACCTGGTACCGAACTGGATATACAAATAAAATCTTGGAAATGATAAAGAAGCTCGACTATGAAAAGCCAATGCCAATTCAGGCTCAGGCATTGCCGATAATTATGAGCGGTCGAGATTGCATTGGCATTAAAAAAATTGGCTCAGGCAAAACCCTTGCAAATGTGCTGCCAATGCTGAGGCATATCAAGGACCATCCACCTGTGGTAGCTGGATGGGCCTATTGGTCTTATAATGGCACCGACGAGGGAGCTTGTGCAGCAGATTCAGAGTGTTATTAACAAGTTTGCCAAGGCACTGGGTCTCAGGTGTGCCCAACAGACCGGGGAGTTGACGCGGGGTGCTGCATTTGTCGTCTGTACCCCTTGTAGGATGATTGACATACTTTGTACAAATGGAGGGAGGATAACAAATATGCAGGGGGTAATTTACATGGTTGTGGATGAAGCTGATCGAATGTTTGACTTGGGTTTTGAACTTCAAATCAATCGAATTGTTCAAAATATTCGGTCAGATCAACAGACTGTATTCTTTTTTGCCACGTTCCCTCACCAGGTTAAAGTATTGGCACGTAAAGTCTTAAACAGACCCATGTCTCTGCTGCCCAACTGCTTCCCAATGGTGGATTCCCTGTTTCTTTAACAGGTGTCCTTGGTGGTGTAACTTTATTACCAGGAACAGCAGCCGTTGTGCCTGGGATGGGTCTGGCACTTGTTGGACACGAGTGGGCAGCTCGGGCAGCAGCAATTGCAGCTGCCATGAATTTGCAGCATAACCTGGCAAAAATTCAAGCTGACGCAATGCCCGAGCACTTTGAAGCAAAGTTGGAAATAAATGATATTCCCCAGAATGCCCGATGGAAAGTTACCCACAAGGAGACTTTGGGCCCTATATCAGAGTTGACTGGAGCTGCCATTACTATCAGGGGTCAATATTTCCCGCCAGGCAAGGTTCCAGGGCCAGGAGATCGTAAGGTGTTCCTGTTTATTGAGGGTCCTACTTAACAATCTATCAAGAGAGGTAAAGCAAACACAAGTTGGAAGAAATCATGAATCAGGCATTATCACTTCCTGGCGGCGCTCAGCAACGTAGATATCAAGTTATATAATTGAGAACGTGATTCCTACTTATGTTTTGCATGATTTTATCTGCGTTTGCTCAACTTAATCTGCCTCTCAGTTCTTGGTTTATTGTTTCTCAGTCACCTAATGAGTATTCTTTCTGAATTTTTCTATTTAATAGAATATTTTTGTCATTCCACATGTCCTATCTATCCTGCTGATCTTCAATATTCAACTTACTAAACGATTTTTATTTAGGAGTCATTTTATTTTTTACAATGAATAATCTGATACATGTGGATTTTATTGTGTGAATAACTATGAATTTGTTTTGTCTTGCTTTGCACAATTTTCAATCCCACTCTTGATCTTTTTTTTTCCTTCTTTTGTTTGTCATTTCCACTGGCGCGAGAGACAGTATGTGCATATGCTCGCATGCTCAATATTTTCTTCGCCCTTACGAAGCTGTGCAAGAGATGCGATCATGGTGCGGTTCTTCAGTTTAAAGGGATGCAAGTGTTTTAGAATCTTCTAGTCCATGTTTTTTTTTTTTTTTTTTTTTTTTTTGTTCCATGAGTTGTAGGACCTGTGAATTCATTCTTTTGGGTTCTTTTTCCTTGGTGCTTATCCAGGTTTTGTTTGGGAATTGCTGGAGCCGATCAGCTGCCCTCCAAAATGATTTGCTTTTGTGGCATTGTTCGCTATAACGGTTACTGAGTTCCTGCAGAGATAACTAACCCTGTACAATTTTCTTTAATTTTGCTGTTTTCGACTCTCTTCACTTTTTGATTGCCATGATCATTTTATTTGTTGCGAATGCATTTTATGATCTAAATTCTAATTTCTAAATAGCAGGCTTTGTTTTTGCTTTTTAGTTAAGACTAGAGAGTTTTGCCCGCGCGTTGCTGCGGGATTAGAAATTGTGTGAAAAATTATGTTTCAAAGGTATAAACACATCAACTTATATCATATCTAATTAAATTATTGCAACAACATATTGATGCACTTAATATGGAAATTCATAAACTATTTGACAATATGAAATCGAGCAATCTCTAAACATGAGAAATGGATCTTAGAAAGTATGAATCCTACCTCATAAATATTAACACAATTAACAAATTCTCAATGCATGATCACAAAAAGGTATAGAAAAGTAATTCAATTTCTAAGTTTCTAAAATGGTAAAGATAAAAAAAGGGTCTAAGTTCTTAGTTCTCACCATAACGAAAATTATGATATCGTTTTAACATGAACTCGGGTTGATTTCGGTTACCACCATTTATAAAGCTTGGAACTTCAACCTGTGCAAGCAAACGACTGAATTAGACGCAAGCCAATTTCGTTTTAACCAAATCAAAAAAAGCAATCACGATCAAACTAACCTCTCTTCTTCCCAATGTAGAAGATATACTTTGTTTTGCCTTTGTGAACAGTGCACTTTTCACTCTCTACACACAAAAAGAACACTCAAAATGCTCAGCAACATTATAAAACTTAATAAATTATACGTATACAATACTATATATGTATTTGGACATAAAGTATAAAAATTTACTAACAGAATCAAGCTTAAATTTAACAAAAGAAGTAATTATGAATAGAAATCAAATGATATTATAGTTGTTAAAAAAATACCTGACCAATTTTTACAAATAGCATTATGAATTGTTAAAAAAAATAACAGCATTGAAAAATCTAATTACTCAAATCTGTAATTCTATTAAAACACATCACTGAAAACCCCAAGGAGAGAGGTGCATATTCCTAACCTTGCACAGTTAAAATTGCATTTTGTTTGAGGGCGAGAAAAATGATCAGAACTGATAAGTCAATAGTTAAATAGGTTTACTCTAGTGTCCATTATTTTTTAATACATACATAATGTTGTCTGTTTAAATCAACACTGATTCTTGCATACCTTTGTTTATATAATGTTTGGAGTTGAATGCATATATACCCAAATGGGAATAATTCTTTATCCAAAACTTAGAAAAAACCAACTCATCCAAGAACGCCATGAAATTTAGCTGCAACTCCAATATAATCAATGTAAATATTTATACCGAAACAATGTGATCAAACTTAAACAAAACTCCAAATCCACCAAAAGTTTAAATTTCTTACCTCGAGTACAGAGGGCTTCAGAAAACGATGGCGTTCTAGCCTGGAAATAAAACCCCCAAAATCAGAAAAATGAAATATGCACAGAATTTACAGTTCTAAACACAAAATTACCCACCCCCAATGAGCTAGAGAACTTACCCTCTAAACTCAAACAAAATCAACTCCAAACTTGATTAAATTTGTTTTCTTTTCCAAAACTTGCCTCAATCTGCAACATAATGACCAGCTTGTTACATAACTAAAGGTCCAAATGATATAAGGTCTAAAAAATGGTTTATTTTGTACCCACAATAGGACATTAATTAGTCATGAATCATGCTTGTGCATACGATGCCTCACTTGACTCAATGGGTACAGATAGATGCTCATGTCTTTCTTGGTATAGATACTCATATTGTGCTTAATTAGCATCACATCATGACATTAGAGTTCTAAACATGTGTTAGGCCTATGCCATGTAGCATATGCATTCAACTCATCCCCGCATTACTCCTTAAGTTATAAGCATAAATAAACTTAAACAAAATCAAACTCCAAGGAGCAACCAAATTCAACTCCAACATAATAAAACTTAAACAAAACTCTAAATCCACCAAAAACTTTGAATTGCTTACCTAGAGTATAGAGGGCTTCAGAAATCGAAGGCGTTCAAGTCTGAAAACAAAACCCCCAAAATAAAAAAAGGGAAATTTTCACAAAAAACTTATTTCGAAATTCAAATATACAGTTCTAAACACAGAATATTCAAATCACAAAATTATCAACCCCAAATCGGCCGGAGAACTCACCAGGGAACGCAGCTTTTTATGGCTTAAAATTTTCTTCGAATTGGGATCAAATTCACCGTTTTTTTTTTTTTTTTATTTGAATTTCTAGGTTGTCTCCCAATCTCAAAAGTATTTCGAACCAACCAAAAAATCCAATCGAAGACTACAAAAACTGAATAAAAAGCTTGAGTAAGGCAGTAGTATATAGGCAAAACCAATCTAAGGTGTTATGCAATTCCCTGATATTCTGCGATGGGATATTTAAGGAAGCAAGATTGCCATAAGAGATATTCAACAAAAGTAGTGTGATTGTAAACTTTACAGAAGTATCTCAACATGTAGCATCCGCATACCTTCGCTTTCTTCGGACTCCTTTCCTCAATTTCATTTTAATTTTCATCAAATCCACGAACCTATGCAAGCCAAACAGTGTTGTTGGTGCTTTCTGAGAGAGAGAGAGAGAAAATCTGATGTTTCTCAGAGAGAAGACGAAATGGAAGCAAAAGTGGAGTTTGTTTCGTAACAGACCCAATTCAGCTACCCTTCACGATGATCGACAGGTGGACAGCAGGGGTAAACTCGTAATTTCACTGTGGTGAACACAAAAAACAACGGGCCATAATGATCAAATGAGGGACATTTTGGTCAAATCACTGTTAATGAACAGTGATTTCTAACTGGGTTTTAGTATATGTAATTTTCAGTTTTGGTTTGTTTTTACGTTCTTTTGATTTTCATTAGCAGATTTAATTTGTCCTCTTTCTTGTGGAGACGATCTTATAATGTAGACAACAGTTGATCAACACATTGATGATATACTGATGTCTTTTGTTCGTTTCAAATTGAGCTATCAACAGAAAATAAGCCAATAGGAATGATCTCATGCCAAAGGTCAGAAAACCCCCACTTCATTCAGTATGCTATCAGTAGATTTTTATAAGATGAAAAAAACAATCAAGAGAGTAAAAATTATAATATAGTTGGAAAGAGAAGTTCAATATATCATAGTAGATTCTCTCATTATAATTTTGATTCTTACACATTACATCTTTCTCTTACAAACTGATATAGCATTGATGACAGACGACAACGACGATGATGATGTTGAACGTGGTGAGATTCTTCAGTTTGAAGGCATGTATGTGCTTTAGAATTAAGAGATGCGAATGTGGTGCGATTCTTCAGTTTGAAGGGATGTATGCGCTTTACAATCTTCTGGTCGATGTTTTGTCTTTTTTTATGTTCCTTGAGTTGTGGAACCTGTGAACATGGTGCGATTGTTCAGTTTAGAATCAAGAGATCTGAACGTGGTGCGGTTCTTCAGTTTGAAGGGATGTGTGTGCTTTACAATCTTCTGGTCGATGTTTTGTCGTTTATTTTTTTGTTCCCCGAGTTGCGGGACCTGTGAATTCATTCATTTGGGTTCTTTCCTTGGTGTCCAGGTTTTGTTTGGGAATTGGTGGAGCCGACGAGCTGCCCTTCAAAAAGAGTTTGCTTTTGGTGGAGTTGCTCGCTATAACGGGTTACTGAGTTCCTTCAGAGGTAACTAACCTACCGCACTTTGCTTTAGTCTTGCTGCTTTTGACCTTTTTCACTTTTTGATTGCCGTCGTCGTTTTATTTGTTGCGAATGCATTTTATGATCTAAATTCCAAGAGATTTTTCAGTGTGTTGCACATGTACCATATGTCTAAATGGCAGGCTCTGCTTTTGCTTTCTAGGAAGGAGGGGTGGTTAGGGATGGGCAATATTTATGGCAGACGGGTAATCGCGATTATTTGTCCATAATCATTTATGTTCATACCCACATAATCGTTTACCCGTTGGGTAATTGTCTAAACGGTTATACCTATACCCATAACCGTTTATAAATGGTTAACCAAACTTATAATCGCGTACCCATTTAACCGTAACCGTATACTCGTTTATCCATTTTTTAACCCATTTACCTCTTTTTGCGCCTATTTACATATTTTTTTTAACCGTACCCGCATACAACTTCAATAATTAAAATAATAAAGACGAACGATAGTTTTAATCAATCAAGGTAATATAATATGTTTGCTAATACAAAAATTTTAAGCAATCCTCAGTGCAACGTTAAGAGAAACAGAAATTTAAAATCTTCAGCTTTCCTGAAAGATTCCAAGGAATGTTACTAAGTTTGAATGCATGCCAACTTGATATATTGTGGACCAATTTCCTAGTCCAGAAATACCGAGAGCTGAATACTAGCAAATGGTTCAAAGCATGAGAATTGTTGGGCATTCAAGAATTAATTGCCTCCCAGTTAGGTACTTCTTCAATCACATATAATTTGAAGGGTAAAACGCACCTTGAAGGGTGGGTGGGGGGAGATCGAGATGGGGCATTGAGATGAGCAACGAGGGGAGAGAGCCGAGCAGCGATGAGAGAGAGGGCAGCGAGGAGAGAGAGATGAGCGGTGGAGATGAGAGGGAGCAGCGAGGGCAGAGAGACAAGCAAGGAGAGAGATGAGCGGCGGAGATGAGAGGGAGCAGCGAGGAGAGAGAGAGACAAGCGGCGGACGAAGTCTGGTCCTGGCCTTCTGGCGGAGAGAACGAACAGGTTACAGTCTTACAAATTAGGTTTTTTGTTTTTTTAATTTTATATATCTATTAAAATAAACGGGTAAACGGGTAACCGTTATAATCGCGGTTAATACCCATAATCGTCCATTTAAATTTTAAAGGTAAACGGTTATACCCATAACCATTTAATTATCTAAACGGTTACTTATAACTGTAACCGCAAAAATTAAATAAGCGGATAACCGCGGTTTCCCATAATCGATGGGTATTTGCCCATCCCTAGGGGTGGCTTTGTGTGCCCCTTTCATTCGTACAATTTTTACTAGCCTAAGCTCACACACTTTGAGAGAGCAGTTTTTTTGCTTTTTTTATTTTTTTTTTGTTGCAAGGTTTGTGCAGACATGGGGTAGAAATAGGAAGTGGGTGAGATGCTATGATGACATGTGGATGAGAGAAGAAAAAAACTACAAAATTTGTTTGTGTGAAAGTACATTACTTCTATGATTTTATTTTGTGATGTAACATATAATATCAAATTATCTTTTCACTTTCTTTTGGTTGACAAAAAATATTTTGTTAACAAGTAGTTTAGATTTGTTAAAATAAAATTTCTAACTTATCAGGAAATTATTAGTATTTTTTTTAATTATTTTTACTATGTAAATTATTATATTTTTCAATAGAAAGTGACTCAGATTGTAAAGGTTGGAAAATACAATTACCATATTGACTAAATAAAAAACGTAGCAACTAAAATAGATTTTAACCGTACACAATGACCAAAAAGGCTTTAACCTGTAAAAAGTATTGTGGGGCCCAATTTGCCATCTTGTTTTGTAGTAATAAAATTACTGTTTGAGATCCAGGATTGTATTTTATCATCAATCCAATCACTGTTCAATTGCTTAATTATTATCTTTGTTTTTGTTTGACATTTTCAATCCGATCACAAAAATATAGAGAGATGTGCAAGAAGCTAAAAATTGTGGATAAAAATAGAAGGTATTGCCAACTTTTGAGGATTAGGCATCAATTGCCTATACCATTTAAGTTAATCTTGACCTACGTGGCTCGTCAAACGAGTTTGACTATTCAATTATTTACACTATTAGAGATGCTCTTACTCAAAAGAAGAAAATCAAACTGGTTGTATGCGTGATGGGAGGAGCAAACAAGGCTCCACTTATCAAATGTGTCCAAGAAGAATGCACATGTATGTATATCACATATTTCGCACATCTACCACTAGATTCACGTGAAATATAATTTTTTAGCTATTTATTTTATTTTACTAAATTCGGGGATGATGAGCAATTTTTGCCTTTTTATATGTTTTTGGAGTTTTCAAACTTGGCTCGTAGATGTTGCAGATCCAAATTGAGCATTGACATTGCAAGTAGCTTTGGCTAGAGTGTCCTAATCCTACATGGGAATGAGCCGACAAGTGATTTCCTTCGTAGAGTAGTTAAGTTTAGTTTCGTTGTCTCGCCTGGCAAGTGTTGGATTTCTCTACAACATTGGGTGGATATAATTTTTGCCTTTAAGGGATGAGTTATGTGGTCTCGTCTACCAACGAGAATTTTACGTGGTATCGCTCATTAGGGATGACTTTATGTGGCTTCGTTATTTGGCGATGACTTGTTGTATTCACTTATACAAATATGTTGCATTTATCGTTTTGTGGTATGGGTGGCGCCTCGCTATTCGGCGATGACTTGTGGTCACTGATACAAATATGTTGCGTCTATCGTTTTGTGACATATTAGTATGGTGGATTGTGTAGTTTTGGTATATGTGGTAGCCGTTTAGGGGTTTACTATAGTTCCCTTGTCTAAGAAAATTCACACTAGATCAATTTTTTGGTCACTGGAGCATTGTCCCCATCGACACTTCTGTATTTGTTTGGAATGTTAAATGAAAGGATAATGATAGGGATACCAAATTTTTAAACCAAACTTGCAAATCAAATGATGTGTCACCAATAGGAAATAAACACGTTAATCAACACTTAAGTAATAATTCAATTATCAACATTCACATCATTTCGTTTAGAAATTTATTCTCCTTAGCATTACCCTAAATGAAATATCAACTTATCATTTCTTGTAAAAAAGAATTAGTAAAAGGAGAAAAGATAAGAGTACAATTAGACCAAAAAAGAAAAAAAAGAAAGAAAGATAAAGAGATAAAGAAAATGAACCGATAAGATAAAAAAAAGAAGAAGATCTAAGTAGATGTGGAAATCAAAGCTAATGGCTGAAACACCCTTAACATTGAACAATGTATTAAAAGCGTGAGGCGTGGACGAGGCGTCCGAGGGATAGCCATGCCTAAGCGTGAGGCGAAGCCTCACGCGACCTAAATTTTTTAATATATACACTGAGGGTACACATATATTATATTAAAAAAAATTATTAATCAATAATCGTCCTGAGCACACACATATATATACATATATTATATATATAATAAAGGATGAAAAGTACAATGAGCACATATATAACAATACACGCAGACAGCACACACATCCATTATATAAAAAAATAAAAATCAGAAAAAAAAGGCAGAGAAACGATAGTGCAAGGAAGAGGTATGAGGCAGTTAAAACCCTACCCAAAATTTGGGTTTGGGAGTTTGAAAAAAAAAACCCACCGAGGCTCGCCTAGGCGGCTCTGGCGAAACCTTTTGCTCACTCCAGCAAAACTAAGGCGTTAGCCTTGGCGCCCAGCCTCAAGGGCGCCCTAGGCGCGCCCCGAGTCTAGTTTTTTAAAACATTGACATTGAATGATACATAGCATTGAAGTCTTACCCGATTTTATACTTTACTTTGGTCTTTTTCTTTTGTGAGAATGATATTCTTGCTTGTCTTAATAGTTCAAATTTCTCATCTTACGTCAGAATGAGATTCTTTCGAGTTTCTATAAATTTCTCTCCACTTCTTTCATTTGATTTCATTCTCTCTTTTCATCTTCCAAATCTTGTAACATTTTGGAGACTTATATTTTCAAAATTGTTAATATTTTGGACGGCAGGTTTTTCCTTGTCAAATCGGGACTTTGGTTTGTTTTCGTTCCTGGATCTTGTTGCTTCCCTTATTTTCGAAATATACTATGATTTCTTATCTTGTTTTTATCATTTATACAGAGTAGTGTCATTTTTTTTTTGTCAATAGTTAGGTGGGGTTCTGAGGAGAAAATGGAGCCTCGAATTTGGATGAGGAGGGCCACAAGGGTGCTTGATTTCCACTATGGCACTAGCCCTCCTTAAGTGGTGTTAGACTAACTTTGTTTCATTTTTTCTTTCACATATGCTCGATTAACATAAAATCTTGTTGAATAAATGGGCAGGTTGAATATGACAGCTATAGTTATTCCTACAGTTCTTCACCGTGAGAACTATGAGGATTGGAGTTTTCGGATGAAGACCTACTTTAAGGCCAAAGATCTTTGGGGCATCGTCAAAGGCATTGTTAAGAAACCTCCCGAAGGAGAAGAACGTAAGGCTTGGAAGAAGAAGGATGCCAAGGCCTTATATGCAATCCAGAATTCTTGCGGGGATTATACTTACAATCTTATCAAAGACAAAACCACGGCCAAAAAAGCATGGGATATTTTGGTACAAAAATTTGGTCACTGGTATGTAAATTCAGCAGATGAAGATTTATCAGATGAAGGTCCACCAGATGAAAAAGGTACATACATACATGAAAAGTTGTAGGAAATAAACATACGGGCAATGGTTGTACTTGTACCTTGTAGGTGATCTAGGATTCTATATATTTTGATTTTTTTTTTTGTCAAACTATATTATGATGTGATGAGGACTATTTTGTAATTATTTTGACACGCATAGGCATTTGTATAACGGGAAAAGAAAAAGAGTATTAAGAATTGAATGATAACATCTGTCATCTTAACATCAAAATTTTCATTTTCAGCAAACATGCCAGTTTGTCAAGCGTATCCAACTCTGGCTGATCATGATGCTACGCGAGAGTCGAAAATGGAAGCAGGGAGCACTAGAGGTATATATGTATACTAATTAATTCTTGTATATAATTCTATTTAATAGTAATTAAGGATAAACTTTTAGGTCTAGTATGACTAACCACTAACATCACCAATGGACCTCGGTGATATTAATTAGGGATGAAATTTCCTATATATATTGTATATTATTTTGTTATATTTTCCAATGTAGGATTATTTTGTTAAATTTTAAGTAAAACTTCTCATTTGTTTTCAAATTAGGAGTGGAATCTCCCTCTTGTATATTATATATATATATATATATATTTTGTTATATTTTCTGTGGAATTTCCCATTTGTTTATTTCAAGAGGAATTGTATTAATTAATTATTTTGATGCAAGTATGGGAAATTTGGCAACTACCGAACATGGCATGCAGGACATGATGAGAGCGGTGAGACTGCTGATACTCTTGATAATTTCGTGAAATATGTGGAGTCTAATGATTGGGATAATGCGATCAACTTTCTTCGTCAAAATCCCCAGGCAGCAAGTGCAAGATTTCCAATTGATGGTCATAGTGGTACAGCTCTTCACTACGCAATCAAGAATTTCAAGACGTGCAGCGTGCGCATTATACAACAGTTGGTGGATTTAATGGCAAACGAACACTTGGAAACAGAAGATCACTTCGGTTGCACAGCTCTTGATCTTACAATATTATATTATCCAGAACGGGTTGAATTAGCTGAATGCATGGTTAAAAAGAACCCCGAATTAGTTCATTCAGGCTCTTTCATATGGCCTCGAGTTCTCATGGCCCAATGGGCGGCAAAAGGGGAAAGATTGGCTCGCTTTCTCTATCCCATCACTCCACCCGAAAAACTAAATGTTTCCGAGGCCGCTGATCTTATTTCTATCGGTTTTCATCTCGAGAGACTTGGTACAATTTTTTTCCGTGTGATTTTTTTATGGTTACAAATTTTGACTGTATACTTACAATCTTCTTTTGTCACACTTTTATTATATATAGATATTGCTTGGGATTTGATACAACGTTACCCAAAATTGACCGTAAGTAAAGACTTAGAGAAGAATATTCCTTTAGTGACATTGGCCTCTAACAGTTCTGCATTCAAAAGTGGAAGCCGACTCAATTTATGGGAAAAATTGATCTATCATGCTTAGTACGTTATGGCTTTTTATTTTCTCATTATACATTTTTTTTTCTAAAAGATAAAACTTGATATAAGTCTAATTTTGTGAGTTACTATTTGGATTACTCCACCAATTACGTGGAATTAGTCCAATTTTATGTGTCAATGTTAGATTCAAACCAAGGACCTCTACCTTACAAGTGAGAAGAAATATCACTAGACCGTAATACTAAGTGACAATTCATAGCTAATTAAAAAACTCATTGTTATTTGTTTGGTTTGAGGGCCGAGTTCTTTGGAAATGTTTAAGAACGCTGGAACGGTTAAAGTAATCACTCTTAAGGGTTATATGTTATCACTCTTAAGGGTTATATGTTTGGTTTGTGATATTGTTTACAATGTATAGTAATAAACATTAAAGGCTTATTTACAACGACTCCTGAACTCAAAAGACATTCTTACTTTGCCCCCATGGACTTAAATCGTGTCACTTAACTCATGGACAAACACAACCTAACATAATAATCTTGCTTCAAAATAATATTTCATTGAATTAATGATTGGTCTTGTATTCTTATCTTGATAGGTATCCGCATAAAAGCTCTTCCTTCCATCAACAAGGATAGTCCTACTACATATGTTTATCAAGATCTTCTCGCAGAACAAAATGAGAATCAAAGATAAATAAATATGGGCAGACTATAGTGCTCCTTAAAACCGAAATAGAATAAGGCACCTTAATTTCACCCACAAAATTTCACCCACAACCTTCCATTCTTCTCGGCCCAGCTTGGAAACAACCTTGACTCACCTTCCTCCTCCCCAATCTTCCACATGCATACACAAATGTAATTAAAATTTCAAATCTAGAGGAGAGGATCATTTTTACCTCTTGGGTCGAGGTCCAATTCCGGCAAGCCAAAAATCTTGCTGTCACCGTTTCTTAGATCTGAAATTGAGGAAATTCCGCTACGAATTTGTAGAAACTAACTTGGGAATTGAAAATGACGGCGACGTTGCTTGTCTTTACTGGGTTGCTGTTGCAACGTGAAAGGGAAGAGGAAGAGAGAGGATACGGGAGGGAGGAGGGAGGGAGAATGGTTTTCTAAAATTTTAAACCTTATTTATTAAGTTCACCTTTCAGACGTAGCACAACAGCGGGTCCGTGACATCCAAGGTTTTAAATAGGGTCTCGGTTTATTAGCTGAAGCTTTAAGTTTTTAACATTTCATACATTTTTTTTATCGTTTCAATCTGGTACTTCATAATTTTAGAACACTTTCAAAAATTTGTTAAGTTTTTCGTTAAAATTTCTGTTAACTACTGAGGTGACGCTTAATGACCAAGCGCTACGTGTCAACCTGACCCACATGAACTTAAAATCTATTTGAAAAAAATAAAAATAAAAAACCTAAACCTAATCCTCCTCCCTCCTCTCCCCTTTCTCTCTTCAACTCCCCCTTTCTCCCATCCATCCACATCCTCACCCCGCCGCATCCCCCACCCTCTTCCCCTCCCTCTTAAAACCCAATTACCTTTGAACACATACCTCTTCGCCGGCGACGTCTCAGATCTGTTTCTCCCTCTCCAACATCTTCCTCCAAATTCCAAACCCTAATTCTCACAAACCAGCGCAGAGACCTCCATTGTCCCCAATCCGCACCGTCTCGCACTCTCCCGACGCTGATAGCAGTGTCAGTGTGAGGCGTTTGAAGCAATTTATCTTCAATTTCAGTTTACCAGTGCACGAGTTAGGCTTTTGAATGTTCTCCCGCAGATGGCGATTTAGTTCCTGAAACTTTTGTTCTCTGAGGAGTCGCGAGAGTCTAGGTTTTATACAGATGAATGCAGGGCTTGTCGCAGAGCTCTGCGGCGGCTCAACCAAAGGTGATATTGCAATGGCTTCAGAAGGAAATGGGGTACCGGCCTTTGGGTCCGTACAGTGCTGCTTCCAGAAAATCGCGATTACCCTCAATTCATTTGCTGATGAAGATTTTTTTTATTTAATAGGATTTGCCGTCGGAATATGATACCATTTGGAATTCCTTGATTACCCATTTAGGTTAAGTTTTTTAATTTTTTAAATTATTATTTTTAATTTTTTAATGTTTACGTGAGCCAAATTGACATTTGGCTTCCAATCATAGACTACACTGACGCGACGTCATCAATTAACAGAGGTTTTGACGAAAAAATTAACAAATAAATGGAAGTTTCATAGAATTATGACCTTAGGTACCAGATTTGGAAAAAAAAACTTGATGTATGAAATGTTGAAAACCAATAAACTTTAAAATAGTAAACTGATATTAACCTTTTTAAATATTTAATTTTACAAAAATATCAATAATTTATTTTATGGATATATTGACATATATTACATATAGGTCAAATTGGATTAATCATCCTCGTGGTTATAGGAAACTTGTACGAGGACTCATGTGGTAAAAAAAATTAAGAATTCAATATATGTGGTCAAGATCGTTAGCGAGTTAAAGAGTTCTGTTAAAAGCAAGGGCAAAATTGTATTTTCAACTTCAGTCCTCATATGGGAGCTCGGCAGAGCTCTTAATTTCTTCCATGGAAGCTTCTTCGTCGACTTGACAACGAAATTCTTCTCCTTCGGCACCTCAATCGCCGACGCAGTCCCCCATATGACGCTGTTCACGAACTAAGTCCTGCTCTCACCGCCGATCTCTCCTCTTTCTGTTTATTTCCTAAGTCCTTACCTTTTATACATTGGGTGCTTTACACTATGTTTGGATGAGGGAAATAAACTTGGAATTTAGGTAAAAGTCAGAATTTATAAATTGACATACATCAATTCCCTTGTTTGGATTCATAAACATAGAAATTTAGAATTTCCGCGTGGAAAAAAAACTTAGAATTTGGGACCTTCAATTCCCAAGTTTAAATTTCATGTAAATATGTGTCATTTCCCAATTTCTATGATTGAGAGTTTAAAAATAACAAATTCCGTATTGAATTCCATTGTCCTTTTAGATTAACCAAACAAGAAAATTCACAAATTCTAAAAATTAAAATCCCGTCATTTCAATTTCTGTCATTTTAAAATTCCTTAGTAATCTTAACCTTCTTCATCCAAACACAGTGTTAAGGAATGGTACCATCTTTGACCCAATTTCATCGTACCTGGAGAAATTATTAAATTAAAAGCATAAGTCATCACTAATCAATAGGGGTAGGGGCACATACAAGATAGGGAGGGTGTTAGGTCTGAAAAATCTATCCAACTCCACGAATGAGAATCCTATTCGGATCCTCTTTGTGAGGATCCTGTGAATCCTCCAATCACATCCGTTCATTGTACACCGTGTGTCAGAAATTATTGTAAACTTTTTTTATTTAAAATTGAATATAAACAGTATCTGACAAAAACTGACTGCACGATAGACGATGAACGGATGTGATTGGAGGATTCCCGAGATCCTCATAAAGAGGATCCGAAGAGGATCCTCTTCCCAACTCCACACCTTTCTTTTGACCAGCTCACATTGGGATCATCTCAGTTTCAAATTCTTCTTTCAGAGAAGAAATTGTTGAAATGTCCCACATCGACCGTATCTATGAGAAAAGAAGAGTTTAAATATCCTAACCCCACATTAACTAACACCGAGACGTTTTGTGATAAAACCTCACACCTGACGGATTGTACAGGTGGTAATTACCAAGTTAGGGACAATATCGGTGTTGTCGAAAGTTGGCCCTTGCCCTGTCTCATTGATAATTCTACATGGTATCAGAGCCAGGAAACGGACCGATAATGTAGTCCCGTCTCACTGATAAATACCTATATATATATATATATATATATATATATATATATTCAAACATCCACACAAAATTGTAATTCACTTTCCTCATGTTGTTCAATGACTTTCATGTTTTATGTGGTGCATATGTGTACGAACTTGTGTTTAAAAATGAGGTAGATTGTATGAATTTTCATTATTTATTGGAATTTAAATAGAATGTATTTTTTTTTGTCATCAAATTTGACATGTAATGCAGGAATTGTGGAGCCAAAAATAATCACAGGGCGACACGTGGATTTTGGATAAAAGAGGACAAAAATACCCTTGAGGCATACCGGGTTTCCTACACGCGAGCAGTGGAGAATCATCCATCAACCAAATGAGGAGTACCCAAAATAGGTAACAAGTTCAAATTTGTCTCATCCATCCTCATTCCATAACTTACAAAACATTCCACATAAATTACATAACCTCCCAAAAACATTCCTTTCAATTATGTTAATTAGCCAATTTAATATATTTATTCCTAATCAATATATTAAATTGCTAATTAAATCACCAAATAACACCCAAAGTACACATAAAGGGCCGGCCACTCTTTCTCCAAAGAGGACCGGCCATGCCCTATAAATAGGCTCTTATTTTCACCAAATATCTAGTTCCAAACTCTTGCAAAAATCCCAAAATTCTCTAAACACTATCTCTCTAAATTCTAACTTTGGCATCGGAGGTTCTTCGGCCAAAGCCCCCCCCATTCATCGTGGGCGCGTGAGGCTTGTGGCCATAACCAAAGGTGTTATTTATTTTGTAGGTGCAATTTTGTCCAAGATCAAGGATGAGGAAATCTGCATCCACAAATTGGTGCTTTCATTGAGAGCAGAAATCCATACTCGTAGAAGACTCCTGCATAGAAAAAGGATTCTTTGGTAAAACGTGAAGGAGAAATACAATGGCAAGGAATTTAGAAAATTTAACAAGTGGGAATTCTAATATTCAAGAAATGGGCCCGCGTCGATCCACGAGGCTAAACATGACCATAGGTGAAACGACACCACCACCACTAGTTTCCACCATGGGAACCACCGCGTTGGCTACCTCGGTAGCTACTCGTGGCGAGGTCCATGGTGTCTTCACCACAGCTCAAACTATGCCATCCAAGGTAACTCACGGCACATCCACCATGGGAATCACCACGGTGGCTACCTCGGTAGCTACCCGTGGCGAGGTCCATGGTGCCTTCACCACGGCTCGAACCATGCCATCCAAGGCGACTCACGGCACAAGGGCCACGGCCCAGGCCTCGCACTCACAAGCATCACACGTGGAGCAGCTCATTCCCACGGCCCAGCCTGCTTCCACCAAGCAGCCTGCTCCCGTTGAGCAGCCTGTTCCCGTGGTCTCCCAAGCAACCCAAGTTGGCCCAAGATCACCACAAGGCTCCACCATGGGAACCACCGCGGTGGCCACTACGGCAATCACCTGCGGCGAGGTCCATGGCTCCACCACCACGACCCAAGCCGTGCTATCCAAGGCCCACGCCACCAAAGCCACGGCCCGAGCCATGCCACTCCATGCCCAACGCGAGCCCAATGCGTTGCCAATCCGAGCCCAAGCCTCGCATTCGTGAGCATCACGCGCCGAGCAGCCCACTCTCGTGGCCCAGCCTGCTCCTGCAGCCCTGCCTGCTCCCGCCAAGCAGCCCACTCCCGTGGCCCAGCCTGCTCCTGCCGAGCAGCCCACTCCCGTGGCCCAACTTGCTCCCGCAGCTCATCCCGCTCCCATGGCACTCCAAGCTGCCCAAAGTCGGCCCAAGATTATCTAAACCATCCGGACCTACCATCAAGCCGGGGGCATTCTCACTATATTTCTTCGCGGATTTGACATTTCCCAACTCAAATCCCGCACCCGGAGTCTACCACCATTCCACTACTCAAGGAGGCACATTTCTTCCAAGCTCTTCCAATCCAAATAGAGAACAACACTTGTCTTAACAAGTCATAGAGTTGACGAGCGCCCTTGCACAACAGACGACCTTGGTGAACCAGCTCCTGCAGCGCATCGAGATCTAACGTGCCCCAGACGAGGTGTCCCGAAGTAGGACAAGGGCAGACAAGGAACCTCTCCAGCAGCGTCCCGGTAAACAGCCACTCAACCAGCCACAAACCGAGCGTTTGGGCAGGGTACACTCCCGATTAGGCCCCCAAGATAGTGTATACTCCTGTCTTAGCACGCGGAGGAGCGTGCACTCTCGACTAGGCCCACGGACGAGCATACACTCACGGTTGGGGCCACACTCTGATAATCAACATAAGCAGCCTTTCAAACGAAGTGTTCATTCGCGGCTCAGCTCGCAGGGAACATCATCCACCTCACATCGGAGTAGGCAACACGACGGACGGAGAGAAACAGTCACTCAATCCGGCTCAAGTTCAACTGGCAGCTTGCGAAGAACTCGCTCACCTGCTAGGAACGCACCGCATCCGCGGCATAAACGAGCCAAACACATGGAATATCAGCTTATACCAGCAAGTTCCTACTGGGGACAGTCGAGAGCTCCGCTACCCCAACAAAGGCAAATTCAGGAAGAAGTAGAGAGACTCTTGACCAAGCGATTGCACAATTTTCGACGCAACAAGGTCACCGACAAGGCACTACAACGGGACATGAGCAACATAAGCAGGTCACCCTTCACGGACGAGATCGAGCAGGCAAAGCCTCCATGCAAGTTCAGCATGCCACATTTCACATCCTTCAAAGGGGATGGAGACCCGGAGAGACACTTGAAGCACTATCAAAGCGCAATGATCCTCTATCGAAACAACGACGATCTTATGTGCAAGATATTCACCACCACTCTACAAGGCGAGGCACAAGATTGGTTCTACATTCTGCCGCCACAATCCATCCGGAGTTTTGACGAACTATCTTTGGTTTTTACCAAAGAATATTCATCATATCGCTCGATCAAGAAGAAGTCCGACCACTTGTTCAACGTCAAGAAGAACCAAAATAAGTTGCTTCGCGATTATGTGAAGAGGTTCAAAGCAGAGAAGGCAAAGATAGTCGGATGCAACGACTTGATAGCTAGAGCAGCCTTCCAAAAAGGACTTCCAGTAGACCACCCGCTATTCGAAAAATTGATCATCTAACTCTGGCAGACTCTTTCGCTCTGGTAGAGAAGCATGCGCTTTGGGATAAGGCTCGCCAATGCACATTCAAGGACTTGAAGAAGTACCCGACATCACCTCCCTACTATCCAAACCGGAAGCAGCGGATGACTTATTCATATGTTTGACAGTATCTAAAGCAGCAATAAGCTCTACCATCATACGAGAAGAGCTGGGGGCCCGACTACCTGTATTCCACAGTTCAAAAGCTCTCCTCGATGCTACCAGAAATTCAAAAGCTAACTTTGGCGATAGTTGTTGCAACCCGGAAGCTCAAGTTTTACCTTCAAACGCACGCGGTCATCCTCATGACGCATTATTCCGCCCAATCCAGACGCGCGACGATAAAGGCGTAGACCCTAGCGGATGCAAAGTTTTATGACGAATGCAACAACTCGGCCCAAATGTGCGCCAAGGGCAGACGAACACTAAAAGGACACACTCGAAAATAAGTTTTTTCCTTGTCGCCCCAAAAGATTCTACATAGGAGCAACATGTATCAGCAGTTGAGCACCACCTCCTGCTGCGCGTCACACGGCCTCAGTCGACCCTTGCTCCATAATTCAACTCTAGGGTGGCCCAATACCGGCAGTTGAGTATCTCATGCTACGTAAACATGGCCCAGCTCCACGACTCCTTACCACGCCTTCACGCCTAGCCTAGGCGACGCAACAGAGCAACCTGACGACGCTCCGGAGGCAGCTGAGCACGCCCTAGTCATACTTGCTTCGTCCGATGGAAACTTCTGGCATTTGCATGTCAACCACACATCCAACTACAAAAGCTTGGAAGCAGGCATGGTCCTTGTCACCCCAGACGGTTTGATGCCAGAGCAGGCGATCACTCTAGGCTTCAAAGCATCCAACAATGAAGCAGATTACGAGGCCCTATTAGCAAGCCTCCGAATGGCAAAACATTTGGCGGTGAAAAAGCTCGTAATTCATTATGATTCCCAGCTAATCACTAGCCAGACTACTTGAGGCGTTTCAGACTTACACCCTCACTCAAGTTCCGTGGGCAGACAACGCCCACGCGAACGCACTAACCGATCTAGGCTCCGCCCTTGACCACCAACTCAAACGCTTTATCCTGGTATAATATCTAGACAAGCCAAGCATAAAGGCGGAGCCGGCAACCGAAGTGTCACAGGTTAGCATAACTCCAAACTGGCAAGATTCCATTACAGACTACCTGGTGAATGGCATATTCCGCACGAAAAGATTGGAGTCTAGGAAGCTCCAAATCAAGGCAGCATGCTACTACATGTGGAACGGCATTCTCATTCAAAGATCCTACACCGAACCACATCTTCGCTGCCTAGCGCCTCCCGATGACTTGAAGGTTCTAAGCTTAATCCACGAAGGCATTTGTGGAAACCACTCTGGAGGTCGATTCTTAGCATAGAAGGCTCTTAACTCAGGCTACTACTGGCCTACCATGCACCAAGCTGCTAAAGAGTTAGTACAAAAGTGCGACCACTGCCTGCTAGCAAGCTACACCCGCAGACGAGTCCTTGGCCATTGATACAGTGAGTAATCGACCTGGTATGACCTATGCTACCTGCTACTGGGGGCAGAGGCATGATGATTGTGGCAACCGATTACTTCACCAAATAGGTAGAAGTAGAGCCCATGACTCCCACGATTCAGACGGACATAGAGCACTTCATATGGAGGAACATCATTTACCGATTTGGCATCCCTCAATCCATCGTCACCGACAATGGCCTGCAATTTGTGGGTAAAGATTTGGCGAAGTTCTTCCAAAAATATGGCATCAAGCAGCACATATCCACGCCGAGATATCCTTAAGGCAATGGGCAGGCCGAAGCATCCAACAAGACGATCCTCGACTGCCTCAAGAAATCCCTCACCAACAAGAAGGGAAAATGGCCAGACGAACTCCTCGAATTTCTATGGGCATATCGCACCACCAAAAGACGAGCAATCGTAAGGAGATGGCCGCAAGTTTATATCTGGCAGATGAGAAGCGCGAGCAGACCATCACCCGCATCGCAGCCTACCAGCAACAGCTCATCTCCAGCTACAAAAAAGAGGCCAAGATTCGGCAGTTCCAGCCTTGAGATCTAGTCTTAAGGAAAGCCTTCATCACTGCCCACAGAGAAGGCTTCAAAAAGATGGATCCCATCTGGGAAGGTCAGTACAAGATCAGCAGAGTAGACGGCAAGAGTAATTACACCCTCGCCACCATGAAACGACAAAAAGATCAAAAAGCAGTGGAACGTCTACAATCTGAGGAAGTACCATATGTGACCTCCCACTACATCAAAGCTCGAAAACTCAAAGCAGCTCGACGGGCACCACCTCATAAACCGAGGACTATCCAGTTGTTATGCAGTTCCTACCTTACAGCTAAGTTCTCATTTTTCAATGAGGAATTCAGAAGTAATCACAACTTGGCTCGGCTGCATGCTTACAACAACTAATCACTCCTGCACTTCAAAAGAAGACCGCGCCCTTTTTAGGGACTCATCGCAGGAATTGCACCCCCTGAGGGACCAACCATGCTCTCCAGTGTGAGAGGGTAAACTAATTGCTCTCCAATGCGAGATGGTAAACCAATTCCCCGACACCCACATGGGTCAGCTCTCTAAGACGGGAGGATAAACTCTACACTCCGAATATCCAGACGTGGATGAGCCTGGCTGCCCTAGTATAACTAGATGCATGATGGCTTGCGCCGGGATTCCTAGAAGTAGCCACAATTGCCTTTTTCAAGGCTTAGCTAACTGAAGGATTTTGGGTCTCTTGGCCTAATCCGAGGGGAACCGGGCCCTAGAGACGGAGAGGGCACATTACGCAGTACATCCGAAGGACGGCTGCCCTAGAACTCTAAAGCTGCTACCGAGTGCACTAAGGTAGCCTACGGTTTCCAGAAGACTGCCTATGGCTTGCCCTTCGAGCAGTAAAGCCATGCTAGACTTGTACAACCGCACATTCTTGTGAAAGGTTAAACAAGCTAGTATGCATATACGAAGCTTTATCCACTGCCGACATGCTACGTAGTCGATAAGCTTTACCTCTGCCAAGCGCGGAATGATTTACACCAAGTCCTAAAGTGTTGTGATACTTGCTACGCAACCTACGGATTTGGAGGAAGCCAAGGTTAACAGCCTAGTGGTTACGCGGACTTGTCTACTTCTGTAAGTAAGACATCCGGCTGCCAATCCTATGGTTAACAACTTTGCAAAGTTTTACACCAACACCTGCGGCTGCATCGGCTACGCGGGCCTGTCTGCTTATAGAAAAGTAGCACGCCTGCCACTGGTCTATAAAGTCTAAAGGTTAGGGCATGAACAAAAGAAGCGAAGATGGAGAAAAGCGAAGGAAGCAAGTTTATTAAATTTTCTAACAAAATTGATAAACAACTAGCAAAGACCGAATGAGTTCAAGCAAAGCAAAGAGCTACAAGGAAAAACAAAGAAAATCCTAAAGGCTACCTAAAAGACTACACTTCAGCAACTTGGACATCTCATGACTACTTGGTCGCCACACCTTCAGCAGCCGCGACACTCTTAGCAGCGGCATCATCCAGCACTTCACCT
Source organism: Heteromeles arbutifolia (assembly GCA_024362995.1). Lineage (NCBI taxonomy): Eukaryota > Viridiplantae > Streptophyta > Magnoliopsida > Rosales > Rosaceae > Heteromeles > Heteromeles arbutifolia. The sequence continues at coordinate 6,124,596 of JANCRC010000007.1, forward strand.
CCGGCTGCCCCAACCTGGGCACCAACTTCTCCAATTACTCCATAATAACAAGCCTCTCCAAAGGTGAACTAGACTTAGCTCCAAACAGACATCTTAGTACAGACTTCGGCACTGGGGGCATGACAGGACCTTTATGCTGAACAATCCTATCAGCAATCGTACTAGCCATTCTCGACATGGCAGGTGCCACAGGCTCAGATCTAGGAACCTCATTTTTTCTTCCCATTGGAAGAAGTTATGTCAATCATAGGCATCTTGGCAGCAGGCGGACTCTCATGAGCAGCGGAGGAAGTCTTCAGTTTTTCTCAACCGGCATCTCTTGAGCAGGCAGGGAAGATCTCTTCTTTCCACCTTCTTTCATAGTAAGCTCTACAACAGCGATCAGACGAGCCAATGCATCCATCTTGATCCTCTTTGCCTCTTCTTTCGGAGGCAGCCTACATTTCTCCCGACGAAAAGGACTAAGCAACCAACGACATTCACGATACTCAGCAGAAGAGCTCAACCCAGCATTTTAGCAGGCAGGAGGCCTACATGCCCAGCATTCCAGCAGCCCATGAGGTCCCACGACCTCCTCATTTCTCTCAGTCGCCAACCTGGCCCGAGTCAGGTCCAACAGCCCAAAGGACATGAGCCATACGGCTCGCCTAGCACTGCGCCCCAGCGTCACAATCCGCGGTCCAAGCCGCACAAGCTGCCCTTGGCTCTAACCAAGCCGAGCTGCCCAAGCAGTAGTCTCTACCACGACATCTCGTCGGCCCATGCCGAGCTGACTCCTGGCCCCTACCAGCCGACGTGCTCACCACCCCGACGGCTGCCCCGCAATAACACTATCCAAGAAGAAGACAAGAAAAATTAAATTTTTCTTACATCGATGCGGCACAGAGAAGACGAAGAAATCAATGAAAGACGATCCTTTGCACGGGCAAGATGTAGAAGATTGATAGAGGAGGGGGAACAAATATCCTCTAAGCTTTCTCTCTCTCTTGTAGGGTAGAATAAATCGTTCTCCAAAGTTGATTTAATAACCCACTCAAGGTGGACTTAAATAGGCTTTGAGAGAAATTTATTTCCCTTTCCTAGAAAGACCTAATTTCCTATTAAAGAGGGAATTTACATCAAAATAGGAAGCAGTCCTACGTTTCCTAAAGCAAGAAGATCTCTACACCTGCTGCCCTTTCTACGAGTAGCCCAACAGGTGTGGGGGCATTTGTGGAGCCAAAAATAATCACATGGCGACACGTGGATTTTGGATAAAAGAGGACAAAAATACCCTTGAGGCGTACCGGGTTTCCTACACGCGAGCAGTGGAGAATCATCCATCAACCAAATGAGGAGTACCCAAAATAGGTAACAAGTTCAAATTTATCTCATCCATCCTCATTCCATAACTTACAAAACATTCCACATAAATTACATAACCTCCCAAAAACATTCCTTTCAATTATGTTAATTAGCCAATTTAATATATTTATTCCTAATCAATATATTAAATTGCTAATTAAATCACCAAATAACACCCAAAGTACACATAAAGGGCCGGCCACTCTTTCTCCAAAGAGGACCGGCCATGCCCTATAAATAGGCTCTTATTTTCACCAAATACCTAGTTCCAAACTCTTGCAAAAATCCCAAAATTCTCTAAACACTCTTTCTCTCTAAATTCTAACTTTGGCATCGGAGGTTCTTCGGCCAAAGCCCCCCCATTCATCGTGGGCGCGTGAGGCTTGTGGCCATAACCAAAGGTGTTATTTATTTTGTAGGTGCAATTTTGTCCAAGATCAAGGAGGAGGAAATTTGCATTCACAGGAATGGCTTTATTTCGAGGACTAGTGACGAATCTCCAAACACTTTTGGGCAGGCCAGATACACAATCATATCGTTAATTGATTTTTTTGATGATATTTTTACTAATAGTCAACTAGAATATGCGTACACATTTTTTTTGTATCGGAAGGAGAGAGGGAGAGAGAGAACGTGGGTGGGAGTGAGAGTGGTAGTGTGAGGTTTTTGTTTTTTTTGTTTTTTGTTTTTTTTAATGTTAGATATGTCTTAACATAATTTGTAGGTGATGCTTCAATAAATAAAAAAATTGGGTTATGTGAAATTACGTTATTGCTCATAATTTTTTGTGTGATAAAAAACTAAATGGTATTTTCATCCTCTTTTAGTTGACAGAGGGTTCTGTTAATATAGGTAGTTTAGATATTAATTTAAAATGATTGTAATTTTGTATTTGTTTATAATAAACTTTTTAATAAACTTAGGAATATCACTCATATATATGAGATGAAATTGATGCAAGAGCGGGTCCAGCAGTTTCTACCTCTCATGTGGAAAGCAAGCAATGGAGATATGCATAGTATGGAAAGCCAAAATTTGATCAAAAGACAAAAATTGATCAAAGCATTGTGTGTGGCAGCAGAACGAGGACGTGTAGTATATTACTTATTTTCTCAAATATTCCACATTAACTTTTGATGAAGTTACGAACGAAAAAGGCCAGAACCTATACCAAATTGCCGTTGAATGCCGTCACCACAAAATTTATAATCTTATATATGTCCATGATCAGTTGCGCAAGAATGAAAACACAGTTTACATGTCTTATAATGACAAACTGAATAGAGTGGGGGCAACAGATTTCTATCTGGGGGAGAAAGATAAATTTGGCAATAATATGCTGCATACGGTAGCAACTATTAGCCCATTGTCACAAATTCATGACATTCAAGGTGCAGCTTTGCAAATGCAAAGAGAACTACAATGGTTCAAGGTGAGTACTTCTCTATCTATCCAACTACATAAGCTTATATTTATGAAATATTTTGCCTACATGTTGGTTTATATATATATTTTTGTGGCTATAATTTTCTCCTACTCCTTCACATATTTTTGCTACTTATTTATTCAATTTCAAAGAAAAAGAAGAGAAAGCATAAATTACTCTCTTTAAAAATAAAAAATAAAAACAAAAATTTTGTCCACATGCACGAGCATAACGAGAAAACAAAAACGAAATTAAAAAGGGAAACATTATTATTTAACTACCTACTATATTATTATCCTACATGCTTAACTATTGATTTTGGGTTATTTGGTGTCTCAAACGACAAAAGTTCAAGGATTTATATGAAGAGATAAAGATTTCAAAGTCACATCCATAAATAATTTTGTCAAAAAAAATGCAGGAGGTAAAGAGGATTGCAAATCCCAAGGATCGTGAATCTGTAAACAAAGATGATAAGACACCACGAAAAGTATTCATAGAGAATCACAAAGAACTGGGGAAGGAGGCAGAAAAGTCAATGAAGGAAACAACAACTTCTTGTACAGTTGTAGATGCTCTCATTGTCACCATCATGTTTGCTGCAGCATTCACAGTTCTTGGTGAAAATGATAAAAATGATGAAAAGGCCGGTCATCCTACATTCTTAACTAATAAGGTATACACAACTTTTATAGTTTCTGATGCAATCTCGTTCTTTTCTTCGACAACCTCAGTTATCATGTTTTTGGGCATTCTCACGTCACGTTATTTTGAAGATGATTTCTACAAATCTTTGCCCACAATAATGATAATAGGCCTTCTCACCCTCTTTTTATCTATCGCAACAATGATGATTGTTTTTTCTTGTGGCCTTTACATTATGCTTGACGAGAAATCATCCATTGTTGTCTCAAGTATTTTGCTTGCCACTGTTCCAGTTACCTCCTTCATCTGGATGCAATTTCCCTTGCTTGTTGAGTTAATCATTTCTACTTTTGGACGGGGAATATTTTACAGGAACCAACAAAATTTGTTTTGAATTCCTATGTTACCTTTAGTTGGGTTTGGATTTGCTACTTTTTAAGAAACTAGTAAAGAGAAGCCAATTTATGCACTTTCTATTTGGCCAATTATGTATACGCATTCTATTCGACAATTGTGTATGCGGTTTCAATTTGACAACTATGTATGCGCTTTTGATCCTTAAAGAATTTCAACTTCAATTTGTATTTTTGAGTTTGATGAATTTCTATTTTGAGTTAGTTACTAAGACAAGCTATATAGGCTCTACTTTAGAATCGATAATATGAATTCATTGAAGAAATCTCAAAAGGGGAAAAAGTACATCAAAGACGTAACAATTAAAATACCGGAGGACATGCAGACATGGTAATTCGTTGCGTGACAGGACCAAGACCAAAGACATCATATTTATGAAAATTACACATACATCTAAGAATGTTTTAACTTTGAAAAGACGATTCACGTGTTACTAGCTTAAAATGTATTTCAAACATGAGAAACCTTTCCACAAATGTTATCAACATTAACAACAATAGATGTATTATGACATGTAATATGTCTATTCGTATTTCGAATAAGGAAAAATTAGTATCCGGTCCATATCTACTTATGTTCAATGACTGAGACCTTATTAGTTTTCAGATTTTGATCGAAGTCTCTAGCATTAATGTATTAATGCTTTTACATGTCAGTTACATAATTTTTTAAAATAAAAATTAGTACTTGATTTACGGTTTTAATACTCACACCTCTATTAAACTCCTAACTAATTTTCAATTCAAAACATATCCAAAATAAAAAATAAAAGTTTGTAATCGTTAATTTTTTATAAAAAGATTGTACTCATTCATATAATTTTTCAATTTTTTTTAGTCTTAAATGTACCCATTCTTAAATATACTAATCTGTGATATGTAAAATGTAAAATGTACAATTTTTAATACAAAACGTACCCATTTTTTAATATAAAATCCATTCAATTTTTTTCTAATCCGTTTTTTAATCTTGTACGGTACATTCTTTTTTGTTTATTTGAAAATGAATCCATGTCAAGTTTAATCGAAGAAATTCACAAATGTTATTAAGCATAATATCTATTTTATTTTTTGTGGTTATGAAGAATGTACCCATGCTTTGGTACAATAAATTTTTGGTTAATTTTGATGAATGTATCCATGTTTATATATATACATATAGGAAGCCTTTAAGGAAAGGGATCCCCATTTTTCAAAAAAAATGGAGACACCCTCTTGACCGTTAGATTTGGCTTTAATGAAATTCTTTGGTTGAGATTCTATGGCTTGTGATTTAATCTGAACCACAGAATTTCATTAAAGCGCTTGTGATTTAATCTCAACCACAGAATTTCATTAAAGCCAAATCTCACGGTCAAGAGAGTGTCCTCATTTTTAAAAAAAAAATGAGGATCCCTATATATATATATATATATATATATATATATATATATATGTATATGTATGTATGTATGTTATAGATATTATATTAAAGTGTGATTGTGTAAATTTTAGATAGAATTGGTTACTAGTTATTCTTTCCCTACTAGGATTGTATTTCCTTGGACGACAAGGATTCTTCTCCACGTTACTACTATAAATAAAGTCAAAGGCACTGTGTTGTTTAACTAATTGTAGTCTTAGTGTGATTAGTTAGTAATCATTATTGGGAAGTGTATATAAACTCAATTGTAACTCTTATTCAATTGTAACTCTTATATGGTATCACCCGCCTCTTTGCCTAACTGCTTCTCTTCCATCCTGATCCGCTTCCTGCGATTTTCTCTGTTCTTCCAAATCTGAATCGTCTTCTTTTCTGATCGTCTTTGATCTTCTACCTCTTCTCTGATATTGCTCAGCAATTCGATGGCGTCTTGAAGTTCTTCGCTTGCGAATCCAGATGTCATCGTGTGAAAAAGACTACAGCATACACATCAAGGTGAGTCTTAGTATGATAAAAAATTTCATACTCATCTTCGTCTCGTGGGTATTCTGCGTGATCTATCATAGGTGCTTAGGAGCATGGCATATATTTCAAAGGGTAGATACTCCAAATTTGAAAGTATTGTCTTCTTTTTCTATCCTTACCGTGGAAACATTAAAATTGTACGAGTTGGAAATTCAAATGGGAACTGCAATGTTATACCACTCGATATATTCAGTGTGGGAGGATAAAATTTGGTTTCGGCTCATGGGCCAATACCAATCATCCAAGGAGATGGTGTTGTACAAGATAAATTGTGAGGAAAGCCCACAAGAAATAGGAAACGTGTCTAGAATAACTACCTCCTACAAATGCAAGGAAACGGGTCTAGGTAACTTCCCCATTACCGAGGAGAAGTGGGAGAGGAAGACATGACGTGGTATTTGTTCCCGAGGCAGGCGGTCATATTACGGAGGACCACGAAGGAAGTGGGGAGGAAAGAGAGATCGTGGTACTTGTTCTCTAAGCATGCAATCCTATAAATACGGAGAGGGACCAAAGAACGAGGTACGCAATGAGACCCTGAGAGAAACCAAAGAGCAAAAATCAAACAACTGACTTGAGCGTCGGAGAATCTTTTGCAGGTACCCCGCCCAAACAAGCTACGGAGAAAGATAGGACGCCTCTTACGAGGGATTCGGCGAACGTGGGGATTGCAGTCGACAAATCTGTGGAGGTATTTCTTCTCATAGGAAATTTCACTCCAACAGTTGGCGCCGTCTATGGGAAACCACTCAAAATTAAACTACAAACATGACTGGATCCATACAAGAAGTTCCAAATCCTTCCGTAGACGCAGGGACTTGATCGGTGCATGCGAGGTCTCAATCCCAAAATAGTGAACCCAGTCTCGCCATGGAACAATTTAGAAAGCTAGCGAAGGAATTGCGTGAAACAAGAAAGACAGCAGAAAAGGCTTTGAAGAAGGCCTAGAGGAGAAACGCAGTGGAAGATATGACCGACACCAAGAGACAGCGTGCAGAAGAAGAAGATAAGGAGGGTAGCTCTAGTAGCGCGCCATCCAGCAACCGTGTTGAGGTGACAAAGAATCAGGGCGAGGAGGATCACAAAGGAAAAGGATCGAAGAAGGTAAAAGATGGTGATTTGCGGGAGCAAATTGAGAAGATTATGAAATGATACAAGCCACAGACCCCGGCGGAACTTGCCTTAGAAGCGGCCAGAGGGATTCGTAAATTGCTGTTCACAGAGGACATCCTGAAAGCTAAAAAACCTGCTAAGTTCACCCAGCCAAAGTTTAGGCTGTTTGAAGGCATGACTGATCCCGTCTAGCACATTTACCACTTTCAACAGCGGATGGCTCTTGAAGGAGATAATGAGGCCTTCCTGTGCAAATTGTTCCCCTCAAGTCTTTCGGGATCATCTTTAACTTGGTTTAGACAACTAAAACCGAGGTCTATCGGAAGTTTCACGGAGCTTTGTGAAGCATTCATATCTCAATATGTCTGCAATCGGATGCCAAGAAAAGATGTTACGATCTTGTTCAGCATCAAACAAAATGTTGGCGAAAGCCTCAAAATTTACATGACCAGGTTCATGGAAGAGATGTCCACCCTAGAGGAATGTGATTCTCACACAGCGTCTTTGGCATTCCGAGAATGGGTGTTGCCCGGAACGAAGATGCGTAGGTCATTAATCGAAACTCCACCACTGGACATGAGGGAGGTGATGGCCCGAGCTGATGGAATCATCAGACTAGAGGAAGAGGAACTTATTCAGTCAAAGCGGGCCACAGCCACTATTGCTCCAAGGAGCACTACCGTGCCTATCTTGAAACCCACGACTCAACCGAGGCAAGGAGGAAGATTATCACGTGATCCTAAAGGTGGGTTTAGTGAAACATCTGGACCTGATCGCGCACACACCAAGCTGACGGTGAACCTGGGCAAAATTTTCCATGAGAACAAGGGAAAGGGAATAATTCGTGCACCAGCACCGATTCGAGCGCTGCTAGAAAAGCGAGACAGGAACAAGATATGTGCTCATCACAACGACTTTGGTCATACCACCAATGATTGTCGAAGCCTGAGGAACCAAGTGGAAGCTATGCTGAAGAAGTGGATGTTATCACAATACCGCGTAGAGTCAAGAGACGAACGTAAGAATGACGGGGGACTTAAAGCAATAACAGGAAACATCGGGGCTGATGAGAGGCTGTTGGATATCAATGTCATACACGGTGGACCCCAGCCCCCTGAGGGACGTGAAGCACGCTTTCGGTCACAAAGACGAGAAGCCGATAAGTCTAGACAGGTGCACAACATAACATCAGCCCTTGAGGCATCCGAAGCATTAGAGAATCTCAGAGTCATCTCCTTTAGCCAAAGAGACCTCGAAGGAATTCAATTCCCTCATAATGACGCACTAGTCGTGACCCTACGCGTTGCTAATTCAAGTGTGAAAAAGATAATGATTGATGATGGGAGCAGTACAGATGTTCTATTCTGGAGCACATTCAAAATGATGAAATTAGATGAGAAAGAGGTAAGGCTAAATTCAACTCCCATTTATGCGTTTAAAGGAACTAAAGCCCGACCCATTGGAGACGTGACTCTTCCTTTCACCGCAGCAGGTAAGACTCTTTTCATCACTTTCGTCATTATCGACGAGCTAAGTGCGTATAACGCTATTATGGGAAGGGACTGGATCCATCAAATGGATTGAGAAGCATCAACCAGATGTCAAGTGATGAGGTGTTTGTCGGCGGATGGTCAAACGACAATTGACATCAAAAGGGATCAGCTTGAGGCAAGGAAGTGCTACAGCATGGCAACGAACGTCAAAACAACCAAGGAAGAGCAACAGAGCTCGGACTTGCATGAAAATAAACGCTTATAGCAATTAGCAGAGGAACCACCACAACAGGATCAGAAAGGTGATGACCAAGAACCCCCGACTATAGAACCACTGAGGGAAGACGTTTTGGATCCAACCAATCCTGATAAACGAATATGGGTGGGCTCCCTCCTATCTGATGCGGAAGTTGAAGAATTGCTAAAATTTCTGAGGAGTAACATGGATGTTTTTGCATGGTCTCATAGAGACATGCCAGGGATTGACCCGGGTGTGGCATGTCACCAACTGAACGTTGATCCGAGTTGTCCTCCGCACCGACAAAGGCATAGGAGATTTGCACCAGAACGAAATCAGATTATCAGCGCAGAAGTTTATAGACTCCTCGAAGTTGGATTTATTCGTGATGTTTGGTGCCCAACTTGGGTTTCGAACGTTGTGGTGGTAGGCAAGAAAGAGAAAGGAAAGTGGCACGCGTGTGTGGATTATACCAACTTAAACAGGGCATGTCGGAAATACTGTTTTCCAATTCCAAAAATTGACCAGACGGTGGATGCTACGGCCGGGTACGCACTATTGTCTTTCTTGGATGCTTATTTTGGTTATAACCAAATTCCTACAGCTATTGAAGATCAAGAAAAGACTGCTTTTATCAATGAGCGTGGGTTATACTGTTACACCGTAATGCCTTTCGGACTTAAGAATGCCGGCTCGACTTATCAGAGGTTAGTGAACAGGATGTTTAAAAATCAAATTGGAAATACAATGGAGGTTTACATTGACGATATGGTCATCAAAAGCTGAGAAAGGTGCCAACATATCGATCATCTACAGAACACTTTCGACGTATTGAGAAAATACTGCATGCGGCTAAACCTGACAAAATGCGTATTCGGTATTTCATCTGGGCAGTTCTTAGGGCACATCGTGAAAAAAAATGGCATTGAACCAAATCCAGCGAAAGTTGAAGCCTTGTGTAACATGTCGGACCCAGTAACTCCTAGAGACATTCAAGTGTTAACTGGGCGAATTGCTGCCCTTAGTCGCTTCATCTCACGATCGTCCGATCGATGCAAACCTTTTTTTCAAGCCATACGGAATAAGAGATGAGGTGTGTGGGGGCATGAGCAAAACAACTGAAGAAGTATCTCACAAGCCCATTGTTGTTGACCATCCCCAAGCAAGGGGAGCCGTTATGCATATACATGGTCGTAAGCGAAGGGGCAGTGAGTGCAGCGTTGTTCAGAGAAGAAGACACGATTCAGCAACCCATATTTTACGTGAGCAAAAGTTTAATTGATGCAGAGAAGAGGTATTCGCCCATTGATGTAAAGAAGAAGCTCCGTCAGTACTTCGAGGCACACACAATCGTGGTGCTAACTAATCGGCCGATCAGGGTCATCCTATCCAAGCCAAACTTATCAGGAAGAATTACGAAATGGGCCATCGAACTTAGTTCATTTGACATAAAGTATCGGTCTCGGAGCGCAGCCAAAGGTTAGGTAATTGCTGACTTTCTTGTAGAGTGTTATCCTTGTGAAAGTTTGCAGGGTGAATGCGAGGAAATTGCGGAAGTCGACCCTAGTGAAGCCAAGTGGGAGCTGTATGTGGATGAGTCATCTAATCAAGCAGGAGCGGGGGCAGGGATCATTTTAATTTCTCCTGAGGGTGTAGACTTAGAGTGTTCAGTTCGGTTGGATTTTCCTGTATCGAACAATGTGGCGGAATACGAAGCCCTAATACTAGGCCTCGAACTTGCGAAACAATTAAAGATAAGCCGTCTTACCGTGCATAGTGATTCACAACTTATCGTCGGCCAAGCAACTGAATAGTACACAACTAAAGATACGAAGATGAAGGCGTATCAGGAGCTGGTTATGAGGTTGGCGAATGGATTCAAATATTTCGAACTGAAGCAAATACCTAGAGAGATGAACGAAAGAGCGGACCAGTTAGCGTGCGCAACGTCAGTTTCACAAGAGAACCTACGGGTAACCGGAGTAGAATGTTTGTACTCCCCGAGTACAGTGAAATTAGATGTGATGCAGATAGACGAACAAGGGGCGAGGCTTGATAACCCGTTGCTAGAGCAGGCTCAGGTTGAAGATGATGATTGTTGGATGACGCCAATCGTAAACTACCTGGCTAAAGGAATCCAGCCAGATATCATGTCAAAGCGAGAAAACTTCGAATGAAGACGGTGAGATATGCAATATTCAACAACACGCTCTATAGAAGGTCATTTTCAGGACCTTACCTCAAGTGCTTAAATCCAAGGTAATCTGAATGGGTCCTAAGAGAATTACATGAAGGAATGTGTAGGAATCACTCTGGAGGAAGAAGCTTAGCGCATCGAGCATTAACTCAAGGCTACTTCTGGCCATACATGGCTCGAGACGCAGAACAATATGCGAGAAGGTGTGACAAATGCCAGAAATATGCCTCGATTGCTAGACAACCCGCCGAAGAGCTCAATCTAATCATAGAGCCCTGACCATTCGCAAGATAGAGCATGGACATCGTAGGCCCGTTGCCGAGGGCTCCTGAGAATAACAGGTTCGTCATTCTCACCACAGATTACTTCACTAAGTGGGTAGAAGCAGAAGCGTACATTACTGTTACACAAGATGACGTTGTAAGATTCGTATGGCGGAACATTATATGCCGGTTTGGCATACCAAGGGCAATTGTGACGGATAATGGGACACAGTTCGATAATCGAAGCTTTAGAAGTTATTGCACAAAGAAATAGATCACATTACAATTCTCTTCCAGAAGTTATCCCCAGGGAAATGGCCAAACGGAGAAGATAAATCAAACGATTTTCGATTGCTTAAAGAAAAAGTTGGAATAACGCAAAGGAAAGTGGCATGAGGAACTCCCCAATGTACTGTGAGCTTATCGTACCACAAAGCGGAAACCAACAGATGAAAGCCCATTCTCACTTGCTTATGGCACTGAAGAGGTTATCCCCACGGAAGTCAGTCTATCTACGATCAGGACGCTAGTTGTGGAAAATGGCAAGAACGATTAGCAGCTAGCCCATAACCTCAACTTAGTCGAGGAACAAGGGGAGATCACAGCGCTACGACTTGCGAACTACCAGAACCAAGTTGCGACTTACTTCAACAAACGGGTTAAGTCAAAAAGGTTCAAGGTAGGCGAATGGGTATTGAGAAAAGTCATGGAAAATACAAAAGATCTGAATGCAGGAAAGCTTGGACGCATATGGGAATGACCATATGGGTGACTGAGGTCTTCGGAAAGGAAGCATATAAACTCAGGCACGTTGAAACATGTCAGTACGTGCCACGCCCTTGGAACGCAATTCTTCTGAGAAAGTACCACATTTAGTTTTTCATGTTTATGTTTTCCGCATTTAAATGTCTATTTCCAGCAATGTTAAAGGGTAAATCCCTTCTTATCTTCCTTGCATGTCAAAGGGTGTATCCCTAGATGTCTGCTGACATCTCCTCATTGTACGATAAATAAAGTTGCACTTTATTAAAGTCTAAGGCTGAAGAGCATTAACCATGGATTGAGGATCCAATCAAGATCGAAAACCTAAGATCGAGCGGGAAAAGAAAGCCCAAGATTGAATGGGAAAAGACCCAATCAAGATCGACAACACAAGATCGAGTGGGAAAAGAAAGCCCAAGATCGAATGGGCAAAGACCCAATCAAGATCTAAAACCTAAGATCGAGTGGGAAAAGAAAGCCCAAGATCGAATGGGTAAAGACCCAATCAAGATCAACAACCTAAGATCGAGTGGGAAAAGAAAGCCCAAGAATGAATGGGCAAAGACCCAATCAAGATCGAAAACCTAAGATCGAATGAGTAAAGACCGACCAAGAATGAATAGTTATAGACCTGATTAAAAGAAGAATACAAGGTTGAACAGTTTAAGAACGATAACGAAAAGGTGAGATAAATAAACCTTTACAAAGAACGATTTTCCTTCTCGAACACGTCTAGTGTTCACAAGAGAAAATGGAGCATTACGTGTGCAAAAGTAAAAGCCCAAGTAGTGGGACATTGTTTTCCCGAAAAAGGAAATATCTTTTATTTCAATGAGGCGAAAACCTCTTGGACGTTGGATACATAGTGCGATAAAAGATAAGAATGAAAGAAGAGGTAAACCTACTAGTGAAGAAAAATGGGGATGGAAAATCCAAGGTAATGACACACAAATATATACACATGTATGCGTAGAGATACATGCAAATATATGTAAAGTACGTGCAGAGATTCGCATGTCGGTACACAGAGGTATGCCTAAGTTGCGTGTAAGAATGTGCCTATATATGCCTACGTATCCAGATATATATATGTGTGTGTGTGTGTGTGTGTGTGTGTGTGTAGTCTGGTTAAGGATGTGATGTCTGCAAGTCTGCAAAAATATATAGATGTATAGAGAAAGAGAGGAAAAGCAAGTGTTAGTGTGCATGTGATGGTTGCAAAAACAAAAAAAAAAAAAAAAAAAAATATATATATATATATATATATATATATATATATATATATATATATATAAAAAGAGAGAAAATGAAAACAGCAAGGTGTCAGTGTACGAATGTATACATACATATACATATATTTAGATATATACATATATACATATATATATACACACACACACATACATACATACATATATATATATAGGCAGGCAGATAAAGCACACTATGTGCAGGTGAATAATGAAGCTTTGGAGCCACACATTATATATATGTGCGTGTGTGTGAGTATGTGTGTGTATATAGAGACGCAGACAAGCAGGATAGGTGTGCAGCCTAGTATCACGGATTGTAAGTGCGAGGAGGAAACAGTATTATGGATTATACGTGTGAGAAGGAAACAAACTAGGTGCACAGACAAGATGGGATAGATATTTATATAATAAATATATATAAGTATACAGATGTGTCAGTCAACTTTCGTAAATCCGCTTTCGTAAATCCTCTTTAGTAAGTCCTTGTTCGTAAGTCATACGAAAGTGTCAGTCACTCTCGTATGTCAGTCCGCTTTTGTAAATCCTCTTTCGTAAGTCATACGGAAAGTGTCAGTCCACTCTCGTATGTCAATCCACTTTCGTAAATCCTCGTTCGTAAAGCAGGCGAAGATGTTTGTTGGCTTTAGCAAGTCATGCGATGGTCTGACTTTCGTAAATTATGGTTCAGGTGTCAGTAAATTTGGCCTTAGAAAGGAATGATTTTAGTTTGGCCTAAAGAATATAGTTTCAAGGCCTCATGATCGAAAAACTCAGTTTTCCCCTATTTTACACACGTAAAAAGGGAAAAGGGGGGCATTGTGGGAGGATAAAATCCGGTTTCGGCTCATAGGCCAATACCAATCATCCAAGGAGATGGTGTTGTACAAGATAAATTGTGAGGAAAGCCCACAAGAAATAGGAAACGTGTCTAGAATAACTACCTCCTACAAACGCAAGGAAACGGGTCTAGGTAACTTCCCCATTACCAAGGAGAAGTGGGTGAGGAAGACATGACGTGGTATTTGTTCCCGAGGCATGCGGTCATATTACGGAGGACCACGAAGGAAGTGGGGAGGAAAGAGAGATCGTGGTACTTGTTCTCTAAGCATGCAATCCTATAAATACGGAGAGGGACCAAAGAACGAGGTACGCAATGAGACCCTGAGAGAAACCAAAGAGCAAAAATCAATCAACTGACTTGAGCGTCGGAGAATCTTTTGCAGGTACCCTGCCCAAACAAGCTACGGAGAAAGATAGGACGCCTCTTACGAGGGATTCGGCGAACGTGGGGATTGCAGTCGACAAATCTGTCATAGGTGCTTGGGAGCATGGCATATATTTCAAAGGGAAGATACTGCAAATTTGAAAGTATTGTCTTCTTTTTCTATCCATACCGTGGAAACATTAAAATTGTACGAATTGGAAATTGGAATGGGAACTGCAATGTTATACCACTCGATATATTCAGTTACACCACAAGCTTGATTCCTTTGCGGAAATATGGTAATTTGATCTAAAGCAGATGTAGGCCAGAGAAATATCTTTGACATGGGAAAGTTACAGAAGTCTACTAGTGTGCCACGGTATTGCAGGGAAGTTGGGCAGAGAAGCAGCACTGGAAGGAAAAACAGTTTTTACGACAACATATTTGGCCACGGAAGTAGGACAAGGGTTAACTTACAAGTAACTTCACTTGAATCTTTGCTGATGTACAGGTACTTAATTACTATCTATCTTGCTTTTACTTGTTTTTACTTCTCTTTGATTGTGTTTATTTCACTTTCGTGGATTGTGCATTGGCTCCGCAGGATGAAGCTAGCTAGCAGCCTTTACCATGAGGACTTTGCCACACTCTTGCTACTGAAGCAAGTTGGGTCATCGCCTCTGTCAATTACCATTTAGCCCCTGAAAGCCATCTCGCCCGGTCTGCTGCATATAATGATAGATTATTAGTGCGTTTGAACGAGTGACTTTAAACAGGTGTATTCACTTGAGATTTCGATAGATTTTATAACAGTTATAAATTTATGGAGTTTAATAGAAGTTTTAGTGGACTTACATCAAGGCATGATTTATTAAAGTGTAAATTACACTATAAAATTTCTCCAAATCCTTCAAAAAAAATCCTTCACTTTTATGAATCATGATTGAATACACATGGACATTTATAGACTCCTTTAAAATCTAAATTGA
This sequence comes from Heteromeles arbutifolia, assembly GCA_024362995.1. Taxonomy (NCBI): domain Eukaryota; kingdom Viridiplantae; phylum Streptophyta; class Magnoliopsida; order Rosales; family Rosaceae; genus Heteromeles; species Heteromeles arbutifolia. The sequence goes on from JANCRC010000007.1 coordinate 6,139,884, forward strand.
ATACACAAATTCTATGGACTTTCATAAACTCATTTAAAATTCTTATTGAATGACCTTGAACTTTCATAGATTCATTTAAAATTTTGATTGAATACGCCCTTCTAAAATTCCGGACTTACCTTCCCATAACATACATCATCCTCTTCCTACAACATGCGATTTTTTTTTAATTAAATTTGGAAAAGGGGTTTTGTAAATTTAATCCTTCAAGAAGGTTGAAATTTAAAATAAACATAGTGTTATATTACATATTGATTATAGTCCTTTGATGTGTCCTTAATTCAAAATAATTAATGTGTATTTTATTTAATGTCTCCCATTAAATAATTAAATTTATTAATAATACAAATTTTCATTTACTTTTTTACCCAAACAAAAAAAAGTTTTTTAAATTTATTAATTTAACATTCTTCAAACTTGAAAGACTCAATTAATGTACCTAAATGTTAGTACCAAAATGTATTATATTGAATTAATGTATTTAAATGTTAGTACTGTGACAGCCCTTCCCTGATTTTAGGAGTTTTTAAAGTTTTAATAAAGGATTTTACAAAAATGCCCTTTGAGGCACGCGCATTGTTCGAGGTTAATCGTTGTGTCGTGCCATCTAAGATTTGTTTTCTTGACATATCCTCGTATTACTCGTCACTACGGATGCGTGGGCGCAAGCGGTTCGTGATTTGGAGTTATATCGAAGAAGATATTGATGTTTGAAGTTTGGGCATTTTAGGAATTATAATAGTAAAATCCGGAATTTCTTTTATGAAAGTGGACGGCCCAGATTTAATAAAGAAATAAATGGATGGCTGGGATTAAAAGGATTAAGATTCTTGGGGGAATGAGAGAGAGCCACGGGAGTGGCAGAAAAAGAAGAAGAAAAAAAAGAGAGAAGGGATTAGGCAAAGCAGCCCAATCGGGAAGAAGGTAAGGAGAGAGAGACCGAATGGGGAGATGAGAGAGGAAGGCTAGTGACCAACCAGAAGAGGGAAAGGAGAGAAAGGAGAGGAAATGAGGAAAGGGATCGGCCGGATCCCCTTGACCCGCAAACCCGGTCACGACCCGTGAGCATCTCCGGCGAAATTCATCAATTTTTCCGACGGATTGAGCCAAACCACCACTCCTAAACATCATCTAGTCCTTCCCTCTATTCATTCCACATCAAATTTGTCTAGATTTAGCCTTGATTTTGGACAAAACCGTGCAAAAGGGGGTGACGGGTTGGGTTCCTTTCCGTCACGATTTGAAGCTACCTCCTCCAATTACCACTACCATTAGACTTCTCTTGAGGCCTAGAACAAAGCCCAAGCAATGGTTGAGGCGTCGGAGTTGCTTTGGAGGTCGAATTGGAGCACACCAAATTCTAGGGTTCGTACGGTTTTTGCTGAAATTGGAGCTCTTATTGACCGAATTGGCCTTGGTCACAGGTATGAAAGTTGTTCCTCTCTTTGAGATATTTAATTCTGCATATTTTGGTAATTTTTGGAGAAAGTTGAATTTTCCTGTGAGCCGAGGCGGCCGACCGCCACTCACAGCGGCCCATGGCCAGTGAGCCGCCAATGTTATTTTTAGGCCATAATTCATGTTCTGAATTCAGTTTTGGTGAATGAATGACGAATGATGATCATTCGAACCTAAATTCGTTACGATGCGGGGTTAGGCCAAAATATGAATTGACGATTCAACCGTTGGATCGTCACCAAATTTTGTTACATTGTAATACGTAATATTTGAGGATTATAGGAACTTACGGATTGAGAATCCAATTAACGAATCTTCTGGAATTGGAGTTGTAAGTTCATAAAATACAATGTTAACAGTCACTTAGTTTTGGCAATTGACGGAGATCCGACCGTTGGATGGTAATGAAATTTTAGGATGTTGCTCTAGAGATTTATTGTGGACCTCTGGAAGTTACGGATTGGAAATCTGAGTTGCAGATCTTCCGGATCGAACTACATAGTGACGTGTTTTATATAAGTTTTATATTCTATCGATATGATTTCTGAGGCATGATTTGATGATTGTTCTAGGCGCCGATCGTCATGACGCCTTGATGTGTTGTGCTAGGGAGTTGTAGGGCGAACTCCAGGTGAGTGGGCAATTATTTTCCGTGTATACCTATATAAATGAATTTTGCCCAGAAAATCAGTTTAAATGAAATGTGTTATGAACTGCGATATGAAATGCCATGCAAAGTATCTACTTGTTTAATTATGCATTATTGATTGTTTATATTAATGTCGGTGCTGAGGACGCCCAGGTAAGTAGTAGGTAAGTTTATATGCTAGTTATTGAGAACGAATGATGAAATGTGGTGTGATGTGATATGATTAGAGCTCATAGACCTGCACACTGATATTAGTGCTCACGCCCAGAGAGGGGCTCAGTCTTTCACGTGTTGTTCACCTCCCGCACCGCATGCTCGCCTTGGATCCAAGTTAGGTGCTCAGTCCTGTCGAATAGGCCACTATAGGTGGGTTCGACTCGTAGGTGACCCACGATTTATCGCTCAGTCTTCACGTGATTGTAGCACTAGAGCATATTAGTTTATTATCAGTGATGTTGTGCAGACCACTAGAGGTGATATTGATGTGTATGCAGGGTATATATATGATTTGATTATGATGATTATGAGTTATATGATTTGTTGAGTATGATATGAGCTATATACAGCCGAGGGTTGAGATGATATTTAAGTATTCAATCACATTCACAGGGATGCTTTGGCATTCAGTTGATACTTTGGCATGGCATATACATACTTTCATACATACGTGTTTTCAGCGGATTTTTGAGAAATATATATATATGAATATATACTTTATTTCTGGGAAATTATACAGGTTTTACGGCGAGGGGTTATAACTTTTGAAAGGAAAGGTTTTGAAAAGAATTGTTGCTGACCCACTCAGTTTTATGTTTTTCGCCTCTCCAGGTTCGAGATAGAGCAGAGCTTTGGTGGCCACGAGGAATCCAACGGTGTTCTGACAGAATTCACAAATGTAGGATTCACCTTCGGGTCTTATATCTTAGTAATTGTATCTTTAAAGCTTCCGAACTGTGTAAATGGTTACGTCACTCTCACGTGACGGCCAGCATGCCCTCCTTCGGGACAGGGTGTGTCAAGTACTAAAATGTATGTGCCGAAATATATGCACCAAAATGTATTATATTAAATTAAAGTACCTAAATGTGTGTACCAAAATATATGCACCTAAATATTAGTACCGAAAATGTATATACCGAAATGTATTATATTGAATTAATGTACCTAAATGTTTGTATCGAAATGTATGCGACGAAATGTGTGTACCTAAATGTATGCACCGAAAATGTATAATAATGAATTTAATGTACCTAAATGAATAAGACAAAGTACATCGAAATATATTGTATAACAAAATTTAGTTTATCTAAATGTTTACAACAAATTATAATACGATGAATGAAATGAAAATTATAATTATAATGAAATAAAATTAATTCATGAAAATTAGGAAGAAAAAGAGAAATAATTAAAACATCAAAATATAATTAATAAATGAGGTGATTAATGTATCAAGGGACTAAAATTAGATTTTGATCTTACTCATGGTTTTAGTCTAAAAGTCATATTTGCCAAGCATTAGAATAAATATATATAAACAATACTTGGGGTGTTATGATATATTCATTAATCTCCAAAGTGAAGTATATCTAGGAGTTGCAAGTGGTATTACATATGTACTTCGTTGAAGTGGGACAAAAGACTACCATTTACGCTTAACTAATATTTACACATATAACTCGCAACACTCGCCCTCAAGTTGGAGCAAGGATGTCATTCATGCCCAACTTGTCAAGCGAGTTTGAAAACACACTATTAGACACATCTATAGTAAGCACGTCAGCTAGTTGATCTTCATATCTCGCAAACGGAAAAGCAATAATTCCAACATCCAGTTTTTCCTTGATAAAATGCCGATCAATCTCCACATGCTCTATACGATCAAGTTGCACGGAATTATGAGCAATCTCTATAGCATCCTTGTTAATTATCACAATGGAGATTCGTAGCACCCTTGGGTTTAAAACCAAAATCCCTTAACAACTTCTTCAACCACAACAACTCACACACTCCATAAGCCATACCACGGAACTCAACTTTTGCACTTGATCTAGCAACCACTTTCTGTTTCTTGCTTCTCCAAGTAACTAGATTACCACCCGTAAACATTAAGTATCCAGATGTAGACCTCTGATCAGAAATATAACCTACCTAAAATGCATTTGTATACCCTTCAACATTTAAATAACTATTCTTGGAGAAAACCAAGCTCTTGCCTGGAGTCATCTTCAAATAACTCAAAATAGGAATTTCTGCACCCATATGACATTTTCTACTAGAATGCAAAAACTAGCTTACCGCACTAACTACATAAACGATATCTAGACGCGTGTGAGACAAGTTGATTAACACCCCCCACAAACCTTTGGTATTGCTCCTTGTGGGTAGGAACTTGATCTGAAAATATACCCAAACAATGATTTTGCTCAATCGGAGTATCCCCTCCGAGCAGAACTATCACCGAGTTATGTTTCATCTTGGGTCCGGTTTGGATTGGGCTAGCCAGCTAGATTTAATCTGGGTCTTTCAACCTTGGGCCTGGGTTACCAAACCAGCCCAAAGAACCAGAAACAAACAAGGAGGGAGGGAGGGAGGGAGAGAGAGAGAGAGAGATGGCATTTTATCCTCTCACAATCTCTTCACATGAACAGGTATCTCTGTCTCTGAGTCTCCACTCAAAGCGGAAGATAAGAACTTAAACAGAAGAAGAAGAAGAAGATGTTATCTGTGGGAATGGGAATCGAGTGCCAGGCAAACCTGAACGCCGCCGTATTGCGGCTGAAGCTGCCGCAGCAAAATCTTCTATTTGTCAAGAGTGTTAATCAACGAGCATTGAATTTGAAGCCGAAGACTTCTTCTTTCTCTGTTTCTCACTCGATGCCGGAGCTGAGGCTCGGACATACTCGTGCCGCAAGAAACGTCAGGCTCTCCGCCGCTGCCGAGTCTCTGGTCGCCGAAGAAACGGCCACCGACGACGATACCGCCGACACCGCCCGGGAAAAAGAGGTCTGTTTTTTCTCCTACTCAGTATTTTTGTTGGGTTTTTGTGTTCCTTGCCTGTCTTGTTCTATAATTTAGAATTGTCCTGCTTTTCTTCCTGGGTTCTGTTTGGTTGCCGAGAAAGTGGAAACTCAGAAAACCGTGACATTGTGATATTCCTTAACTCTAAGGTTAATTCATAATTGGGTTTATCAACAATTATATGCTGAGCTGAGTTGAATGGATTTGTTTTTAATTATCCTCTGGATTTTTTCTGAGTTCGTAGAATTTGAAATTTATCTTACTCAGTTATAACTTATAAGCATGAAACTATAAGTATGGATTGTTCTAAAAGGGCTAAAAGTGTTTCTGACAACTAAAAACGTTTCTGCCAATGTTTGCAGAAAAATTTAAAAGTGCTTATGCATCAGAAAACTCTCTTTAGTTCTAGGTGGTGCCTCTGAATCACTTGGATTTAAAAAAGAAAATATTTCGACTTTTCTTATGATAAAAGTGCTTCTATAAAAAGTGCATTTGAACTTAGGTGCTTACGTGAAATACCTTTTGTTTCTCACATTTTTCCAATTACGAAATATAATTATTAGTTCTAAAAAACGCTGCTGTTGCCACTTATTACTATGTTCTAGGTTCAATTTTCACCAAAGGAGAATTTGAACCACATTATTTCTAGCCCATTGTGAGGATTAGCCAACTCCCCCACCTCCTTAACGTAGATAATATCGTTTTGTTTAAAAAAAAAAATAAAAAAAAAAACGCTGCTGTTACAGTGAAACTTAAGTTTCTGTTTTTGGATGATATAGAAGCTCGGAGTGGTGGTGAAGCCATTTGAGAAACCGAGGCTCGTATTGAAGTTTATTTGGATGGAAAAGAACATCGGCATTGCGCTGGACCAGATGATACCTGGCCACGGCTCCATCCCTCTCAGCCCCTATTACTTCTGGCCAAGGAAAGATGCGTGGGAGGAGCTCAAGGTCTTGCTCGAAAGCAAGCCCTGGATATCTCAGAAGCAGATGATTATCCTTCTCAATCAGGCTACCGATATCATCAATTTGTGGCAGCAGAGCGGCGGCAACCTGGCATAAGCTTTTATGTAGAAAATTTGAGTTTTAAGCTGCTGTGTTTGTGTGTTGTAGTTAGCAATGCTTTTTTATAACACATTTTGGTTATTTGTGAATCACATTTGTTAGATTTTATCTTTTCTCTTCAGATGATATCGACTGTATCTTCCAAGTTCCGATCACATTTTGTTGTTCCGATCACATTTGTTTCGCTCAAACTTCGTTTCGCGTCTGCAATTGAATCGTGTAGTTCAATATGTTGGTGTGCATTCGTCGATGCCAATCTTATGCAAGAGATTCTCCTGGCAAAGTGCATTTCGTGTTCAGTCCCATCGACTGTCTTGATCTCTTGATCAATCGACTTTAAAGTTGCATAAACTACATGTCTTCGATAGCAGCTCTCACAGCAACTGCTGCGAAAGCGTCTTCAGAATACATGAACATGAATACGAATCACAAAAACCATACGGGGTTAGGTACGAAAACATAAAACCGAAATCATCCACTTTTTTCCAGAGAAAAATTCTGTATATAATATGGTAACCAATATTTAGAAACAGAGAACTTATGCCATCCAAAACATAAAAAGGGGATCGACACCGTCTACTTGGAGATACAAGACAAATAGCTGGAATAAGAGTATAAGAAACCCTATTGAACTTAAACCCACATGGCAAAGTGTTCAGACACAGAAAAGAGACCAAAGAAAACCCAATTGCCATCATCATTCCTCAAACTCGTGCATGTGATCAAGAAGATAGTTGGCGGCCAGCTCCTCGTTCTTGTTGCATGCAAAGTATACCTCCAGTACTAGCGCCCGATCGAAACCCATAGCTTCAAGCTGCAAGCAAAAGTTTTGAATTGTCAATCATGACCTAAACAATGATATTTCACACTCACCAAGTGGAAAAAATGCACTTGTCACATGCATAGAGAAATACTACTTACACGTTCAATGGCCTCTCGCTCTTCAGGGGTGACGGTCACGGCCTGTGGCACTGCTGCACCCAACTGCTCCAATAGGTTCCTGAAACATATAGAGTTCAATAACTTTGAACCGTGTGTATTCAATTATCAACAAAGAAATGGGCAGGTGGAGCAGATTTTCTAACCCTTCACCCCCTTCAACGGGTTCATTAATCAAGCGTAAGAAGTCAGCTTGATGAGCTTGAATGAGCTGCATTAGATGTGGATTTTGTTTCCCCAGCTCTTGAAGCATAGGCTGCAACAAGGTAAACCACCGTGAGTCCTCAAATTATAATTAGAATGACAATCTCGGCCAAACTGAGAAAATTAAAGGAGGGCAAAATAAAATCAGCAAATAAATAATACCTGCAGAATTTGAGGGTTTGCTTGTACCATAGCTCGCAAGGCTTGGAACTGAAATGGTGAATTGGAAACTCAGATACCACTTTCAACCACGCAAAAATAGCAAAAAGCTGACTCACAAATACAAAATGCATATATACATACCTGTGGACTGTTGCGCAGGAAATCCAAATTGCCTGCACCAGCATTTGCACCCATATTGGGAAGGCCCTGATTCAACGAGAAGAGTTAATCACTTGACCCTATACGTTATAATGAGGTACATCGAACTAATCAACAATATCTACCTGGGGAAAAAGATCAAGTGGGTTTGCATTGGGCCCACCAGTAGGTGCTGCCGGTTGTGGAGCCTGAGCTGGAAGATTTGCTGCCGGAGGATTTGCTGCTTGTTCACCAGCAGGAACTTGGGCTGCTGGAGGGACTTCAGCTTGCTCAGGAATGCCCTGACATGGTGACATGTATATCAAATTATCAGTTTCTGTGTCAATCTGATAGTAACGCCTAAACATGCTTGCTAATGCATATAGGGACACCATATACTGGAATCAAAACAAGTAATTGATGAGGATTAAAAGACCAACAAAGTATAAGTTTCCTTTTTCCAATTTTCTTCAAGGCCATGACAGCAAACTCGTAAGAAAATAAAACTTAGAATATATGACAAAAACATCTGGTGGACATCAATCTATAATCTGTCTTGTAAGTTATTATCCAACTCAAATCACCCGCCAATTTCAATTGTATATGTAGTTCTGAGAGGGAAAGGATCATAACCAACACCATAGAGCATCATCATTATAAAAGTGAATATCACAAAGTACAAGATATTTATCAACAGAAAGCGTAATGGTTCTGAGATAAACAGAGACACAAAATACATCTGTCTACTGCTAAATGACACAGGTGTTAGATAGAAAAACAGAAACACACCTACTAATTAATCAAGTTTAATATATTAACTAATAATTTTTTTCTTCCTCATTTTCTGTAATCAAACTTCCTTTTCTATCTAAATTTCCCAACTAGCAAAATGAAAACAAATAAAGAATCAAAATATCCCAGTTGAGTACTCACAGAATATAGATACTCAACAGCCCTTTCAGGGTTGTTAAAAGCAGCCCGTAAAGCACGGATAACAGTTTCCCGATCCCAACTTCCTCCACCCATATCTAGAATCTGCTGAACGGTAGACTCTAAAGTAGTTCCTGCAACTAGGTTTGATGCAGCTTGGCCATACACATCTGATCTTGAATCAGTAGGAGCTACAACAGCAGCAGTTTGGGCGGCAGGTTGTGATCTGGACCAAAGGATGTAACAGAATTATATATTACATATAAAACCTTGAAATGCAGGTTGCATAGTAAACAACAAAGACAACCTTAATGAGTTAGTACTTCTTAAAAAGAGTCAATAAATGAAAATTAATAACACTTACAAATGGGCCATTTATTGGGAACTCAAAATTATTTAAATGATAAATAAAAATTTGAAAAAGAAAGGAATGAGCAAGGGATAAAAGCATATTGTACACCCAAAACCATAAACTACTCTAAAAGTTTAGGAACCATTTGAAAATTGAAATTTCTTCCTTTATTTTGGTAAAATTATATAATATGAATAAAATATGTAGTTTTCACTAATTGAAATGTTTATACTTCATATTGCTATCAGCAGTCAGTAAAAATATTACCATAGAGTTAACATCTATAAGTTTTCTGTCAAACTATTTTAGATGAGTGATTCAAAGAAAATCCAAGGTGTGAAAGTATACTCACTCTGCCACAGCTGGCGCAGGAGTTGGTGCAGGAGCTGGAGCTGCTGGGGGTGGTGCTGCCGAGGTAGGAGCAGTACTAGCAGGTTGGGGCTGCAAACACATAGCCCACATAAGATGTACTTTCAAAAACAAATATAATACTGCTTATTTTTGTATTGTATACCTCATAATGAGTGGCTATATAGTGAACATCTATATGCCTACAATTCAACCAGAAAGTATATGCAACTTCATAAGTACAATTCCCCAAACAAGAATCCCCCATACATCATTCAGCAGAATCACATGCAGAACCAATGTGAAAAAGGGTCAATCCAAACCAATGATAAAAAACACAGAAAATGAGCTGACTTTACCTGACTTGTGGCAGCACCTTGCTTACTGGAGGCTCCGGCTGGTGAGGCCTTAGGCTGCAATTGTTAATTAGAACATAGTTAAGTAATTAGCATCTGTAGTATAATTATAATTGTAAGTTTAGTAAAAACGCCATATAATTGCTATAACAATATAGTAATACGATTATAAGATCAACAGACAACTCATAAAACGAAACAACATAAACCAATCAAAGTGAGATAAGTAATGGTTATCGCATAACCAACTTGATGCTTAATATTCTCTTTAAGGTTAACAAGTCGATTTCAAAATTCTTTCTTGTACAGATTGAATAAAATAGTATATATGAGCACAGTTTCATATCTCGCAATTACAAATCCTGTAAACAAAAATTACAACCCCTTCATTTCTTAAGTAATCCCGACAATTGTAAGAAAAGCACTCTCACCTTGGTTAACATTATCACAATAAAACTATTTTCAGCAACATTATTTGCTTCTAGAGTTGTGTCATCCTTGAGAACTTTCCCCTGATGAATAAGCATCTGCTGCGGGGCAGGGTACACATCTGCACCCTGTACTGTCTCTATAATTGTCTTGACATCAGCAACCTGGGAGAAAGGATTAGCACAATAATTACCACACTGAGCTGGAAATCATTATAAAAAAAAATAAAAAAAAGATACAAAAAAGCTGTTGAGTAACCAAAAGTGAATGCATGAGTTGCTTAGTGTCCTGCATATTAAGTGGGCAAAGTAACGAAATAGGAACTTGACGTAAATTAGTTCGATCTTTCATTCATCCAACCCTGTGTAGGCTTGAGATTATCCCATTCACTTATAAACCATGACTTCGAATCAACGTATATAGGATAAAAGATTACACATTGAGTCCAAATTAACTAAAAACCTAAACGCCCATAGAAGTGCATCCCTACTCCCATAAACATGAACTTCGCCGAGTGATAAAAGCCGAAAAATTCCGCAACAATGTCAATGTTTGACCGTAACACTAACGCTAAAGTTACAGAATTTGCACAACTGGACAACAAATTCACTAAAACTTCAACCAAAATTCTACAATTATGCAAACACAAAACAGCGAACAATCAAACAATCTGAACTGAAACTATACCGGGGCGCGCAAAGCCCTAATTAGCATTCAATCCCCAAAAACCTAATTACCCAAAAACTGAAGCGATTAACATCCCAAATTAAGCACAAAAGCAATTGAATTTTCCGTCTCCGATGATTAATTATTGAAAATTCGTATATGCACGTGTTTATACCGTCTCTTCGGGTTTCACTTCGATCTCGAAGTTGGTGCCCTTCAAAGTCTTGACAAAAACCTTCATCGTCTTCTTCAACTTGTACGATTCGGCCCAATTCGTAGAGTTCCGATTCTCCGGCGAGACTCCGATCTCCGGGTTGCAGCCGGTCACGTTTTCCAGAGAGAGAGAGGAGAGAGAAACGCGAGAGAGAGAGAGAGAGAGAGAGCACGAAGTCACTGTGATAACGAAAAGCAGTAGTCTTTGTTCTCTCGCCTATATAGTAGCTACAGGATGTAGAAGGACAGATCCACTAAACTGGAGATTTCTCACGTAGCAGTTTTATAGCCAATGATATCACGCCACGTGTACGATAAATGTGTATCTATCGGTGGGGCTTGGGAGATGCTGAAGTTTGGAGAGGATTTGGCTTCGTGAAGAAGAAGTTAGAGAGGATTTGGACTTCGGAGATTACCCAAGTTTATGAAATATTTTTTCGAAGAAAAAAAAGAAAATTTACAAAACGATATATAGTTTGGATGGTATTTATCAATACTGCGTGGGCATAAGTGGAACGTTTGGGGTTAGAATGAAGATTATGCCATTATCGTCTTTTGAAATCAGTAGGCGAAATTATCGACGATATGTAATCCTCTCAAGAAGTGGGTCTAATTCACATTTGCTAAATTTTATGGGTTGGGTAAAATTTTTTCTTTTCTTTTTTGACAAACAATAGCATTAGTGGATTAAATTGCTAATTGTAAGAAGAGAGGGAAATCAAATCTGCACCCGAGTACATAAACATGATTGTTTTCGCTATTAATGCAAAGCACCATCGATTGGGTAATTAGATTCTGCAATTTTTCATAAAGCTACAATAAGCTGATACTTTTCTTCTTTATAACAACCGTACCGCAAGAATGATAGACATTAAAATTCTCTCTTTTCTATTTTTGGGTGTGTTTTATATATTGGCCAATTACAGTAGAAATAAAAAAAAAACAATAAAGTATGATGCACTCAAGGAATATACTCTGCCTCTAAGCATTGCAAACATAGATTCTTTTAGCCTCTTTTCGATATCAAATGTTTATAAGCTACCTATTCATTGTGGGTGGGGTGTACCTTGTAAGTTTAATATCAAACGGTCTCATATAATAAATCACTTTAATACTCCTTTCAGTTACAATTTTATACTATCAATCTCTACAAAAAGATAGGGGATGCAAGTTTGACCATTCAAGTAAAATTGTTTCGATATTAGATCACAAGTTCGATGTGGTTACGAATTTTTCAACTCAACATATTGTAGTGAAGAAACCCCCTTACATGTACATTTCGAAAATGTGTATCTTAATTTGTTTTTTTGTTGAAAATTCATATTGAAATGAAAATTTATAAATCTCAATTATTGAAATGATTAAAATCAAATAATGACGACATATTAATCATATAATAACGGCATGTAAAATTCAAGAAAGTGATCATTCTAATAATTGAGGTTTGTTCATCCATTCAAACAAATTTTTTATTTATATAATCTTATTTTCATAAAATAAATGTAATTTTATATATTTTGTTTCTTTATTGTGCTGAATCCAATTCCTAAAGAATAAAATGCAGGCCCAAAGGGGCATAGGCACAAACAAAACGTGTCTGCCCAACGCTCGGAACGGAGGCCCAGCCCAACAACACAAAACCTAGGAATTGAAGAAACAAGCGTCCCCAAAAACACCAGAGGATTTTGTCTCTGAACTCAATTCAGGTACACAGATTCTCTCTCTAGTTCGCATGTTATTTTCCACTGCCTGAGGAACCGACGGAAATCTAGGACTGCCATTTAACTAACTGACTTCAAATCTTATCAAACATCCTCAATTTTTATTTGTTTTTTTTTATTGTGTTTGAATTTTTCGTAGTTTCCTATGTCGTGGATTTGTTATGGTGTTAACGTTTGCCATATTTGTCGTCTCTGTGGCGGAGCGGATTGGATGCATGAAATGTTTGGCTGGTGAAAGAATGGTTAATGTTTGATGCTGAATTGTACTTCTGATGATGTTTCGTTATCTGGGTTCGATTTAGTCGATGTTCATTAGAAAATTTTCATTAGTTTATCTTAAAAGTTATTTTCTTTTTCGATCTTCGATTTTTATTACTGAGAGGTAAATTTTGGTGGTAATTTAGACTACCAGATAGCCCGAAAAACCGGTGATTGGAAGTGTTTGATTTATACACTGAGCAAAAGAAATGAAGGAAGAAGAAGTGAATAGATGCCAGATACAGGAATGGTACCCGAAGTTTAAATCTGTGTCTATCAAAACCCGAATTCATGAGCTTCCTGAACCCTTTGTCCAGTACCTTCTCGATGATTCGGGCCCCTTCCTTCTCCCTGTTTCAATCTCAAATGACGATGCGTTTCCTAATCGAATTCATAATCCGGAGGAGGAAGACGACTATCAAGTATCAGAAGGGTCTGGTGATGAGTCGGAGCAGCCTTCTCTGCCGCCCTCTTTCCCTGAGCTTGAGTTGGAGATCAAGGAATCGATTGAGTCCCTTGGAGGGTCTGTGTTCCCTAAGCTGAACTGGAGTGCACCAAAAGACTCGGCTTGGATCAGCACAACTGGGAGTCTCAGATGCTCTTCGTTCAGTGAGATTGCGCTCTTGCTACGATCGTCTGACTCGTTGGTCCATGATCTGTGTCGCGCATATGATTCCTGCAGTTACAAAACCTCATCAAGGCCTAGGAGTTTCTTCCTTGCACTGCGGAAGTGGTACCAATCTCTCAAGCCAGAGATGGAGTTCCGTTGCTTTGTACGAAATCAGAACTTAGTTGGAATTTCCCAACGTGAGGTCACTACTTGTTATCCTGCTCTGATTGAAAAGAAAGACAGGCTTCAAGCGTTGATCGAAGACTTTTTCGTGGATAATTTGATGTCGAGATTTGAATCAGAAAACTACGCCTTTGACGTCTATGTGACAAAGGATGATCGCGTTAAGGTTGTGGATTTCAACCCATGGGGCGCATTTACGCTACCTCTGATGTTTACATGGGAGGAATTGGATCAGACTCATAGTGAACAAGGAGATGGTGTCGACTTCAGAGTTGTAGAGAACCAGTTATCTGTTAGGCAAGGTTTGAAGACAGCAGTGCCGTTTGATTATTTGGACACTGGCGCCGGGAGTGGCTGGGATCAAGTTATCAGAAATGCTAATGAAGAGTTGCAGCAACAAACTAGGAATGCTCAAGCAGGTGCTTAAGGTCATCATCGGTTCGATCTTTCAGGTTCAAGTTCCCTAAGCAAGCAACAAAGTTTTGCAGTGATAGTTTTTGTGTTTATTACTATTATCCTAGATCTTCATCAATGCTAATCTGTTGATGCATCTCGTAAGATCGGTAAGTTTTAGAGTTTCCATTTCAATACATCTTAAATTTCTTGTTGGATTAGGTCAATTTAGTTCGAAATTTGTTTGTGGTTTGATGGCTCCTACTTCCTCTGCGTCCTTCTGATCTGCAGTGTATGTTAGCCCGAATTCTCATCAACTTATATAAACTTAGTCCCATGTTTTAAGTTTTAATCTCAGCCTCCCTTTCCTTAATTTAGCCAAAATTTCAACTGTTACTATTTGACAGAAATGAAGATGTTGAAATCGATATTTAGACTAAACACTTCTTGGCTCCTTAGTTCGTACGGTCAAGGACCCATACCTCATCACCTGCAAATCACAGACTGATATACATTAGTACTTATTTAAAGCACAAAATAAAATGTTGGGGGTGTAACTTCAATACTACGTGGTAGTGCTACGAGTGTTTTAGCCGTTAGATTTGATTAGATCTTCTATTTTAGTCTCACCAATTCATTTATTAACCACTAAATTTTAAGCACGGTTGAATAAAATTTGGAAAATGTGTTCACATAAGTAAAGCTTGAGTCGAGTTAGGTAAAAACTAGTTATACATTTGAACAAGAACCATTGAGATCATTTAACCTAACGGAATCTAACAGCTCTTGTTTAGATGTAAAACTTAAATATGAGCGCCTCGTAAAGATCTCTCACTTCACATCGCATTTTCGTGTGCAAGTGATGGGCTTTGTAATCGACTTAAGCTGGAACTTGTTGGTGGGCTTACTGTAGGCAAAATATCCAGTTCTTGACGACCAACTCTTCTTAAATGGACCCTAAAAATTGAAAGGTCGCCCTTGCAAAAATACTGTATTTTTAGCTGATTAATTTTTAGGACACACCTACCGGAAGGGTTCTTAAATTTTAGTGATCTCGGTTGCCAAAATTAGGGTTCGCAATTAACACGTTATACGACTCAAAAGTTACACGAATATTAAGAAAATGAATTTTTTGTGAATTCGTGATAATAAATACGAGTTGTATTTTTATATTATTTGGGTGCTGATTAATCCGTATGTACACTCAAAACGCAAAAAGAAAAAGATTTCAAATTTTGCTTTGTAATGTATAGAGACATGTATCAACGTAGCGTTTAGTGCTACGGGTGTTTTAGCCATGAAATTTGGTTTCCATAACTACTAACTTTATTTTTAATTTCAACCATTCATTTTTCGTACCTCTCAATACTATATTTCATTAAAAGAATATTACAAATTTCTTGCATTTTTATACTCAAGAAAAAACAAAAACAATCAATAACTGATGTAACAAAAAATCAAATACCATGCAAAATGCCATGGTTTTGTTCTCCATTTCATAGGCTGTATAACTTTTGTGGCTCATGCCCTTAATTTCAAGGGCAACTTGCCCTATAAGAATCTTTTTCTTGCTTTCCTACAGTAACCTGCATATGTGCATATTTCCCCCCTTCCCATCCTTTTTGACTCATACACGCGACAATTCCTCTTTAATCTTTATCCTCCCTTTACATAATTAAATTCTTAAAGTTATGGTCATTTAATCAAAGAGCAGATTATGATTCTGCAGGTCCTTTCTGCTAACGAAAACAAGTTTTAATCTTAGTTTTAACAGTAATTAAACATTTGGATTAGTATTACGCACCGACGAACCAATCATTAACGTCCGGTAAGGGCACTGCGTATAGATGGAACATATCCATAGATTCTTGGAAACTGTTAATTAAGCTACCTACCTCTTTTAGCATGTCTTGATCAACTGTTAATGCAGATGTTTATGTATTAGTTTAGTTTGATCAATTCTTAATGGAGGTATTAGTTTAGTTTGATCAATTCTTAATGGAAATATCTAAACTTCTTTACTTTCGGCTGGGTTCCCAGTTCCCTGAGCCCCAGTTGGGTATCGGGGAGATATCTAAACAGATTAGAAGATTCGTTGTGTATGTCAACCATCAAAGCTGATCGAATACTTACAGTAGTGGCTGCTAATCGAGCTTTACTTACTGTTCATACTTCATCTCACTATTCTAAAAATTTCCGACTAGCGCCGCGCTAGGAAGCTAGCCACCGTCCCAATTAATCTCTAATCATTTGAAAATTAAGAAAGGGTGTCTAGACCTCCTTAGGTATCCGCCTAACCCGTCTAGACCTACCTAGTCATCCGCCTAGGTCGGGAATATCACTTAAACAGAAAATCGATAACTTTCATTTTGCATTTTAATTTTGTTCAATAAATTGTAAGAGACTTGTTAAATACTTTGATGAACACTCATTATATACTTGTTTCCAATATTTTCAATATTTTCTAATACTTTAATCTACATTTCATTTTATTTTGCAATTTATGGTTCTCAATACAATTAAGTAATATAAGCACTTATTTATACGATATAAGTAAATTTAATTAAATCCGCCTAGACCCCTTCTTGCCGTCTAGAATTTAGGCTTTAGCCAACCGCCCGACTGGCTCCTAGCGTCTTTTAGAACCTTGCTTCATCCCATCATCAATCTACACTGTATGTGCTACGCATGTACATTATAAAGTGAGACATACAATTGCATACCTGAATGAATGTGATTTAGGCTGTCAATCTGAATCATTAATTATGTTGATTGTGATGTGAATGTGTGATATTCATATTTACTAACGACTGGAGAGTGTCAAACAATCACAAACAAATGAGACATACAATTGCATACCTGAATGAATGTGATTTAGGCTGTCAATCTGAATCATTAATTATGTTGATTGTGATGTGAATGTGTGATATTCATATTTACTAACGACTGGAGAGTGTCAAACAATCACAAACAAGAACTAAAAATATCTGATGTGTAATTCGTATAATTAGTCATATATCAATATTTTTGTGATCGTGAGGTTAAAGTATCGACAATATCTATTGACGATGTATTGATTATATATCTGTATTGTTAACTGCACCGGTTTTGTATTTAATAATGCAGTATCCGTAACCACCTTTCGAATTATTTTCCACCTGCAGCCTGGAGGCACCATCTGCGAGAGCAGAGAGAAGAGTCTGAGAAGAAAGCTGCTGTGTAAGATGGTGGAAGGGCATGTGCAACCCAATAAGGAATTAAGAAGAAGCACTGCACGAGGCAAATAATCGATAATGTTATTAATTGATGCAAAGCATGCAACGCAATGGGATGAAATTCATGTATCTGATCTACCTGCATATACAAAAGCTTTACGTACGCATATATTTATGCAAAAGTTGTCTCACAAGTTGCAGGAGAGAAATAATCCTGCACCATGAATTCGATTAATCGTGCGTTTTAAGCAAAGACTAACAAATAATTAGACCTCATTCGATGACTTTAACTTTGATCCCACCTGACAACTTGTTCTTGTTTTTTTGACATGCAGCGGATGATAAATTCCACATCACACTGACACAAAAAGTGATGAGCATCTCCTTTGGATTTATTTTTTTAATTTTACTTATTCTTTTGGTAATCCCCTTTGGAATTAAAATTGACTCAAAAGGTCCACCAAGTCAAAGTAGTCTACTGAGGAACGCAATGGCCTAAAACCCTAAGACACACATGGATTTCACATATAGTTTTAGATTAAGTTATCATTAGGAAATACTTAAACCAAATGTTAATGTAATATTGCATCAAAAGTCGATGTATATATTAGACTGAGTGAATAAAAAAAATCACATGATAAATTATGTGAAATGAAATTCGTGTTTTTTACTTGTATTTTGTCACCCCTTGCAAATTCATCTAACTTTTTATGGAGTTGTGCATAAACTTTAGCTATGTAAAATATATAAATATAGAGGTTGATCATTAACAGATTTTTAGATCTTCAGAATATGTTTATCATTGCCTAATAAGTTAAGTTCTATTTAACACATGTTTTTGAAGCATAGTAAACGTGTGTTTCTGAGTAATTTGATTTAATAAAAAAATTGTATAAACATCTTAGTTAATACATGAAAGATATATGAGAAAAACGAAAACAAGAAGATTTTGGCTTAATCATGAGGGCAGAGAACTATAGGTCACATGCAAGATTATAAAAATGCAGGAACTGATTGAAACTGCTTAATATTGTTGTCAGACTAAAGAAAGTTAAGGTTTCACCGTAAAATCAATTGAGAATATGGGGAGTAGTTCAACCTCTTATAAGTTCTTGCATGGTTTGGTCCCTCACCGATGTGAAACTTTGTCCTCATATTCTCACACGCCCCCACATATGGTTAATTTTCAAGTCTAACGCATGGACAACACAAACAGGATGACGTATGTTAGCAGTAATGAATTCAAGCTCAAGCATCTGAGATTGAAGAAGAAGGAAGAGAAGTGGGAAAAGTAGAGAGAGAGAGACTAAGAGAGAGAAGTGTGGCAAATTAATTAGTTGTTGATTAACGTGCTTATTCCTATTGGTAACATCTTATTTGGTTTGCAAGTTTGGTTTAAAATTTTTTGGGAGCTGGTTAACTTTTTTCAAAATTGAAAAAGTAACATTTAACGTGAAAGTTAACTATAGTTAGGTGAAATGACACATGATAAATAATTAAATGCATCATGAGCATATACACCATAGTTATGATAGTAAGCAAAAATACATTCATATTTTAGTCTCCCCAGTATTATTCATAATACAATGGTTACACTCATCCCCTCACATATATGTTTGACAATTGCCATGCACATTCTTCCCTGCCGTTAAAATTGAATCCCAAACAAATTCCACTTTCCACTTTTTAGTAAAATTAAGGATTCGATTTTAACACAACATATGGTTAAAAATGAAAATGTAAGCACTACAATTGCCCTGTGCCCCTCCCAACCAAAGAATATTTCACCCAATTTCCTTCTTATTTTATGTGTACGTTTATTTATTAATATATATAGATATATATAGAACGACTACAACAAAGATTTGGGTGTAGTCAAATGATGATTTTGAAGAATTTTAAAAGACTTTTTAAAGTGATAGATTTGATAGAATTATAAAATCCTTACGACTTTCAAATGGATTTTGAAGGATTCTTATAGACTTTGATTAAATATTTGAATGGATTTTAAGAGGATTTCTTGTCATTTAAAAAAAATTACTTTTTAAATAGAAAATAAGATTAAAAATAAAAAAACTTGAAAAAAAATAATGAAAAACTTTGCCCAATTCTTCCCAGTAACCCCAATCTCCATGGTCCTTCACCAGAAGAAAAAAAATATTTTACCCAGATTTTTCTTCCTAACCCAAAATGCTCACGCTAAACCTGATTTTCTCCCAACTATAGACTAGATTATTTACAACAACAAAAAAATGTTGCTACCATCCTTCTCCTTCAACCTGCGAGCCTCTTCTATTCAACTTGCAAGCCACCATCTTTTGCCTCTTCTTTATAAAAATAAATGAGTAACTAATTTTTATTATAATAATACATTCCGATACAATTTGTGTTTTTCATTTAAGTATATTAATTCATTTAATATATTTCGGTATATCCATCAATACAGACATTTAGGGAGTAAATACATTTTGATACATACATTTTGGTATTGATATATAGGTACATTAATTTAGTATAATATCATTCGGTACTTGCATTTTGGTACATACATTTGGTACATAAATTTCGATACATATATTTTGGTATAGACGTCCCCAAGGGGACACCCACACTGTGATTGGCGGCCACATTGTGAATTGGCTTTGGTTGTTTGATTTAGGGAATGTATTTTAATTTAATGTATAAAAAATAATATTTTGGTACAGGCATTTAAGTTCATTATAATATATTTTGGTACAAATATTTAGGTGCAGATATTTTGACACACCCTGACCTAGAAATCAGGTCGGGGTGTGTTTTATTGGCCGGGTATGAAAAGGGAAATTGCAAAATATGTAAGTAGATGTATCGTTTGTCAACAGGTTAAAGCAGAAAGTGACGGCCAGCACGCCCTGATTTCTAGGTCGGGGTGTGTCATATTTCGGTAAAGGCATTTAAATTATTTGATTTATTAGATCTTGAAGTTTAATGAACATTTTTTCGTTTTCAACAATTCATCAAAGAATGGAGAGATTTTTTAGTGTGACCGACACATGGGGTGGTACACCACGTGTCACTATACAAATGGTGGGATATGTGTGCTAAAAGTTAATAACTTAAAAAATAAAATTTCCCATCATTTCTATTAAAACACGTGGTGTACCACTTGTGTTCCTGTCACAATAACAAATTTCTCCAAAAAATGAATCGAGTACAAAGAAGTCAATTTAATATATTTCATGAAAGTCATTTATGTACATTTATGTATTTACATATTTTTCTTATGTGTCACTAATTTCTTTTAATGTTTTCTTATTCAGATTTATTTATAACTGGAAGAACTAAAATGTGCATATTAATAAAATTACAATTTTAATGTGGATACATTAAATAAAAATACACATCAAATAACAAAAATAGAATATGAATTTTAATAAAAGTACACTTCAAAAGATTAAAATCAATATGTAATCAAATACTAGATTTTTTTTTAAAAAAAAATTTCAAGCTTTTTCAAAGACTAATTTTTTTTTTTTTTTTTCAGTTTCAAGGACTAATGTTAAAAACCCTTTTACTTATGGAAGAGAGAGAAGAGGAGAATAATGGATTTGAAATCCTAGGGTGAGGTGGGATTTTCTTTTTGTGTTGGTTATATATAGATTTTGCTCAAATCCACTACTTAATAAATACAAAATCTTTAATTTTATAAATATCTATTAAAATATCAATTTATTACACCTAGATTTGGTTGAATTTTATAAATATCAATTTATTACAAAATCTTTAACTTTTTAAGAGAAAATTAGAATCCTCCTCTCTTTTTTTACATAATTTTTATTAAACATTTGTTTCTTTTAAAAATTTGATTAAGACGCTTTAACTAGTGTCCACCTAATCATTTTTAAATTTATTTTATTTACATGTCATTAGTTTATTTTTTAAAATAAAAATGCTATATGTTGATTTCCCACTTTATCCTTTTAGTTGATAAGGGGAATTTTTTTGGCTTGTCAAGATTTATACCTTTTTTTAGGGATATTATTAATGGCTATTAACTAAATCACCAATAATATCTATAAACTTTGAATTTTGAAATTTTTTTTGGCATCAGGGTTTATACCCCTTTTGTTGGCTCGTTCACATCATAAAATTATTATTGAAATATAAAAGTTGTTGATAAAAAGGATGAGTTTGGAATCTTTGGACTGAGATTAGTGCTATTCGGCATGAGATATATAAATGTGAATTTTAAATTGAAATCAATTTGAAACGTATTCAGATCAATTTGAAACATACCAATAACAACTTGAAACGTATTGATGCTAAATTGAAACGTACCCATATATAAATGTGAATTTTAAATTGAAGTCAATTTGAAACGTATTCAGGTCAATTTGAAACATACCAATAACAACTTAAAACGTACCGATGCTAAATTGAAACGTACCCATTTCACCTTGAAACATTCAATAACAACTTGAAACGTACCGATGCTAAATTGAAACGTACCAATATATCGGTTTGAAACGTACCAAATTATCCTTTAAAAGAAAATGTACCACTAAATTCTATTTCCCAAATGTACCATGGTACGTGAAAAAGATGGAAAGATGGGTAAAAAGTGTGCTAAAAGAAAAAGCATACCCTTTGATATGGATACTCAGATCAAGAGATGTGCATAAAATGAAATATGAAGAAAATGAATATGACCAACAAGGGAGAACGAAAGAGGGTTTGATCGGCCGATCGAGAAAATCAATGACATGAAAAAATTGCTAATGGTTGTAGAAGAAGATAGCACGTTAGTTACTTGTATGGTGTAGAGTTGGGAATAAAATGCACGTTAGAAGCATAATCAGGTTTGATGTGTTAAGATTTTTAAAACTAATCTACTACATTTGAGGAGATTTGGGATATTAACATGATAATTATCAATTAATTAAAGGTACATCATAATGGCATATCGTGTACTATGGCATTAAAAAGATGTTACTTAAAAAATAAGTGGCACCTTAATTGTAGAAAGAATATTTAATCAAATTCTTAAAAGGAGCAGATGTTTAATCTAAGAAATTAAAAAAAGAGGCGTCTATATCAAAACTACCCATTTTTTAATGCACCTAGATTTGGATGGATTATATAAATATCTATTAAAATATCAATTTATTACACCTAGATTTGCATGGATTTAAAACTTTCTATTAAAATCCTAATTGACTTAATTAGGATTTTAAAATCTTTTAAAATCTTTTAAAATCCTCTCAAATCCTAGTTTGATTACACCTGTATTCTATTAAATGAAATCGGTTATATAAATTCTAGAACGTCAAGCATTACACTATACCCATTACACTATACATATGTCCTAATTTAAAATTGCTGACTTTGACAAAAAAAAAAAATTTAATTGCTGACAAGCCTTCCTCTTGGCCAATATAAATTGGGGTGGTCGCTACTTCACATTACCCACACAATCTCTCTTATTTGAGTGTGAGACGCCAGAAATTTGCAAGATAAAAAATCCTCTGTTTTTCTTCTTCTTGTTTTATTTGATCACAACCATGGCTGCGGTGCTCCTAACAACTCTGCTGGTCATATTTCTTAGCTTATTACTAAGAGTTGCTTACGACACTCTCTCATGCTACTTCCTAACCCCAAGACGCATCAAGAAAATCATGGAAAAGCAAGGAGTGCGTGGCCCTAAACCCCGCCCTCTCAACGGCAACATCTTGGACATGGCCACCCTTGTCGCCAAGTCGACCTCTCACGACATGCACACGATCAACCACGACATCGTCGGCCGGCTCCTGCCCCATTATGTCGCATGGTCCAAACAATATGGTTCGTAAATTCTTTCAATTTGATCACCACATCAATCACTATATAATTTTTTATGTCTTTTTCTGATATTTGAGTTGGGTTTTAGGAAAAAGATTCATATATTGGAATGGAATCGAACCCCGGATGTGCTTATCGGAGACTGAATTGATCAAGGAGCTTTTGTCCAAGTACAGCACCATCTCCGGCAAGTCATGGCTTCAACAGCAAGGCTCCAAGCATTTCATTGGCCGCGGATTACTGATGGCCAATGGCGAAGATTGGTACCATCAGCGTCACATCATTGCACCGGCATTCACAGGAGATAGACTCAAGGTATGAATATGATGATTCTTAATGTTTCCGTTATGTATGGTATCTGTTATTAGCATTCCAAAAATATCATTATTGAATTCTCTCTGGCAAAAAAAAAAAAAAAAATGAGGAATATGAAAGTGCATAAAGATTATTTTGCAGTGTTAATAACAATTTCCTAACTGGAATTATTGTGATGAATTAAAAATTGCGATTTTGATTAGAGCTATGCGGGGTACATGGTGGAATGCACTAAAGAGATGCTCCTATCGCTGAAAAATGAGATGGAGATTTCAGGGAGAAAGGAGTTTGAGATTGGAGAATACATGACAAGGCTCACAGCTGACATAATTTCGAGGACGGAGTTCGATAGCAGCTACGAGAAGGGGAAACAGATATTTCGACTGCTCACTGTTCTGCAGCAACTATGCGCCCAAGCAAGCAGGCACTTGTGCCTTCCCGGAAGCCGGTGAGTAGTACACAAAAGGATTTGAGGTGCATTTTAGGGAGGATATTTAATTGAAATCGTTTATGTTTTATAAATAATAAAAAGAGCCAATAGATTTCTTTTACGTGGTCGCGTTTTCTTATTCTAATTTCTTTGGCAGATTCCATGTTTTTCCAATAAGCTTCTCTTTTTGTCTTTTTTATTTTATTTGATTTGGTTTGTTTCAATAAATAGTTCTTATAGTTTGTTCTTGGTCAATTGTCAATCACTTTCAAGAGTTAGTTGTTGAACGGCTTCAAACCCATGACCCATGTACTAATTATTTTTGTAGGTCAAACTAATTTCTTTCATATTCTGAAGTTTTTAATTGGATTTCAGGTTTTTCCCAAGTAAATACAACAGAGAAATAAAATCTCTGAAAATGGAGGTGGAGAGGCTGCTGATGGAGATAATCCAGAGCCGAAAGGACTGCGTTGAGATCGGTCGGAGTAGTTCTTATGGAAATGATTTGCTGGGGATGTTGCTCAATGAGATGCAGAAAAAAAGAGGGAATGGTTTCAGCTTAAACTTGCAGCTAATCATGGATGAATGCAAGACATTCTTCTTTGCAGGACATGAAACAACTGCTCTTTTACTCAGTTGGACTGTCATGTTATTAGCCAGCAATCCCTCTTGGCAAGAAAAGGTTAGGGCTGAGGTGAAGCAAGTATGCAATGGTGGAACTCCATCTGTTGATCAACTTTCCAAGCTCACTTTGGTAAGCAAGCTTTCTTTATATCTTTCTAATTATTGTTAGCTTTTAGTTGTTTTGGTGGTTTGGTATGGTGGCATTTAGGCCATGAAATTACTAAAAAGTTAAGGTAGTGAGAAGGGACAAGATATCATAGCCACTAAGCAATGCTTCCAAAATTCTTAAACAAATATAGATTTTTTGGCATGAGCCTAAAGGCTAAAACTCCACACCTACCTGTAACCTTAAGTATGGATTTTACTCGCTTGTATTAAATTAAGTGACTACAGTTTTAACAAATTTTCAATTTAATTACTACACTTTCTGATAGAATATTCATTTTTGAATGCAAACGATTAAATAGTGTGTCTAAACTAACACCCAATTAAGTTAGTAGTATAAACAATTTACTGCATTTCTACCTGCAAGAGTACTTTAAAAGAAGCCTCAAAAGTGAAGCTAGCTAACCCTTGCTTTAGGCTTTTCATTCTAAGAGAGCGCCCATAATCTACTCCTATCCATAGTTCATGGCGCACCATCTTAGTTTTGTGGTTCTACTTAATTTTGAAAATGCTAATTATAAAAAACCCAGAACACAAATTGAAGTTTATTAAAAGGAGATTAGATGATAATGGAGGTCAAATTAGTCAAAAGGCTTGGCAGCGGCAGTGCCTTGCATGTCTAGTAATCATAAAAACTTTAATAAGCCTTGCTAAGCTAGCTAGGTCATGCCTTTAATTATATCTTTAATTAATATGTTTTTTTTCTGAACCATGTTCCTAGAGTTTTATTTAGTCTGAGCTTATTGGTCACATATATTATTTTTTTTGTTTGATTTGTTGCAGTTAAATATGGTAATAAATGAATCACTGAGGCTGTATCCACCAGCAACTGTTCTACCTCGAATGGCTTTTGAGGACATCAAACTCGGTGACTTACATATTCCAAAGGGGCTATCAATATGGATTCCAGTGCTGGCTATTCACCACAGTGAAGAGTTATGGGGTAAAGATGCAAATGAGTTCAACCCTGAAAGATTTGCTTCTAAGTCCTTCACACCCGGGAGGTTCATTCCGTTTGCTACCGGTCCAAGAAATTGTATTGGTCAATCTTTCGCTATGATGGAAGCTAAGATCATATTAGCGATGTTAATCTCGCGATTTAGCTTTACTGTATCACCTACTTATCGTCACGCTCCGGTTATTGTCCTCACCATCAAACCTAAGTATGGTGTTCAAGTATGCTTGACCCCCATAGATCCTCCAAATTAGCATACTGATTTTGGGATTAGTGTGCATGATGTGTTTGTCATTTGAGGAGCTAGGGGAACTTGAGACGGAATTTTAGCCAACTCTATCCTTGTAATTTTTGTTTCTTGGGTTATACATAGGGAAGAGAATGGGATTGGCGTGGTGTTTGAGCGGATTAACAAAAGAGTAAATGTCAATAAAAATGAATCACAATGATTATTGTCGCTTTTAGCCTAATATTGATGATATGTTATCTTATTAAGCCGCCTTTGATGTATATATGTTATATTATCAAATTTTTAATATACTACATTCACATTTATTTTCGATGTAAGTGCATATTTACAATCCTAGAGTTATTTAAAGGTCAAAACTTGCATTTATATGATGAAACAACTAACGATATAAACTAATTAAAGCAACCGAAACACACACAAAGCGATCGATGAGTTAAACAGGGTCTCTTCTAGGGGTGGGCACGGTTCGGTTCGGTGCGATTTTGAGTGAAACCGAAACTTTTTGCAGTTCGGTTCGGTGCGGTTTTGAAACCAAAACCAAAATGAAATCAAATCGTTTGGTTCGGTTTGGTGCGGTTTCAAACGGTTTTGGTTTGGTTTTTAAGAAAAAATATACAATTTAAAATACGAAATGCTCGTTATCTCAAGCTTTACATGAATGCAATCAACAAAGAACTTTTTTTAAGAAAGCTTATCTAGAAGAATAGTTTCTAGTAAGATCATAAATCAGAGCTTGAAATGAAAGATTAGAATATATTATTAGGCATTTCCCAATCTAGACATCTTAGAGAGTGCTCCTAAAGGGTACAATTTAAACTTAAGCAGTAATTGAACCGCTACAAAATGTCATAAAACCGTATATAAAATGAAACTAATCCCTCATTAAAAACCAGTAAAAAGTCCTCACAAAGCAACCTTATTAGCTAGCTAGGTACCCATTGCCACACAAAAATTTAAGGCTTGGGAAGAAGAAATGAATGAACGGTTTGCAACTTTACATGCATACTATGTGTAGTAGATAACATGTATCAATGATCCAATGTCATGGACTCATGGCAGATATATATTATAATTGTCCAGCAAACAAACTTCCATGGTTGCACCCTCAAATCTATGAAGAAGCTATGCATTATTTCCCTTGCAATTTCGATTTCTCAACGTCCTTTGTGTGGAACATTTACCCATTGATCACATATCTAGTGTAGGACAATGCACTCAAGTGCCCACCCGTACTGATGAGTGATGATATTATGTAGAAGAGAAAGAAAGTGATGAATGATGATATTCTAGTGTGGTTGAGTTCATAATAAATGTATGGACTCTAACAAACAACCAATTAAAACATGACATCTAATATGGACATTTAATTAAATGCTTATTAATATTTACGGTGTGGTCGGTTTCGATGCGGTTTTCAAAAGCCAAAACTGAAACCAAACCGTTTCCTACTTTACGGTTCGGTTTCAAAACCGAAACCGTTTCAAAACCGCAAAACCGAACTGCTCGGTGCGGTCTGATTTGATTCGTGTTTCGGTTTTAAGTGCCCACCCCTAGTATCTTCTTTAGCTTTGATGGCCCATATAACTTATAACGAATGATAAATTGATTCTTTTTATTCTATCAGATTGATTTAACAAAGTGCTTATCTTTCAAGATTAATTAGAATAATCCAACCTGTACTTGACGGGGGGTAGG
Source organism: Heteromeles arbutifolia (assembly GCA_024362995.1). Taxonomy (NCBI): domain Eukaryota; kingdom Viridiplantae; phylum Streptophyta; class Magnoliopsida; order Rosales; family Rosaceae; genus Heteromeles; species Heteromeles arbutifolia. The sequence goes on from JANCRC010000007.1 coordinate 6,167,444, forward strand.
GTCAGGATCTTCCTTTTAGAGGCTTCATATAAATGTAGAGTGCTTTGGCAGCTACCCCATCATCTTCTTGCACCAATCTCCGATTCTTCTGCGCATCCCACTAAATTTTTTTTCTCATTGTTTTGCTTTCAACTACCATTTATTTATTTCTCTTCTCTGTCACTGTCTAATACACTGCATTCGAAAAATTCCAATGCCACACTTTTTAGTACAACTTCATTAAGAAACAGTGAAGCACTCCACCCCAATCTCGAAAGGTTTTGAACCATTGTATTCGATCCATAAATCAATTAGACTTTACCTGAATTCCTTTTACACAGGAATAATTTTCTAACAAAATAGCTTTCTCATTTTTTTTTCATAATACACTTATTCTTTGAAAACCTAAAGTTTAGAAGTTTCACTCTTATCCAAGTACTCATATCAAGTCACTCGATTGTCTTAATTTTGAGGAGAAGAAATTCAAATTTTAGACATCTTCTTACAACAAAGATGAAAATATCACTAACACAATAGTTATGCAAATACTCCCTTATAATGTGCCCATATCATCTCAATATGGGTAACTTTTAATATTCACAACTGTCTCATGTTTTTTTGTTTTTGTACGTAGATAAAGATGTTAAATAATTGTGTAGATATCATTCTCACAGTTAAATAATTATATAGTCCATCGCAGTTGCTAATTTATTTGTTTAAATGTTTTGCCTATGAATCAAATTAAAATTTCATATTTGGAAAAGAAAGACATAACTAGGAAAGGCGAACAAGTCATACAAATAATACATAAATGTAAAATTAGGATTTAAATTAAATCAGATAGATGCTAGGTTAAATAAAAAAGTACTCTCGTTGACTGGGTTTAAATCAGAAGACCCCAAGAATGGGGATGATTGGATGTGAGCTCAGTATAGAGATACCGCGCGCTAGCTGTTGTGTCAACTACAACTACGTACTCAGCCTTTTTGTTCCACATATTTAGCAAAGGTTCTTTAAACCCTAATATATATTAGTGTCAAAAGGATTAATAAACTAATTAAAATCAGAAAATCTTCTTTTTTATCCGACAGTGATACGTAGAGCTTAAATACGAGTGTCATCACTATATAAATTTTAATACATACATATTATTTCTCAAAATAAGTTTAAATCACATCTTTATCGATTCAAGCTGGACAATATTATGAAGAATAGATGGTCTGCATTCTTTTATCCATGTGATTCAGAAACTTCTGACAATGTTGAAGTGAAAGTAGCAGATGATAGAAAAAGATAAGCGGCTAGGTCATATCTAAGTTTTGGGAAGTTGACAAGGCCACTCCGAGCTAAACATTCTACAAAAATAATTCAACTAAATTAGTCTGCAGTCCTATCATGTGAATAGGATCCAGCGTTCACATACCAGCTCATATTAACATGAGAATGAGATGCGCAAGGGTTTTAATCAAATATCATGCAGTGAATGGCATTGCCTTTTTAATTAGTTGGTGGCAACCTCGTGTTCAATGCTTCAAATATGAATAAATTTCTTTATTATTTTTTTTTTAAAGAACCTTGACGGTAGGAGGATAATTTTTTTGATATCGAAAAAATGGTAAACCTAGTCAGGGGGATATAAACCTAATCCCTCATAATACAAGGAGAAAGGATAAAAAAAAATACATGAAAAGAAGGGGGACATAAACCTTACTCCTCTAAAAACAAAAAAAAACAAAAATAAAAGGAAAAGAGAGGGATATGAAACCAAACCCCTCTAAAACCGAACTTAAGGGTCTAAACCTGCAAAACAGAACAAGCAACATCACAAGGTTGAGAAAAAATAACAAGAAAGTAAGAAACTTGCATGCCAAGATGCATATTAATTTGATAAGCGGAAGACAAGAAAGTTAACATAGTTTGCAAACAAAGCAGCACGAATCAGCATGGAATCAAGCCATACAAAGTTGGAGAAGACAAGCTCATGTTAACAAAATTGTCTGCAACCACATTTCCTTCTCGATATATGTGAGAGGCATAGAAAACCATCTTCCGAATGCAGTCCAAACAAATAAATCATTGCGTATGAATAGGTCAAGAATGATCAAAACTAGTTGATTGTTGCGAGATCAAAACTATATTTTCGGTGAAAGAGGTTTCGCCTTGTAAATTGTTTTATGTTAATATTAACAAGACTCGTATATTAAGTAATTACCCTAATACATTTGAAATAGTTGAGTTCTATTCTTACTTAAAACTAGTTTCCAAGCACGCGTGTCCCTCGCTTAGCTATCAAAATGTATGATTTAGGACAATTAAAGTCGAACCTTATACAATATTGTATATTCATTACAGCCATATCCCCGTAATTAAATAATCCTTATGTATATGTACATCAAAATTTCTGGGAGCACGCACACACATAAAATATAGAAGAGATTATCCGATGATATAAAATGATTTTCTTCCCCTTGCACGAGTGGGTCTGGGTGGCTCAAAACTAGTGATTTTCTTCCCTCCCTCCCTCAAATAAAGTAGTGTCATGATACGTCCAAACTGGGGTCCCTTCCATAAATTAATACGAGCTTTGTGACTTCAAGACAGAGTCAAAACCAGATTATAGGGTTGATATCTCTTTAATACAGGTGATTAAGCTTTTGCTAATGATTAAAGAATATATAAACAAAGGCATTAGATGTCAAATTATATGCGCCACCATTAATATCACCTCCACTCCCACCACCTCCTCCTTCCCTACCACAACTCTCCTGGCCTCGCATATTATGCATAACTACTCAATTACATGATAATTAATGAATTTTTTATTTTATAATGAAGTAGTGCTTCTGAATTTAAAAAGAGAACTTTAATGAAAAGTTCCCGGTACTGTTCATTTTAACGAAAAACCACATTTTTACACTAAAAAGTCAGTCCTGGTACTATTCACTTTACCCTTTATTTTGTCCTTATCATTAAAACTCAAAGTTTTCAAACATTTTTCATTAGTTTTCCTATTTAAAAATTATTATGTACCTGACATGTTGTTTAAAAAACATTAGAAAAACCATATTTTTGTACTATATTAGTATGTTACCTGATGTGGCAAATAATACATGTCATGTCAAATAATGAGTTTGTCTTATTAGATATTAATTGTATGAATCGCATGTCACATCACTTAACACACCATTGTAGTCTAATTAATTAGGATAATGCTAGGTAGACAAATTTTAAATTAAATTTTGTGAACCAAATAATGTGGTTGTTGATAATTAGATGATTAGTTGAGTTTTAATTAATGTGTTTATTTTCTATTTGAATATCTCACGCGGTAACTTTACATCATTGCAATGTTGAAGCTCAGTTCACCAAATTTATGGTGAGCTAAAAGCCATCTCCAAAGCGCAATACTCAAATTCTCATAGATAAATTCTCTCTTTGGGCTCAAAAGTGGTAGGACCTAATACGTTTTCTTCATCGCACATCAAAAGTTATAATTGAACTTAGATATGAGCTTTTTAGTTTGGGGATTTGTTTTTTCCAGTGTTGAGTTTTGTATTTCTAGTGCATGGTACCCTAACCAAAATTTGAAAATGGCCCAGACGTACTACTTAAAGGGAATGGAATATCACTATAGTACTGGACAAAAATGATGGATTTGGATCCCATCCAGATCCAAATTATGGGGATCCTAAGAATCCTCACATCTTAGTTATTCATCGTACATCGTGCGATCAGAAATTATTTGACTTTTTTTATTTAAAATTAAACTCAAATAGTACCTAATGAAAACTGACCGTAAGATGTACAATGAACAGCTACGATGTGAGGATCCCTAAAATCCCGACAAAGAGGATCTGGAGAGGATCCTCATCCCAGACTAAGTTGAGCATCTCAAGAAAAATTCTAAATTTTGTTAAACTAGCAAGTACACAACAGTAAAAAAATTATTTTAGCTACTTAGTTTAATTTTTTTTATCACTAAGAACATTTTTTATCACTAAGAACACTCTTTATTTTACAATTTTTAAATATTTTATTATTAACAATTTAAACTCAACTCACTCATTTTCTAAAACTATATTCTCTTTCTTTCTGTTCACTTTTACTCATGGGTCCACTCTTGTGTTTTATTATTTTTTTAATATTTAGCTAATGAATAGTTTCTTTATAAATTTAAAGAGTGATTGTTCATTTTGTTATAATAGAGACTCTTTTACTAAGTTTTTTGAAGATGTAATTTTTTTTTTTAAATTTGGCTCATTAAAATAGAATTTAAGTTGTTTTACAACATCTTTTTTAAATGCTTTAAATAGTATTCATCTCAGTTTGAGCAATTGTGACATCCCACATTGCCCAGGGAGTGATCCTTAAATATATATTCTCATCCCTACCTAGCACGAGCATTGTGACATCCCACATCGCCCAGGGGAGTGATCCTTAAATGTATATTCTCATCTCTACCTAGCATGAGACCTTTTGAGGGCTCACTGGCTTTGGGTTCCGTAGGAACTCCGAAGTTAAGCGAGAAAGGGGCTAGAGCACTCCCAGGATGGGTGACCCACTGGGAAGTTGCTCGTGAGTTCCCAGAAACAAAACCGTGAGGGAATGGTAAGCCCAAAGCAGACAATATCGTGCTACGGTGGTGGAGCAGGCCCAGGAAGTGATCTGTCCCGGATCGGGATGTGACAGCAATAGTAATGATATATTAGATTATAGAGCATTTCCTAAAAGGGGAAACTTGACATAAGTTCAATTTTTTGAGCGAATAGTAGGAATAGTCTACTTTATTTAAATAAGTCCAAGTCCTTAAATTTAATTATTTTAGGATTGTTATTGGCACTCCAAAAATCTCATTTTGCAACCCAAACTTTCTTTAATTAGAAAGAAAAATACACTTGCAAAGAATGTAGAATGAGATTTTTAGAATGCTAATAATAGTTCCTTATTTTATTGTCCATAATTATCTTTTTGATGATAAGATTTATTAGTTCCCTTATTTTATTGTCCATAATTATCTTTTTATCATAAGATTTATTATAAAAATTAATTTTTAAACTAATTATCTCTTTAATTATTTCTTTTTATTTTTTGTTCTTCTTCCTCCAACTTTAAACCCCATTTATGGATTTTATTTTTAATTTTTATAATCAATCTCTATCACAGGTTAGTTGTATTTATCTATCTATATTACAAATTTTTTTAATAATCAACCTGTATCACAGATTAATGTGTCTGCTTGTAGGTATATTATGTTTTTCTACCTTTTAGTTATGTTTCATATATCGCTTATAGGTATAATATACATTCATATATTTGTTACTCGAGTTAGGGTCGTATGTTATGCAGATGGATTTGTGTTATATATTGGTTTTTGTTGCAAGATATTAAGTGGATTTTAATTTAAATCTCCAATATTTAAAAAATAAAATGAGTATAAAAGAAATAAAAGTGGTAGATAAAATAATATTGAACTTAACCTAATAACGTTGATTTACGTACCCAAATCTAAATGCCCCTTCCTAAAATAGTTTGTAGTTTGGTTCTAGCTATTTTTTTTCCTAGGTCAGAGTTCTAGTTCTAGTTTCTAGCCAAGCTTTTCCTCCAATTCAGAGACGGTAGGCAAACTTTACATTTCCCGTTTTCCCCATTGATTAAAATTGGTAGGATTTCTTGAGACAAATCTATCATTTGGAGTCTCCACCTCAAGGATAAAGACACCTATTAACTACCTAAAAAGAATTATGGGATCTTTTACAGCAAGTCCTTCTAGGTAAGGTAATCCATCGAATTAGATACATATGACGATTATATGAAAGACGAGCCACCTCATAAGTCATGACATTAGTCAGCTTCTAGAGATCAACCTTAACTGTTCACCTTTCAATTTTTCAATTCTATATCATTGACCAACGTTGAAATATCAAGCGATGTAAACCTAAATCAAAAGATAATGATGCCAATCATGTTCCATAATTTTGTACAATGTAAAACCTAAATGCTTACTAATTAATTATCTTGTTTGACTGGAATGCAAGAGAAGATCCAACCCAAATCTCACCGACGAATCTGCTGCATTAGCAAGATTTTGTTTTTGAAGAGGTCAAGATCATCTTAGGACTTGGGAATGTTTTGGGTAGACCTTTGCAATGGTTGGCATATTTTATAGGGTAGTGTTATCCACACATTCTATTTATCTCTCATGCACCTTTTTCAAGTTCTGATCGTGAGATCAAATGAATTGAAGAAGATCAAAGAAAAAAATTAATAAAGGGTGTGTGAATAACACCACTTTTTTATAATACACAAGCAAGCCATATCTGGTTATCTAAGTGTGAGGTATATGACTCATCGATTTTCATAGCATAACATATAAGAATATTTTTTCTCACCACTTTTAAGTGGTAGTTAAAGGTGATAATGCTCACTGCATTGGTTGTTAGTGAATAAGTTTAAATTTTAAATTTTGTGTAAACCTAAATCAAAATCCTAACACTAATCAATACAACCATTTAAGGGTGATAAAAAATGCACTAATATATAGGGACTATTTTGAAAACTACCTAAAAATTTCAGCTCACCGTTTGAAATTGTGTGGAAACTACATGAAAAATTGCGCCACCCAGCACACCCATGTCCAAGTGAACTGCTGCAATCAGTTGTTTTTTCTTTAATTTTTGGATAGGCTAGCAGTATTCTAAGGGCACCCATATGAATAAAGAAACAAGTCAAGTGTGATCCCCAAGCATAGCACTAAGAAAAATAATTATCTATAACCCGATAAGAGAAATTCTTGCATACAACGTTGATCTTATGCACATAATAACAGAGAGAAACTCTCACAACATATAATTAATCACATGATAGAGTCAAATTGTTGTGAGTGAAGTGAATCGCTATATATTTATCGTATGCAACAATTTTCATTGACATATGTCAATAAAAAGTCAAAACCCTAACAATACACTTGCCAGCAATAGTGAGCCCAAGCACTCTTATAAAGACAGAGATATATGCAGTGCTGAAATTGATTAACATGAGAACCCTGTCTTATAAAATGAATGTTCATGATGGAGCTTTGTCTCGCAACGTACACATACTTAGTAAGTATGCAATATGCACAAAAGTTGTCGGACCACTTGCGTGAATGAAATACTGTGCATGATGTTCCTTTGTATTCCTAGGCTTGCAGGCTTCATAGCCATGATTCATGCTAAAACAAAAGTTTGATTGACTGATGGCATATACAGTAGGATTCGCATTTTAGTCAATGGTCTTATTCCATGAATTGATGAGACCATATTGTTCAGATAAATTATAAATGATGGTGAGACAAAGAAAACATCAACTTATAATGGGGTGGAAGTTGAATTGGAAATTATTATTCTACCATTAGAAATTCTATTCTGAATTCTAAATTTTCGAAAAAAATTTGGATACATGTACGTTATGTTTGGATGAGGAAAATAAATTTAGAATTTGAATTAAAGTCAAAATTTATAAATTGACATGCACCAATTTCTTTGTTTGAATTTATAAACATAGAAATTTAGAATTTCTGAGTGGAAAAAAAAATTGAAATTTGGGACCTCAAATTCCCAAGTTTAAATTCCATGTAAATAAGTATCATTTCCCAATTTCTATGATTGAGAGTTTAAAAATAATAAATTCCGTATTCAATTTCATTGTTCTTTTAACCAAACAAGAAAATTCACAAATTTTATGAAATAAAATCCCGTCATTTCAATTTCTGTTATTTTAAAATTCCTTAATAATCTTAAATTTCTTTATCCAAACATAGTGGTAGAGATTTTGAAAATTCTGGTTGAACCATTTTTTTTAAAAAAAAAAAAAAATTGCCAAACTTATTATGACTTTTTTTCTTTCGAAAATGTTCCAATATTTGATAGTGGTTTGCTAAAATTATGTACCTTTTAAGGATATATTTTTTTTAATTTTATCACGTTCATTGTCAGTTTTGGACATGTTCTCATCATTTAGAGTTTTTATCACAAATAATCTCTGAAATTAATTACCTCAATTCCTCATTTCCCGTAATTTCAAAATCGATCAACGTCTCTGAAATTTACTTTCACAAATCAATGTGGTCCTTATGTTAAGTTTCCGTAAAAAATCTATTAGTGTGCCCATGTGACACAACTATATATACATCCATTGAAGAATTTTCAGGTGTCTTTGATTTTTCCGGCTCAAACCTAACTTTACCACTTTAAATGAGGAGTTAGGTCAATTTTAAAAACTATTTGTTATAAAAACCTGTTTTTTTATTTAATTATACACTTAAACTATTTTATTTTGTTTTATATGTATCTATGCTATATACAATCATAGACATACTAGTGTACTAAATTTTTTTTATTTAGATACACTAATATATACCAATTACTAAGAAAGAACATTAAATTGTATATACAAAAAGTTCAAGTGTGACATCCCACATCGCCCAGGGGAGTGATCCTTAAATGTATATTTGTGACATCCCACATCGCCCAGGGGAGTAATCCTTAAATGTATATTCCCATCTCTATCTAGCACGAGGCATTTTGGGAGCTCACTGGCTTCGGGTTCCATAGGAACTCCGAAGTTAAGCGAGAAGGAGGCTAGAGCACTCCCATGATGGGTGACCCACTGGGAAGTTGCTCGTGAGTTCCCAGAAACAAAACCGTGAGGGTGTGGTCGGGGCCCAAAGCGGACAATATCGTGCCACGGTGGTGGGGCCCGGGAAGTGATCCGCCCCGGGCCGGGATGTGACAATTGGTATCAGAGCCTATCCCTGGCCGGAATTGTGTTGACGAGGACGTCAGGCCCCTAAGGGGGGGTGGATTGTGACATCCCACATCGCCCAAGGGAGTGATCCTTAAATGTATATTCTCATCTCTACCTAGCACGAGGCCTTTTGGGAGCTCACTGGCTTCGGGTTCCGTAGGAACTCTTAAGTTAAGCGAGAAGGAGGCTAGAGCACTCCCATGATGGGTGACCCACTAGGAAGTTGCTCGTGAGTTCCCAGAAACAAAACCGTGAGGTCGTGGTCGAAGCCCAAAGCGGACAATATCATGCCACGGTGGTGGAGCGGGCTCGAGAAGTGATCCGCCCCGAGCCGGGGTGTGACAATTGGTATCAAAACCTAACCTTGGCCGCGTGTGTGCCGAAGAGGACGTCAGGCCCCTAAGGGGGGTGGATTGTGACATCCCACATCGCTCAGGGGAGTGATCCTTAAATGTATATTCCCATCCCTATCTAGCACAAGGCATTTTGGGAGCTCATTGGCTTCGGGTTCCATCGGAACTCAGAAGTTAAGCGAGAAGGGGGTTAGAGCACTCCTATGATGGGTGACCCACTGGGAAGTTGCTCGTGAGTTCCCAGAAACAAAACTGTGAGGGCGGGCCCAAAGCGGACAATATCGTGCTACGGTGGTAGAGCAGGCCCGGGAAGTGATCCGCCTCGGGCGGGGATGTGACATCAAGAATATCCAAAAACTTGTAAAATGTAAGAATTCCAAAATATTTTAAAATTTTCTCATTCCAAATTGGTAATAAATTATTCGAAACTATTTGGAATGGAAAATGAAAACTTTGTTTTTAATTTGATCTATCCAAAAAGGGTTTTTGTCACAAATGGTCCCTGAAATTGACCTACCTAATCAAGATGGTCCCTGAAATTGAAAATCAATCAATGTCATCCTTGAAATTGGATGGTGTAAATCAATGTCATCCTTCTGTTTGAATTCAGTTAAAAAATTTGTTAGTGTGCTGACGTGGCACATTGTTGTAGATACCCTCTCCAATATTATGATGCCATGTAAATTAGAATAACAAGATTTTAATTTTAATTAAATAGAAAAAATAAAATAAATGCCCGACTCCATCCTTTCTTGACGGGCGTCATCTCGAGTCGCCGGAAAGCTAGGCACAAGAATTTCAGTCTTTCTCTATTAATTGATGCCATGATTGTTGACCGGTTCAATCCATCTAAGCCATAAAACTTTAATGATTGACAACAAAGCCTCACGGGTTCATCCCGGCCACCTCCTTCCTACACTCGCGGCTCATGCGGCCGGCCTTCTCCTTCCATTTAGGCGATCCCTTTACTCCCTAACAAAACCCACCCTCTCTCGACTCCCCCCCCCCCCCCCCCCCCCAACTCCCCAATTTTCCCACACCCAAAACCCACTGTTCCCGATAGGCGACTTAACGGACCTCCAAACAACGCCGTCCAATGCCGCGACCACCACCTCCCCCCGCCCTCCACCAACCATCTCTCCATCTGCTAAGATAACTGGAGTGAGGACGCCACGTCGACTCTTGTCGACGCTTGGAGCCGTCGTTACCTCGAGCTCAATGCTAGAATCTCCACCAGAAGGACTGGCATGAAATCGTTGACGAAGACAATGACTCTTTTTTTTTCTTTTTTTTTTGTTTGAAACAAATTTATTTATTTATAATTAAAAATAAACTTTTATCTAATAATCTACATGGCATCATAATATTGGAGTGGGTGCCCTACAATGTGCCACGTTAGCACACTAACAAATTTTCTAACGGAATTCAAACAGAAGGATGATATTGATTTACACCATCCAATTTTAGGGATGACATTGATTGATTTTCAATTTCAGGGACCATCTTGATTGGGTAGGTCAATTTTAGGGACTATTTGTGATAAAAACCCATCCAAAAATCAGCCATAGCTGAGACTAGACAGTATTAAGACTGATCATCTTAGTTTCGTCCTATAGAATTACCACTTTTGGAGATGGAATACGTTGGATATTTGTCGAGTTTAACTAATCACCATTGTTAAGTACATCAAACATGAACCTGATAATTAGTTCATTTCAAATGTTCATGTTCTTTCTAGTCCCACCTACTAAACGGGGCCATAAATTCTGCCGGATACGGATAAACTTTGCCCGTGTGTTTGAGAAAAGACAATTTAGAGGCCATAAATTCTGCCGGATAAGGATAAACTTTGCCCGTGTGTTTGAGAAAAGACAATTTAGATCTCATGATGGATGAACAGTAAATCTCTCGTGTGTTCGTTCAATCAATATATGATGGTGATGACGGTGGTCATGTTAATGTTCGTAGATATCGATGATTCTATGAGGCCAATTAAACATATATGGATAACATGAAAGAAAAAAAAGGTGTTCTATGATGGGATTTCATGCGAATGGATGAAGGTGACAAGGCAAACACCAAAAACTTCCCAACAGGGCTCACCACAAGGCACAAATTCCTCTACTAAGTGGCCAAGTTGAAGAAGCACTTGACCTTACAGAGGCTGAAAAATTGTACCATCTTGTGCAAACTCTCTTTTTTACTTCTCATCGTGGGGCTTTTGAGGTACCAGGGTTATCTAATTGGGTACTTGATTACTTATGCACGTGTGGAATTAAAAATCTCTCTTATAATTCCAACAAGTAATGGAAGTTTGTATTTTTTTTCTGGTACCAGATAGAAGACCACTAATTATCAAAAGGTCAACCCTAGATTGGAACAAGTGCTACACACCCATGGTAGTAATGCAGTAGTAATGGATGTTGAAAGTTGCCTCACTTGATGGGACTTGCCGACATGCTTTGACAATTTGGCATGTAGTTATGCACTGGTGGTAGCATTTGGATATGTAAGCCCCTGAATTTCTAGATGGCTGTCTGATTATGACAATTTTCATATTAAATGAAATAAGTGTGTAGTTGAATGAGATCAAAATACATGAAGTTTTATATATATGTGAGAGACAGATGACGTGACTAGACACCTATATTCAAAAGTTTTTCTTGCGAATTATAGTATAGAAGAAACCATAAATCTTTCAACATTTTATTTCCTTCACTATCACCATCATATATCTCTCATCCATTTCATAAAAGAGAAACATGAGCCATGCTTCTTCATTCAGTTGGCATGGTCCAAAATGTTTGGAGAAGTACATTTCGTTGCAACGAAAAATGGTATATGTTTGCTAATTCAGGTTGGCTTTGAGTCTGAAATCTAGAAATAGGCTTGTATATGATTTTTTATTGTAAAAAAGCAACAGTGAAATTATGAGATTACGAACAATAGTTAGGGAAGTGGTTTTTCATTGACTCGATTTTAGCTTCAAATGGATGTTTAGGCCCATCAGTGTGGCTTGCGGGCCAAGAAAAAGTGTGACATCATTGCATTTTGTTATTGTTAGGGGATTTTTTCACGGACTGGATCCTTCCAAACCAATGTAGTTGCTTTGCAATTACCCGTAGTTATTTCTTGTTGGTTTAGAAGATATCTCTTCAGGACGGAGAAGAAATGGTAAAAGAAAGTAAAGAATGGAAGAAAGGAAAATTCATGAACAATTGATCACGTCCGTACATAAAATCCGTACATTGGAAACTCCTATACATTCCTGTTAGTAAAGATGATTACAATTCCCTGGTGCACATAACAGAAAGTGTTTCTTGAGTTACCAAGAAACTCAATGAAATTTAACAATTTGTTTGCTAATTACCCTGTCGGTTTGCTAATAACACCACCAGTTATCTAGAAGCATAATATAAATTATGATAGCTTCCCAAATTAGAGCCGGTAATGGTAGGCACCTTGTTGCAAGATATAGTTGTGGTAGGCGCCCTAAGGAGCATTCGTGTTTGGGTACGATCCTTGTTGAGAGCTCAATTGTTAGGGGCTTTCCTGAGCATTTATTCGGTAGGGGCAGTACGAAGCATTGACTTGATAAGGGCTATGCTGAGGATTGATTCGGTATGGGCTGTGCTGAGGATTGATTTGGTAGGGGCTTTGCTGAGGATTCATCTCGTGGTAGGAGACTTGCGGAGCATTTACATAGCGGTAGGAACCAGATTGAGAACTCACATTTTGATCTGCAGAAGCCAAGAATGCCCGAAGGGTATTCTGTGCTGCATTAAAATTGTTCAGAACCACTGATCTCAACAGAATGCTCAGAGCCACCACCGTGGGAGTCTTGGAGCTGCGCTCTTGATACGTCAACCTAAATAGCAATTTCAAAAGGCTAGGTGTATAATTTGCTTTGTCAAATCCGTTGGTATACTACCATTTCTCTTATCCTACTACTCTCACAAGGTTCTGAAAATATACCTCTCTAATTGTGGAAATGCTGCGCCCTACTGTTCCAGGAAAATCGACTGCATTCGTTGGGACCTTACCCTCCATATCATAGTTGACCCTTGGATAGCTGGAACAACATAAAACAAGCACACAAATCAGGTTGATAAAATATGAGTATTACTTTGTACACAAGTATGAATACTTCCATACCCAGAAGCAGTTGGAGGAATCTGATAACTCTGTGGTTTACAAGGAACTTTTAGCAATCATTCACAGACATGTCATTTCCACTTATCTAGATTTACTTTGTTATTTTATTACCGTCTTGACAAGAATTCTGGTTCAATATATGGGCATTTTCATACATAAGCTGTGGATCGCATGTACTGTTATTTCTAAGCAGGTCATATATCCTCTTAATTGCCTAGAATTCCATCTAAAAAGCAACCAGATGCACATAAAACATTTTATAATGTATCTAATACTCATACAGAAAGCAAGACATCCGTGTTCTGTAATAAATATGAGGTCAAAATGGTAAATATCAGTTGAATCTCATTTGGAGATACCCAATTACTCATTGCTGCAAGCTTCACTTTATGAGAACCATTTCTTGCCATCAACAGAATGCCTCCTTTCACCAGTTCTGCCATAATCAGTGCCTTGAGCATGCACAACTTTTAACTTGATAATCCTATGATGGGGATTGGGATAATAATCAAGATATCGACAGTGATGCTCACGGTGTTCACATATCTAGAAAGTTCAATTCTACTACTGGTTCTTCTGGGAAACATTGTTACACTATTTAAGACATGATTAACAATTTCAAGGCAGTTTATTATTTAAGCTCTTGAGTAATTTGTGACCTTTCAGTTAAAAATAAACTCTTCATAAAAAATTTAAGTACAAAAGAAAAAAAGTTGTCAATCTCATGAAAAAAATCAACTAAAAACTAACTGCAAAACAAAGGCAATCAAATCAATACTCCTCCCAACCAAGATAAACCAAAAAGTTGGCCTATCATCCTTCGAGTAAACACGAATATCAGCCTGAGTTCTCCCTCTCATCTCATTTATAACTTACCTCCTTGTCCAAGGAGGCATCCAAGTACAAGAAGCCTAGTAGTGATTATGCCTTTATCGGAGAATTCACTTGTTCTGTTCTGAAGCTCAAGAATTGTCTCAATGGTTTGTGATCTGGGATTCCACAAAGACTGAAAAAGTATGAGCAAGGTGATCCACTGCTAGCATATTCTTGATCCTCAGGCACCAGCAAACAGTTGGTGCACAGTACGTTGTCCTTGCAAATAACACTTCTAAGCCAATATGAAAAGAAGTTAAAGACAGGAAATGGCTGTGTATCACAAAATGGCATACCTCAAAAGCAGAGACGTGAATTACACTTTCTTCTGAATCCTTTGATGCATCCTGAACATGAATACTGGCTCCTGTTTCCAGTTGTAATTGTTTTACATTAAAACCGCCCTTGCCAATAACCCACCAAATTTCCCAGCTGAACACAAAATTTTCATGACAACTCAGCTAAAGCTAGAGCTTCACCCCCATGTCCAGGAGGAAAACCATTAAAACCACCCCGGATGAATCCAGACCGGTTTTCCTATCCTCCTGTCCATGGCATTGGCGACATAGTGTGGGAAGGAGCCCGATTAGACAACATTGGATTTCTAGGTGAAGGGAAAGGCACAGGAAAGCCTGAAGGAGGCTTGTCCTTCCTAGGATTCTGATGCAGTAGATTAGACACTTCATAAAATGCCCTCTTTGTCACATTTGGTTTTGCAGATATCTCTCACTTATGTTGAAAGTTAATATAGGCACCAAAAAACAAATAACAAAGAACTTTTCATGTGAGTTTCATATAAGCATGTTTGGAGATTGAAAGTGACCAAGCTACAAAATCATATGCTTTTACAAATGTAAAAAGAAGACAAGAAAAATCTCAATACACCCACAAGTTTCCAGCGGCAGACTTCACTGGCACAAAGTGACTGCATACGTGGACCACTGGACCTTCATTTGTATACATAGACATATTTAGGGTATACATTTTGAGCACCAATAAATTTCCCAATAATAACATACACAGCTGGGAACGCATATTAAATTAAAAACAACAAAAATCATTTCTAATACAAAAATAAGTTTGAAAAAAAATTAACTTTAATCAACAGATGAGCTCATACGACGTCATAAGATTTGCTCTATTAGCTCAATCAAAAGTCTAATGCCATCTACGTCATATAAAATCTTCTTTTGGAACATTATTTCCTATGGCATACCTCAAAAGCAGATACGGTAATTACACTTTCTTCTGAATCCTGTGATGCATCCTGAACATGAATACTGGCTCCTGTTTCCAGTTGTAATTGTTTTACATTAAAACCGCCCTTGCCAATAACCCCACCAAATTTCCCTCCCAGCTGAATACAAAATTTTCATGAAAACTCAGCTAGAGCTAGAGCTTCACCGCCATGTCCAGGAGGAAAACCATTAAAACCACCTCGGCCAAATCCAGAACGGTTTTCTTATCCTCCTGTGGCATTGGCAACATAGTGTGGGAAGGAGCCCGATTAGACAACATTGGATTTCTAGGTGAAAGAAAGGCATAGGAAAGATTGAAGGAGGCTTGTCCTTCCTAGGATTCTGATGCAATAGATTAGACACTTCATAAAGTGCCCTCTTTGTCATATTTGGTTTTGCAGATATCTCTCACTTTTGTTGGAAGTTATAGGCACCAAAAAACAAATAACAAAGAACTTTTCATGAGAGTTTCATACAAGTTTCCAGCGGCAGACTTCACTGGCACAAAGTGATTGCATACATGGACCGCTGGACCTTCATTTGTATACAGACATATTTGGGGTATATATTTTGAGCACCAATAAATTTCCCAATAACAACACACAGCTGGGAACACATATTAAATTAAAAACAACAAACTCATTTCTAACACAAAAATAAGTTTGAAAAAAAATCAACTTTAATCAACAAATGAGCTCATATGACGTCATAAGATTTGCTCTATTAGCGCAATCAAAAGTCTAATGCCATCTACATCATATAAAATCTTCTTTTGGAACATTATTTCCTATGTTAGAGAACATGCAAGGAGCACAAAAATTGAAAGAGTACCAGCATCAATTCATCAGTTTCCATAGCACAAATTGGAAGCTGATCTGCAGGAAGGACAACCTACTATATTGTTTGGAATTAGAAGTCTTGTGGTAACAACACTGTTCTCGTTGTCATCATCAAATGTAACTCCACCAAAACGATCTTCCTCTACAATCCTGTCATGAACTTTCAACAGAGCATCCAGGGCAGCACAATGCGGCTCCATTTGATTTCCCTCAGCTAAATTTTCATGGTTATTTGGTTTGCTTAAAATTTTTGTTGGAGAGCTATAGATAATAATTACTCTCTCATCTGAGCCAAGAACAGAATCAGAAACCTTAATCTTTGCCAGGGGTCTCCTCTAAGGGCTTTGCCACCCTTCCGAATAACACCACCGATCTTTTTAGAAGGGCAGAGAATACGATACACAGTTTTGAGCAATTGATAATCCTCTGAAGGTTGCTTACTGCTTGAATCATTCCACTTTCCTTTCTTGTAGTTGTTGTTACCCCCTCGTCTTTTAAACTGGATATTAGGGCGTTTCTTGAAAAAGTTTCGATTGTTCCCATCCTCATACCCCTCAATACTAAAAACTAATAACTGAATCGGACTAAATTTTAAGCAAACCTTAATACCTGGGTTAAACAAAACAATAACAAAAGTCGCCATTACTGCAAAAGAGCTGAATGCCATACTAATTTTCTCAAGCAATGAAACTGGGCTCATCATTTCCAATTTCGAACGGAACACTAAATTAAGCAAAAGCAATTGAATTCAGGGACTGCCAATACAAAAGTTCAATTATACATTGTAAAGCTTGTAGTTAAAAAACGTACCTTGATCCAGTAAAGTATTTACAACGAGGTAGCAGCCGTAATTGGTGAGTGTTCGGCTTCGAGCCATCGCCCTAGGCTTCCAAAAACCAAACATACTCACCTCAACTACAAAACTGGAAGCAAAAAGGACACACCTTATGGGATAACCAAGCTCATACAATATCAAATTCAAGCATTTCCTTTTCTGGGAACTAACCAAAACAAATAATGCAAGACAAAAGTTGGAATCTTTAGTTAATTAACGACAGGAAACAATGATATAAGTGGAGGGTGATCGGAGAAATGAGAAGAACATAGCACAGGCCAGTCAGTAAAACTGTAAGATTATGGTTTGTCAGGAAGTTAATGAAAAGTTTTTACCTTTTTACGTACCAGAGCGCGCGCGCTCAAGAGAGAGAGAGAGAGAGAGAGAGAATCAGATGTAAAGGGAGTGTGGCTACCGCTTGCCGGGGCGACTGGCGGTCCCCATCTTCGGAGAGGAGAGAGATGAATCGAGGTAATGGAGCTTGGAGTCTTGAACTTGCAGAGTTTTGCCTGTATTTTTTTTTCGGTGGAAAACGAGGTGGGCTTCGACCCATTTCAAATTCGTAGGAAAGGCCTAACTTAACTTCGACCCGTCTCAAATTGGACATGTCACAAGAGGTCCTACGCATGACCAATTTGAAAAAAAATCCCCGAAATATTGGAAGACTATTCGTGGGTTTAGATTTTGCAGTATACTCAGAATATAAATCGATACATCACGTGTTATAATATAAGGAGAGAGACACGAAAAATGTATATTTATTCAGTATTCATTTATATTATGACACGTAATGTACCGACTTGTATTCCAGATAGATGAAAAAATTTCTTCCTTTACGGGTGTTAATTCCAACATCCTATGGAGTTGATCCTCGAGGGATAACTAAAGATTTCATTGTTTGAAACTTTAAAATAAAGGATAAAATTTAGTGACAGTCCATTCAAATAGGAGTAAACTGTGGTGTTACTCCATCCAATATTTCTTCATCAACTTCTACAAGTTAGGTTATTATTCTTACAAAGACAACACCAAACTAGATTTCTTCTCGCTCAAGAAAGCCCCAAGAGCATTTAGCACTTAACTAGTTTGGTATTTTTCATCGTTCCTACATGAAACAATGCAACGTCTGAGTGTTTTTCAGTCACGACCTTCGCAAGCAGATACTTTGATGGAAACAGTTTATGAATAGGGATGCCCATTGCACCATTCAATCATCCAATTCATCCCTAAAATTCTGCCAAGGATTTTGTCAACAATGTCCTTATCGTATTTTCTTTTCATAAAATAAGGCTTAATCAGATAAAGGGTTTCTGTGGTAATAGAGTATTCAAAAGATAGCCCATATAGTGAAAAAAATTAAGAATTGAACCCTCGTGAAAGAGACTATTAGGAATTGAGCCCAGGATTAAAAACAATAGGCCTTCCTTCCCATTTTAGCTCACCGATTCATCCAGAACCAATTTCATGTAATTTGGCTTGCTTTGTTTTTCTTACAACTTGAATTGTTTGAGTCATTTGATTAATGGGGTTTTTATTGTTTCTTTGTTTTGGGTTTTAATGAGTTCAGTTGGAAGAATCCCCACCGAAATATGTTTGGGTTTTGAACAGAAGAAAGCATCAGAGAGACAAAATTTGCAGTCAAAATCGTTCTCCACGCCTGCAAATCTGTGAGAGTTGAGATGTGGGTTATCAGTGGAGGTGAAATGAGAGTTCTCCGTTTTGCCAATGTGAAAGAGAAAGACGTGGAATGGGTTAACAAATGAAAGGTGTCTAATTTAACCTTGCACATGAGACTCACGGGCAGCATATTAACGATACTTAACATAAATTTTAACTTGGGGTTCAATTACTAACAGTCATCACCACAAGGGTTTATTTCTTAATTTGTTTACTATAGGGGATATTTTTCGAATACTATATCATTACGGGGACCATTTTTCCGATTTAACTTGCCAAACAAAGAAAAAGCAATTAACGTTATAAATATGTCAAACATCAATTGTGCTTCAAGTGTTATGAATTATTTTATTTTTTTCCATTCGTATGGCAAAGTCTTGCATTGTATATTAGTCTAGGTACCATAGTGTAGGTACAATATTAGTGTAGATAATATCGTTTGTGAAAAAAAAAAGGTTTAGATAACATGCCAACAACATTACACAGGAAATTAAAGAAAAGTATACTACTTATTAGTAACGTTTATTCTTAACGAAAATTACAATTTCTTTAAAATAAACTATGATGTGGGATATGAATGCTAACATAAATACAGGGTTAAAATACTAAACATTCTTGAAGTTGGAGTTTTATTACCGAATCCGGAACACATACATTATACATTCTTTAGGCCCAAAAACATAAAGAGTGCAGAAATCCTTTATCATTATTCTTTAAACAAATCCTAAAAACTTCCTCAAAAGTGACAGAAACAAATATCAACGCAAAATGAGTAAACAGTTTAAGACGAACTGAAAGACCAAGGTTTGTTTTTTTTGTTGATAAAAAATATTCCAGCTCCGTAAGTAGAAATGAAGATCTCAACAAGAAAGGAAAATTGCATCCATACAAAGGAGACAACCGGAACACTAGCAAGTAAAATCATCGGATACACTATCCACTTTCTTGCTTCCAGCATAAGAAAAAGGGTTGAAGAAAACGCGATCATCATGGTAATGTTAGAGGAGAAGAGGGTGAAAAGGCCTATCATCATCTTTGTTGGCAGTGATTTAAGAAAATCATCTTCAGCATAACGCGAGTTGAGAATTCCTAAGAATGTCACGACTGAAGTTGTGGAAGAAAAAAGTGAAAAGACATCCGCAACTATAAAGACCATAAATATCCTTTTATTTAGGAACACGGGAAAGCCTTCTTTGCTCCCACCAGGAACTGAGAATACTGCAATAAACATGATTGTAACAATAAGAGCAGCTACAACCGTACAAGAAGTTGCAGTTGCTTTCATTGATCTTTCACCTTCGTTTGCCAATTCTTTGTGGTTCTTAGTAAATAGATCGCGGGCGGTCATGCCATCTGGATGGTTAACAACTTCAAGAAACTTGGAAGGTACAATTTTCTCCACCTCCTGCATTTCAGTGAATAGAAGAAACTCAAATTTTCTTTAATTTATTTTCTTCAAAGGCACTCAAATCTAACCCCAAGTAATTAATACTTTTGTACTCTTACAAATCCTTGATGTATGCCCTTTGACCTTGAATGTATATGCTCAAATCTAATCCCAAATAACCTAACATTCTGAGTTCGTAACAGTAATCAAAATTTTATTTTTGTGATTTTATTTTTAATTTGGTTGTTTCCTATTTGAAAGTGCAAATTGCTGTCACAAATAATCAAGTTTTAATTGGTATAGTTTCCAAATAATCAAGTAATATACCGATTGACCACCTGGCTAGAACTTTATACAGAAAGCCTATCAATTTATAGACCAATTGGTGATAAACTCATTTTTCTTTGACTCACTACGTCTTAAATCTAAACCCTTATCCATTTAGTCTAGCTTAAAATAGTAATATTATTTATAAAATTTTGGTTCCGATTTCGGCCAATTATAAATAGAAATTATCTCCATTTTGTACTAAGCTATGTTCCTTTTAATTCACGCCCTAAGAAGAGAGGTGGTGTTTAAATAGAATACTCCCATATCGGTTTGAATGAGGCCACGTTTTAGTAGTCACTTAAGTTTGTAATACTTTTTTTATATATAAAGATATTGGTGTTGGTGGTGGTTATATAGGTGTAAGTAGTGGTGGGTTCACATTTATACTAAGTTAGTCATAATTAGATCTCAAACTCGCTATCGATGAGAAAAAAAAAATATATATATATATAGAGGAAGAAATTCGAACCTTAAACCATTGTAATTGTCTTTGCATTTGCAGTGCTGCACATTGGATATGTTTAAGCTGTGCAGGTGGGGATAACCTCGCTGCTGAATGTAGTAAAGTATTGTTGAACTTATCTACTCTGGATTCAGTACGAACATTCATGATTCGGATAAATTCATGGAAAAAGTTATAGACTTTTTCTTGACGGCATTCAATGGAAAACTGAAACATGCCCTTTCCATTTTCGTCATATATCCCTAAAGCTAGGATATTTGCTGTAAACAGCTGACGAAGAAACTCATCATTCCCATGTTCAACAGCTTTGAAGAGTGCTGTTTGTACGGAACTTCCTTGCATTTGTTTAAGGCTTAAACCTTCTGTCATTTTGCACATGCCTTGTAAAACTTCAAGGGATTGGACATGGATCTGTTTCATTTTGTATATGTGATCGATTCCTAGGTGGACATAGAAAAATAATTAATCATTAAGTTTCAAAAGTACGACCAAAAGAAGTTCTCAGCGATGACTGGATAAATGTTAGAGTAAAACTTAAATGAAAAGATTAACAAAGTGTTGACAAGAAGCATTACCGAAAAGTTTACGGAGATTTGAGACGAGCCCTCGCAGTAAAGCCATAACTACATTGCAAATACAAAATGTTTTGAATAAATAGCTATTCAAAGAATTTGTTAATTAGGTATGATCTATAACAAAGTAAAAGATGCGCCTGAGGACATAACTCTCGTTTTACTATATAGGGTACTGGGAAAAAAAATGCATAGTTCCATCTTACTTGGATATTTCATACCTGAGCGAATTATGAGATCCCTTTGATCATTAACCGGGTCATTGGCTTGTTTTTGAACATCTATGCGAACATCACGGATCCCAGAAGCATGTCGTATGTGTATACCTATCAAGAAAATAAACACATTCCTCTAGTCAATATATAGAACTTTTTTTTAGTCGAGGGTCTGGACGCATTGAACCTTTTCTTTTACTGTATAAATATTTATGTCTGTGAAAAGAGAAGTTAAGGTGTGCATACCCAAAATAAATGATTAATGGACACTGATAACGATAAAAGTACACATTAAATTTTTTAACACTTATTTTTAGACACTAAAAAATAAACTCAAGAGGAAAAATAACTTACACTATAATATTTGAGCAAGACCCAAAACCAAAATTCTAATTTAACTCATAACCTCAAACACCACATATTGAAGTTGTGCCGCTATAGAACTCATCGCATCTCACCTTAAAAAAAATTGTGAAACAATTGAGGGATCTGTGAACTCGAACTTGAAACACGTTTGTATATGAGTACATCAAATATAAGTTTGTCTTATTTGTCTATTTGTATGCAAGGGACTTACCGGTGAAGACAAACAAAAGAGCCATTTAGGTTTTGGCGCATTGTTTTACTATTTATTGACTTAAACTAGTGAAGAAAAGCATAGTGTGGATACAAATTAATCACGCCCAATCATAGCATGTCAAGTGGATTATAAGCTCAATTTGTCGGAACTACCTTCGATATCATGAGAAACCACCATCTCCACTCTAAGTGGGTTAAGCAGACCAACCCTCTAAGGACCGGCAAATGCCCACAATTATCAGGCCCTAACCCCCGATTCTCGCCAAGCTAGCTAGCAACCATTTTGTTTTTCTTCGAGGGACATGGTTGTCGACCCCTTGCACCTAAATCATATATAAAGTTGAGGTTCAACTATAAAATTAATTGACAATATACGGAGTAATCCAATCCCTTATAAATCCTTGCAAGGTTTCTCTTTTCACCAATGTGGGACTCTTTACCTTCACATCATCACTCAGCCCCTTATGTGTGATTAACTTTTGAACTAAACACGTGGACAACACAAATTGGATGATGTTGAGCATGTGTGACCATTGGACTTCATAACCTACAGGTATCTAAGCAAGCAGGGGAAGGGAGACTTGTTGACTTGCCTAAGCCCGCTACGGCCTACTAGTAGACGATTTATGAACCTCTTCCACTATGAATAGCCAAATCATACAAGGAAACTGGTTTATCACAAACTCTATTTAGAATTCTCTACTGAATTTTAGTTTTTTTCAAACACTTTTTGACTTAGACATTGGAGACAGAAATCTCCATCCAGACATAGAATGCATTTTATTGTTTTAATTTTTTCATATTAAGTATAAAATATATATAAAAAAAATTAGGTTTTGAGATAAATCAAATTGCGGGAATCGTGTGCAGGTCTCCTTGCATGTATAACATTTAGGAAATATCCTATTGAAAAACCGGCCGACGCCCACCCAACTAGAGGGACAGAGAAATTAATAAAGTATAAAATTCATCATAGAATAAAGAATGTAGTTACTAACTGTTATAGATCCATTGTTGCCAGAATCTGAGACGTGTTCCACTTAAAAAGAGAGGGCATACAAGCCAATTCCTGTAAAAGTGTTTTCCCAATAGAGTTTGTGGCAAATGCTAAGTTTGGACATCGCTGAATTAAATCCAATGCAATATCTACAATAGGTAAAAAGAAGAATTATATACATGAAAAAAGTAAGTAATCAATATTTGTTTGGCAAAATGCTATTTAAACACATTCTCAAGTACCGGTGAGTTCTATAAATAATGAAACAGTCCACCTTAGTTAGAGTGTCAGAAAATGTGTGCGAATATTGTATCTAAAACATTTATGTACCCAATTCTTTGGAGCTAAAACAGTGGGAAATAAGATCAGCACCAGTCCGACAGTTATCTTGGGTCGACGTCAAAGCTTCCAATGGAGTAACTGAATAGAGATAGCGAGCCAATCCCCAGTGGCCGCCATGACAAGCCATGATCAGTGGGATCATATTCTGGAGATTGCATGGTATGCAAAGTAATCTCTTGTTCTTTTCGATTATGCATCTAGCCACTTCGGGTCCTATTAGGGTAGCTAAAGCTATAGCTGTGACACCATTAGCGTCTTCTATTTCCAAGTCTTCCTCTGTCATCCACTCCACTACCTCTTTCCCCATATATTCGTTTTCCATTGAAACTGCCATGTGAAGAGCTGTCAAGCCTGATAATGAACCTCTTTCTCTGATTGCGGCGGGATGCATAGTAAGATACTTCTTTGCAGAACTCCAGTCACCTTTTGCAACAGCATCAATCAAGGGTTGATGGTGGGGGAACTCGTTGAAGTCGCCGTTAGTTTTATAATACTCTGTCAAGTAATATTATTTATTGTTTGTTAACTAAACGTCAAGAATTTTGGGACGAATTATACATAATGTTGAAATAAAAGAGAACTGAATCAAATAAAATTAAACAAAACAATAGAGATTCATACATGCTGCAGTAGATATCACATAATATTACTACGTACGTACCCTCACTACGCGTCAGACCGGTATTCAGCTCTTCATGTGCCATCAAAGGCACATCCTCTGCATCGATCACGCACGGTGACTTTATTAGAAGAAGAATACTAAATCTTAATAGGTATAATATTGGAATTTACTTGGAAAGGAGACATGTAGTACGTGCGTACACATACCTGTGTTTTCCAAGGCTTGATCGTCCGGCTTCAACTTTTCAGCCAAAGTATCCCAGGCGACTTTGGCCGAGCTAATGCCCCGGATAACAAAATGAGTATCATCCCCGCAACAAGTATGGATTGCGTGTAAAACCTTGGCATTATTCTTCCTCCAAACCATAAATTCCGCTTCACCATCTTCTTGTCTAGGAGGTTCAGAGGTCCCTTCCACAAACTCCCAAAGCTCTTCAGCCAACAAGTAGGTTTTAAAGTGGAAACTCCAATCTTCATAATTATCATGACTAAGAACTTTAAGATTAGCAATTACACTAGAAACAACTGTATCTGCCATGTTCAATCTGCAAATGTAATCAATTATTCAAAGTGATATTAGGTCGATTAATTAAGAAAATAATGAAACAAAACAATATAACTAACTCACTCTGCTCGATCGAGTAGTGGCAATCTTCAAAAATAAGTAAGCTGCAGCTATTATCCAATGAGCTTAAGTAAATTCCCAATCTGTGCACTTAGAGTGACTACACTTCTGATGTATATATAGATGTATAGCAAATGAGCGATGAAAAAGGACAAGAGACTCGGAAGACTATGCCACCGAATACTACATTAGTTTCAGCCATACACTTCTTGTCTTCAATAATTAACGGGGATAATACTTGTCTTCAATAATTATGTGGCCCAATAAAATTGGGAGAGACTTCTATCTACTTGCAGCCATACGAAACTGCTTGGGGCATTTAGATTTAAAAGGGCGTAAATAAGATTATTTTGTATTATAACCTGAATGTTTTTATAATTCTAATTTTAGTTTTTTTTTTTTTAACAAAAGATAACATTTACACTACAATAGTATCTAATTTTACTTTAAAATCTAAAATTATTATCACACCATATTAAATGCCCTTACCTACTTTTGTTGTTTTTTATTTTCATTCTAAAATTCCTAATTTAATATCAATTAAGGCTTAAAAATAGGAATTTTGATTTCTACAAATCAATTAAAAAAATTTAAATGGAAGATTTTTAAATAACATTTTGTTAATGAGAAATAAACTGTGTATAAAAATTTCTACAGATAATGCACAAAACCAAACAAATGTATTAATATGTCGACACAATATACTATAACCATAGCAAGTAGGCTAGTTGTAAGGGCGCCAACTACGGGCTTCCCAATAAACAAAAAAATGTGGGAGGTTCCGAGTTTGATGCTCCGAGTTGGTGGAGAAAAATTTGTGTGAGGCTTGGCATGCCACTGGACTTTGCTGAGTGGCATTACAATCCACTCAAAAATCATCACATGGCAAGTCTTAAATATTTTTTTTTTCTCATTCTTTTATATTTAAAATTCTCATAATTATTTTTCCACTAATTAATATGCATCAATTTAATGGCTTATATTTTGTTCGTTCCCCCTCCCCCCTTTTTCCCAAATATTCCCTTCAGTTTATGTTGCAGGGCATGCCTGCCTTCTTTAAATTCCCAAACAATCTCATTGTGTAATATTATTTTATTTATCTCTTTGAATATGCCTTTTACGAAGACTGAACCCTTTCCTCATAGCATAAGCATTGCGCACTTGAAGGGCTTCAATGTCAGAATTCACCACCATTCTAATTTTTACATCTTCTTAAAACTCCATTGTCTCAACAACAACCTATCCATTGAAAAAAATAAAAAAATTAGACTACCACTTTAATAAAATACTCATAGTTAAGAACGGAAAAAACTATTGTATAAATATGTGGGTAATTCGTATCAACATATTAACCATAATATTGATTAACATTTAAGCCCTAATATTAGATTAACATGTTAACGAAAACAAATAAAAAATTAGGCTAACATATTAACCCTAATACACCTATATATATGGGTTATTCATGTCAAGTTCACATGATCAAATCAAGTATTGTATAAATAACAAAAAAAACTTAAAGATTCTTGATTGCTTCCCATGACAAAAGTTGGAGAAAGTGATTTTGTTTAGGGTACTGAATTGTTTTTGAAGAACAAAGAGAGAAAAAAGTCGGAGAGACAGAGAAGTGGGCGAGAGAAGAAAGTGAAAGAGTCCTGCAACATAAATTGGAGGGAATATTAGGGATGGATAATCGTGGCTTGACACCAATTGTCCTCCTTTTTTAGAAAGGAAAGAAAACAAAAAAATATCCATTAGATTGATGTATATTAATTAGTGAGAAATATAATTATGAGAATCCTAAATATAAAAGAATGGGAAAAAAAATTATACTTAAGACTTGTCACGTGGGGATTTTTTAGTGGATTGTAGTGCCACTCAGCAAAGTACGGTGGTAAGCCACGCCCCACACAAGTTTTTCCCGAGTTGGTGAGTCTGCGTGACTGTGGTGATGATCAGAGTGAAATTCTCAGCCTCTCCGGGCCTGAAAAGAGTGAATAATTATGGCTTGCCACCAATTGGCCCCCTTTTATATGTGAGAAAAATAAACAATATACTATAAAGGTGTATATTTATAGGTACATGAATATATATTAAAAGTGTCTTTGAATATATATTAAAGGTGTATATGTTAAAAGTGAACAGTACTGGGAGTGTTTCATTAAAACTCCCAAACATATATGTATTGTTACCACTTAAGCAATATATGTATAGCACGATCATTATGGTAGTCTTTTTCTCCTACCATTTTTAGGAGGTTCTCTCCACGTTGACAAAGATTTGTTTTTATAGAAACATGCATGATATTTAGAAACACATTGTAATGTTTTGGAGTAATTAGAAGTCCTTACATTTTTTTCAATTTGTTTAGACTAAACATTTGTTTCTTTATAAAATTTGATTAATTGTCCACTCACTATGTTTCTATTTATTTAATATATATCCACTTAAGCTAGCTAACAACTAATTTCCTACAATCTAGAAATTTTAAATTCGTGGCTTTTTTTATTAAAAATATTAATTT
Organism: Heteromeles arbutifolia; assembly: GCA_024362995.1. NCBI lineage: Eukaryota > Viridiplantae > Streptophyta > Magnoliopsida > Rosales > Rosaceae > Heteromeles > Heteromeles arbutifolia. The sequence goes on from JANCRC010000007.1 coordinate 6,194,832, forward strand.
AACTAATTCCTCATTGTCACTAAAAAAGAGGTAATTTTTTATTTCTATTGATATATTTATTAATTAGTCTTCTAAAATTGCCATAATGAGAGATGCATATAACTACAACAAATGCACAGGTAAAAGAATAAGAGAAATTTTATTTGAATCCATATAACATCTTTCTACAGCCAGTTTTAACTTTAAATGTGAATTGTCTCTTTTACCCTATTGCATAATTACCATCATGTACAAGATGAAATTAACAATAAAACTAAAATTTATCAATAAACCCACATCCAATAATTTTAGAGCTTGTTCTCTAATTGGATAGTTCAGCACCAAATTGGCTTTGGAGTAAACGATTTCCTCAGCTTTGAGAAAAACCAATAAGGAGCTTCTCTTGCCATTCTTTGTTCTTCTTAGTAGCAGAGCTATGGATCTCATTTTTACAACCCTAATTGATAGCTAATTAGATTGGGTTAAAGTTTTTTTTTTTCTTTCTACTTTCTGCATTTTATGAGTAGGAGAACATAATTGTAGTGTATAATGCTGAATTTTTATTTATTTGGTTTTTTTAAAGTGTTGTACTTTGCAATATATGTTGGTTTATGGGCAGAATACACGGACCGTAAAACCCTTTGGGATGGAACTAATTATTTCGTAAAACAACACAGCTGCTCTCAATTTGGGGTGCATAGCGAGAAGAGCTATGAGGAGTCAACAAAATACTAATCCAAGGTGTTATCTGATACCCGTCACTTCCGATGTCCCTAGCGTTTCTCCTAGTGTAGTGAAAGATGCTACTCAAAGGATCACACATCCGATTCGCAGTATAGGCTACATTGTTCAAGTTATGTGAACCCCAATAATATGGAAGATTCATAAACAAGTAGAAAATTCATCAAATTATTCAACTTGTCCTTAGAAGTCGAACGCCATGAAGCTTTCATTCCCATAAAGAAGTAGAAACTACACCAAATTATTCAATTTGGGATTTTATTTTCTAAATGGGTGTCAAGATAAATTTACATTATAAATTGGGTTTCTAAGGGTAGTTTAGGTAGTAAATTTGTGTAACATCCCACATCGCCCAGGGGAGTGATCCTTAAATATATATTCTCATCCCTACCTAGCACGAGGCCTTTTGAGAGCTCACTGGCTTCGGGTTCCGTAGGAACTCCGAAGTTAAGCAAGAAGGGGGCCAGAGCATTCCCAGGATGGGTGACCCATTGAGAATTTGCTCGTGAGTTCCCAGAAACAAAACCGTGAAGGCGTGGTCGGGGCCTAAAGCGGACAATATCGTGCTACGGTGGTGGAGCGGGCCCGGGAATGATCCACCCCGGGCCGGGATGTGACAATTTGGGTTTGAAAAAATATTAATTCTTTAATTAAAAATAATATAGGTGTAGAGAATAAATTGGGTATAAAAAAAGTTATATGGGTTCAAATAAAATTTCTCAAGAATAATAGGGAAAAAAGAAAAGAAAATGAAAGTAAGTAAAAATCTTCTATTATAATTTTTAAAAAGGAATTGTTATTAGCACTCCAAAAATCTCATTTGGCACTCCAAACTTTCTGTAATTAGAAAGAAAAATACACTTGTGAGAAGGGTATAATGAGATTTTTGGAGTGCTAATAACAGTTCCCTTAAAAAAAAAAAAGTTAATAATTATTAGCTGGAATGTAGGTGGTACTAAAAAAACAAAATTCAATATTTAATCTCACACCCAACTTTAATGAAAAATTGATCTTATTTAGGGAAGAGGTTCCTCTCTGGATCCACTTTGTGGGGATCTTAGGGATCTCCACATCCTAGTCGTTCATCATACATCGTGCGGTCAGTTTTCGTCAGGTACTATTTGTGTTTAATTTTAAATAAAAAAGTCAAATGATTTCTGATCACACGATGCACAATGAACGGCTAAGATATGAGGATCCCTAGCATCCCCACAATTTGGATCCGGATGGGATCCAAATTCCTTATTTAGGATTATAATCTAGTTTCCTATACCTTTATTATGTGTCCACCCATTTAACATGGGAACCGGATCCCTTCCGGATTCCTAAAAACTGAGCTTGCTGAGCAATGATTCTGAGCCGTTGAAATTTAATCCAACTGTTACAAACAGAGGGCCCCTCTAAAAGTTATAATAATTGTAATCGTTGAATCAAATTTCAACGGCCTTGATTGATTGCTCAGCAGACTCAATTTTTGGGGATCCGGTTCCTTTAACATGGATCTTTGTATGCTTTTCTTAAGCTGTAATACAATTAACACTCTTAGACCATCTTCAAATGAGATGTCAAAAATGCCACATAAACATATAACGGTAACAAATAATGTACCATTTACTCCAACCAAGATGTCAAATATGACATGGAAAAAAAGGCTAAGCTGACATGGACAAAGAGATGTCAAATTTGAATCTACCTTCAAATTTGATTTTTGATATTTCCAAAGGCATTCCACTTGCCTTACCTTAAATGCTAGCATATTTAAGTATTATTTTATTATTTTTAAACCAATAACTCAACTTTTATTATTTTTGTTTAAAAAAACCATAAATGAAGTAATAAATTTTGGCATACGGGGTGGAAGAAAAATATTAACAATATGTCAAATTGCCAAGTCAGCCACCAAATTTAAATTTGATGTTTTGAATTTAACGTCTCATTTGGAGATGCTCTTAGGTCAAAATCCTAAGTGGACTGCCACTGTGTATATTTGACATCAAAAGACTTTCAAACTGAAGTGTTATCTGCTGACTGGATTTGAAGGTTTTATGATTAGAGCATATCCAAAAGAGATGTCAAAATGACCAAATCAACAATAATGGTAATAAAACACAACAGTAATGTTTTCCAAATGAGAAACCAAATCTGATGTGACATGACATAGAAACACATATTAATTTTTTATTATTTTATTCTCTTCTATATTTTCTCTTTCCTGTGTTTTCTCTTTGTGCAGATCCGGTCCCCTCCCACAGCCACCTCTATCTCAATTCTCCTCATCTCAATCCCTCTTTTCGTTGCCCACCTCTTAACCTAGCTTGTCCAACCCCTATTAGAACCACCTGGTTCACCTACAATATCTTTACTCTAATCTCCCCTCTGCTTGCCAAGTTCCCCACCACTTATTTCCCTACCAAATGAAAATGCTGCGTTCCGCCCCCATCCTCGCCCGTTGGTCTCTTCGAGTCTCTTTCCACACGTGTTCAGGTGGCTGATGTGGCGGTGCTAATCTCAGTGGCGGCAGCGGCTGCTAGTTCTTAAAGGTATTTTGGTGTAGGTGTTTAAGGGTTAGTGCTAATTCGGGGCTTCTTGTACTTTTGTTAAATTATTTGTATTTGTATTCCATTGTTAAATAATATGAATTTTTATTATCAATTATCTATATATGTAAAATTTTGAATTATATTATGAAAAGAAAATAGTGTAATAAAATAATAATTTAATTTAACATATCGGATGAAGAGCAAAATTTAAAAAAATATCAAAATTCCATATAGGCTGTCAAATTCAAAATTTATGCTTAAAATTTGACATCTTCATAGATGATCCTAGGAGTCAAATTTGACATTGATATCAAATTTATTTTTAATTAATTTTAATGGTGGGCCCTTCCATTAACATTTCAACTAATAAAAAATTTGTTTCAACATTTTTTTTTATAATAATTACAACCATTTAAAGATTTATTTTAATAAGAAAATAATATTTGAAAATTCGGTTGAATAAATAGAAAACTTGACATAAGACTTTAAATTGCCATATTAACCATCAATTATAATTTGACTCTTATAATTTAACATTTTCTTTAGAAACGTGGTATTATATTTTTTTCACCAAAAAACTGCTTTAAAGTTAAGCACTAAAATTTTTGGTAAAAGTAAGCAGTTTTGCTGCTTTCATAAAAAGTGGAGCTTAGCTCATTTAATAAATATTTTCAATTTCTGTAATACATTTATTAGTTACCTTAAAGACGTATATCCTTTTACACACACATTCTTTCTCTTAGAAAACAAAGTGGGCACCATTTCCTACCGCTTTACACCACTACCGCCATTACCACCGCCATCACAACCACAACAGCCGATGTTGCCACCCCTACGACCATTGCTGCCTCTGCATCCCCAATTACCATACCCCACATTAACACCACCACCATAATCGCTACCACCAACACCACAACCAACGCCACAACCGCCTATGACTGCAAGCCTGTAACCACCACACCAAACATGGCAAACAAGAAGAATCATAAGTATAAAGTGAGGTTGGATTTTTTTTAAGATTGAGGTGCATACATTATTAGAAAACACACACACACACAAATATTAAAAAATTATCTTAGGAGTTCCTAGAAATTTTTTATTCTAAGTTCCTAGAATTTTTTTATTCTACCCATGCTCTTTAATTTAGGAAATTAAGTGACTACGAACTAATAGAAATATAATTTTTATTTGTCGATTAGTGTAGAATATCATTTAGAATTTAAAAAAAATAAAATAATGAAAGTGAGAAGCTCCTCTCACTCCTCAAACGTCAAAAACCGAATGCGATTTTGCCATCTTAGATTCTTAAGTGATTAGAGAAAGATTCCCGACTCCAAATCTAAATTATATAGCACGTGAACAGTCCACATCAGACGCGGTTTTTGTGGACACTCTCTCTAGTCTCCGCTAATAGAATTGCCCACAACAGACACCGTTCTTTTGGGCACACTCTCTGGTCACCGCTACTGGAACAGTAATCAGACATAGTTTTTCTCGGGCATACTCGATAATGGTACCGTCATACCCAACAACGGCACAGACAATCTGGTTGATTGATTCGGTGTCGGTTAAAAAATAAATATATGTGAGACCGCCATTGCAATGATTATTTTGCATTCACAAAAGAAGCAGGCTGGTCCTTTTCTTGGAGGAGGATTGTCTGCCATCCCAGTTTCGGTGTCTTCTTATACCTTTCTGTTTGTATGATCACGGTTAAATCACGTCAATATTTTATATTACTATTCATTTTTTGTCTTATTATTTCTATAAAAAAATAATATAAAATGTTGACGTGATTTATTCGTGACCATACAAAACAAGAGGACATAAGAGGGCATTGGAACTGGGAAAGTAGACAATCCTCCTCCTCTTTTCTTAGTGGTCAAGAATGTCTTATTTTTTGTTTTCTATCTTTTTCTTCTCTTTTCCCACCACAAAACGATGGCCGCTCAAAATCCGCGAATCACAATTCATATCTTTCTGTCTGAAGGAATGAGTGGTGTCTGGAGTCTGTATCAAGCATGGTTCTCAATTCATATACCTTTTCAGAAAGCCAAAGTTTACTGTGCACATAGTTTCCGAGTGATTGATAATTTTCGTTTAAAATGGATATTAGGGCGTCTCTTGCAAAATTTATGCTTGTTCTCATCCATAATTAAGTTAAATTTTGCATATTCAAGTTTTTAATTAAAGAGTAAATTGTAGCTATGGTCCCTTAACTTTAACTCAATTGGAGCAATGGTCCCTCAACTAAAAATCCATTACCATTGGTCCCTTAACTTTTCAAAACGTACAGATATAGTCTCTCAACTAAAAATCTATTACCATTGGTCCCTCAACTTTAATTCAATTGGAGAGATGGTCCCTTAACTTTAACCCAATTGTAGCAATGGTCCTTCCAATATAACTTGTTTTGACAAAAAATTTGACATAGTTGACGAAAAAAACCATAATTATACACTTTGATGAGATGAGGGATCCTAATTGTATAAATGGTCATTCCAACATAGCTTATTTTGACAAAATTTTGACAAAATTGATGAGAAGGACTATAGCTACACATTTTGATAAGTTGAAGGACCAATGGTAATGGATTTTTAGTTGAGGGATCATTGCTCCAATTTGATTAAAGTTGAGAGACCATTCGTACAATTCTCTATTAATTAAATGACGAACATAGATCATAGCTAGTAAAGTATTTTCAACGAGCTAGTGGCAAAGCAGCCGTAATTTGTTGGGTGTTCAGCTTCAATCCCGCACCCTAGCTAGGATCCCGAAACCAAAGCATACACAGCTCAGATAAACGGAAGCAAAAAGGAAGCCCTTAGAGCATTTTTACCAATTTTGAAAGATTTGAGTCTAGGAATGGGGTTGGGGCGGTAACTATTCATTTGAAATTTTGAATAGTGAACTGCTTTAGCCTCTCAAAAACCACTCTCCATGCACCCATTTTGGATAGTAAGCAGTTGTTATTTACAATTATAATTACTTTTCATGTTTGATTTAATAATTCAATAATTATTCAACGAAAAAGATTAATATAGAATAAGTTCATATTTTTATTTTGCTAAATAATATTATTTATGGTGAATGGTGGTTTCTGTTTCTGTTTCAAGATCATGATATCTTTCTAAAAATGAACGACAAGAAGAATCAAACTCATCATGTCATCACGACTGGAAGATGGATTTTGGCATTTTAACTTCGTTTAGAGAGTTAAAAACAACTTTTTATTTTGTGTTGTGCATATTTCATGTACTTTTATAACTCACATCGTTGATTTCTAATAACATTTTCAGTGACTATGATTTGGCTATGTGTCCATATCTATTAGAAATCTTGCTGAGAGTTTGAATAAGATTGGAACGTAGAAAAAATGATATTTTAATAGAGTTTTTGTGTGAGGAGTGAAGAATATGATTTAATATTTATAGGAAAAAAAAATGTTTTTCAAAGTATTTTTTTTGACTGTTTTTTTAATTTTAAATTTTATTTTATTTCAAAAAATTGTGACTGTTAGATTTTTTTTGACAAGCAACGATAGATTGGTATTTTATTCATCATCTCAAATAGTACATAGGTGCCAATTGGGTACAATACTCCAGTGACCAAACAATGATCTGGAGGTGAATTTGCTCAAGCAAGACAACAATAATAAAACCCCTAAACGGCTACCACATGTACGAAAACTTCACACACCACCATACAAAACTGTCATGGAACGATAAATATAATAGATTTGTATCAGCAACTGCAAAGGGTCATCTCCAAAGAGCAAGGCCACATAAAGTCATCGCGGGAGCGAGACCACATAAAGTCATCGTAGGTATACGAGACCACATAACACATCGCTCAATGCAAAAACTATATCCAGCCAATGTTGCAGCGTGGTCACAACACTCGATAGGCGAGACAACAGGGCTAAACTAAGATAAACGAAATTAAACTAAACTAATCCGAAACTAAACAAAAAAGAAAAAACCGAGAAGGGAACCTTCAGTGCATCTTAATTATGTAACAAATCAAATGAATATACTGTAATCCATAATAATTACTAAATATTTCTCATCAAATTTTAATATAGATCACCAAGCTGCAAGGCACGACCACTGCCGTATATTTATCAGTTTTTCTTTTTTCCAACTTTTGATGTATGTACATGCCTACTTCGCGTAATTGTTGATTCTGCCTTGGCTTCGAAATTTTAAACAAAGTATCCCATGCTTCTTTGGATGTGGCTTTGTCCTTTATAAATTTATACCTTTCATCCCCACAAGAACTGTAGATGGGATATAAGGCCTTGACATCCTCCTTCTTCCGAGCCTTACGTTCTTCTTCTTCTTCTTCTTCTTCTTCAAGAGGTTCATGGGTGCCTTTGACAATGTCCCAAAGATCTTTGGCTAACAAGTAGGTCTTTACCCGAGAACTCCAATCGTGATAATTTTTTACGGTTAAGCATTGTAGGAACAATTTCAGCTATCATGTTCAATCTGCCATTTATTCAACTAGATTTCATATCAACAGAGCATATGCGAATTAAAACAAAAAAAACAAAAAAAGCAAGAAAAACAAAATGAAACAAAGTCAGTCTGTCTAACAACACTTGACTAGTGTCGTATTGGAAATCAAGCACTCTTGTGACATTCCTCACCTATAGGTTTGAGGCTTCCCGTCCCTTTTTCCCCTAGAACCACCACGTAACTATTTAAAAACAACGACACTACATATTGAATTGGGGCAATAATAGTCTGCAGTTATGAGCTTTCTAATTAGTAAATTGGTAATTCTCCTGTACGTTTGCTCATAGATTAGTCAGATGACTTCCTTTAATTGCAACTGAAAGACGCACTTATCACATTAAAGTCATTAATATCTCCTTGATAAATAATCGAAAACCCGATACGCAATCAAATTCAAGTATTTTGGATTCTGGGAAGCTGCTAGAGTTGATGCGTAAACACTTTTTTTGCAGATTGCTTGATAGTCAATTTTAATTAAGTCTTATCGAAAATCATCCCATTTTCTTTCAAATTCTTCTCATAATTAACTACAAATCAACATATAAACACTAACATGGCCTCCAAGTTCAATTGCTTATTCTGGGCGTGAATATGTTATTTTGTGCAGTGGAAAAAATCAAACTTGAATCGAGCTTCGCCACAGTGAAATCTGTTAACCAAGCTGTAATCACAGAGAAGAATGTGCAGTATTATGCTTGAGAGAAGAGAAGAAGGAGAGAAGAAAGAGAGAGAGAGATAGAGAGATTTAGAGAAAGAAGTCAATCTTTCATGTATTGTTTTTCTGTTACTTACAACCTTACATCCCCAAGATCATATATTCTCTAAAACTTACTAAGTCACAATACAACTCTAACAACCTTATAACAGCCTTGCTAATCTATTGACAAGTGTCCCCTTATATCACCATTGATACTATCCTTAACATCCCCCCTCAAGCTCAGGAGGTGGAACCAAGGCTGAGATTGCGACAATGAGTTTGAAAAGGTGGAGCAGATAAACCCTTGGTCAAAATATCTGCATACTGCTCACTGGAAGACACAAACTGAACCTGCAGCTGCTTCTTTGCAACTCGCTCTCGAACAAAATGAATATCAACTTCAATGTGTTTGGTGCGCTGATGTAAGACTGGATTTGATGTTAAAGCAATAGCAGACATATTATCACAAAACAGAACTGGTGTATAGGGAATATCAAGATGTAAAACTGTCAATAATTGCTTGATCCAATCCAATTCAGCAGCAGTGGTAGCAAGAGCGCGATACTCTGCCTCAGTGGACGATCTAGACACTGTTTGTTGCTTCTTAACAGACCATGAAATTGGATTAGACCCCAAAAAGACCACAAATCCAGTAGTAGATCGTCTGTCATTCAGATCTCCAGCCCAATCCGCATCAGAAAACGCTCTTATAGTATCAGAATTAACCTCCAAGCCACCTCTAACATAGTGAATACCCAAATTCATAGTTCCTTTAAGGTATCTAAGTATCCGCTTTACTGCACTGAAGTGAGAATCCATGGGATGCTGCATAAATTGGTATACCTGATGCACTGCAAAAGCTATATCTGGTCGGGTAAATGTTAGGTACTGTAAAGCACCAACCACACTTCTGTAGAGAGCAGGATTGTTGTAAGGTTTGCCATCATCAAGAACCAACCTATTATAAGGCAAACAAGGCTTGGAATCCAACATTTCAGTCTTGGTAAGGAGATCTTGAACATACTTTGCCTGAGAGAGGACCATGCCATCTTGCTGAGATACAATCTGAATTCCCAGAAAGAAATGAAGAGGACCCAAATTTTTTATGTCAAATTCTTTTGTCAAAGCAAAAACCACATCAGCAATCAAAGTTGGAGCACTACCAGTAATGATAATGTCATCCACATAGAGAAGTAATATCACTACAGAGGATTCAATCTTTTTCACAAATAAAGATGAATCTGCATAAGTTGTAGTGAATCCAAGTGAAGGTAAAAAGCTTGTAAACTTGTCATTCCAGGCTCTAGAAGCCTGTTTTAAGCCATACAAGGACTTGTGAAGTTTGCAGACATATTCAGGGTGTTGAGGATCAAGGAAACCTAGAGGTTGTGACATATACACCTCTTCCTCTAATACCCCATGCAGAAATGCATTCTTAACATCAAGTTGTCTCAAATTCCACCCAAAATGAGCTGTCATGGCCAATACAAGTCTCACAGTTGTTGGTTTAACAACAGGACTGAATGTTTCCCCATAATCTATGCATTCCTCTTGATTGAAACCTTTGGCCACTAGTCGAGCCTTATATCTCCCAATAGAACCATCAGCATTCTTTTTTATTTTAAAAACCCATTTGCAGCCAACAAGGTTTTTCTATGCTGGAAGAGGTACTAAACTCCATGTGGACTGGGTATGTAGAGCATACAACTCTTCTTTCATTGCATGAACCCATACCTGACACTTTAATGCAGACTTATATGTTGCAAGTTCAACTGTAGATAGATCCACTGCACCATTCTCATGAACTGTAGTAAGTAATGCCATCTTTTTGGAAATACCACTCTTAGACCTGGTTTGCATTGGATGCAAATTCAATGGAGGAATGGAGAGAACTACTTGAAGTCTCTCAGGTTGAAACTCAGAAACCACAGGGGTCGGAATTTGAACCACAGGATTCTCAGAGTGGACCTCAGAAGCCACAAGGATATGTGGAGATTAATACTGTTCACTTGCAGTCATGGATGGTGGAGAGGATAATAGGGGAGAACCATCAGATAATGGGGATAATGGTGATGAATGATTGGATGAAGGAGAATACTGTAAAACTGGATAAGTTGGTGAAATTAACACATTATCAAAATTAGGAATTGATTGTGGTTGATGGTGCAATAGAATTGGTTGTGAGGGCACAAGTGATGTATGGAGACTAGGGGAATGTGATGATGCAAGAATGGGATAGAGAAATTCAGATTCATCAAACAACACATGCCTAGAAATATAAACTTTCTTTTTGGAAACTTCATAACATAAGTAGCCCTTGTACTTAGATGCATATCCTAGAAAAATACACTTTGTTGTCCTAGGTTGGAGCTTTGTAGTGTTTAAGGGTCTTAAAAGTGGATAACAAGAACAACCAAAAACTTTGAGATGATTGACATCAGGAACAGAACCATAAAGAATTTCAAATGGTGACTTCTAGTTTATTGTTGGTGATGGCATTCTATTAATAAGATACACTGATGCTTGACAAGCAAAAGGCCAGAATGTTGCAGGTAGATGAGATGTTTGAAGTAGGGTAATTGTGGTTTCAATAATGTGACGATGTTTCCTTTCGGCCAAGCCATTCTGTTCTGGTGTATAAGGACAAGACAACTGATGACTTATTCCATTAGAAGCAAGAAATGTTTGTAACTGTTTCCCTATATATTCACCCCCTCCATCACTGTGAAGTGTTTTGATTGAAACTGAGAATTGATTAAGTATAAACTGATAGAATGTAATAAATGTGGCACAAACATCAGTTTTATTGATAATCGGAAAAATCCAACAGAATCAAGTACATTGGTCTATGAAGGTAACATAGTACTTAAAGCCTTCTAGAGATAAACACAGAGCAGGACCCCATACATCACTGTGAACAACATCAAAAGGATTAACAAATTTGTATGGAACTGAATGAAAAGGTAGCTTGCTAATCTTGCCCTCTATACAAACGGAACATAGCATAGGTGTAAAATCAGCAATACTAGGGATATTTGATTTCTTAAGCATAAGAGAATCAACACTGTTTGATGGATGACCTAATCGATGATGCCATAGACTAGAGGTTACTTGTTTGCCAAGGTAAGCAGCCACAGAAGAAGCTTTTTGTATATGAGATGGAAATGATGTGAAGGGAATGAGATATAATCCATTATTGCAGAGACCTTTGAACAGTATTCTCCCTGTGGCTTTATCCTGAATCCAAAAACACCAAGCATAAAAAATCAACCAACAATTATTGTCAAGGTAGATTCTATGCACAGAGAGTAAATTCTGAGATATTCTAGGTTCATATAGAACCGAATTTGACTTGAGATTATGAAATGAAGTTTGTAATATGGAAGATCCTCGATGGGATACTTTCAAACCTTCACCACTTGCAGTTTGGATCATTTCTGTTGAAGGAAAAGGAGTTGCCAATGACAAATTATTCAAATTTGCAGTCATATGATTTATTGCACCTGAATCTGTAAGCCATACTTGCTGTGAGAGGTTGGATTCCAGTGGTGGGGCAGAAGCATTGACATGCATAGCATTCATGGATCCAGAATTGGAAGTTAAGTTTGCATTCCTTAAGTGACAGAATTTGGCACTATGATTCTTCTTTCCACAGATTTGACACTTATCAATCATTGCAGAATCAGTATTTCGAAATCGACAAATATCAGCAAGGTGGCCATATTTGCCACATATTTGACAGGAATTACCAGAATTATACAGCTGCTGTTGTGGTGGATTTCCAAGAATCCCACGAGCTTGATTTGGGTAAAATGGCTTGTTGGTCCCAAATTTAGAACCATATTGAAACTTCCTTTGCCTTTATTCTTGTTGTAAGAAGGTCTATATTGAGATCCACCAGTGTGATTGTTGTAAAGAGGCTGTTGACCAAATGCTTAGAATTTGTCTGAGACCCACTATTATCAGCAGCCATTGCAGTAAGAAAAGGGGTTGCAGGGACAATGTCAAGCATTGCTTCTTTAGCAAGCAATTGAGACCTCAAATCTTTGATTGAAATAACATGTTCCCTGCCCCGAATGATAAATCTGATGGTGTTATACTCAGATGATAAGCCATTAAAAGTAAGAATCACAATATCATCATCATCAAATTTAACCCCGGCTGCAGAAAGATAGTCTCGAGCCTCCTTAATTCTTTGCAGATACAGAGAAATAGAATAATTACCCTTTTTGATATTCTGCAATTCTGACTTCATTTGGAATATGCTTGTTCTTGTAACAGTTGAAAATTATTCCTTGAGCCTTGTCCAGAGATCCTGAGCACTAGTGCTTCTTATCGCACAAGAAACCGCAGATGGTGAAAGAGTGGCTGTGACCAACTGCATCAAGGCACGATCATGCATCGTCCAAATCTTGTAGTCATCAGATTCTGTTTGAGAAGTAGTTCCTTGAGAATCTACCTCAGACCCACTAGAGGTAGCCCTTGTAAATCGAATAGGACATGGGGTAAAGTCATCCACAAAGCCCAAAATACCATGCCCTTCAAGAAGAAGTTGCATCTGAAAATGCCAAACCAAGTAGTTTGTCTCATCGAGCTTTATCGTCACAGACGTTGAAACAGTGGAGATGAGAAAAGTAATTGGAGACTGGAGAATCTGTAATTGTGAAGCAGTAATCATTGGTGCAAGAAATCAGAAAACTTGTTCAAGAACAATGATTGGGGACTTGTACCGAACACTTGGTGTGCACAGAAGACGAACGCTAAGAAAAGTGAGATGTAGAAGATGATGAGCTCCAAAAGATTATACAGAGCAACCAAAGATCAGAAATAGCAAAGAAATCAGAAATGGTGAGCGGAAGCAGTCCAAGATCGAAGATATTCAACCGAGCGATTAGCTATGTCGGCGAAGATACCATGTTAACCAAGCTGTAATCACAAAGAAGAATGTGCAGTATTATGCTTGAGAGAAGAGAAGAATGAGAGAAGAAAGAGAGAGAGAGAGAGAGAGAGAGAGAGAGAGAGAGAGAGAGAGAGAGAGAGAGAGAAAGAGATAGAGAGATTTAGAGAGAGAAGTCAATCTTTCATGTATTGTTTTTCTGTTACTTACAACCTTACATCCCCAAGATCATATATTCTCTAAAACTTACTAACTCACAATACAACTCTAACAACCTTATAACAGCCTTGCTAATCTATTGACAAGTGTCCCCTTATATCACCATTGATACTATCCTTAACAAAATCGAGCTTCAAAAACTATTGGGTGCTCCAGATACGAGTCTAATATGGTTGGATCGACTGGTTTTGAATTTTCCATTTAAAATTTCCTACCCTAATCATCTATTAAGCCTTAAAAATAGAAATTTGAGTTCTGCAAATCAAATTGAGCAATTTAAAATGGAAGATTTTCAAAGAATTAAATGAGAATTATAGACTATATAAAAATTTGTACAGGCAATCACAAAACCAACAAATAATCTAATATGCGGACACAATTATTTTTATTTATTGGGTGTGATTATCATTCATCTTCGAATTCATACAAACCCTTGATTCTATGTCACTAGTTAATTACACAAATTCTAATTAATGGTTAGGCAAAGAAACAACAGTCAGTACTGCTGCGCAGCGCTTGTTCAATATTCAAGAAGCACTAAGAGTCTATATGCAAAAATGTTCTTGCTGGAGAATTAAGTTTCATATCAGAAATATAACAAAATAATACACAATTTATATTTGGAAGATTTCATTTCTAATATTACCGAAGCTTTTGATAAACATAATAATATGTGCTTAAGTAAAGACAATTTCAGTAACGTTGGTGGTAACTCATGCTAAGCCAAAAAGTTTATTATGGCCTTAGAGCATGTTATTCTTCCAACGCGTTTTAGGCTCGATTTATTAGTGGCTTTCAAAAAATTACGCTAGCTCTAACTTAAAGATATTGATTTAATGACCAGTCATTCGAAAAGATGTGCATTGACTCCAGTGCTTTGGCTCTAAATAAGACTGTTGTTAGATTCAATATTATGAATAGACTAGTTTTTTTTTTTTTGGAAAAAAAAAAAAGAAAAAAGAATAGATCAGTTTTTTATGTGAAAGTCACTCGTGAAGAGACGTGTTGGAGAATAGAGTTTGACATCGGAAACCGAGGCATTTCATAATAAAGTCTCATACCAAATAATAAGTGATTGACTAAATTAGAAACAATATGAATGATATTGGTGGTCATACTAAACCTTTAGGTTAGAGCATTGTTTATTGATGCATCGTTGGTACTCTTATGTTTTTGCATATTTTCTTATATGCCACCAATTCATTACAATATATTTAGGTACGAAGATTTCGGTACATTAGGTTAGTATAATATATTTAGGTATGAACACTTTGGTACACTAGTTTAGTATAATATATTTAGGTACCAACATTTCGGTACCTTAGTTTAATATTATATATTTAGGTAAGGAATTTTCGGTATACTTATGTTTTTGCATATTTTGTTATCTGCCACTAATTAACTACAATACATTTAAGTAGTAAGTAAACATATATTAAGCTACAGACGTTTAGGTACACTAATTAGAGGAAGTTAAATAAAATTAATGAATTAAAATGTGTACAATAATAAATTTAAAATTTAATGTAATGACATTAAATAAGATATCTATTAAATATTAAAACAAAAATATAATTTGAATTTGAATTAAGTACACATTAAAGGACTAAAACCAATATCAAATCTAACACTAGATTTTTATTAAATTTTAATCTTCTTTAAGGAATAAAGTTTAAAAACCCTTTTATTTTTTCAAACAAAGTAGATCTAAAGGACTTTTATTGTGGAGGGTAATAGGTCATTTTAAAAACTGAAAATATGAGGAGAAAATAAAAAGCAGTGTTGAACTAACCGTAATAAATCAACTTTTCCCATAAATTGAGTCGGCTTCAACTTTTGAATGCAGAACGATCACTGGCCAATGTTACTAAGGGGAATTCTCTGTCGTGATCTTTAGCCATGGCTAGTTGTGGGTAGCGCTGAATCAAATCCCACGCAATATCTATATATAATAGAAGTGTGAAAAACAACAGTGTAAGTATGCAGATAAAATATGTAACCAAAAAGATCACACACGGGCAAAAGAAGATATAGCTAGGGCGTCGACATTAATAATTGGTCATGTTTGAAACTAAGTCGATTCCGTCTCTTACCAAATCGTTTGTAACGAAAGCCGAGAGAAATCACTGAGAGGCATCGGTAACGTGCAGTGTTTCTCTTGGAGTGACATAATAGAGATAACGAGCCTTTCTTTCCCCATTTGACAAACTCTGAGCGAAGACAACTAGAGGCATCAGTGCCGGAAAGTAAAATACTAAGTAATTTGTCATTCTTTTCAACCATGCGTTTGGCTACTTCAACCCTGTTTTGACGAAATGTTATTAAAAGATACAGAGCTGTGGAACCGAATGTGTCTTGAATTTCCAAGTCTTCCTTTGCCATTAACTCCACCAACTGTTCTATATTGCGCACGCTGCAGTTGTTAAGCGGCCGGACTGCATAGTGAAGAGCTGTACCGCCACTTGAAATTCTTTCACTTCCTACCTGGGGATGGTCGCGAAGAAACTGGATCGCTTTATCCCAATCATTAGACTTCACATATTTGACGAAAGTTGCATGGATATCGTTTGCATTGCTCTCATGTCCTGCATGCCATATTTTATTTTAACTTTGTTAACTGCTAACTTTCCCACGCAATATCTTAATTTGTGAGGGATCAAGGTATGTATATACACTACCTGCATTGAGCCCTTCTTCCATTGCGAGCTCTGGCCTAGCTTCACGATCAGTTGGGGTTGGCCCATCATCATGATCAATCGGGACTGGATACGCTTGAAGAAGTGACCTCTCATCTGAAAATGGAAATCTTGATGTTCAGATGTTACCATCAATTCTTAATTTGTCTTTTCTTTTCCTTTCTTATAAATGCCTATGTGTGTGAGAAGTTCAGCTACTAATCAGAATGCTTTATTAATCCATAATAAATACAAAATATTCCTCATCAAACCAGAATAGTACAACCATTGCCGTGTGTTGATCAGCTCCGTCCCCTCCCCCCCCCCCCCCCCTTCTCCCCTTTTCTTCACCAGGTCCCTCTTTTCTCCGATGTAGGATTCACTCTCAACACACTCCCTCATGTGTGGCTAATTTTCAAGCTTAACACGTGGACAACACAAATCGGATGACGTAGAGCACGTGTGACCATTGCCGTGTCTTGATAAACTTATAAGTATCGTCCCCGCAAAAACTCTGGATTGCATATAAGGCCCTGACATCCTTCTTCCTCCAAGCCTTACGTTCATCTTTTTTTTTCTTCATCTGTTTTAGGAGCTTTGCCTCTTTTGGAAACGTCCCTATTAGTAAAATGAAAATATATAAATAAGTATAAAATCTAATTTCCAATATTGAATATTTGAATATTAATATAGAAACATACATAAAGAAATTTACATGCGTAGGTTCATTGGTGCCTTCGAAGACGTCCCAAAGATCTTCGGCCAACAAGTAGATCTTAACCCGACAGCTTCAATCTTTATAGTTAATACGGTTAGGAGGTTTAAGATTAGCAATTACACTGGTAGGGACAACCGTTGCTAACATATTTAATCTGCCTATTACCAACAAAATTTTATGTTAATCGAGCATAAGCGGAAAAAAAAAAGAAGGAAAAAAATTGATAAAAGAAGTAAGTTTACAACTCTAAGGGTGCGTTTGTTGCACCGGACTGTCTCGGACTGGACTAGCTGCAGGGACTAAGCTAGACTGGCTTAGACTAGACTAAGCTGGACTAGCTTAGTGAAGCGTTTGGTGCATTCTCAGGACTAAGGAACAGACTAATAACAAATTCCAATATTATATTATTTAATTCATATTTATTAATATTTTACATTATTTAATAAATATGTAGTCATATTTTATTATTACTTCTGTCTATTTTCTCATTCTAGAAACATCACTCCATTCCCAATTGCTTTCCGTTCATCCCCTCTTTCTTCCTAAATTTTCTCCGCCCCTTTCCCTATGTTTTCTTCCTAATTTTTCTTCGCCCCTCTCCCTCTTTTTCTTCGTCCCTCTCCCTCTTCATCTCCATCTTCTTCTTCCTTTTGTTCTCCGTTCATCTCCCTCTTTTCTTCCTTTTGTTCTCCCTTCTTCTCCCTCTTTTCTTCCTAATATTTCTAAGACCCAATTGGTGAATCAGAACCTAATCATAATCTGGGTCATTTGGGTATTTATGGGTCTGCTTCTCTAGCGTCAATGGCAAAGGTTTGCAATAAAGGAGTCAGGACTTAGTGCATGTGTGATTAGAGCGACTGTTATGCATTTCATACGCACATCGATTTTGTAATTTTTTTATTTTTTGCTTTTTTGTTTAGAATTTTGGATTTGGATATGATTTGGAAAATGGAAAGACTGCAAAATTTTGCCTAAAATTTTGCCTTTTTTGTTTTGAATTTTGCTGGATATGGATTGAAAAATGGTAGATGAGAGGGGCGAAGTAGGGAGTTGGTAGATGGGAAGGGCGAAGCGAGGAGGGCGTAGCGGAGAGGAGTGGGCTTAGCAGTCCGGCCGATTTCGGGGGGTTTCGCTAAGACCGTTTAGCGAAGAGCTTAGTCCAGTTTAGTCGAGGCGAGTCTCATTAAACTTTGTCCTAGTGTGTAACAAACATGGGACTACTCTGCCAGTTAATCCAGTCCAATCTAGTGAATGCTAGTGAGTGCAAATAAACGCACCCTAACTATACACACTCACAGATTGAGTTGGGGCAATCTTCAAAAGAGGCCGCAGCGATGAGTTATCTAATTCTTAATTAACCTACATGTCCAGAGTAGCCAATCTTCTCATTTATAGATAAACAATAATGTAAGGTTTTTTTCCCTTTATACGTTCGTTTGTAATAAAAGATTAGCAATTAAAACATACTTGGAAAAAGACCAAGAAAGATAGAAATGTACAAAATTATAAGCTTTGTAAGACAACTGTTGGTGTCAAAACTCAGATGGAGTCTGAATTGAGGACAACACGTACTGCTGCGAGTGTTATTTTTGGTCTCAGTGTCACGGGATGGCTCGAGAGAAAGATAGAGGCTTGTCAGTGTTAGAGATTGCCAACAACAATGTTGTGTTCGCACGTGTGTCAAACGTTGTGTGTAAATTTAACTTCTTAACCAAAAGATTGTGTATTGAGTAGGACACTGATTCGGTTAAATTCTTTTATGTGTATCAAGCGAACGAGGACTTAAAATTCAGTGCAACTTCCTCTATGCTTGCCTAAAAGTAAATGAAAGCGAAATAGAAACTAAAATGAGAAACAGAATGTAATTATTTCATGATGATGTCAAGGTTACAAACGTTTACAAAAGTAAAATTTAGGCGGATGGGCCAAGCTACATGACTTGAAATGTAAATTGATTGGAAATGTAAAGAAAGCAATAAAACTCTAGCAAAATTTAGGCCATGAAGAGCAAGATAATGCTAGAGTAGTCCATCGAGATCACTAGTATTAGATTGGACTTAGTACAAAACATGCGCCTTAGAGAGAAAATCATGGTGGTTGGAAATGCAAATCAATCGAATCTTACCACAGGATTACTAAGCTGTAAAGGTTTTGGATCAAGGATCGTAGGCAGTGTTTGCTTTGAAAGAAGGCTTGAGATTGTAGCTGAAAAGCTAAAGAGTTTTGCTGAAGAGCAATTGGGTTTGTGTTGAAAAACATTTGGGTTGATTAAATTTGACGAAGGTCCTGAACTTGAAGGCATGTGGCTCTATTTATAGGCATGGGAAAAAAAACAACCTCGATCACATTGCTAAGTTGGAGCAGGGGTAAATCGGTCATTTGATGCTAACAGTGACTGTAATTTCTAGGTGGTGGTAGTGACATATCGTGTCGGATGACATATTTGTGACATCAACGTGTGGATGATGCATGCATAGGTATTTAAGGAGACGAGATACTTTCAGACCTGGGTTGCCTGCATGGAAGAAACACTTCGGAGAGATTTCTGTTCAGGCCTCAGACATGTTGAAGTTAAGTGAGATGGTCCTCTGAGCCTTGGTTTGAGCTTCGAAGTTGGTGGGCCAAAGTCATGCGACTTTCGCGTGAATAAAATGGATAGGCTCATAGCAGACCTAATTTATGGCTCAAACAATAACCATTTCAGTTAAAAAACTGAAAGCGAAATAAATTGTCAAATAATATCCTAATATGTCAACCAGGGAAAGAGTTTAAACATTTTTAAAAGAATTGCTGAAATTAGATGAGTAAGCTACTAAGAGCACGGAGACGTGTAAAGGCACAGCAATAAGATACCATGCGAGACGCCGATTCAGAAAAAGTCATATAATTAGGATATGGATTACCAAGCTAAGAACGAACAAGAGAAGAAATTACAGTATGCATTTTCATATTTTGAGTGATTCAGCTTCCAACTCAACTCACCTTTTAGCCGGCCTTCAGCAAAGGGTTACCAAAGAGGAAGCAACAAGATCCAAGAACGAAATCAAACCAACGCCCCGATCCGATAAGGAAGAACCTGCAATCTATAAAGAAATTCGAAAATATGTAAGAAACATGGTTAAAATACCACGTATTCAGTCCCCAAAAACTGTTCAATCTGGATAAAGAAAAAAATAAATAAAGATCTACTAAGAACCAAATGAGACAACTGGGGAGAAGTTTAAGAACCTGGCAAGAAAACAAGAGAATGTTGCGACCTTAAACGAAGAGAAACATAACTACCATGACAGCTAAGAGAAAGGCCTCTGAACTTTGGTTGATTGATAAGTGTAATGGTTGTAATCTTTATTCTAACAAAACAAAAACAAACAAAAAAACAAAAGCGTAATCTCACCCTTGATGAGTTGTCTCTCTTTTTATGGTGTACTCGTCCACTCATCTTATCTCTTTATAAAGACATATATAGATATATAGAATCCAGACACATGAAAACATGTAAAAAAAAAAGTTAAAAAAGTAATTTTGCATACGTGGGGAAAATTATATACCATGTGAAATTGGTGAAAGAAGTGATGAATTAAGTAAACACTGTGTCTGATATGTACAACCTAACTACCATGTCCTCGTGTTCTAGTCAATCGTTTCTATTGAAGAAAGTATCATAAAATTAATTGACAATATGAGAGTGGCTCAACCTCTTATAAGCTAAAGTCCCTCTTTCTATCAATGTGAGGCTTATTCTCAACATCTACTCACTACTAGAATGCTCCACAACAGACATCTTGGACATATAATTGATTGTTGTGTTAGAGTATTGTCAACAATGAAGAATCAAGAAACCAAAAATGTAGAGAGATAAAGCTTCAAAACAAATATCTGAAATACTTCTCTTTCTTATTACTTTCTTCATACTGTAATAAATACATCCTTATGGTATTTATAGCTTATACCACCCTTTACATTTGTAACTAACACTCTACCTCAACTAATCATAATATGACACTTGTCATAATCCTAACCATTCTGTTTTACACTAAGCACATGTTACAACCTATCATCCCCCCTCAATCCCATGCTTGGAGCAACCAAGCATGAGATTGGAACAAAAAAAGGTAAACTGAGGAGAACACAAGCCTTTGGTTAATATGTCTGCATACTGATCAGCAGAAACAACAAATTGGAGTTGAATGGTGCCTTGTTGAACTTTTTCACAAACAAAATGACAATTGATTTCAATGTGCTTAGCTTTAGAATGAAGAACTGGATTAGTGGCAAGAGCCATGGCTGAGATATTATCACAGTGTAGCAAGGAAGCATCAGAACATGACACATGTAAATCTCGAAGAAGCTGTTGTATCCACACTACTTCAGCTGTTGTAGTGGCCATTGCTCTATACTCAGCCTCATTAGATGATCTACTAACAGTATGCTGCTTTTTAGAACTCCAAGATATTGGATTAGACCCTAGAAATATAACAAAGCCAGTGGTAGACCTCCTATCATTAGGGTCACTAGCCCAATCAGCATCTGTATAAGCTTTTAAAGACATAAAACCAGGTCTAAAACACAAACCCAAACCAGAAGTACCTTGGAGATACCTCATGATTCTCTTAACTGTAGCAAAGTGAGATTCAAGAGGTTGATGCATAAATTGGCATACCTGATTAACAAAGAATGCAATATCAAGTCGGGTGAAGGTTAAGTACTGTAATGCCCCAACTAAACTTCTGTAATAACTTGGATTTGTTACTGGATGACTGCCATGATTCAAGAGCTTTGGATTGGGATAACAGAGGGTATGACAAGGCTTACAGTTAACCATATTTGCTTTCTGTAGGAGCTCCTTAATATACTTTGTTTGATGAACAAACAATCCTTGAGTGTTATATTAAATTTGTAACCTGAGAAAAAAATGCAGAATTCCCACATCCTTCATATCAAATTCTTGAGTGAGTTGAGATATCACAGTTTGTACCACGCCATCATTACTCCTAGTGAGTATGATATCATCAACATAAAGTAAGAGCACAATGGCATCACTACCAATATGTTTCACAAAAAGAGAAGAATCTGCATAAGATGACTTGAATCCCAAGGAAAGTAAGAACTTGGTATAAATCTCTAATTCCAAGTTCAATGAGCTTGTTTAAGACCATAGAGTGATCTCTTTAGTTTGCAAAGATAATCAGTGTGGTCAACATCCACAAAACCCTGAGGTTGAGACATGTATACTTCTTCTTCAAGAAAGCCATGTAGAAGGGCATTCTTGACATCTAATTGTTTGAGTTTCCAGCCATTAGTAGTAGCTAAAGACAGAACTAGTCTAATAGTGGTTGGTTTAACCACTGGACTAAATGTCTCATAGTAATCAAGGCCAGCCTCCTAAGAAAACCCCTTGGCTACCAATCTAGCTTTATACCTTGCCATAGACCCATCAGAGTTCTTTTTAATCTTATAGATCCACTTGCACCCTACCAGATTCTTATTTGGAGGAAGAGGAAAAAGTTTCCATGTGTGTTGTTGAATCAAGGCTGACATTTCCTCTTGCATGGCATGCTGCCATTGAGGAGACTTAGATGCAGAAGAAAAACTCTGTGGTTTCTAAAGTGAATGTGATTCAGTATAAACTTGAACTGTGAAGGCTATCTTTTTCTTCACAATACCAGACTTGGATCTGGTTTGCATTGGATGACAGTTAAGATTAGAAACGTGAACTGATTGAAGATTGTCAACCTAAGATGTGCTTGTATCTGGATTCAACTCTGTATAGTTAGATGGCTACTCAGTTGATGGATGACTGGTAGATGCTTGAGGAGAGACAAGGTTACTAGTGTTATTTGTTGTTGCAGGATTGGACTGAGTAACAGGACATGTGGTATTCCCAGAAGCAGGAGAAGAAAACACTTGTGGAAAATGAATGGGAACAACTGCAGGATGTGAAAAAGTGTTTGGATGTACCACAGAGGATGATGGGGGTACTAATTAACTAGGAATGAGAACCAAAAAAACTACGAGGAAACCTTTGCTCATCAAAAAGAACATGTCTAGAGACATTAAGTTTATGTGTGCTAAGTGAAAAGCAAATATAACCTTTGTATTGTGAGGCATACCCCAAAAAAATACATTCTGTGGTTTTGGGATCTAATTTGTTATGTCTATAAGGTTTCATTGAGGGATAACAAGCAAAACCAAAGACCTTTAAGTGATCAAGCCGAGGTAAAGCATGAAAAAGAAGTTCAAAGGCTGATTTCATATGAAGAACAGGTGTTGGCAGACGATTAATTAGATATGAGGCAGTAACACAATCATGAAACCAAAACTGGGAAGACAATGATGCTTTTTGAAGAAGGGTAATTGCAGTTTCTAGCAAATGCCTATTTTTTCTCTCTGCCAACCCATTTTGTTCAGGGGTATAAAGACAGAAGATTTGATGAACAATACCTCTATCCCTTAGAAAGTTTGTGAAAGCTATACTGACATATTCTCCCCCACCATCACTTTGGAAAGTTTTAATAGAAGTGGCAAACTGAGTTTTAACTTAAGCAAGAAACTGAGCAAAGATATTTAAAACTACAGCTTTATTCATGATTGGAAATATCCAAGTGTACCTTGTACACTCATCAACAAAGGACACATAATACCTAAACCCTTCTAAGGAACTAACAAGAGTAGGGCCCTATACATCTGAATGTATTACTTCAAAAGGAATAACAGATTTTGAAGCAACACTAGGGAATGGTAATTTGGAAAACTTGCCTTGCAAGCAAGCAATACAAGTTGTTGAATTCTTATTACATGAAACAGAAACAGATGAGGTACTAAAGGCTGTAGTAATAATATGATTGGCATGATGCCCTAGTCTACAATGTCATAGTTCAGAAGACACTTTTTGACCAAGAAAAGCAGCTGGTGGGGACACATGTGATCGAGAAGACTTGAAAACTGTAATTGGGTAGACAGCATTATTACTCAGTCTGTGGTATAACATTTTTCCCATGACCTTGTCCTGTATACAAATAGAGAATTCATCAATAATACATTGACATGTATTGTCCTTACACAACTGATACATTGACAATAAATCTTGAGACAATTGAGGCACATGCAAGACATAATTGAGTTGAAAAGTATGAGATTTAGTTGGAATTGAAGTGTTGCCAATATAAGCAATACTTAAACCTTCACCACCAGCACCAGTGACTGTCTCAGTAGAGAGATAGGGAGCTGCAACTTGGAGATTAGTGATATCTGAAGTTATCATGTGATTGGTAGGACCTGAATCAACCAACCAATACTCATGTTGAGGTGCATTTGGTGACCCATTAGTCCTTGCTTGCATAGCCATTGGTTGTGAAGCCTGATATGGAGCATGAGACATGACTTGAGGAGTATGAAATGGATTGCCAGAAGCATGGTACATAACTGAACTACCAGATGGTTGATGAAACTGTGGAGAACCATTCACTGGAAACTGTGGAGCATTAGAATTGTTTCTGTCAAAGCAGGTGGCAGTAGTGTGCCCTTTCCTGTGAAAAATCTGGCATCCATTCTGAAAACAGTTTAGGGCAGAGTGACCCTTCTTATCACAAATTTGACAGATTTGAAAAGGATTATATCCTTGTCTAGTGCTTGGTTGTCCACTTGAAAAACTCTGTGAATTGTTGCTCCCAAACTGTTGTGTATTCTGAGAAGACTGAGATCCAGAATAAAATTTCTTGCTCTTGCCTTTAGGCTTGAAATTGTTGCTTCGAAAGTTGTTGAATGACCCAGACGCATACTGTGAAGGAAATGCAAAAGGTGCAGGAGACATTTTGTATATATGGCATTGGATTCTGAAAACCTTGCATTTGCATTGGTGAAAACCCTGGTTGCATTGGTGAAAAACCTGGCATATTCATGGTGTGAAATCCAGAAATATTGCCTGAACCATGCATTCCAGCTGTGGATGCTGTACCAAATGATGACCCTTGGTCATATACATTTCCATTACCTTGAGCATACATAGCTGCCATGAATGGAATTTGCTTATTAACCTCATCCAGAGTGGATTCTTTAGTTTTCAACTGTGATCGAAGTTTTTTCAAAGACACCAAGTTTTCTCGACCACGAACCACTACTTTGATAGTTGTACTCTGATAGCAAGCCTCTTAGAGCAACTATAGCAATATCCTCATTTGAGATAGATACTCCCACAACAGCCAATTGATCTCTAAAGTCCTTAATTCTTTGAAGATATTTATCTATAGATTCAGGCCCCTTCTTAATATTCTGCAGATCTATCTTCATTTGAACAATGCTAGTTCTAGTAACACTAGCAAACCTTTCACGAAGATTATTCCACATTTCCTTGGAACTCTGACATCCAATTATGCATGATAATGCATAAGGAAATAATGTAGCAGCAATGAATGTCATTAGGGCCTTATCATGAATCTTCTAGATTTTATAAGCATCAGAAATGGACTCAATGTCATTAACATCACCATCCTCAGAATCCGAGTCTACAAACTTGGCAAGACATGGAACCGTACCAGTAACAAATCCAATTATACCATTTCCCTCCAAAAGAAGATTGATTTGAAAATTCCCAGTTACATAATTGGAATCATCTAGTTTAACAGTGATAGTTTTCCCCACACTTGGAATTAGAGACGAAATTGGTGACTGTGTGAGAGCTAACTAAATAAAGTTAACCATTATGCAGAGAGTAATTACTTCAACACCAAGTAATCTCAACAAATTCAATCAAACACTTCGAAAACAATTCAACTGCTGAACTCCAGAAGTAAAGAAGCACAAGATATAGTAAATCTTGACAAGCACAACAACACTGCAAGAATTCGAAATCGAGAAATCTAAATCAAGAATCAAAAGTCACAATTAACAGAAAGAGTGTTATAGGAGAACACCTCACAATTGTCGAATAGACAATCAACAACAACGACAGGGAACACCGACTTCAAAAAGCCCCAAATCTTAGGGTTTGCGCACCGATGACATGCAATAGCAACAACGGGGAACACCGACTTCAAAAAAAACTCCAAATCTTAGGGTTTGCGCACCGACTACAACTCGAATCGCAACCACACAGACCGACGAGCAAAGAGCAACACTATAGCAACAACACGAATCAGAGAGGTGAGCGAAAGCGGAAGGATCGTCAATCAATGGCGGCGGCCATGATCGGCGAAGATACCATGTCAACAATGAAGAATCAAGAAACCAGAAATGTAGAGGGATAAAGCTTCAAAACAAATATCTGAAATACTTCTCTTTCTTATTACTTTATTCATATTGTAATAAATACATCCTTATGGTATTTATAGCTTATACCATCCTTTACATTTGTAACTAACACTTTACCTCAACAAATTATAATATGACACTTGTCATAATCCTAACCATTCTGTTTTACATTAAGCACATGTTACAACCTATCAAATATGAGTCTAAACATGACATTAAAGCCGGTTATAGTGTGAGAATTAGATATGGAAAAGTCTTGTTAATAAGCTTTGAGTAATCCTAATTCTTGTAGGATTCATAGGACTAATGATGGTTCGAGTTTTGAGGACTTAAATATGTGCTAGGATTGTGTATATTCACATGTTAATATGAACTGGATGGTTGAGTCCTATGCTGATTCTAATAAGAGGTCAGTAAGGAAAACATTCAGTATATAAACACTAGTCACTGCTCTTGCAATTCTCCTGCTTGTTTCAATTCAAAGACCTATTCTTTGAGAGCACTAGTTTTATTGCAAAAGAGGAGCAGGTTAACTGTTTGAAAGGCTTTCATGGCTTCATCTTCTTCATCTGGTGCTGAAGGTATGCTTCTCTTTTCATCTTTGTAGTTGCAAAGTTGTTCTTATCTTTTGTGGCTCAATGGCATACCTATGGTCTATAATATGGTAATTATATACATATACATCTTACATGTCGAGCCATTAGAAATTGAACAAGGGTTGGTCTTCTCTTTATGTACAATAAAGATGAATAGAGCTGAGTCCTACAGGATTCTAAAGGCCAGTCATTATGTGATAAAAGTTTTGAATACTTTTATTGTCAGTCTCTAATTGGTATCGTCTAGTAAATTTAGATTTCATATACAACATTGCTAAACAATCCCAAACTTTTTTAGACGTAGAAAATTTTGCAAGTTGCATGTCAACAGAATTGTTGATCCAAAAAAATAATTTTTGAATTGTTCATCTGCCAAGTATCTAGCAACTCAACATAGTTTTTCTCCTTAGAGCAATTCTACCTCACTCTGACCATAATTGCAAAACTAATTATGCAAAGGTAATTATTATTTGAATGAATAGTAATTATCCAAGTGCATTTCTGCTTCGAAAATGAATAGTCAGGGCAATTGGTATTGAACTTTTTTTAAATGTTAATAAAAAATAATTTTATGTTTAATTTCAGATAGGATTTTTAACCAATCCTGTCAAACCATGTGTTGTTCTCCAAAAATTACAATTTTTGTGGTTTGATTTTCCATTAGATGTTTAATCAATTTTGTAGTGCCACGTGTTATGATCTTGTAATTTTTTAATTTTTTTAATATTTTGTTATCACATAACTAATATGGATGGTTGGATTACGTTTTTTTTTGCAATCCAACAACTCATATTATACCATGTGGGCCCAACGGTAAAAATATTATTTTTTTTTGCAATCCAATAACCCATACTATTGCAAATCTAACGACAGTTGGGGTGAGTGCACGGGCCCCAACGCTTGGGTTTTGGTCGGTTGAGTCGCGGTCAAGCACCTGTGAAGTACATGTGCTTGACGTAAAAAAAAATTATAACGTAACTGACGTCAGCTTTACGTCTTATGGACTAAAAGCACACACAAGAGTAGAGATTGCATGATAGCTTGATACGGAATGGATGGGCTCACGAATGGTCTGACTTTTTGGGCTGGGATGGAGAGGATTTTTTGAGTTTTAGGGGATTCGATTGCCTAATTTCCTTGGCAATTAATGGTAGTAGAGTTGCTCTTAATATCTGATGGAACGGTAACATCTTCATGTACATAACCACACTGATTTTTCATCAAAAAATCTTCATAACATTTGTCAAATGAGTGTAATTACTTTCATTCAGTCTCACACCAATAGCTTGAAGAGATTCATCTTTCGCACCCACCATATTCAATAAACGTTAGAAACGAACAGGTAACCCATAAAAAACTAAGCAAACATTCAAATTGAAAATGCCAGAAAAGTAGAATGCTTAGCACTCGAGATCGTGGGTGTACTCAAAACATGTACACAAAGAGCCAAAGCCAAGATGAACAAAAAAAAAAACCAAATCAAACCGACCCAAACAGTTTGATTGTGTGAACCAAATTGACAAAACAAACAAAAAACTCTAATCCAAACCAAACATGGGAAACCATTTCAGAACAAGGAAATTAAATTAATTAATTTGTAAGTTTTAGGATTATGTGTGGAAGTCCACTCTTCGTAGTGATTTTGGTTAAGAAGTGGATAAAAATTGTACCAGGACTTCAATGCTCCATCTGTCAACTTACATAACGTTATTTAAAAACAATCGATGGAGCTCTCCCCAAGCACATGAACAGTACCAATTAATGAAATTTCATATTAGCAATTATAACCGCTCCATTTTTTTTTTTTTTATAAAAACACTTGTAACACTATATTTTACCAAACACTTACCAACTTTTTTTTCACAACTATTTATTCATGTGCAATGGATGTCTATAGTCTCACTCCATTTTAGCATATAGATGGAGGCCAACAATTATGAACAAAAAGGAAAGTTCTTTCCACTTTGACTCAAACACTTGCATACTCCAACAGGCCAGGACAAAGCGAAAACTTTAAAAACTCTAATTTTGTGGCTCGTTTCTCTAATATTTTCTTTACCTGTTGTATTCATAATAACACTCACTATCGTACTAACAAATACTAGCCTCCATGCACGCACGTGTAGAAGATATTTTTTGAATCACGGTGTGTTACGCGCGACTTACATATTTTAAATGTATTTAGCGTAAATTGACAAAAGGAAAGTCAAATATTTGAAGTAAATGAATAATCTTAGATCATGCTAAAAGAAAGCCCTCATAAACCAATTAAAGTAGCTAAATTCACATAATAAAATCGGTCTTTATAGAATTTACATTAAGAATAGAGAAAATAATATTTAATAAACAATTGATTGAATCACATTATTGCTAGCTCATTATGAGGCTAAGTATTGGTTTGGTACTGAGGTGCTTTTATTAAAAGTTGGTATCAAAAAAAGCTAAGCTCAAAAAGGTGTTTGGTAAACACTTAAAAACAGCTTATTTTCACAGTTTTGGGTGAAAAAAGTTGAAAACGTGAAGCAGCAAAAATGAGCTTATTCTCACAACACAGCAGAAGCAGTTTTTTTTCAAAGCATAGCAATACCAAACCAGCCCTAAGCCCACCCCTTCCCCCTTAGGCCATCTCCAATCAAAGGGTCCAGAGGGCCGAAAATGGCCTGAAAACTATCTCCAACTGAGGGTCAGGCCAAAGGGCTCGTGGGCCCTATTGGACAAAAAAAGGTCAAAGGGTCAATTGGCTTGCCATCTTCAGGCAGCCAGCCAGCCCGCTGGCTAGCCCAATTTCATTTATTTATTTATTTTTGTTCTTTTCCATTTACCCAGCCCACTTTAAGGGTTCAGGGCTTAGGTTTTTGTTTTTTTGTCCCAACCCACTTTTCTTTTTCTTTTTTTGGACATTTTTTTTTTAATTTCTAATTTCTTCCTACACCATTCCATTTCTCACATATTTTTCACCATTCCATACTATTTTACCTCCTTTTATTTCAATTATTCACATTCCATACTATAGCCCTTTGGCCCTCGGTTGGAGACGGTTTTTTGTGACAAGGTTAAAACGAGCCCTATGGCCCTTTGGCTCTCGGTTGGAGATGGTAAGAAATATGGCCCAGCACTGTTCATTAAAATATTAATTTCTTGGAGGGCCAGACAGCTAAAACGAGCCCTCTGGCCAGCCTTTGGTTGGAGATGGCCTTAGTGTTATTCAATCATTGCTAGCTCATTGTGAGGCTAAGCCCACCCCCTCCCCCTTAGTGTAGATAATATCGTTTGTTAAAAAAAAAATCAATTGACAACTAATTTAATCTCATTATTATCTACATGCGAATGACCTTTTTTATAACCGGCATTACATGTCTCTTAAGATGTTTTGAACGTGTTTAAAAATAGAGAAATTGAATCACATTATTGCTAGCCTATTATGATGCACTAATTTTTAAAAAAATACAAATAAAAGCACAAAAAAATTAATTATTAAAAAATGTACTGTTAAAATGACAAAAATGCCCCTGCTTTATTTGATGTATTATTTTGGGATGCCTTTGAAGTTTTTTGTCTTGGGGGTATTTTTGTTCAAATTTTTTTGTTGAAGCTTGGTGACACCAAAATGACTACTCACTTTTCCATTGGCTTTATATATAAGAAGATATGCAACTCGACATAGTTTTAGACATAAAATTGAGTGAGAAAACATAATATGAAGGAAGACCAGAATTTAATAGAAATTTTGTAAATACTTGCTATATTAATGTACAATTTTCTAAATAAAAAGGGTGAGAGGGGCACACGTCCCCTGAGCTTATGCGGAGACCTCTCCCTTTGCCAATAGTTGCGAGACAAGTTAAGATGAGGTTAAGTTATAGATTCGGTTCATTTTCGTATAACAAATAAAAATTCCTAAATCTTAAAGCCTTGTTGGGTTTGAAGGATTAGATTGAAATAGATAAGCATCTATTTTTAAAGTATGTTGAAAGAAGAAATGAAAAAATTGTGATCAAAAGGAGCATGATTATTCGAGAAATAAACTTATCTATTACAATCATCCCCAAAATAAAAGAATAAGAAGGAAGAAGTTTTTATCGTATGTAATCCTCTCATAATCTCCTCAAAATGAAAAATAGTTCCCATCTACCTTTGATATTCTTGAATTTTGTAGAGTTATTTGTTCCAGTTACATCGATCCCTTATATCAAACGACTACAAAAGTCCAAAAGCAACAGGAAAACAAAATAAAACACAAAACAAAAAGCTGGAAGTACACATGCATGAAAGAACCAGATAAGTTGAATGCATTGAACCTTGCTTCAATCAGCAGAGTCAACATATTTTTCTAATATGTAACTAGAAGTTTTGTATTCAACACAACCAAATACTGTGTGCGTAGATTCTATTTGGCACATAATCAATATTGTTAAGCTAGATTATGAACTAATAAACAATCAGATTATACTTTTGTAGTTGCTTTACGCTAATTTAAACACAAAGACAAAGAACATATTCCACAAATAAAAATAACGATAAATAAATAAATAAAACAAATGCAATTAGGTTTGAGAAGCGCCCACTGATCCGATGGCGGTATTGCAAAAAGGCCTCCTCAAATTTAGGAGTTAAAATTGTGATGGAGAGAGATATAGCAGGTGACGTTTTTCCACGTAACGTGGGTGGAGTCTGACATTCTGGAGATCAAAGGAAACGTGGTGTTCACGCGCTGTTCTCGTGGGGTTCATGGGTTGTTGAATGGGAGAAGGATTGTCTGCCTCCCAGTTTCGGTGTCCTTCCATGCTCTTCTGTTTGTGTGGTCACGATTAAATCACATTAATATTTTATATTACTATTTATTTTTGTCTTATTATCTCTATAAAAAAAAATATAAAATATTAACGTGACTTTACCGTGTTCACATAAAACAAAAAGGCATAGGAGCACTGGAATGGCAGACAATCCTCCTCCTGTTCGAAAGCTACCTGCATTTGCATGGGTGCCACATTTTCCCTCCGCGTCCTACACGTGTCATTGTGTTTCAGAAATACGTACACCAGTTTTTCCTTGACGTTCTCGTGTCCATCCCTCCTCCTTGTTTGCTTTCCGCAATGGCAAGGAATAGGTTAACAATAAAGGGAAAGTTTATATCTTCAAAAATTGAGGAGTTATTCTTCAAGATACTTGATTATTAATTTATGAATTTTGTATCATAATTAAGGAAAATTAATGAAAATGATTTGAAAATTAACTTTGAATTTTAACAAAAAAGGACAAAAATGTGTTGTAAAAGAACAAAAATGTGTTGTAAGTGAATAGTACCAGGAGTGACTTTTTAAAGTAAAAATATGATTTTTCGTTAAAGTGAACAATACCGAAAGTGTTTCGTTAAAACTCTATAATAAGTAAGTTAAAACTCTATAATAAGTAAGATGGTTTATATTATGAAATTATTCTGTAAATATTACTGTTTTTTTAACAATCAGGCATTAATTTAGGTGTTGTTGTGTGGGGGGGGGAGGATTATATGCAGCACCCAACATTGGGGGGACGACTCGAACTCGTACGAGGGGGGAACTTCCTTGGCACTAGTGCCACTGAAGCTAGGCCTTGTCCTTCTGTAAGTAATACTTAGAAATTTATTTAACATGAGGTTGTTTGGCCAATTAATTGTAGCAAATAAAGAAACAATTTGTATACTTTTATTGTATACGCCATACAATTCAATTATTAAAGATGTTATTTTCTATTAACTTTTTGCAGAAGTAATTTTTGTAGAGTAATTTATAATATGAATTATTTCATTTATGATCACCAAATTCCTTAAATCGGTTACAAGACATCTACGAACTTATCCTCAGTCAAGTTACCTTTCTAACAACATATCCTCTTTTCTTGTATATCTTTCTTTTGAGTCATGGCACACGATTATTAGTTCATCTTGAATTAATTGGGGTTATTGCCATCATTGGTTCTTGTTGTGTTAATTGAGGTTTTTAATTTACGAGTGAGACATCTCAAATTTTAGTACTTAAAATTATTGTTCTGTTAATGAGGTTTTATTAGGTTCTAGTACTTTATAATATATATGTTGTTTTATTTTGCAATATGGACGGTGTGTACAAGGTTCGGGAACGAAATCGTTGTATGGCTAACCAACGATTATTAGCGATTTCGGCTTCATGTAGGCGTGTTGCAGCCTACAATCCAAAACTGAGGATGGGTTTTTGGAGTTAGCTCACCCTTGACGGATCGCGACTCTTTGTCCCGGCCATTGTAGCATGTGTGTTGCCCAAGGCATAAGGGGCATGATGATTTATGTATTCCAATGGAATTATATACTTCATAAGTATAATCAGGCACTTATTTATATGCTATAATAAATTTGCTTAGATCCTCCTAGTCTTCCTCGTCCTTCGTCCATACACCTAAACACTAAGCTCCAACCCACCATCTAACTAGCGACTAGCGTCTATTACAATCTTACATATACTAATCAATTAAACTCATCCATATTGAAGTCAAATATTCCCAAATATTGTGATTCCAATTTATAGGAATCCAACCTAACAGGCCAATTGTCCTTATATTTAATTGAGAATGTATGGTACTCATGTAGTTACGTAACACATGAGTTTGTAGACCATGGATTTCTTTATTAACTCTTGCTAACCAGCTTTTCAATCATTATCTCAAATTAAATATAACCACAGATTGATAATTGGATCGTAAACGTGTTAAAGAAATGTATTCTCTGATGCATTTATATGTAAACACACATTGTTTTATAGGTAGAGCCACTCCCACAAGCCATCAGCAGCGAGGGCAAATATATTATATTAACTTTGTTGTTGAGTCGCCCACGGGCTAGGCCATGGATTATAAAACCAAAACTAGGGGAATTGGGGAGTGGTATTTGAGAGTCTATCGACCATTTGGAGATGGAGAGTTGAACAAACGACTTTTACCATGGAAATTCGAGAAGCTTCCCAAAAATTTAGGAGCAAATAATGTGGATGTAGCTCATGACCAAAATTGGAAAATTATGGAAATGGTCATTTTTCAATTTCACAATACTTTTTGCACGACCAAAACACATGGCTGAATGGGCATGCAGCCAATTATCAACACATTGTCATTCCTCAGAACCTAATCGCCACGCGCACCGTCCTCACTTCTCGTCCCCGTCCACAACCTGTGCATGGAAGGCACATTTTAACAATCATTCTATTTATACTACACGTACCGTGGCGCTCCAGAACCAGAAGAAGCTTTGGTGCATTGTTAGCTGTGCCTGCCAGTGCCATCTGATTCATTTTAGATAATACTTAAAAAGAGAAATTTCAAAGGAGACTTTTTAATGGAATTTTTACAGATTTTTTATCGATTCATATTTTTTTTATAATATTTTATAATATTGATACAAAAATTAATATTAAATTATGAGATGATAGCAAACGAATACAACAAAGACAGGTTGATGTTTTATAAACTTCGTTCGGAAGTGTATTCGTCCTGCTTGCATTACAACGAATAAGAAGTATATATGGCAGATAACCAAATAGCTTTATATGATTATTTAACAACCAAGGAAATGAAAGCAAGTTGGTCTGAATAAAAAGATAACAAAATAACAAAGGGAAGTGGATGTCCACAGTGACGATTTTATGGTCATTTTTTAATGAGACACATTACACTTATTTTGATTGAAACCAAATAAATCCAACGAATAAATCACATTGGATTTGGACAAGATAGGCAGGACGCTGGTGCAAGTCTCTTTCTTCCAAATAAGGTCATTTAGATAATTATTTATTTTTTGTCATCATTTAACTGTAAAGTTAATCAGAAGAATAACTTTCCGTCTCTGGGTGGAAAACAACCATGCGTTTTGTGTGTGTAATGTGTATACCTAGCTTTAAAAAAAATTTAGGTAAAGAATGCGTGCATACCATGTATAGAAGGTATAATTGGATTGGGGGAATGCTAGCAAACCTTTCGCTTAAATCTTCTCGTTTTATTTTGTTGGCTCTCTTTCTCATTCTCCAATGTTGCTGAGTTCGAATCATTTATTTTTTAGATCACCGTTTAAAGATTAACTCTGCAAAAATCAATCAAATTAGAAATCGTTAACTGTTTGATTAACGTTGTCAAAATTTCAATGTTTAAGTTTTTCATGGTTCATCTATTTATTAGATAGTCATTAGATGACTAAATAGTTTCAGATTTAGTGAATATTTTTATACATTATCATCAAAGGGAGATCTACAATGTAGAAGGTTCTCAGTGCAAATGCATGGGGTTCCCTTATCATCAAGCAACATTCCAGAATAAGAATAAGAGCTAAGAATGTAGAACGAGAAGGTATAAGTGAGAAGGTTGTAGCATTCCTCAATATGGTAATACCTAATTGTTATTCTTATTTTATACACACACACGTACACTCAACTAAGCTTATTTAAGGGACACGATTATAAGCCGTGACAGATCTAAGACTCTAGCCTTATGGGGGTCATAGTGTAAAAAATCCAAACAAAGCATGTAAAAGTTTTCCAATTTTCTCCACAAAGACATTTAATCGAGCACTT
Organism: Heteromeles arbutifolia; assembly: GCA_024362995.1. NCBI lineage: Eukaryota > Viridiplantae > Streptophyta > Magnoliopsida > Rosales > Rosaceae > Heteromeles > Heteromeles arbutifolia. Next base: position 6,230,230 of record JANCRC010000007.1, read on the forward strand.
AGTAGGCATATGTCATCATTGTGCCTAGATATGTTGATAGCTTCCCAAGCCCGATGCCGAGACATGTTGAGCATCGCGTACCAATGCGAGCTTCCAAGCTAGCCCGATGCCGAGACACGTCGAGCATCGCCTATCAATGCGTGCTTCCAAGGCCGACCGAGCATGCATCACTTGCCAAGATTTGTCAAATTATGCTGAAGAGACATTTCGTCGAATAGTTTGGAGGCATTCAAGTCCAATACCAAATGGCCATAGGGTCATCCTACAAACCTTCCCCACATATTTTCCGACTTCCATAGGGTGCCGAGACCTAGTAGGACCCTCATGGCACACTAAGTATTGTATTTCAACGATTCCAATTATGTATCTTTTAAGTACCCAAATCGAAATCCATATATATATATATATATGATTATTAGATTAAATGGTGGTCATTTTAGTGTTTCCTTGGAGCATCGTATTCATCTATTTGGTTGACTACAATTTGTCATTAATGATTTTCAATTTATCTAATTATTTGCATATATAATCTATGATTAATGATATCATATCATACTTTATACAATTCACTTGTAAATAAGGCAACAATGCTAATCACTTGTTCATATATCTATTTCTATGACAATTAGGTAACTAAATAATTTTCGATTTGAGTGAATCTTTTACTACAATGATTCAACACAAGGACTTAAAAAATAAGGGAGCTTTAATGAAAAGGGCTTAGACCAACAAATATTTAAACATAAACCATCCCAAAATGTTATTTAACCAAAAGGGCTCAAAGTTTAATAAAAAAACCATCTAAAACTATTGTCCACGGGCCAACTTACAAACAAGTTGCTCAATTTCTGCACCGTCTTCGTCTCCGGTAGCTTTGCCTACGCGCAGCTGCTCTTCCACCACCACCTGCAAAACCCACAAACTCAAGACTGGAATTCCCTCATCAGAGGCTTCTCCAACAGCCCTTCTCCTCTCCTCGCCATTTTTTACTACAATCGCATGCTTTCATCTGGTTCCGATTCTTCTCCTGATACATAGGATTTTCTTACTATTGTTAGTTGACACGATCCCTAAAAGAATTCTCTATTAAATCACAGAAAATAATTCCTATGTATTTCACTGCGAAATACATTTATGAGAGGGGATTTTGTAAGTGTGCTTTATTAGCTAGCATACTTGCTGTTATAAACGACAACTATTTGGATTCAATTTTTTATGCATATATCAGTTTTTGAATTTCTTTGTCCAAATTAGATTCAGATTTGGAGAATAACCAGACTTTGAGAAGAAGAAAAATCCCAAATTATTGAATCCAATCTCCAAAACTACAATTAAAATGAAACGAATAGGAAAAGAGCTATGCAATTGAATTAAGGAGGAGGACACTCAAACTGAATCCATTTTCCATGGAACTGGAAAAAAAACCAAAAATTCCAATTCCTTGCGCCCATTTCTCCATAAAACTAGAAAGAAAAATATATTTCTACCTGTGATAGAACCACCTTCCCCATTACAAAATCTGGAAAAGAAAAAGAAAATAGAAAAAACAGACGAGAAAGAGAGAGAAAAGTGACTTCAACCATGGCGTTCAACTTTCGTAACACTGTTAATGTTAAACATTTCTAGGAAATAGTATGATTTTTTTGCCACTTTTTTATAAAACAATGCGAACCGTTATGTTTTGAATCTGTAACTGTTTCTGGAAAAACTAACACTGTCTCTGAAAAAACTAACATTGTCTCTGGAAAAATTAACAGTCTCTTGAAAAACCTAACACTGTCTCTGGAAAAACCTAACACTATCTCTAGAAAAATTAACACTGTCTCTAGAAAAACTAACACTGTTTCTGGAAAAACTAAAATTGTCTCTGGAAAAACTAACAATGTCTCTGGAAGCAGTGACTTAGATTCTAGAAACAGTGACTTAGATTCCAGAAACAATGTTACTTAAAATCCAGAAACAGTTTATTTTTACAGTCCAGAAACAGTGACCCGTCGTTATTATTGAATAGTATGCAGATCTCAAATTTATTTTCTGGAGAAATAAACGATGAACTCCACTGACGAAGAAAAATTGAAAAACATTACCTCAAATACACTATGAATAATAACGACGATCACATTTCAACGAAATAATACAAAATATAAATTAAATAGCATGAGGATCTATATTTTTGTTTCAAAGAAAAAGAAGAAGGTCTGCAAAACAACGATGAACTCCATTAACGACGAAAATCTAGAACTCAACCTAAAAAGGTTAGAGGTAAAATCGACAAATCATAATTTATTATAGTTGGGCTATGTTTAGTTGAACTGCTTTAATATGGGTCTTGTACTAATCATTAAACAAAACTTATAACATGATTTTTTATTAAAACTAAAACTTTTCAAGCCATTTTCATTAGTTTTCCTAAAAAATAAACTATTCAGGTCATGATATAGGGTTTAAGAATGGACCTAACTATTTATTAACATTGTATTACCTTATTAACTAGTTAGTACTTGAGCACTACTCTATTACATTTTTACATAAAAGATGCTCTTGATTAGCTCTTGTTTAATTTCAATTAAGCCACGTGGGATAGTACAAGCCTGGATTATGAAATTGCATTGCATGTGCATCATCTTTCACGGAGTGTATACGATCGAAAAGCTTGATAAGCAATCTTGCTGGAGACTATAATTGTGGATCAACTAACCTACATTCATACTAGGGTTCAAAATTCAAAGGGTAGCCAAGTTGAATGAACATATTAAAGTCCTAAAGGCTCGTAGAAGTTCGAATTTTGAGAAAGCCAAATTTAATTAAACTAATGCAACTATACCATTAATCGTCCCAATTTACCAGCAATATAATATAGAATAATATTTGCATTCTTCCGAAGAATGGATATATTCTATCTTTTGCAAATAGTGTATCTCTATCGTATAAACTCTATAATTGGAACAGTTTAGTTTCTTAATTTTTATTTGAAATCCTCATGAAAAAATTATTCGAATCGGATATCGTGTAGTCATCCAAATGTATTAAATAAATTAAGAATCATTATAGATATGTTAGTTGATACTCACGTCGTCGATTTGTTTCCTACGTTTGGATGACTAAATGATCTCCGATTCGAATGATTTTTGTTAAAGATAATCTTTAAATGAAGATTAAGAAATTAACTGATTCCGATTATAAAATTTATATGGTAAATATACATTATTAAAAAAGTAGGATATGTGTATTCCTCCGAAACTCAAGTATCATCCCTTGAGATACATGAAAGCTTATGTATATATTAGGATAATTTAGATATATTAATCTATGTTGTTGTGCGTCCATCATTATTACAAAGAATATTGTTAATTATTTATTAAGAAATACCATCATTAGGGTCACTGCAATAAGGTCCAAATAAGAAATGGGACGATCCAAATCTTGTGTATTCACATGAACTTTGAACTAAGTCATTTACGAATCAACATATCATAATGCAAGTTGTGGGTAATAAAACATAACATTAGTAAGTTTCGTAATTATTTATTAAGAAAGACCATTGTGGAGCCAAAAATAATCACAATGCGGCACGTGAATTTTTGGATATAAATGGACAAAAATACCCTTGAAGCATACCTGGATTCCTACGCGCGAGCAGCAGACAATCATCCCTTAACCAAGTCAAAAGTGCCCAAAAAAAGTAACAAATTCAAAGTTATTTAATCCATCCTCATCTTATATTCCATACATAGTAAATTGTAGCAATGGTCCCTCAACTTTAATCAAATTGGAGCAATGGTCCCTCAACTAAAAATCCATTACCATTGGTCCCTCAACTTATCAAAATGTGTAGCTATAGTCATTTTCATCAATTTATTCAAAATTTTGTCAAAATAAGTTATGTTGGAATAACCATTTATATAATTAGGGTCCCTAAACTCATCAAAGTGTGTAATTATGGTCCTTTTCGTCAACTACGTCAAAATTTTTGTCAAAACGAGTTATGTTGGAATGACCATTGCTACAATTGGGTTAAAGTTAAGGGATCATTTCTCTAGTTGAATTAAAGTTGAGGGACCGATGGTAATGGATTTTTAGTTGAGGGACCATAGCTACACGTTTTGATGAGTTGAGGGACCGATGGTAATGGATTTTTAGTTGAGGGACCATTGCTCCAATTGAATTAAAGTTAAGAGACCATAGCTACAATTTACTCTTCCATACAAGGTAGTTATTCCATAACCTTCAAAACATTCCAAATAAATTGAGTTAATTGGCAAATTAATGGATTTATTACCTAATTAATCAATTAATTGCCAAATAAATCACCCATTACACTCAAAAATTACCATAAAGGCCGGCCACTCTCTCTCCCAAGAGGGCCGGCCATACTCTATATATTGAACCCCATTTTCTCTAAAAAGCTAACTTCCACACTCTTACAAAACTCCCAAAAAACTCTCCAAACACTTTTCTCTCTAAATTCTAACTTTGGCATCGGAGGTTCTTCGGCCAAAGCCCCCTATTCATCGTGGCCGCGTGAGGCTCTTGGCCTTGACCAAAGGTGTTAATTGTTTTGTAGGTGCAATTTTGTTAAAGAAGGAGAAGACAAAAATTTGCATCCACAACCATCATTAGGGTCACTGCAATAAGGTCCAAATAAAAAATGGGACGATCCAAATCTTGTGTATTCACATGAATTTTGAACTAAGTCATGTACGAATCAACATTTCATAATGCAAGTTGTGGGTAATAAAACATAACATTAGTAAGTTTGTTCGCACAGATACATGGTGCTATTAGGTACCTGAATTATTCCCCCCAACAACATAAGCACCTGTGTTCCTAACCCAACTTGTCATCTTTTGCTTAGCAAAATACTAATACTTTTAGCTTATGATCAACTCAAACATAATGTTTAGTTGTTTTGGTTAGCTGGAGGCTTGATTTATAAGAGTAGTGTTACGGAGACCACATTTTTATGTTAAGTTCGATTAGTGCAGAATGTTATATACAACTAACAATCAACGAGTTAAAATTATTAATCAACGTGATATATATGTACATATCACTAGCGACGGTAATGCATTAATTATATGATATTAATCTTATATATGGAACCAGATATGTGACACCATTTTTTTACACAACTTTTAACACACGTTTTTTGGGCTCACTCTGTAATGTATTTTGACGATTCGAACCATCTGTCTTTTAGAACATATTCATAAATCATCCTTACAAAAAATTGGACAAATCGAAAACCATTAAGACCTTCATTTGTAATGAAGAAAATAGATGAAACGGTTCTACAAGAAATAATCCTAAACCTTTAATCTAACGGTCTTATGGTTTTAAATTTGGGTGACTTTTGGTAAACATGATTTTTTAGGGAAGACCTAAAAAATAGACGACTCAGTTCATTGAAATACATTACAAAATGAACCTCACAAAAATGTATGTAAAAAGTTATATAAAAAAATAGTGTCACGGATAAGTCCTATATAATATTACAAATATGTCGTATTCCTAAAATCATTGAATTCATAATCAATTAATCACATTCCGAGTCTTAATTAATAGTTTGTTGCAAAGTGCAAACATTTTTTAATTAGAGGAAGATAAATTTCCCAATTAGGAGTCTATGCATCCAACAAACCTTTTCCTTTGTTTTGGTAAACAACCTTTTCCTTTTAAGAAGTGTATATGGCCGGATGGCCCACGTTGTTTTGTAATAGGTGGTAAATGGTGTCTTTTTTGTGTGGGAAAGATAGTAATATATTGAAATCAGCTAAGTGAAATACAAACAGGAGTCGCACTTCGACTCCCAATACCGCAACGGGGAAGAAAAGTGTTGCCTAATCACGCAAGGAGCATCAAAGAACCTAGAAAGAAGAGGCAATTAAGCATCACCATAATACCCTATAGGCAAACAAATAAAAGGGGAGAAGCCCCTCAAAAATTACACAATGGAGGATAGAGTAGTCTGTCACGAGAGAGGACCATCACCAGCGAGGGAGGAGGCATAGTTTCCCAACTCATAGAGCTCAAGGTGGTAAATGGTACCTGGCGGCTCCTAAACACCAGGATCGACGTTGCTACGCAACGATGTCGTTTTGTCCGCACATCTTTGGGGGCTTGTGCATGTAACCGATTGATCAGCTTTCCAAACGATTCACAAGTGCATTTACCCTTTTAAATTGAGTACTAACCTCTTAGTATTACGGTCTAGTAGTATTCCTCTTTGCTTGTAAGTGAGAGGTCTTAAGTTCAATTCTCGTCAAAAATAAATTTGAATCACATTATTACAAGTCTATTGTAAGACTTAGCCCACTCCTCCTATAGTGTAGATAAATATTCAAAAAAGAAGAAGAGTATTATGTCAAAATTTTCATAGACCGTAGCCACTACTAATCGACATTAATACTATCTTCGATTTAATTACTTGAACAATTTAATATGTGGGCAATTTTATACAAAATCATCCACATAATTAGCAGTAAAACAATTCATTATATATAAAAAAAATATTAACTTCACATGATTTTCAACGAAAGAGTACATATGCTTCAACATAATTTGCTCAGGAAAATAAAAATGATTACTAATTTCAACAAAGAAACTAAAAAAATAAGAAAGTTGAGGTTTATAATTTAAAGAGTAAATCAACTTACTTATAAGTTCATGTAACTTCTTCTTTTTTATTAATGTAGAATTCATTTTCAAGAAGCACAATACTCAACTACTGGCCATACCTGCTCAATAAATTTTCAACCAAATCAAATTGGCATCGAGGAATCTCATTAAATTAAGTTTATTTTTTCATGATTTCGAAACAATATGTATCATGTGGTAGGAAAGTGGAATAAATTTATTTCCAATTCTTTGTAGCCGCCCACTAGCGATCGCATGCGTTTGGAAAGGAATTAGGAAGGACGAAAAATGGATAGGATTTTACTCTTTATGCAGACATGCATTTCACCTCATGCTTTTGGTATATACTAAACAAAGAAAACGACAACTATTTATTATTTTATTTACTTTGTTTGGTCTACCGTATCCCTATTGCATTACGAAATTACTCATTCTCGAAGAAAGAGCAAGAATTATGATGAATCCACGTCGACGGAGGGTTGGCTTTCAACCAACTTTGTCCTCGCCTCGTTGCCTGCAAAAATTGATCGATAATATTTATGACTCCACTATAAGTTGGAATTATGTTAATGTCGATCACAATTTGATATGTACGTAAAAATGTATTTATGCACGCATGTAAATTTGTCGATTGACAATAGTAGTGATAATAACAATAATAATGTATGAATTGTAATGGGTAGGGCAAGCACTGCAAAGAAAACTATTTCCCGATGAAAGAATTTCGACAGGCTAAATAAGGATTTCTTCGTTAAACACTTTACAACTATTTTCCAACGAAAGGATTTCAAACAGGTCTAAGATATTTTTTTCAATTTTATTATACAAAGTTTAAGTCTCTAAAAAAACCAAAACGTTAACCATTTTTGTCCAAGAAAATGTTTTATTTCGTCGGATAAAATTACTTTGTCTGACTAAAGTTGGTTCGTCAGACAAAAGGTAATTTTTGGTAGTGCATCATGTACTTCTAACTCGGTATTTTCACCAGAGATAAGTATGATGACTTTATTGGAATGCCAATAGTAGCAATCAATAAATATGAAAGTACATAAACATAAAATCAGTAAGACCTTTAGGTGTAACAATCAAGTTTTATTAACTAATTATGTATTACAATGTAATAGATACACGTATTTGAATACAAGTGACATTGTAATACTACAATGTATAGTATGACGCTCCCACCTAAGAATGTTCTCATAAAAACGAATTAATAGTGTTAGTATTGTAAAGATATGGACGGTCGAGATCAGTCCATCAGCAATCAAGAGGATGACAAGTGGCATCAAATTAGCTGATAAGTGTTGTTAGGTTGTTAAGAATCAATGGCTATTGGTTGCTTAGTGAGTAAGTAGTGAGTAAGTAATGTAACTACTATAAATAGGGATCAATGTATTCATTGTGTGTGTGAAAAAATAATATCAGAAAAATATTCTCTCTAACTCTTCAACTTCTCTCTCTCTCTAAATTCTGCACTATAATCTCTCTCTAAACCACCATTGTTGAGCTTCGAGCTTCAGTATTGATATTTCAACATGGTATCCTCGCCGGGACCGGTTTCTTCCCTCCGATCCTAATCATCTCTGCTTTTGCCTTAGGCTTCGCTACAATTGTGGTATGAGATCTGCTATCTTTGTAGATAAGAACACAAATTGTATGAAATTTTTCGATCGATCTCGACTGTTCGATCTTTGCACATCAGATGTTTGTTGAAATGTAAGTGTTGCTTCTTCTGTGATTTTCTCTGCAAAGTTATATTTATGCTTTTCTTCGAGAACAAGGATTAAAGAAAGTTCTTCAAAACCCTAATTTCTGCAAGAAATCATCTATGGTCTTCGTTTCTGTTTACAAGATTTGAGTCAACATGGTGACTGCTGCACAGCTTCAAATTGTGCAATCTCCGATCACAAGTTTAATCCCTAATGTGTCGACATCTGTGACTGTTAAATTAGACGATACAAATTACTTAGTTTGGCATTATCAAATGCAATTACTTCTTGAAAGCCATGGAATTCTTGGTTTTGTGGATGGTTCTCGTAAATGTCCAGCTCGATTTGTTGATAATTGTGATGTTGAGGGGGTAGAACCTGAAGCATATCAAATCTGGAAAATGCAAGATCGTGCTGTTATGCAACTTCTCATTGCAACTCTATCTGTTACTAGTATGTCTTGTATCATTGGCTGCACTAATGCACGCGAAATGTGGATAAACCTTAAAGATCGTTTCTTAACCGTTACAAAAGCAAGTATTTTTCAACTGAAAACTGAGCTCCAGAATATTACAAAGGGTTCTGAGTCAATATCTCAGTATTTGCAACGAGTTAAGGATGCTCGAGATCATTTGGCTGCTGCTGGGGTGTCCTTTGATGATGATGATGATATTGTCATTATAGCTCTTAAAGGATTGCCATCAGAATATAATACTTTCAGAACAGTTATTCGAGGGAGAGACAATGTTATTTCTTTGAAAGATTTTCGAGCTCAATTACTTGCAGAGGAAGCTACTCTTGACAATTCCCAGTTGACTGGTTCTTTTCTACCTGATATGCTAGCTCAAGGCAATGAGTCCAAGGGCAAAGGTCTGTTTCTTGCAGAGAATTCATCCTCATTACCTGATTCTCATACTCTATCATCTCAGTACCAGATTGGTAGTTCATCAAATTCCAATGGTACTACAGCCACTTATCATAATAGGGGTTATACTAATAGCTCTGGAAGATATAAGGGTTCTAATTTTCGAGGAAGAAATAGGGGTAGGAACAACTATGGTACTTCAAGGTTTTCTGGCACTCATTTCAACACTGGTCCTGGTATTCTTGGCTCTGTAAAACCTCATGTCTCTACATGCTCTGAACATGGTAATGATGTTCCAACCTGTCAGATTTGCAACAAGAGAAGGCATATTGCTTCTGATTGCTTCTAGCGGCACTCACCCGCTGCAGTGTCTTCTTCTCCTATGCAATGCCAAATTTGTTGGAAATTTGGGCATTCGGCTATCTAATGCTATCATAGGGCAAATTTCTCATATCAAGGCAGGTCTCCTCCATCAACTCTCTCTGCCATGCATGTCAATTTTCAACCTTCTTCTCCACAAGAACAATATTGGGTAGCTGATACTGGTGCAACCTCCCATATGACATCAGACTTGGCTAATCTCAATCTGGCAACTCCTTTCACAGGCAATGATACTATAACCATAGCTAGTGGTTCAGGTTTGCCAATTTCTCATACTGGTTCTTCGGTTTTAAAAGCTCATACTTGTGCACTAGAATTGAAAGAAATATTACATGTTCCTGAGCTATCTCAACACTTGTTATCAATCTACCAGTTATGTAAAGACAACCACTATAGGTTTATATGTGATGAGTTTTGTTTCTGGATTCAGGACAGGATCACAGGGATAATCCTTCTCCACGGGCTGTGTAAGTCTGGACTATACCCCATTCCATTCCATATACCTTCATCTCATGTCAAGAAAGCATATCAAGCACTTCACTTACCTGCACAGCATCACTGCCTGATTGGTCATCAAGTCAATTCATCTCTATGGCACAACAGATTAGGTCATCCATCTAATGCTGTTACTGCAAGAATGTTGAATCAATCTCAGATTCCTTTTTCAGTAGATCAATCTAGGCAAGTTTGTGTGTCTTGTTTAGAAGGTAAGATTACAAAACTAACATTTCCTTTCCCTGCCAATAAAACTGTAAAACCCCTCGAGGTCATTCATAGTGATGTGTGGGGACCTTCTCCTACATTGTCCATTGAAGGTTACAAATTCTATGTTACTTTCATAGATGAATGTACCAGGTTTACCTGGATATTTCCATTAAAGAATAAAAGTGAAGTGTTTCCAACTTTTGTGCAATTTTATGCTTTCTTACTTACTCAATTCTCTGCTACAATTAAAATTTTCCAAAGTGATGGTGGTGGTGAGTATTGTAGCACTAACTTCACCCAATTTTTACTTAATAAAGGCATCATACATCACAAGTCTTGCCCTCATATATCTGAACAAAATGGCCTTGTTGAGAGAAAGCATAGGCACATTGTTGAAACTGCCTTAACCTTTCTGCATACTTCTCAACTCCCTTCGAAATTCTGGTTCTATGCATGTGCTGCTTTAGTTTACTTAATCAATAGAATGCCATGCCATACCTTGTCCATGCAATCTCCCTATCATTGTCTGTTTGGCACAAATCCTTCATTAACACACTTAAAGACCTTTGGTTGTAGCTGTTTTCCTTTATTAAAACCATATAATACAAACAAACTCCAACAAAAAACTGCACAATGTATCTTCTTGGGCTATGCAGGTCAATATAAAAATTTTATTTGTTTTCAACCAAACACAAGAAGGTTTTATGTGTCTCGACATGTTCTCTTTGATGAGACCACATTTCCTTACATGAATTTAGTCTCCAAACCTGCACTGTCACAATTTGTGTCACATACCACATCTACTCCACTTGTTCCTTTTGTCATAAATGATAATACTGTGCTTTCACATCCTCAATCATCATCTGCATCATCTACATCATCAACCCCTAGAGCTCCAGAATCTTTGAATGCTCCCACTACAGCTCTAGAGTTGTTCAATATCATGCCCCATCCTATTTCCTCTAATGCTTCAAAGTCTTTGTCTCATCCTTCAGCATCTACAACAACTACACAGTATAATATCCCTGTGGATCCTGATTTTCAACCAGAAAGTCTCTCCATTGTGCTTCCAATACCTCCAGTTAGTCTTCATCCAATGCAGACTAGGTCTAAGAGTGGGATTATTAAGAAGAAAGCCTTTTCAGCCAGTGTCATACCTCCTGCGAGTTCTATTGTTAAACCAACTACTTACAAAGCAGCTAGTAAGATACCAGAATGGCAAGCAGCTATGCATGATGAGATCAGTGCTCTCCATACTCAACAAACTTGGGATCTTGTTCCACTTCCAAGTGGCAAGAATCATGTTGGGTGTAAGTGGGTGTATAAAGTGAAGAAGAATCCAGATGGCTCTATTTCCAGATACAAGGCTCGATTAGTTACCAAGGGATATAGTCAAGAAGAGGGGATTGATTATGGTGAAACCTTTAGCCCTGTGGTCAAACCAACCATAGTGAGATTAATTCTTGCACTTGTAGCTCAGTTTAAATGGAATTTGAGACAGTTGGATGTCAAGAATGCATTTTTGCACGGGGAATTGCATGAAGAAGTATATATGGCTCAACCTTCGGGTTTTCTCAGTCGCATTCATCCTTCTCATTTTGTTTGCAAGTTGAAGAAGTCTCTATATGGTTTAAAACAGGCTCCACGTGCTTGGAATGAGAAGTTTACTAGTTTCTTACTAGGTTTCGGGTTCAAACAATTGCTTGCAGACCCTTCTCTATTTGTTAAACACACTGATCTTGGTCTTGTAGTGTTGTTATTGTATGTTGATGATATAATATTGACTGGAAGTAGTTCCAGTGATATATCTGCAGTGATTACAGATTTGACTCATCAATTTGATATGAAGGACTTGGGTCAACTCCATTATTTTTTGGGGTTACAAATTCAATATCAGTCTTCATGGTTGTTTATTTCTCAGTCAAAGTATATTACGGATCTCTTGACCAAAGTAGACATGCAGAATGCAAAAGCTTGTGCTACTCCTTGTCTTCTATCCCACATGTTACTCAAGGAAGAAGGAAACCCTTATCACAACCTAGAACAGTACAGAAGTATAGTTGGTGCACTGCAGTATTTGACGTTCACTCGACCAAATATTGCGTTTGCAGTTAATCAGTGCTGTCAATTTATGCATTCCCCTATGGATACATATGTAGTTGCAGTCAAACGAATTCTTCGTTATCTCAGTGGTACTATTGATTATGGGATCCATTTTAAGCCTGGAAAAATATCTTTACAAGTATATAGTGATGCTGATTGGGTAGGTGATCCCAATGATCACAGATCCACTTCGGGTTATATTGTTTATCTCGGTTCTAGTCCCATATCATGGGCTTCCAAGAAACAGCATACTGTCTCTCGCTCATCCACTGAAGCAGAATATAGGGCACTAGCTATAACTGCTGCAGAATTGGCATGGATAAGGTAGCTTCTGTGTGACTTGTATGTTCCCTTATATGCTCATCCGATGTTGTATTGTGACAATATTTCTGCTATAGCTCTGTCTTCTAACCCAATGTTTCATTCGAGAGTTAAGCACATTGAAATTGATTATCATTTCGTCCGAGAACGTGTGATTACAGCGGATCTGACAGTGCAGCATGTGTCTTCCAAAGAACAATTTGCTGATATTCTCACCAAGGGTCTTTCCATTTCATTGTTTCAGCATCATTGTTCCAATCTCATGCTTGGTTCTACCAAACATGTGATTGTGGGGGGATGTAAAGATATAGACGGTCGAGATCAGTCCATCAGCAATCAAAAGGATGCCAAGTGGCGTCAGATTAGCTGATAAGTGTTGTTAGGTTGTTAAGAATCAGTGGCTATTGGTTGCTTAGTGAGCAAGTAATGTAACTACTATAAATAGGGATCAATGTATTCATTGTGTGTGTGAAAAAATAATATCAGAAAAATATTCTCTCTAACTCTTCAACTTCTCTCTCTCTCTCTCTCTCTAAATTCTGCACTATAATCTCTCTCTAAACCATCATTGTTGAGCTTCGAGCTTCAGTACTGATATTTCAACAAGTATATGAATGACTTGATAACAACATGTTGATTAATGTTACGGTAGTATGACACTCACAACCAAACATATCTCATACAACCGGATTAAACCCTTTTTTTCGAAAAAAAATAGCTGAATCATTACAAGATTAATTACGAACAATCGTATAAACAATTTATATTTGGCCTTTGGCCATAATAAAGTTGGATAGTTGTTCAATCCTAGAAAACATTAAACAAGTATTCTTTAGCAAATTCACCTCAATCCAAAATCCAGAAGAATAATCCACACTGGTACCTATCCATTTCTAACTTAGTATTGAATACATAAACCACCTGAGTGAAATGGTTGGTGTAGTCTTTATTTTCCACTACTGAAAATGAGATTTTCTGCCGACGAGAGTTGGTTGAGTTGGTAATGATCATTTTCAACGCTATACCAAGGTCAAATTTTGAATCCTGCTACCGACAATTCCTTAGAAGAAAAAAAGACAAAGAATTTGCTAGAAAATGACTTTTCAAACTTAATAATTCTTTACAAAAGAGAAAATGACTGAACAATTGCCAAATCAAAGAGCAGCCACATTGGCTTTTTATGAAATACTCCTGATAACTGTTTAGCAGCCAAACTTTGTTCATTACTATCCTAAACTACACTAAGCTTAAGAGAAGAGTTTGATTTCGGAACAACTAGGGGAGGATACTCTAACCACCGGTCCACGACTTGCAATTAGAATTTTTGAGGGAAATGTACGATATTAATTGATAGAAAGTAAAATACGTACAATATTGAGGATAAGGTATATAACAATGGGCCTCGATACAAATCTTGTCGGAATTTTAATCTGATCGAAGAAAAAAAAAATATCCTGCACTGTAAAAAGTTACTGGTACTATCCTCAATAAAAATATCTGCAATTATATGGTTCTTTCAAACTAAGTTATACAATCATTGGAACTCAGACTAAACCGTGCAATTTTGTTTGCCTACCTTTCAATTTTTAAACCGTTAAAATTATTTTTTATTTTTTTAAACAAACAATATTAGTTACACTATGATGAGCAGAATGGGTTAAGCCTCATAATGGCTCAGTAATAATATGGTTTAAATTCGTCTTTAACGAGAATCAAATATAAGATCGCTCATTACTAGTAAAAAAAAATACAATTAGATTGTAGTACTAAGCAGCTTATTAAATTTGTTAAGAAGGAATAAAAAAATTTCACCAAAACAAAGAATAAAAAAATGAAAAGAAACCCAAGAAACTGGAGTTGCGTGTGGAGTGGTGTTAGGACCGAGGTGTTGGCAGTGTCTACGTAAAATAATCCAACTAGGACGTCCTGCCTTATAGGATAAGCATGACATTTTAATTTCATAAACAAAAATAAAACCCAATATAAAACAAAGCAAATGTAAAAGATTAAATACTTAACAACTACGACGTGGTCCAGTGTTCGAGAAAGAATTTTAAACTTGTATTTCACACGATACTTTTTGAGTTTGATTCTTACGTGTGTGATAAAATCGTATGGTGGTTATCTTCTGACTAAAATTCCTACGTGGGTCTTCTCGGTTTAGCTCTCTGGAAAGTTGACTGATACGACTAAAAAACCAGCAAGTCAATTTAAAAAAAAAAAATTAAAAAAAAAAGATAATTAAATACTAATTTGAGAGTTAAGTCGTGAGTGAGAGATCCCTCCAAAACCGTTGGCGAATGGGTCATGTACTTTCCAGGGCGCCCACAGTCCCTACCAAAACCGGAAACCAACACCCTGTTTTTAATCCCCTCACCCGGTTTTTTCCGAAACCAGTACGACCTCCCGAAAACCAGGAGCTTTTTTCAACCTTTTTCTACTCCAGCTTCTTCTATAATTAATTTCCTTTTAAGAAAAGAATTGAGCTGTTTCCTTGGACCCCACCCCACTGATATGTGGCGATTCGACCGCACCCTTGCACCTCAACGTGGATGCCACGCGCCACTTCCTTTTTTTAATTAATTAATTTCTTTTTATTTTTGTTTCATTAAAACAGCGAGCTCTTGGAACCCACTCCACTGCTATGTGGCGATTCGACCGCACCCTGACACTCAACGTGCCTGACACGCGCCGCTCTCTTCCCTCCTCTGGTTTTGTTCCTATCTGCATGCCTCTCCACCCTTTTCCCCACCTGTCTCTAACTCTGCCTTGCATTTACCATCTTACCCTCACCACTACAATCGTAATTTTTTAGGAAAAATAATGAAAATGGTTTGAAAACTTTGAGTTTTAACGATAAGGACAAAAATAAAGGGTAAAGTAAATAGTACCAAGATTGACTTTTTAGTGCAAAAATGTGATTTTTTGTTAAAGTGAACAGTACTGGAAGCTTTTTGTTAAAGTTTCCTAATTTTTTTGGCTTAATTAGATTATTAGTTTCCATGATGACATGGTAGTTGGAAGATAGGCCTATAGTAAAAAAACTAGGATTTAAGCCCACGTGGTGAAGTTTGTTAGGATTTATGTCCAAAATCGAAAATTTCGTCAACTTTCTGTTAATTATTAGCGCGTAAGTCATACATATTAGGCTAAAACGGAACTACTGTTATACTTACAATTTATTTGTAACATTTCTCTAATAGAGGTAGGATCCACCGATATATGTGAGTATCATCTATATTAGAGATATAATACAAATAAATGACAAGAATAATATTTTTGTTTTAGAAATTCTCCCATTTCACAATGTACACTAAACATCGAACATCATTATAGAAGTTAACTGATAAATTTCTCACCTAAGAGATCACTAATATTACAATGGACTACTAATGTGTCTATAATCTTTTGTTTATGATGAGGTTCTTCACACGTCCTTTTTTATATTTGACACACATCTCTTTAAATTGGATTCATGGAAAATGATAAAAGTACAAAAATTACTAAAAATTATGTGAGAGGTACAAAGAAGTGTGTGTGAATTACATTATATTTTATTTAGGGTAATGCTTAGGACACCAAATGTGAGAGGTACAAAAAGTGCGAAATACACTATATTTTATTGAGAGTAATAGATTAGTGTTACACTTACTATCTAATTGTAACATTTATCTAATAGAGGTAAGATTCACCGATATATGTGGGTCTTATCTATATCAGAGATATGATACAAATAAATGATAAGAATAATATTTTTGTTTCAGAAATTCTCACCTTTCACAATGTACACTAAACAGCGAACATCATTATATTAGTTAACTGATAAGTTTCTCACCTATAAGTAAAGAGATCACTAATATTACAATGGACTACTAATGTGTCTATAGTCTTTTGTTTATGATGAGGTTCTCCACTCATTCCTTTTTACATTTGACACACATCTCTTTATTTTGACTGTCGAATTGAATTCATTGAAAAAATGATCAAAGTACAAAAATTAATAAAAATTATGTGAGACGTACAAAGAAATGTGTGAATTACACTATATTTTATTTAGGGTGATGTTGGGGAGACAAATGTGAGAGGTACAAAAAGTGCGAATACACTATATTTTATTTAGAGTAATGCTAAGGAGATTAAAATTTTAAACTAAAATTTGCAAACCAAATAATGTGTTTTCAATAAGAAATAATCACGTTAATCAACGCTTAAGTAGTAATTCAATTATCAATAACCAGATTATTTTGTTTATAAATTTGATTTACTATTGTCCTTTTATTTATGGGTTTTTATCACAAATGGTCCCTGACATTGATCAAACACATCATTTTGGTCCCTGACATTGAAAATCAATAGAAAAGGTCATTGAGATTGATTAAACACATCACAAATGGTCATTCTGTTAAAAACTCTTTGGACAATTTTCAAAGCTTCTTAACTCAATCGTTTCTTAACCAAATTCGACCAATAATATATGAAAATGAAGATAGGAAAGTGTAGAACATGATTATACCTATTTGGAAGCCCAATGGTTTCCAGAGATGGCCGGAAAATAGCCTCAAATGTGTCTGGTCAGCGGAAAAACTGGAAAACTCGCCGGAAACTGGGTAAATTTTAAACGTTAATAACTTCTTTAATAATCAACGAAATCGAGTGATTCCAAAACGAAAATCATACTTCTCGACGAGACGAAGAGAATGATATCTTTATTGATGGCTAACTCACCGTAGTTTTTCCGAAAAAAGGGCTCGAAATTGGATAACTCGAATTTATGAACGTTTAAAGTTTACCCAATTTCCGGCAAGTTTTCCAGTTTTTCCGAGAACCAGTCACATTTGAGGCTATTTTCCGGCCATCTTCAGCAACCATTGGGCTTCCAAATGGTATAATCTTGTTCTACACTTTCCTATATTCATTTTGATATATTATGGGTCGAATTTGGTTAAGAAACGATTGAGTTACGAAGCTTTGAAAATTGTCCAATGAGTTTTTAACGAAAGAACCATTTGTGATGTGTTTGATCAATTTCAGGGACCATTTCTATTGATTTTCAATGTTAGGGACCAAAATGATGTGTTTGATCAATATCATGGACTATTTGTGATAAAAACTCTTTATTTATTTATAATTTCCTACCAAATATTTCAACTTCAAAATTCTTGAAATTAAAAAACCAAAGTAGTTTTCCCAACTTGACACGCATCCCATCAAAAGGGTGAATCCCCAAAAACCCAAGGGAAGGAAGCAAAGGCTCCCACTAATTGGGAGTACGCCTCACGCGCTGAAATCGAGAGTCATGAAAGAAATTAGTACAATGGATTAAGCAATAATAAAAATGATTAAAATATCTAAATTACTGAATCTTAATCCTTGAGTGTGGAAACCAGTGTCTTATTTCGCACACAATTAAAAAACAGCCGCGTCCCCCACCAGCCAGTGGGCAGAGAGAGAAAAATAGTAAACCCAGCAGCTCACCCCACTTAAATACCCCACTCTCTCCTCCTCCAAAATCCTAAACCCAAGGCACCACTTTCTCTCTCTAAAAATCCTAAAATTCTCTCTCTAGATACCCAGAAAAACCCATCTCTCTGTTTTGAAGAAGAAGAAAGCGAGAATGCGGATGAGCTGTAACGGATGCCGAATACTCCGCAAGGGCTGCAGCGAGAACTGCAGCATCAGGCCTTGCTTGCAGTGGATTAAGAGCCCGGAATCCCAAGCAAACGCCACCGTCTTCCTCGCCAAGTTCTACGGCCGCGCCGGACTCATGAACCTCATCAACGCCGGCCCCGAACACCTCCGCCCTGGTCAGTCCTCTTTCTCTTTTGATTTTTCCGGTTGCATGTTGTTATTTTCCGGCATTTTGTTTTCCCGAGAAACAAACACAAAACAGGGGGCTAATAGTTTTTGCTTTTGGTGATACAGCGATCTTTCGGTCTTTGCTATACGAGGCGTGCGGTCGGATTGTGAACCCGATTTACGGGTCTGTCGGGTTGTTGTGGTCCGGGAGCTGGCAGCTCTGCCAAGCCGCCGTTGAAGCCGTGCTGAAAGGCCAGCCGATTACGCCGATTACTTCCGAAGCGGCGGCGAATGGGCATGGTCCTCCTCTCAAGGCTTATGACATTCGCCACGTGTCCAAGGACGAGAACTCGGCCGCGTCCAACGATCCTCAGAAGGTTAAGACTCGGTACCGCTTCAAGCGGTCCGCTGTCAAGCCAAAGACCAACAAGGTCGGTTCCGGTTCGGGCTCTGGCTGTGGCTCGGGAGCTGATGACTCGGCCAAGCCGAGTTGGACTGGCTGCTCTGCGGACAAGTTCAACCGGTCGATGAGTCACGAGTCATCGCTGAGTCACCAGTCCGAGGCGGCTGCCAACGTGGACGGTGATAGCAAGGAATCGGAAAGCATGATTTCGTCCGAGACGGCTGAGGCTGAGCTCTTTTTCCGAGCCGAGCCCGAGTCGGCTCGCAAGCGGACGGAGTCTGTCCAGGATGGGGAGCTAGTAGCTTTGGAGCTGACGCTTGGGTTACAGCCACAATCACGTGCCAACCACGTCGTTCCGGTGAAGAAGAGAAGAATTGAGGCTGGCTTCGGCGGCGTATCACCGGCTGACGACGGCGCGTGTAAAATGGAGCTGGGGCTGGATTACGTGGCTTGAACGGTGGAAAAAAAAAAAAGGAAACGTTAAAAACGGTTCAGTTTTGATGGCTCAGATCGGCTCTTTTGTTTGGCATTGAAGAGACGATGACCCTTGCTTTTGTTCAGAGTTGTTTTAAGTTTCTAAGTTTTGATTTATTACCTTTTTACCCTTTGTGAAGCTGAGATCAGATGTACAGATGTGGTTTTAACTTTTAACCTTGAACTTGCATATACAAGATGGTAAATGAACAGAGGGACAAAAACTCAAAATCCTTGTCTTTGAAATTTGCATTTTACCGATCTATCACCCTCAATTCCGAAAAACCTATATCTAAATGAATACGCCGTTACTGTGGGAAGTAGATTGTCTGTCCTCCTGTTGTTGTGTTCTTATTTTTTTTAAAGTTACCTTAATATTTTATATTAATTTTTTATAAAGATAATAAAATAAAAAATAATAAGAATATAAAATATTGATGTGATTTAACTGTAACCGCATAAAAGATGTGACGGTACATATAAGAATGAATGGAAAAGACAACATAACAGAGGGCAAATAATCTGCGTCATCTCATGAGAGTAGAGTAGCCTAGTAAGAACAAGTAGAGAGATGAGTAGAGTACGGTCATATGGTTGGTGGGAATTGAATGAAGCCTTGGTTTCCTTTGGACACGTGGCATTGCGCATGCAAAAGGCCAAGAATCCAGAACGGATACCCTCTTTCTTCTCTTTTCCGTCTATTATTAGTCTCCCTTTGAGTTATTTTGAGTGCTGATAAGGAGAACTTGAATGGTGGGACTTCACATCGGCGATGTATTTGTGTTTTGTAAGTTAAATAGTATTATATCAGTTATCTGGTTGTTAAATTGGTAAATATTTTTTATGGATGTCTATGAGTATATCATGTGGGTGGGTTTAGAAGTACCCGTTGCTTTTGTCTTGATGGTTAATACAAGTGAAGATGTTAGGTTTGATTCTTGTTAAAGGTGAATTTTGAACCACATTATTACTAGTTCATCGTGAGATTTAGCATATTTCCTCACTCTTTTAATGTAGATAATATTGTTTGTTAAAAAAAGTTGTACAATGAGGCTGCAATGCTATAATGTATTGAAAATTTTGTCATTTAAAGCCTTTAAATCCACATCAACGGCTTTTCAATTTTCTCTGACTACAGGATTGTTTTGCAAGTTGTGAAGTGTTTTTGTTGTGCGTGTGTTTGTGTTAATTGTAACTCTTTGAATTGTTAAATTTTGTAGTCTCCTGTTTTGTCTGTTTTTTCGGTTGATATTCAATACTCTGGATACTTCGCTGCTTAGAGCCCTTATTTCTTTGATAATTATTTGATTGGATCTAACGCAATAAAACCGGCAATGCTTAATGGCATAGAATATTAGGCGGTGAAATATCAATATGTATATAAAATGGTTGTAGCGGAGATGAGAATGCTTCGTTGGATGTGTGGGCACACGAGAAATGACAAGATTAGGAATGAGGATATCTAAGGTAAAGTAGAAGTAGCTGAAATTGAAGAAAAGATGAGAGAAAATCGATTACGGTGGTTTGGACATGTAAAACGAAGGCCTGACACTCCGGGTATAAGATGTGATTACAGGACAAAGGTTTATGGCCAAAGGGGTAGAGGAAAACTTTGGAAGAGACTCTAAGAAAAAATTTAGAATATTTGGATCTAACGGAAGACGTGGCAAAGAACTGAGTGCAATGACATTCTAAGATTCATAGAGCCGACCCACTTAGTAGAAAAAAGCTTTGTTGTTGTTGTAACTAAGGCTCTAAGTGACGGAGTACTTAATACTTTAGAGTTAATATAAATTTTCGTAAGCTGTGAACTACTTTTCGTGTGTGTTAATTATAGCATTGTAAAATTTTGTAGTCTCTTATTTTATTGCATTTCGCTCTTTAGTCTCCTTACATTCTGCCTATTTGTCATGATAAAGTGTCGTTCTTTTAACACCAAATTTCAAATTTCATTTGATGTAAAATAGAGTACTTTAGAATAGAACATCCCCTTGTTAAAAGGAAAAACCACATAAAAACCCAAATTCCCCAATTTTTAAGCACCGTTTTGTAGAAATTATGGGACTAGTGAAATACCAAAACTTTCTTAAGAATTGGCCCCTGAACCAAAACAAACGGAGGAAAATGACGGAGGAGGACCATGGTGCGACACTGACCAATTGGGATTTGAAGGCCCAGCTCACACATAAATCGATATCAAATGAGTAACTGCGTCCCAAAATTTAGAGTAGTAATATTGCCGGTAGTAAAAATGAAGATTAACCATAAGAACAAGTTGTTCTAAACGGTATCTAACAAAAGAACAAAAAAAAAAAAAGAAGCTACTTTCTATTACATGGAAATTCAAAAGAAGAAATCCTCAGAGACTTGAAATGCGTAATTGAATTGAAAGATTACAAAGCTAGGGATCCTATATAGTGAAAACTGCCCTGTTCTAAGCTAAATTTTCTGGTTGCTGCAATGAAGCTTATTTTTCAGACGCTCTTTCTTTAGTGCCATAAATTTAGCTGCTATGTCGTCATAGTCAGGCAGCTTAGGGTGGACGTGAGTAGGATACTGGAAGGCTTCGGAATATGATCGTTGGAAGTCGTCTTTGTGATTGTCCTTGGCTCTTTCAGGCGGCATTGTCACGGTTCTGAAATAAGGAGGCACCGTCTCCTTTCTTGCACTCCAAGAATTAGCCACATTTGGAGATGTAGAACTATATGAGGCACGCCTGCATCGAAAATGCGATTCCTCCACTCTTCCTTTGAGCACCTTGTTTTGCATATTGGGATGCTGATGATCCGGATATGTGAAAACATTGTACAGCATAGTTTCATTGCCATAGCTCTTCCTCCTCATTCGCTCTTGAGGCACTGCATGCCATTCGACTCCCCTGTTCAATTGTTGTCCATGAGTTGGAAATCCAACCCTAGTTGTAATCCCTCTCTTTTGCTTCCATGGTTGAACTTCACAATCAATATTTTCGTGGTTTCGGATGGAAAAATAACATGGATTTCCCAGGGTGCAGCCACAGCTTAATATCTTTGTATCAGTTCCACACCTACTTTGATTTTTCAGATGCTTTCTGCCATAGTAACTTTGACATTCATTATCCTTCAACCGTTGATTTTCCTGAGAAACCGATCTCTTCCTCAGTCTTTTCCCACTTCCCTTCCAACTTGATCTCCTAGGGCTTTTTGACTCGGAATTCTCACTCCACGTCTCATAACAATCCACATAGCTGAGATCACAACTGCTTTCGGGAGTTTCTTTCTTCGGTGCTATAGCTTTGAACTTGAAGAGTCTTTGGTCCTGGGAGTCTGCATCTCTTGTTGTAGAAAACTGAACCTCTTCTATGTCATCAAGGTAAATCACAATATCTCCATCTCTTGTTGTAGCCTGACTTGTGCTGCCAGAAGTACTGCCCCGACTTTCTTCAGTGCCCGGGGTAGATATATTTGGAGAACAAACATCAGAAAAATTCCCTTCAATCAGTGGCGTAGCTAATGAAGAACTAGCAGAAGTTCTAGATACAATAGAATCAGCATCTACGAATTCTCTTTTGATTTCCTCAACATTTAAAATTTGCCTTTCAGATGTTTCGGACTGTTCATAACAAGTCTGGACATCTGCATCCAGTACTTGATGTCCACTGATTTCCTTCACCTAATGTGCATTGAACAAAGGACTCAAATTCTAAATTTTAAGTATGATAAAAGCTATATAATAGCATAAATGCTCTATGCATATATATTTATTCAAGTACGTAATTTGTAATTACCTTTTGTTGCCATTCTGAGTAGTACTCAATAGCTAAAACCTCTGGTTTGATGCAGTAATTTCTTGCTATTTCACTGACCAATATATGCTTCATATCATCTGTTACTGACTTTTCGGAGAGTTTCTCTATTACCTGCAGTTTTGGATTTTGTTAGTTCACACCCTTATGAGACCAACAGAAACACCCTTTAAAAAATTTGTTGCAAAATCGTAAAACTTGACATCGTACCTCACGGTTCACCAGATTCCCAGGGAGTAGTTCCAGAGCACTCATTGTGAATTTCTGCCCGTAGCGTTCTCCAAATAGCTTCCTGATCCCCCTTAACTCAGGCAGATCCCCACATCTTGCAGAAGCATATATAAGACTTGAAACAGCCTCATTTATGTCATTTGGGCAGTCCCTGAAAACCACCAAATTGCAGCAAAAACACAATTACTTGAAATCAAGTGGAGGAAAACACAAAAACTTAGGAACAAAATAGGAAAAATTCAAATCAAGGCATACTTGCGTCTGCGGATGTAAGGAAGGTGGATGAGGATGAATTCACAGAAATTGTCCAACAATTCATACAATGCCACTACGGATTCGTCTTTGATTATCTGCTCAACCTGAAAAATGAGAAATGTGATTTTAATTTTCCACGCAGCAGAAATTTAATAGTAACTTGTAGCACACAAGCACATCTAAAGTGTTATTAGTAATTTGACACTAAAGTTTTCTCGGTAGCACTTTAATTTAACCGCACCACTTTTGTCACCCAAAATTGTAAAAGAATCCCAGAAAACACAGAATTCTTGGCATCACAATAATATCAAGAAACTCCAACAAACGCATATTTTCCGGTGGTTGTATTTTTATGTTTTAACAAACAACTTTCTTAACCAAAAGTGCTTTTGGGGGAATCACGGAATTCAGAATAAAATGAATGGTAACAAACTCAGCTGCCAGATTAGTTCAACCAACTATATTGTACTATGAAATAATTAACTAAAATATTCATCACGAATTAAATGAGAAAAACAGAGAAGATGTCACGGGGTTTCAACTGTTACATTCATACCCTGTTGAAGGCCTTGTCTTCGTGACCATATTTGATCAGCTCCGCCACATCTTGGCGTAGTTGCCTCACAATTGTTTGCCTCTTGTTTTTCAGCAACTTGAGCCGGCACTGCACCTCTTTGGTCAGCCTCTTGCTGTAACCGAAAAACAAGCACACACAAAACAAAACAATGAATTTGGTTTATAGAAGAACCTATGATACATTTCCAACAAAAGAAAAACAGCTTCAAAATTGCAAGTTTTGTAGTAAATTACCACTTCGAAGCCTTTCGCCACCCGAATAAGATGTCAAACATGCCTACAATTGCAGAACAAATTTTGGGCTGTTTTGAAGGTGAAAGAACAAAATGTTAGCAATGAAAACCAGCTTCATTTGCAGCTAAAGCTCTGAGGAATGATGGGGAAGAGAGAAAATGTGAAGGAGAGAAGTTGAAGAACTAGTAACCACCATGACAGTTGGAATGATCACTTTAGGAGTGGGTTTGAGAAGGTTTATAGAGAGAGAGAGAGAGAGAGAGAGAGAGAGAGAGAGAGAGAGAGAGTGGAGGCACGAGACAGTTGTTGGTCTCCTTGAGAAACTGCTCCCACTGCAAGTCTTTCGGGACACTTGTGAGGCCACTACGGAAACCCTCGTTAATAGAGATTAGGCAACGGGACATTGGGCTAAATTTTTTGCAAAGGTCCGTTTTTTAATATAAGTTTGATAATTGTGTGTTGAAAAGGAAAAAGGCTCATTGTTGATCACTGAAGAGAATCTAGGAAAAAAAATTGGATAATGATGATATTTGATGACTCCAAGAAGAGACAAACACAAATTGAAGTTTCTTCATCAATGATTTACTATGAATTATGGTTTAAATTTATTTTAGTGATATGGGCACTAAATAGACAATAAAACATGTTATGGTCTTATTTGGAAGTACTTATAAAATAACTAAAAATGCTTTTAAAGCGCTTTAAAAGCACTTCCAAACATAACCATAGTAAAAAAGTTTATATTTTTAATTGTAAATTTGTTCTTTTTAGCAGAAAAAGTTCTATTGTGAGATCCCATATCGCCTAGGGGAGTGGATCCTGTGAGCCTTATATGTATATTCCCATATCTACCTAACGCGGGTCCTTTTGGGAGCTCACTGGCTTTGGGTTCTATCGGAACTCTGAAGTTAAGCGAGTAGCGCGCGACAGCATTCCCATGATGGGTGACCCACTGGGAAGTTCTCGTATGAGTTTCCAGAAACAAAACCGTTAGGGCGTGGTCGGGGCCCAAAGCGGACAACATCGTGCTACGGTGGAGGCTTGCCCGGGATGTGGTGGGGGCCCGGGCCGGGATGTGACATCTATTTTCCAATATTTTTTTTTAAAAACTTATCTAGGTATATTTCCTTGTTTTCTTTTGAAAATAAAGAAATTGTTGATCAAGCCAAATCACAACAATCTCTGAAATTCATCTCGAATGAAGTCAGCCGGCTCCAAGAAACCAGAACAACGTGGTCATGAATCAAGTAGAAAGTGGCAAAAACACAAAACCTATATAAACATGGGCAGAAAGTTTGTATAGGCATCAAGATTCCTAATTTCAGATAATGATCAAAATTATTGTGTACTGAATTGTGCTCTTTAAATGGTAGGTATTTGTTAAAAAGTCTCAGGTTCGATTCACATGAAAATATAAAAAAAAATGTAGAAGTTTGTTCTTTTGGCCTATTGCGTGGCTTAACTTGACTATGTGTATTGTTCCAATTTTATCGGATGTTCTAAAAAACGACGCTTGACGACTCTCTGATACATTAGAATATTGTTGAAAAAAAATTAAATGTTCCAAGTGAATTTTTCTTTTTCTTTTTTGAAAGAACAAGAAAAATTTTTTAATCACGAATAAAACGTACAATGGAAAGACGTATTACTCATAGCATGATTGAGCCGAAAAATTGGTATGGTTGGGGTAGTTTGTGCATATCAACTGAGCCTTGTAATTTGTATAAGTTGGACATTATTGTATTTTGTACACAACCTTAACACTCACGCATTGACATTGGACCCTATCTGCTCATTCTCCTTGTCGGCTAAAAGTGATAAAAGAAAAATAATAGTAAACGCCGAAGCTGCTTCACCAAAACAAATGCACAAAATGCCTGCGTGGTTGGTTGTTTTCCAGGAATAGGTAATCAAACCCACCTCTCTCTCTCTCTCTCTCTCTCTCTCTCTCTCTCTCTCTCAAACTAGTAATTTATGTGTAAATATTGAGCTGGTGACCAACTGATGCCACAGGGGCATGCTGCATACATGAGACATGGTATGCAATAAGGTGCAGACCTGCAGTGTTGAGTTGGGGGAGCATTGTAAAGCATGGCGTGGTGGATAAAGGCAAAGCTCCAATGACGGATAATGATGTTCAATATATAAGATAACTAAAAAGGTGGCTTGCTTACTCTCACAACATTCTTTTTGTAGTGTTTCTTTTTTTGATAATCATTAGTGCACTCCGCACAGTGGAACGAATTCCATTCCTCTTTTCTTCTTCCTTTTCTCTTCATTTCTCATGTCCTTCAACGTAGTTGATATAGTGTCGGCAGTAGTCATGGTTTACGTTGTTTTGATCTCGTTTGCTTGCAAATAGATTGAGTTTTCCATATGTTCTGTGAATTTGATTTGCTGATTTCTTGTGTAGTATCAAGTCTAACCAACTTTGTTGTAGCATATACGTAACAGTAATGTCTGCAAAGGTCCACTTCCCCAGTTTTTTATTTTATTTTTATAGTACATTTGAGATGTAAAAGGCATATTTACATCTTATTTTACATTTTCAGAAAAGTTGCATATGAGTTTTGTTCCAATGGAGAAAATATAAATTTGGTATCCGATATACTTTTTTCCATTTAACTAGTTGGGTCCAGCTCATAAAGATGTAAGAAAAAGAATTAAATCTACATATTCCAACCAAGATGAGTATTTTATGAACCAGGATCCTAGCCGGATTCATTCCTTAGAGATCCTAGGGATCCCGCAATCATGTCCGTTCATTATATATCGTGCGGTCAGTTTTCATTAGGTACTATTTATATTTGAATTTTAAATTTTAAATTTTAAATTTTAAATGATTTCTGACTGCACGATATACGATGAACGGACACGATGGTGGGATCCCTAAAGAATGGATCTGGCGAGGATCCTGGTTTGTATTTTATATCTCATTCATTGAAACGTTTTCCGACAAACAAGAAATGTAACCTTGCACTTACAAGTGGTAAGGTGTACTGACCCGACGACACAAGGACCTCCCAAACATGAGGAGGCAAGCATGAACAAACAAGTAAACCAATCCCAGCAAAAAGAAAGAAAAATAAGCTCCCACAAGTTGATCCAAAAATGTCTTCAGTTATGTTGTTTTTAAACATTGTGTTGTCAGAATGTAATTTTTTTAACAAACAATATTATGTATACTAAGTAAAGGGGGTGGGCTAGCCTTACAATAGGCTAGCAATAATGTGGTTCAAATTCGACTTTGGCGAGAATTGAACTTAAGACCTCTCACTTACAAGTGAAGAAAAATATCAATAAACCATATTATTAAATTGTTTACTATTTGATAACATAAACATATCTGATAATAAGGACATTACTTATACACACATTTCTTTTGGAAAAAAAAATATCTCACATATTTGTAGTATCGTTAATGGTTTGGGCCGGGCTTTCGCCCATCGAGTTCCAGCCGACCGTCTGCAGTCCTACAACCAAATGATGACCCTTACGTGTGTGCTGAAAATTATTGATGAATCCCAATAGCTAGGGAGAGGTCAAAGATGACGTTCAACATAACGAGTGTTTTTAAGTAGAACAACCGTGGATTAGATTGTTGTTAAGTGCGAAGGAACTTGGTGGGGATCAAACCCGCATATTCGCACTTGACACAAATAGGTTATTGTATATGGTTTACAATCCGATTGATCCAATCCATGTTTTCATGATCAATTTCCTCTCGAAATCGAAGGGAAAAAATATGTGCAAAACTATTCATGATCTGTTAATTAATTACATGTTTCTGACCCCATGAGCCTTCCTACATTAGTGCTGTAACACTTATCTATACCAATGCATGCACCCACAGAGAGCATATTAAGATTTTGGTTTTGTTTGCTTTCCTGTATATAGGATATATGTATACACAAGGTTGTTCTTGAACAAAAGCACCGATAAACCATGCACGTACGTCCAAAAAACATATTTGCACAAGGAAAAATTAGTATCTCATCCTTATTTACTGATGTTTATTGACTAAGACTTTATTATGTGAGATCCCACATAGGGGTGGTTCGGTATGGGATCCCATACCGAAACTCTTGTCCCGATTCCCAAACCGAAATTTTCGGGAATCCCAATTTCAATACCGATCCCAAACCAAATTTTCGGGAATCCCAATTTTCGGGAATCGCAAAATAGTTTCGGTATTTCGGGACATTCGGGAATCCCGAAATATTTTTGGGCTTTTGAGCTTTTGGGCTATAATATTAATAACTTGGCTGTGCAATGTGCAGAATACCCAATCTACACTGCATATCTTGGCTGTGCAGTGATCAAAATTTGGCTGGGCTATAATAACTTGGCTGTGCAGTGATCATCAAATCATTATGTGTAGAAATAAAATCAAACCAAAATCCTTGCATATATCCCCTACTCACAATAGCCAATTTGCCTATTCTACTACAAATGCATGCAACAAATATAGAGGGTTCAACTCCTTGAGTAACTGAAAATAACAAAGCAGAATAAGCTATCACTTAAAACAAAC
The DNA here is from genome assembly GCA_024362995.1 of Heteromeles arbutifolia. Classification (NCBI taxonomy): domain Eukaryota; kingdom Viridiplantae; phylum Streptophyta; class Magnoliopsida; order Rosales; family Rosaceae; genus Heteromeles; species Heteromeles arbutifolia. The sequence goes on from JANCRC010000007.1 coordinate 6,259,237, forward strand.
AATAAAAAAACGCAAATTTCTTATCATATATGCCACAAGACAATATTTAAATAGAAGGATGTGTCTACATTGAATAAGATACAAATTTCCTATGATGCTAAGCAGAATGCTATCTCCAGGTTTCTCTTCCTGCTTTTCTGAGTTGTAGTGTAGGTGCCAGGTGTTATATTAACCCATACTTTATCCGCGAAATCTAAAAGTAAAGTGACAATTTCAAGTGGAAGCAAGGAAGACAGGCATGCAAAAGAAAACCTGGATAATAGGCTAAATAAGCCATCCGACTTTGGAGCTAAATTAAACCATATCACAGAATACCTTGTTAACTCGAATTGCTAAGATTGACAGACAAGTGCAGAACAGTGAGTTCTAAATGTAAAAGTTGTAAATCACAGGGAGATGCTAATTACCACGAGGAAAAAGAGAACGATCAGACATGAGAAGCACAGTATCACTTTGTGTGCCAACTTTAGTGGCATCAACTCGAGAAGCAGGACGCTGACTAATTACGTTCTTCTCAACTGACTCCAAGAATTCCCTGGAAACAGGGACACGCATCTGCCAAAATTCAACTTGAAGGTTATAGAACAATAATATATGAAACTCTTAAAACATTCATGCACAAGTTCAAAGAAAAACTAAATATACAAACTATATTGACATAGTTTTAAAGCTTTCATGCATAATTATCCAGGAAAGAAAGACAAAACATTGACATAGCTTTCGTTTAACAAACATTATTCATTTGTACATGTATAAACTCAAGTTTTCACATACCCCAGCATCAACGTACGCAGAACCCAATAAAGGGCTCATGATGTGGCTGGCAAGTTCTTTGTTAGAGGTAGCTACAATGTCATCCATGCCTCTTTCCACAAAAGAAGTTTGTGGTCGATTAATGTCGTGGGACTATTCGAGGCCTTTGACCCATTAATTCGAGCTTTCTGCAACCGCATTACTTTACCAATCTACATACAGAAACACACAAAATTTCCCAAGCATGACAATAAGAACAATCATTACCCAATTCCAACTCCCTTCACAAACTACTACAAATTTTCAACTTTTTCCTTAAAAATAAAATTAAAAATTAAAATGCAGGATTGAAGCTCAGGGCAAAGTGAAACATACAAAAGTGGGGGAGGATCCGGTGTAAGCAAGAACAAGATTAGCAGCCCCTTCGCCTCTGTAAGCCCAATCAACATCGTCTTTCTTCTGCAAAACGACCTCCATATCTCGCCGTTGGCCGTGTTTTAGCTGCTCTCCGTCACTACACATTCCAAAAATCCCATCTTTCCCATTTCATTCAAATACCCAAAACAAAAATTCTGAAGAAAAAAAATCGAAAATTTGCATGTACCTGATTGATGAGATAAGATTTGAGTTTTTGCGTTTCTGGGTTTTCTTCCACCTTGTAGGAATCAGCTGACACGAACTACACCCACCCAGCTCTCAAAGAGACGATTTTATCGAGATAAGGCGACGACGAACTACACCTAATCTAGAATTCGTAAATTAAATTTCACAAACCCTAAATTAAATTTCAAACCCTAATTTAATTCCCATTTTTATTTACCTGTGTCTGAATCTGAGAGAGAGAATCGCGTGAGAGACTCCTGAGAGAGAGAATCGCAAGAGAGAGACCAGTGGCTGTGGCTCTGTGTCGTCACTGTCATGAAGAAAGGCTCCACCGTCGAAGAGAGACAGCGGTGGATCCGTGTGGTGGTGGGCCGGTGACTGGCCGGAGTTGGTTTTGAGAGTCGAGACAAAGAGGAGGAGACTCAGGAGAGGGCTCTCTCGGTGGCTCTAAGCTGAGAGACTGAGTGAGAAAGAAATGAAATCGAACTCGACGGGGAGAAAGCCTAACAACTAATGGACGACATAGATTAATATGAAACAATCCAACGGTTTAAATTAACTCTAACTATAATTAAAAAAAATAATATATATCTGTAAATATATATATATATATATATAAAATAATTAAAAATATATATTTTCGGTTCGGTATGGGAATACCGAAATATTGGGAAGACAATCCCGATTCCCGTACCGAAAATTCGGTATTTTTTCGGTATGGGAATACCAAAATTTTGGGAAAATCGGTTTGGGATCGGTATTTTTTTGATTTAGTTTGGGATTTTTTGGAATTTTTTCCACCCCTAATCCCACATCGACCAACGGAGAGGGGGTGATGTGCCTTATATGTGCATGCTCACCTCCTATAGCATGAGGCCTTTTGGGAGCTCACTGGCTTCAGATTCCATAGGAACTCCGAAGTTAAGTGAGTTCGGACGAGAGCCTTTTTAGGATGGGTGACCCACTAGGAAGTTCTCGTGTGAGTTCCTAGAAATAAAACCATGACGATGTGGTCAGGGCCCAAAGCGAACAATATCATGCTATGGCGGAGTTGAGCTCGGGATGTGGTCGAGCCCAGATTGGGATGTGACATATTAGTTTTAAGATTTGGTCAAAGTCCCTATCTTTAATGTATTAATGAATTTACATGTAAGTTACATAATTTTTTAAAATAAAAATTAGTAATTTGAAAAAAATTAGTAATCGGTTTAGTGTTTTAATACCCACACCTTTATTAAACTCCCAACTAGTATATGACACACCCCGTCCCGAAGGAGGGCATGCCTCACTCTGATTTGCATACCCCAAAAGTAACCTCTGGTCATCTAAGTCGATGGAAAGTAACTAATTCCCCGAAGCAATCTATCTTAGCACAATTATAATACAATCAGTCTGTGCCTAAAACCACATCAAATCCACAATATCCAACTGGATAAGATTCATAGGCATAACAACATCTTTCACCATCACTAGACACTCTGAATAACACCATACTAATGTAGAATGACCTACCTGTTTACTTGCTTAACGAACTGACACACCCCGTCCCGAAGGAGGGCGTGCTGGCCGTCACGACTAGCATCTACTTGGATCCAAGGTGAGCGTGTGATGCGGGTGAATAACATAAGCACTAACACCGGGGGTGCAGGTTATGAGCTCGAAAACATCTCAACATCCTCACAACAATAATGAATACTCACCTGATACTCACCTGTGCGCCCACAGCACCATTTCATATATATGCATCATATAACAATTCACATAATTCATGTAATTTCTATGCATGGCATTTCAATCACATATTCATATAAATCTATGAATGGCATTTCAAAATATACTTTCATTCAAAAATCGATTTATGGGAAAACGTTAAGTATATACAACGGTGTTCTGACAGAATTCACAATTGTATTTTTTTAAGCTTCCGAACTGTGTAAATGGTTACGTCACTCTCACGTGACGGCCAGCACGCCCTCCTTCGGGACGGGGTGTGTCAGTATATGCCCACACAAAAAGTGTGTGAAATTTCTACTTTTGTTTTTACAATTGAAGGAGAGAGGAAGAAGTGAGAGAGGACGTGGGAGTGGGAGAGAGATTGCGAGAGGGTTTTTTTTATTTTTTTTATTTAAAATTACCTGTAGGTGATGCCAAAATTTTGCTTTGTGAAATTACGTTAATGTTCTTACCTTTTTTGTTATGATAAAAGACAAAAATGTATTTTCATCATCTTTTGGTTGAGAAAGTGGGTTTCGTTAATATGTAATTTAGATTAATTTTCAATTCAAAACATTTCCAAATAAAAATAAATAAATTAGAATAAGTTTGTACTTATTAATTTTTTATAAAAATATTTTAATATTTTAATCTTAAATGCACCCTTTCATAGAATTTTTTAATTTTTTTAATCTTAAATGTACCCATTTTTAAATATATTAATTTGTTATATGTAAAATGTATCATTTTTTTAATATAAAACTTACCCATGTTTTATATAAAATCAATTAAATTTTTTTCTAAACCATTTTTTAAACTTATATAGGTACATTCTATTTCGTTTATTTGAGAATGTATCCACTACTATCCATGTCAAGTTTAATCGCAGAAATTTAATGATGTTATTAAACCTAATATCTTTTTTTTTTTTGATGGGTTTTGAAAAATGTAACCATGTTTTGGTACAATAATATTTTGGTTAATTTTGATGAATGTACTCATGTTTATATATACATACAATACATTGGAGAGTATAAAACCTTTAATATTTTTAATCCCACAAATTATGGGTTTAATTTAAAATCTCATTAATTAATATAATCAACTACAAATTTCAATTTTTTATTTAAAAAATATAATAGCCTACATAGAAATACACTATTACATTAATATCAAGGGCTTCAATAAAAAACTGAAAACCAACAAGATTTCAGTTAAAGCTAGGGACCACATCCAAAGTCTCCCTTTACACAAAATCTTTAAACATGAAATTTTCTTAATCCATATGCAATCTATCTACATTTGAAAGAAAAAGGAGGGAAATTTGGTTGTGTGCAAGAACCACACATTATCTAACCATATAATCCTTCCCTCAGCAGAAATTAAGCAGCTAGCGAGCTAGCAAATAACTTGCCTAATGCTTAACTTACCTTGTACATTTTTTTTCTGAAATCAAAGTTATGACATTTATGTGGATTATCATTTTTTGAACTTAAATCCAAAATTAAAGTCATATTTAGTGTCTGAAATCTGTACTTTCTTATCTGGCTGGGACAAATTGTTGACAACCATGGAGGCATCGACGTAAATCCCGATTGGATTCAGCAACATATTGTAATTCCCAAGCCCTACATTGACCGGTACCCTAACCGAAACAGTCAAAGGGACCCTGCCACTCTTGATTTTCTCCATAAGTGACTCCCCAATGGATCCCTGAAACTCACTCCCTTTCAAGTCTCCGTTCAAATCCACGTTGATCAGGGTGGTATTGCTCGTCGGTTGACGAAAATGTGGGACCACCCCGGTACAAAGCTTCATCCCGGAATACTTGAGCTGCACGGTGCTGCTCTTCTCATATATAATGGAGATTTTTTTGTTGGGATTCACAGCTTTTACCGTGACCATAAATTGCGCGTGGAGGTTGAAATCAGGGGTGACGTTGAATGCCTTGACAGAGAAGTCATTAATACTGTATTTGGGCACACTGGGATTGATAATTATTAGGCTGATGACCACGGCTGCAATGATCACCACTAGGGTTATGAAGATGCAACAATAACAACAACAGTAGCATCTCAGACAACTGCTTTTGCGGTGCCCGTTGGGACTGTATTGGCCATTAAAGCGAGGAGGATTGCGGCCATGGGGACCTGGATGGCCTTGATCTTGGAGCATCACGTATGGCGGAGGGTGATTGGGGCCGGGGTGCATAATATATGATAAATTTCGATGGTACGACTACCTAGGTTGCGATAGCAATTGAATCAAGTACGTATTACCTACTTAACCCTTCAATTACTTAATGTGCACGCATGTGCATGCATAGATTGGACGTACAACCTAGGTAAGTTTGGAGATCGAAGAAGAAAGAGAGGTACTTGATCTTTCTTCTTCTTCGATTGAATGATGGTCGGGTGGATGATGGATGGAGACCGAAGGTGGACGTCAATGTGAGGAAGAGGAGGTGGGATTTTCGTAGGGATATATATGGTGATTTCGATTGGTTAAGGACATTGTTATGTATGTGTGGGCATCGTCAAACATTTGACTCCTGCTGGCCTTGTATTGTAATTGTGCGTCAAAACGGGTTTTGTGGGTTTCACCTACCAATTTCCTATTTTAGGCTCAAAATAATCCGCTAAATTACTCCCTTTTGTTGTAACGAATGCAAATGTTATTTGAACTGATTTGGATAACTTCATTGTTAGTTACAATCAAGGTCTAAAATATCGATGATATCGGAAATATCAGTAGTCCAAAAACACGAAAATATCGATGGAAATATCGGGATATTATCGATATCGATAAAAATTGAATAAAAACCACGGAAATTGTAAGAAAAACTTGGAAATTTTTATTGAAACTTTGCAGGATGTTTATTTAGTCAACTATCTATTAGTTTATCACAAAAAATTGGAAGGAAATGCATTGCATGATGGACTTAATTGATTTAAGTTGATTATATAGCGAGCTGGCAAACATTATGAGGGTAGAAAATATGTAGTAATTAATGAAAGAAGTTTAAACACACCATAATCATTTATATATAATGAATTAGTTATCAGCAATAGTTTAGGGGTTGAATGATAGTTTACCCATGTGCATAGTTAGTCATAAACTTAGGGTGCATTTGTTTCACCGGACTATCTCAAACTAGATTAAGTTCAGAAACTAAATTGGATTCGCTTGACATAGACTAACTAGTATAAGAATAATTGAACGTTTGGTACATTGTCTGACTAAATCATGGACTAAATTATTTTTGGGATCTAAATATTTTTTTGTCATTTCTTTATTTCTCCCCCCCTCTTTCTTATCCTTTCTAGATGCTTCTTGTTCCTTTTTTTTTTTTTTTTTTTGTCAAAGCTTCTCCGTTCCTTTCTACTTATTCCTTTTCTTTTTCCTTTTCTCTCCCCCTCTTTCTTATCCTTTCCAGATGCTTCTTGTTCCTTTCTTTTTTTGGGTCAAAGCTTCTCCGTTCGTTTCTACTCATTCCTTTTCTTTTTCCTTTCCTTTTCAAATTCAGGACTGGGTACAAGTCGATGAACCCCAACTAGATAAAAGATTTACCGATCGAAGCAGACATTGGAGTTGCAGATGGTGTGGTCGAGCGCAAACGCACAGATCGACGTCGGCGTCGAGCTTTGGGTGAACGCCAATTTGGATTTGCTTACCCAGAGAGGCACCACCGCAGTTGAGCAGGATGAGGAGAGAGGGAGAGAGAGGAGAGAGAGTGAGTGAGAGACAGTGAATGTAACAACCCAACCCCCAAATATAATGTTTAATTTCGTATTTCCCCAAATATTTATGGAATCTATCAATTTAGTCCTAATTTCCTTTACCCAATCCGGATCTACACTTAAGATTCTTTTCTCTCTCAAACTGCCGCGTGGCAGCACCCCAACAATCCTTATTCTTCTCTTTCTGACCCCTACCCCGTAACCCCTTATTTCTTCTTCTTCTTTCTTTTCTGCATTCTCTATCTCTCTCTCTCTCTCTCTCTCGAAACTCTCATCTCTCTCCTTTCTCTCTACACCGAGACCCACATACACACACGCACACCATCGCACCTGCTCGAGGAAGACACCTATCGTCATTAGCAACCTCGTCTTTCTCCCTCTCCTTTTCGTCTTTGCAACTCGACGAACGCATGAACCCTCCGGCGAGTTTCTCGAATTTCTCCGGTTAGGTTTTTGGGACGAAATCGGCTCGGGAATAGGCACACCCATCTCCGGCGAGGCCGTGGGTGTCGAGAGGTTTTCCGACCACCACAGTTCGTTTCACGGCAAACGAAAAGTATAAACGCACTCCTCTCGCCTTGTGCTTTCGTTTGGTACCTAGATCGGGGTCTAGGGTGGTAGTTTGCAGTCGCCCGAAGCTGTAGAAGCTCCGGCATTCTTCCTTGTTGGTTCCCGACAAGTGTAGGCCTTTCAGGCCGTTTCCCATAACCCTTGGGCCTGAGGCCTGTTAGGAAGGTGGAGTGATATTATCGATAATATCGCAATATTATCGATAATATCGCGATATTTTGATGATAATTAAGTGGATAAGTGTGAAAATATCGTCATCTCACAAAAACAATATTATCGGCGAAATATCGCCGATAATATCGATACTTTAGACTATGGTTACAATTCAATCAAAATTACATACATAAACCAAATGATTTTCCTGTAATCCAAATAGCGATTTACCACATTGGCGGAAAACAATTTATTATAACATACATAAACCAAATGATTTTCTTATAATCCAAATAACGATTTACCGCATTGGCGGAAAACAATTGATTATAATTGTGACTTGTTATTTTTCTTCAATTAGAAAATAGTAGATGATTTCTTTTTAATGTTTGATGTGTTATGTAATTTTTTTTTTTTAACAAACGATATTATCTATAGTAAGGGGCGGGAGAGTGGCTAAGTCTCACAATGGGCTAGCAATAATGTGGTTCAAATTCGCTTTTGGCGAGAATCAAACCTAAGACCTCTTACTTATAAGTAAAGATCGAATACCAATAGATCGCAGTACTAAGTGGCGTGTTATGTGCTTATTAGCAATTGTGGTTATTAGTACTAAACATTATTATGTTTTTAGTGAAGTACAGCTACCCACTTAAAATTTCACTTAAGGGCGCCTAGTATCCATCGTTTATAGCTAGGGCTATTGAGGTATCTAATCCATTTGCTCCTCTAGCTTTCGTCTCTCAGTGTCAATGTTAGCCCATCAAAGTGCTTTTGCCGTTGATGTTCTTTTTTATTTATACGTATTTCACCGCTCTACCAAAAATTCCCTCTACCCTTACCCCAGCTTAATTAGTAGTTTCCACCACTTGTATGAGGTTAGCTGCCAACATTTTGGTTGGAAAGGGGACAGGTGGCTTTTAGGTAGATTACGGTAGTTTAAAAAAGAGAAAAAAAAGGTAGAAAGCAGCGGCCTGATATTAAAGGAATTTTTTTTTTGTGCTGTGCAAAAGTACTACCGAAGTTCTAATCAAGTATGTTTGTAAGCAAAACTTAATTTCAGTTAGGGTGCGTGTAAGCTTTTACAGAAGGATTATAAATTTTGGGATATGACAACAATAATATCTATGCACCTTGGTGCGGGTTTGATCTCCACCAATTTCCTTATTTCCTAATATTTATCAATTTAACTCACTAACGCTGTCGTTTGTAAAAAATGATCTCCATACTCTTCGAAATAACCAATTGCCAATGAATTTCCAACTTATCTCTGATAATTAACACGTAATTAAATATGAGTAACATTCACTTAAGAATCACTTCCTACAATGAAGCCGGTGGTACTCAGGATTTATAACTTGAAGATGTAAGAATACTTACTCTAGTAGTCGAGATTCCTAATTACCCCAATTTCATACCATCAAAAAAGAAAGAAAAGATTTAATTTCTCCGCGGCATTGGAGAGGAGGCGCGGATGGCCTGACGGCAGTTACAAGATCGGTAAGCTCCAATTCGAAAGAACGACGACACGAACTTCACCACAACAGTCTTAACCTTACGAGCCACCTTGTTTACCTTCATACATCTTGAGCGCTGCGATTTATCAGGTGATTCAAACTTGTAGGAGTTTAGGAATATCTGGCGCTTTTGCCTGGCTCGATCCTCATTATTTCTCAACGGAACATGTGCCACCTTCTTACGCTTAAACGACATCGATCTCCTCCTTCCAGCACCATGCCTGCTTGCAGTTCTCTTCAGTTGATCCAACGGCTCGTAATTATAAACATCAAACCGCCGGCTCATGCTGGCGGTGGCGCTGCGGACTAGGCCGTCCATGGCTCTGTGTATGTGCTTAACTATGGACACTAATGATGAGATTAATTATTGAGCCGGAGAAGATTTTAGGTTGCTCTTGCAGTTCACTTGGTCTTATATACAAGAATAAGTAAGAATTTTATTGTTGATTGTACACGTTTTCTTATGGTTTGAATCAATAAAATAAAAGTAACCGTTGACTGCTCTTCATTTTTTCCTTTTTGGCTGGCGCCACCACCCGCTCTATAGCAAAGCCAATTGTAACGTTTGAAACAGCAAGTCAAAGCTCACAGCAACCACCAGGAACTTTTAGTAGTATTTGTACGACCACGAATTACACGTGGCACACACCTATTGCTTGTGATCAACCATTAATTGAAACGTTTTGAAACAGCGAGTCAAAACCCACAGCAACCACCAGGAACTTTTGGTAGTATTTGTACTGCCACAGAATTACACGTGGCACACACCTATTGTTTGTGATCAACCATTTAAGAATATATATATTGAAATGGATCATCTCCGAATCCCTTCCACCTAATCAACCAAGTCCGGGGATCCGGACCATTGAAATTTAATCAAACAGCTAAAGTTATTATAACTTTTAAAGTGGGCCCCTGTTTATAGCTGTTGAATCAAATTCCAATGATCCGAATCCCTGAACTAGGTGGATTAAGAGGAAGGGATCCGGAGAGGATCCCTTTCCTCTATATATATATATATATATATATATATATATATATGTAGATGAAGATCCTCTCCGGATCCTCTTTGTAGAGATTTTAGGGATCCTCACATCTTAACCGTTCATCATACATCATGCGTCTAGTTTTCGTTAGGTACTATTTGTGTTTTTTTTTTTAAAAAAAATTCAAATAATTTCTAACCGCACGATGTACAATGAATAATTAGGATGTACCGAAGATTCTTAGGATCCCCAAAATTTGGATCCGGATGGGATCCAAATCCTATATATATATATATATATATATATATATATATATATATATATATATATATATATATAAGCTATGTTTAAGATTTTCAAGGGCATATAGTATTTAATTAGGTAGATGTAAACTATTCGATGATTTTCAAGCAAAAGTCTATCTAGAAGGGCAACACATGTATTTTAATATTGGCTTTGGATTTTACTAAGCCTTTTTAACAACATAATAAATGATTCCTATTACAATAGAGTACATTGGAGCATTGGTTCTTAAATAATGACTGAATTGTCTAACAAACGAGACCTAACTGAATTAACTAGGATTTTTTAGTTGATGAATCATAACTACAATTCAATCATAATTTAAGGATTGTTGCTCCGATGTACTCGAGATCGGTCGATAACACATTTGCATTTTTAAATGGGTCGTCTACCAAATTTGAGAAGAGGACACCAACTTTGAGAGCTATATATGGGACTGGTGCTCATCGATTACGTAGTACATGCTTGGTGTGCAGCAACCAGCAGTACTCAGGCTTTTAGGCCTTTAACTAGCTTAAAAATATGGGCATCATAAATTTGAGTTAGCATGCGAATGTATTAAGTTTAGGACAATACATATACATATATATGTATATATATATGAAAACTATTATTAGTACTTCAAAAATCTCATTCTACACTCCTCACAAGTGTATTTTTCTTTCTAATTATAGAAAATTTGAAATGCTAAATAAGATTTCTGAAGTACTAATAACAATTCCCTATATATATCCAAATATTCCAATGTTTTTTGTGACAAAATCAAAAACCTACTGGGCTAGTATGCGATTAAGTTAAGGACATATCAGTGTTGAACTTTTGGCCCATGTCTTTGAAATTAAACAACTCTGTCTCCTATGTTTGGCGAGATTTGTACAGGTCAATCCACATATTGAGACGAAATATATATACAAGGATATGCAGTACAAGCCACCACCAAACAAAGGGGCTTCACTTGAGACGGTCCATGAAGAACAATAGAGTAGCTTATCAAGTTCACCAAATATAGCAGCTACCTATCCAGCAAGCGGAGGAAATGTTATTAATGGCAGTCACAACAGACCCACTGTGCAAAATTTATTATCAATCTTAACCTTCAATTTTCATTTTTACAATAATACATATTAATTAATAAAGCTTGCATTTATGGCTATGTATGCGTTTCCAAAGTCCGAGTCAGAGTAGTTCACGTAAAAAAAAGGCACCATTTTAATTTAGTAAATTCTTGAGCAATTAGCCATATCACCGTTCTTCCATGGAACCACAAAAGGCAAAGCTTGATGAGTCCTGTGACTATCTGTTACTGTAAGCATGCAATCTTGTATCTTTCATGTGACCTTTTCTTTTCGTAACACTTTTCTCCTGTGATTTGCTTCAATACTTTCTTCTTAATTTTCTCGTTTCTCCAATCCTTCATGCCCTCTATATATTCATCTCCTTCAACCCTTTTCTTCTTACCATTCTCTCAATCTCCCAAAAGCCTCTCTAGCTTGCAAAACCCTACTATATTCCGAAACAAAAGAAGAGAAAAGAAGCAAAATTAAACAAAATCTATGAAGGGTTCAATTTGTGTAGCTACATTTCTTGTTCTTCTTCTTTTACTTCCACAAGCCATGTCCGCAAGGCGCATAGCTCGGCCTCATTCACGTAAGATTACTCTCGATTAAACCTTTTTGTTGTAAACTGTGATTAATTAGCATTAAACATGTCTTAATTTTTCTTTTTCTTTTTTAACATTTTTTCTGATTAAACATTAATCTTCTCATGCAGGTCATCATGGGCGCCATCTGAAGAGTACAATTAGAGAAGGATTAGTGGATAAAGAGTCAATTAATTATAAAAGAGTTAGGGGGCCAGACACAGTCCAAGTGGCAGGGTCGAGCTTGCCAGATTGCTCCCATGCTTGTGGATCTTGCAGACCATGCAGACTAGTGATGGTGAGCTTTGTTTGCGCGTCAGTCGCTGAGTCTGAGACATGTCCAATGGCTTACAAGTGCATGTGCAATAACAAGTCCTATCCTGTTCCTTAGTTCACTTGTCATTCACAGTGATTTTCAATGTCAACTAATGTAGTCAAAGTTTCCTTCCTTTTTGGACCTCCAGTTTCTTTGCTAGGTAGAGATTTTGTGTAATCAGAGTTTTGTTTACTGATGTTTAATATTATGAAATCACAAAAGACTTGGATTTTCTTTTTTTAGTGGGTTCAAATTATCTGAGTTACAAAGAGCCTTTAGTGTTCTCGATTTCGTATGTACCAAGTTAAAATTTGTTAAGCATACGAGGACACTTACGAAAATAACTCCGGTGATGGCCTTTTTATAGTCACTATTATGCAGTTTGTAAGTAATTTGGAGTGGCCAAACCTCAAATTGGGGTTTGAATTTCTTTTTACCACACCATACTATGTTACAGTTTTTATTTATTTTTTATTTCTGAACAAACCTCTAATAATTGAAATTGGTTAAACTTACCGGTATATGAATCGTTCAATTAATGGTCATTAGAATCCTTGAGTCATTTCAAGTTCATAAATATTTAATGTGAGATTTACAACCTATACAGACTTGTTCATTTGGAGAGTTATTTGAAAAATTAGAATTACGCACCATAAAGGCCAAAAAGAAACCAAGGGTCAAAATTACACAATTACTAGATATCAAACTCAATACATATATGTACGTACCTTTATCAAAAGGGATCTCTATTTTTTAGGTAAAAATGGGGACTAGTTGGAGGGCTCATTCCACGTCGAACTTCAACGATCCGAACTGTCTATTTTGTAAGTCTAGATTCATAGATCATCCTCGCAAAAATTCAATTTAATCCAAAACAATTTGTCTATTTAATCATTACGATAAAATTTTGTTGTTTCTTGTCGAACAAAGTGTTCGTCAATTTATTTGAATTCAAATATTTTCAATTTGACTAATATTTTGAAGTATGATTTATCGGGTCCAACTTGATTGAATAATTGAAGTTAGATGTGATGGTACCCCACAACTAATTTTTTCCCTTAAAAGCCTCCTATGTATATATATAGTTCATACCGTCATATTTATTTATCTGAGCGGAATAATGTTGGTTGGTACATATAAACCCTTCCCAGAGTAACATATTTTGGCTCGTGCGAGGCCACAAGGAACAGAACAAACCCGCCAAGGCCAAAAGAGAAGCACCGGAGGAAGAGCTAATATCTAGGCTGGTATGCAGGAAATTGACCGGTTTGAGTGCCACTGACAGATTGAGACAAAACTTCCCAAAACAAAACAACGCTTTTTTTTGAAAATGCAAAACTGTTGATTCTAAAACAACAAAAAAGGGGTAATGTCATTCTTCCTCCTCCTCCTCTTCCTTCTGTATCATTCCTGCTCCCACCACCACCACTTTCTTCCAGTGGGCCCCGCCGTGACACCGTCATCTTCAACAGAACCTCCGCCGCCAACATGTCTCCTCAGATGCCATAGCAGGTACTCTCTCTCTCTCTCTCTCTCTCTCTCTCTATGTATGTTGCAATGCAATATTTGTCTTGTCTGTCAATACTATGAGTGCTTGGGTACCCACCTCACCTATTCAGAAAAGTTCAGAAGAGTTTCAATAGTTGATCATAAATTATGAAAAAGGAAACCCTTTAATTGTGCAATTAATCTTTTCCCTGTAAAAAGTTCCCATCTTCATAGCTTTTGGGGCACCATGCAATTATGCCATTATTTCATTCCTTGACTTTCTGTGTCTTTCCTTAGTGATTTGGGGTAGAAAAAAAAAAAGGAAAAGTTGAATAATTGTGAGGTTGAATTATTGGGGTAAGGTTATATCTCTTTTCTTGTTTATGTATATTTTTTTTGTATTACGAGGTGTAATTTTTTTCGATATCAATAAAGATTTCATTGTACTGTCGATGTTTTCTTAAAAAAAAAAAAAAAAGGCGAGGTTGAATTATAGGAGAATACTGAGCATGAGTTGTTGGGTGCAATCATTTTGCCTTTGCCACAAATTTCTTTTCCCAATCCTTTTTGTTTTTCGCCTTTTTGCTTTCGGTTAAGGAGGGTGAAAGATGCTCTCTTTCTCTTCCTCTCTCTGGATTTTGGCCTCCTCATGAGATTAAGGAAGCGTATACAATGCTTTCCTTCTTGCTCTTCCCTTCGCAAAGTAAGCTCTTAATTAGTCCCATCTCTCTCGTATTCTGTTTGTGTACCGAAGATTCGTGTTACTTGAATTTTTCTCATTGATATTTACTTAGAGCCTTCTAATGATTCATGATAGACTTGCTGGTAATCTGAATTCATTTTTTACAATTTGATGCTAGATTGTCTATCTGCTGCTTTGTTTTACTTTTCCTCAGAAAGTGTTTATATCAGTTGAAGGCTCTTATTTTTGTGTTGTGTTTGCCACACTTTTGTAAGGAGTTAGAATTTGCTTTTCGTCTGTGTGCTGTACATTCTATGTTAGCTTCTAAATGTTTGATGTCATGGAATTAGACTAGAGGTAAATGGATCGGTCCATAATTTGAAACCTTTTCTATGCTATCGTGTGTTCTCTGCAACAATTTATAAGTATTGAAATGCCACCAAATGTAGGTTGATGAGGATGAAAATTATAGGAGACGGAAAAAGTGCGATGAAGAGTTGGAATGGCCACACAATTCAACTCACGTCAAACCGCAGTTAGCTCAATGTTTTAGTGAGTAGAGTATTTCTCTTCCATTCAATTCATCTTTTGGCTCCCAACAGAGGAACATTGTGGCTCACGTATTTTTCTCTCAATAACTATGGTGACGGCATTTACTTGGAAATGAGGAACAGAACGCCTTTAGTTCGTTCACACGTTTCATCTGTTATATCGGATGCATTTTGACAGCTTGAAGCAAATCTCTCTCGAATTGTAATATCCCTTGTATACACTGGGACCAGTGCTACACTGATCATGTTCTTGTTAAACTACCAAAAGTTTATAATAAAATGTGCACCTATGATCCTATTACACTCTGTTCACAAAATTTCTTATCTCACTAACGAGTTTTTAGTCGTTGTAGTTAATGCTATGGTTGGACCACGATCATGGACAGGACTATTTACCCGCTCAAGTAACAAACGTAATGAGAAGCCAGATGACTACTCTTTGAGTCCTCTTCAGGTATACAGTTGTGGTGTTCTCCTGCCAACTCCTAAAAACTTGTATAGTTATGTGTGAAACTGCCGTAGTGTGTGAAATAGTATGACATCGTCACCTTGCATTTAAGAATTTTCTTGGAATTTCTGAAGACTTAAGCATACAATTCTATCTTTGGTCAGTATTAGGTTCTTGAAGTTATGTACTCTGCTGATATCCACCTTACTGGACTTCCAATATAATTCTCAACTTCTATGTACAGGAACAGAGACTTTTGAGGCTTCAAGCACGATTACAAGTACCTTTTGACGAGAATCGCCCTGATCATCAAGTATATTCTTCATGCTGGTTCTAAACATTTTCTTATTATTACTCTGGTCCATTTGTCTTGGTTTAATTTGGTTAAAATAAGTTACGATAGATTTTGATGATCGTTCATTGTTTATTTCATTATCTGTGATTTGTGTCTGCTAGAGAAACAACTTGCTATCATGACTACACCATTTGATTGCAATTTAGTTTTTTCATGCCGAAACTTCAATTGAAGTACATGATTTAAATCTTGTCTTGTTACCAGTATGCTTCAGGAAGCCTAAACCCCTGTTCATTAGCTATTTGGTTCTATATCATTGAATAAGACTGTTATTCCATTTAACTTCAGGAAGCCTTGAAAGCATTGTGGCATGCTGCCTTTCCAGATGTTGCTCTGCGAGGTCTGATCTCCGAGCAATGGAAAGAGATGGGTTGGCAAGGTTCTAACCCCTCTACTGACTTCAGGTACCATTTTGTCCAATTGACACAAAGTTTGTCTGACAGTGTGAAATTGAAATACTTCATCTTACTAGACTGTACTATTGCAATTCCACAGTTTATTCTCTTATAGTGAAATGCTCTCTTTAGGGGCTGCGGTTTTATCTCCCTCGAGAACTTGCTTTTTTTCGCCAGGATTTATCCAGTATGCCTTCTTGACTGTTGTGTAGCTGCTGCAAATAATCATATCTTCTTTTTCTGTGTCTTTAGCTTACTAATCATATAAATTCAAAATGAAGGCATCTTTCCGTAGGTTATTGTTCAAGCGAGACGGGAATCGAGCAACTTGGGAATACCCATTTGCTGTTGCTGGCATAAATATATCATTTATGTTGATCAAAATGCTGGATCTTTGCTCAGGTTTGTAAAGAAGTTCTAATATCTATACCATGTATAGTTTTTCCTATCATGTTTAACTGTCACGTTAAATTGAAATCAGCTTCTTTCTTGAAGCGATAGTTTCAATATCTCTACCATCTGTTTCACACACAAATTTATAGAAGGAAAGCTAAGTGTTCTTGAATCTTACTCGTCTCCTCATCTACTTTGCAGAAAAACCAAGGTGTCTTCCAGGAATAAATTTCGTGAAACTATTAGGAGGTAAATGTACATCTCAGACAGGGTTATGCTCAAATGTCTTCTGTTTGGTTACAGATAAAACGTCTTAAGAGTTAGAGAACAGCTAAAAAGCAACACAGGTTACTGGCGACCCTCATGAATTATGATTTGCTTGCAGAAGATGAAGCCGCCTTTGATGTACTGTACTGTATAGCTTTCGAAATGGTTGATGCTCAGTGGCTTGCAATGCATGCGTCCTATATGCAGTTTAATGTAACTCTCTCGCTCTACACATGCACATACACAAACATGCACATTGACACAAGCACACGCACGCAATTTCCTTATGTTCGAAGTCCTCAGAAATCATGCCTTAAATTCCACATATTCTCCTCGTTTGTAATAACTTCTTAACAAGATATCCTTCCACTATCCCAAAACGCACACAACTCATCTATTTATTTTTCAATGTGTTCGTAAGTTAAGGATGGTTTATATTTGTTCACTTGTTTCTTATCTTATCTTTGATGACACATCTTGATAATTTCACACACTCTTAACTATTAGAGTTGAACGTTCACTGCACCACAGCTTCTAGTTTAACCTAGGTCAAATTGGCTTGTTTCTTCTGATCAGCTTTCCAATCGCTAACCCTTCGTTTCTGCTTTCAATCCTTCAGGAGGTTCTACAAGCAACAAGGACACAGTTGGAAAGAGAGTTGTCTTTAGAAGATACTCAAAGAATACATGATTTACCAGCTTACAATCTATTGTACCAATAGCTAGCTTTAGAGGTAGTACAAAATCCCTTTGAAAAATCACCTGAACTCCCAAAAATTTCCGATGAATTAAAACGTTTGCGTTATAAATAATTGATGTCCATAAAACAGGGTAAGATCTATCTTGTGGTTTCACCTGCAGATGAAAAGAACAGGTAATCTTAAAGGCATTAGGTGCGATTGATACAATTGAAAACAAGTGAAAACAACCTCATGCTTGTGCGGCAATGCTTTTGAATGGTTGCTAGACAGAAATGAATAATGATGATGTAACCAAGATTGCAACAATTTGAGTACCTACAATTATTTGTTGGAGAAATTGTAATATGCTGGTTATGGTTATGATGAGAGATGAATGACTGCTTCAAGCCGAGTAATAACTACGTTATTTTTCAAACTTTATTTGCCCCACATCTAGTGTGCAAAGTGCATATACGAATCAAAGTTTTGCACACTCCTAAGAGAGACAAGAATACTCAAGACAGCTAAAACCTAATACTGCATAATTTAATTTCTAAAGGCTTTTGTGTTATAACAATGTTTAGATGGAACACGCATTTTTCTAGAAGTCTAAATATATGGAGTGTGTTCTGGATTTGGATATGGATGATTTCAAGATTTGGATGTGTTCTTTTGCTTATTTTCGGATCTGTCTCGCCCTTCAGTCCACTAGTACAATGACAATTAGTTTGGCTAAGTTGGCCTTTTATGTTATGCTAAAGTCACTTTAGATTGAGGACCTATTGAGTTTTATCTAAAATGTTCTCTTTGATGTTTGTATCAATTTTTAATATTATACGAGAACCAACTGTCATATAGCCTAAAAAAATATAATTATAGTTAGTATAAAAAAGAAAAAGAAAAAGAAAAATGAGAATGAATGATACCTTTAAAAAAGAGTTGACAAACCTCCTTTTTGTTTTTTTGTTTTTTTTTTGACCAAACGATAGTATCTAGATTAAGGGTGGGGGAGTGGGTTCAGTGGCGAAACCAGACATTGTCGGAGGGAGAGGCGAACTTAAAAAGTGCAAAGTTAAAAACAATGGCAACAACTGAATCTTTTTATATAGTAATGTCTTTCCTAATTTATCAATACAAACAAATTACAATTGTTACCAGCGAGGTTTCTCTTAAATTTCAGGTAGACGGGCCATGGGCCCACTCCAACAACACCGATAATGTCCCCACTTGGCCACCTGCTCAATCTGTCAGGTATGAGGTTTTAATACAAAAGGCCTTGGTGATAGTTAGAGGGGTAATTCTATATAAAGGGCTTGTTCTCAAGCCTTCTGGCCGATGTGGGACAGAGGAATTCTAACACTCTTCCGCAGGTGAGACCCTATTTTATGGGTCATACGTGAAGTTCCACACATCGGCAACCACGTGGAGCCAAGCCGGGGCTCACCCGTTCGCGCGAGGCCTATGGGGACCCACCCATTCACGTGGCATCTCTTGGCTTACGTGGAGCCAAGTCAGAGCTCACCCATTCGTGCAAGGTCAAAGGGGACCCACCCGTTCACGTGGATGTACATGCCCGTCCCCTAGCTCTGATACCATCTTAAATTTCAGGTAGACGGGCCATGGGCCCATTCCAACAACATCAATACTGTGCCCACTTGGCCACCTGCTCAATCCGTCAGGTGTGGGGTTTTAATACAAAAGGCCTCGGTGATAGTTAGAGTGGGGTAATTCTATATAAAGGGCTTATTCTCAAGCCTTCTGGCCGATGTGGGACAAAGGAATTCTAACAGTTTCATGTCATGAAAATATCGCATAATAGGCTTATTATCAATAAAAGCAAATATATATCGCTCAATGTAAACAATCATGCTATCACTCATCCATTGATCTCCCATTTTGTTACACAATGGTGTTTTCACAATTTTCATAGCAGAAAAAGCTCTCCACCGAAGCTTCACATTATTCCCCCTATTGCTTGATTTCAACAATTCATCGTGTACATGAAAAAGCGTACCTTGTCACAACAACCATCTCGTGCAATCAAGTGCTCCACTTATATAAGTGTGATAACTAATGCGAGTTTCATCGGTTTGTTTAGTCACAAATGTTTTAATGTGTTGCTTTTGTGTTTTCAAATCTCTAGCTTGTTGTAAAGCTTTATTATGAAGACTTCTAACACCTCCCTCATGAACTAGAAAATTTTCAAGTCATTTCTTCCAATTTGTAAACCCTTTCTCAGTGAAGACATCACTTCCAGTACGACCCGCTTTATCAAAAGCACATTTGAAAATATAACAATATCGACAAAATGCATCAACTTTTATTATACTATACTCCAAACACTTAAAATTATCAAACCAAACCAACCGGTGGTAAAACATCGATTGTTGCTAGCTTTTCTTGGCATGATGTGGTCTTTAGGTTGACAAGGATCATTTTGGAGATAGTGTCTATGAATTGCTTAACGATAATTACGGGGATAATCAAGCATTCGACGTCTCTATCCAGGGTCCGCAAGAAGATTAGCCAATATTTCATTCAACTCAGTTGCCTCATTTTTTTGTGAAATATTCGGAATATTCGAAGGATGACTACTTGGAATATTTGAAGGAGGAGGAGGAGTACTTGGAATATTTGAAGGAGAATTTAAACACTGTTTCTTATGGTAAAATTCCATTACGTAACTGTATAATGGAAAAAAAAAATTCTTAGACTCTTAATGTTGCAACCTGTCCTTAATTTTAATATATTTAATTTTCGTAAAATGTGAAATGATCAAAATGTCCATATATTTGATTTACGCAAGTGAATGTGGGTTTCAGACATCGCATTTGGAAATTTATGAGTCCCGTTTTCAGTAATTTTAGTAGTAATCGAGTAGGTTGCTAAATAAAGGTTGTGGAATTTTGGCTGTGAATGAATAGAATTGGTTGGTGGATATTGGTAATTGTGGTTTCTTATCGGAAAGATAAAATTAAATTAAATAGTGAACTACGAGTGGTTTCTTATCGGAGACGAGGCATGATAGATGTACAAGTATTGGTGACGCCACTTGTTGATCTTGAACGTATCTTAAGATTGGGTGTGACACTTAATCTTAGAGTAGAGTATACTAATATGACTAATAACTAATTAAACCCAAATTCAATTAATCAATACCAATCATACAAAATATTCAATAAACAAAAATTCAATTCAACTAATCAATATGAATAATCGTATATATTATTCAATAATTCAATTAATCAATCAATAACCAAGAATTCAATTTTTACCCTAGACAATAATTTCATTCATCAATAATCATAGATTCATATCAATAATCAATAACCAATAACCATATTAATGTGTTACCCTATGATTATATACTAATTGAACAAAAATTCGTATTAAATAATAAATTAGTGTTTGAAATATTAAATTTACAAAATTTAAAATTTATCTAAAATTGGGAAGGATGGCGTGGCGACTAGGTGGCGACTGAAATGGAAGCTAGCGTGGCGGTTGGAATGGAAGGCCCAACGGAATGGATGAGAATCCTCTTTGTGGGGATCCTAAGGATCCTCACATCCTAGGCCGTTCATCGTATATTATGCGGTCAGATTTTGTTAGATACTCTTTCTGTTTAATTTTATATAAAAAATTCAAAATAAATTTTTACTGCACGATGTACAATGAACGATTATTAGAATGTGATAATTCCTGGGACTCTCACCATTTGGATCCGGATGGAATCCAACGGGGTGGTTAGCTTTTGGTGATTGCTGGGAATTGGGGCACTAATAGAAAAGGGATATCTGTAGTGTGCTTTTTTTTTTTTTTTTTTTTTTGGAAACGGGATATTTGTAGTGTTTGGTAAAGTGGGAGAGATGTAAAACTCAATTGCCCTGCCAACTTGCCGAATTGTTTGCCAAATTGGATTGTAACTTCTATTTGGATTATAAGCTTAATTTTCATCATGAATCTTGATGCATCATTTGAATTATTGTGTGTGTGAATTGTGAACGATGAATAATAGATGAATTTAAGTAACAATGTATGAGATAAAGGTACAAAAAAAAGTTTT
Organism: Heteromeles arbutifolia; assembly: GCA_024362995.1. NCBI lineage: Eukaryota > Viridiplantae > Streptophyta > Magnoliopsida > Rosales > Rosaceae > Heteromeles > Heteromeles arbutifolia. The sequence continues at coordinate 6,280,854 of JANCRC010000007.1, forward strand.
GCCCTCGAATTGGGTTAAAAAAACAAAAACAGATTTTGTCCTAAAACAAAATGGCAATTACCATTGCCATACTATGTCAACCGAACTTTTGGTAATACCGTACTTTGGTATACCGAAAATTTGGTACCGTAATGGTAATAGATTTTACCAAACCGAAAGTTTGGCACGGTAATTAGTACGAAGATTTTGGTACGGTAACCGTACTGAACCCTAAGTCTCACACTAGATTAGCCATAATAATGTTATTCTCTTTTTAATAGTGTGATCACTGAATAATATTTTACCCAATTTATTGAATGAAATCAAATATAGCAAGAAAAAGATAAGGACCACCGCTATGGTTAAAACATAAAAGAAAAATATAAGAACTGCCCTAAAAATTTGAAAAACCAATTACAGGACCTCTCAATGTGATTCTGAATTGAGCTACTTACTCAAACTAAATGTGCAATCTTAAACAGTAATATGTTGTAGACTTAGATTTTGTCATAATGATTAGAGCAGTGTAGTCATTTTTTTTGCATATATATTTAAATCTAGTGAAGATGAATTTAGTGTAAATGACCTCATTGTTTTGTTTAAAATACAAATAGCAGTAAATTTGTGTGCTGATTAGTGCTTGTGCATTAGAAGATTCTACACACCTACACATTGCCAAAAGTTTTCTTCAACTTTAATCACTACCTACTCCACCAATTGAGTATTACACTTTACCAAAATGTTTCAACATTATTGATCAGATTATACAATATATGTTTCCCTTCTTTATATAACTCATGTAATTAGCACATCTTTCAAAAGTACTCTATAGATGGAAATGCAGGAAGCAACAGAAGTTGAGGCAAGCCTAAGAGGCCAAGCAGATATATGGAAGTACATGTTTGGTTTTGCTGATTCCATGGCCTTAAAATGCGCTGTGGAGCTACGCATTGCCGATATCATACACTCCCATAGTCCTAGTGCTGGTGCCTCAAACTCAAAGCCTATGATCACTTTGTCCCAATTAGCCTCATGCATAGCACCCTCCCCAGAAATCACATACCTCACACGCATCATGAGACTACTTGTCCGCCGAAATATATTCACTGTTCATCACCCATCCGATGGCGGGGAACCTCTCTATGGGTTGACACACTCATCAAGATGGTTGTTACATGATGCTGAGTTGAACCTAGCTCCGATGCTTATGATGGAGAATCATCCTTGCCTAATGGCCCCTTGGCACTATTTCGGCCCATGCATCAAAGGAGGAGGTCCATGTGCCTTTAAGATGGCCCATGGGCTTGAGATTTGGGACTATGCGTCTCAAAATCCAGAGTTCAACAAATTATTCAATGATGGCATGGCCTGTACGGCTAGGGTTGTGATGAAGGCAATACTCACAGGTTATGAACATGGGTTTGATAGTATAGGATCGTTAGTGGATGTAGGTGGTGGGACTGGAGGTGCAGTGGCTGAGATTGTCAAGGCCTATCCCAATATCAAGGGTTTCAATTTTGATCTGCCGCATGTCGTAGCCATGGCGCCGGTGTACCATGGTGTGTCACATGTAGGTGGTGATATGTTTGAGGGCAATATTCCAAATGCTGATGCAGTTTTCATGAAGGTAAGTCACCAGAATCTTTTACATTCAAGTTACGGTATGATCCATTTTATAATAAAGAAGTTGGGGGTCATTAGCCGGTATATGATGATTGTAGCCTTGTGGGCATTGTTCTAGAAATTTCAGTCTAGCGTTGTTTTAGGCCTTGCCTAGGCGCTAGACAGCTGGCTACCATTGCGATTAATTTTTAGACTGAAAACTAAGAAATGGTGCCTAAACCTGCTTAGGCGCCTGCGTAGTCCGCGAGTCTCACTTAGTAGAAAATAGATAACTTTTACTTTATATTTTATTTTTTCAATAAATTATAAGAGACTTGTTGAATACTGAGATGAACACTCATTATATCTTGGTCTCCATATTTTCAATTTGTTCTAGTACTTTATAATTTATATGTCATTCTATTTTGCAATTCATGTATCCTAATACAATTATGTATTTTTTAAGTATAAGTAGACATTTATTTATATGTTGTGTAATAAATGTAATTAAAATTCAAAAAAACCACCTACACCCCCCTTAGATGTCGAGGTGCTAGGCATATACTCGCCTCTCGACTAGTGCCTTTTAGAACCTTGCTTATAGGGATGAATTTTTTGCAATTTTTTTTGTCACCTCGAATGGTGAGATCTAGTAATTTTTTATCTATGAAGAAACATTGTTAGATATAGTAGCAGTCTTTGTTAAAATTGAAATGACAAGCTAATCAACTTTTGATTTATATAGTGGGTTATGCACGATTGGAGTGACGGTGATTGCATCAAGATTTTGAAGAATTGTCGAAAAGTAATACCAGAGAAAAGTGGGAAGATCATTATTGTTGATATAGTTCTAGAGCCAAATGGTGAAGGGATTTTGGATGACACAGGATTGATCTTTGATTTGTTGATGATTGCACACGCGTCAGGTGGAAGGGAGAGGACTGAGAGTGAATGGAAGAAGATATTGGAAGGAGGTGGTTTCCCTCGCTACAAAGTCATCAAAATTCCAGCTATAGCATCCATTGTTGAGGCCTACCCTATGTGAATTAAATTAACAGTATGATGCAAATGTTGTAGTTATTATGCACTGCCAATAAAATGATGCTCAATCATGGTGACTCCAGCTGGTTTAAGCACTTCCATTAGACCCAACTTATTTGTAACCTAATCCACAATATCCAACCTTTTTTTTCGCTCTAGTAATCAAGTGAATAAATATAAGGAGCCAAAAAAGAGGGCAAAGCCTAACTACAGCCAAAACAAGTTTACCCAGACTAGCAACAGGTGCAAAAAGCTTGTAATTTTTTTTTTGGAACAAACGATATTATTTACACTAAGGGGAAGGGGTGGGCTTAGCCTCACAATGGGCTAGCAATAATGTGGTTCAAATTTGCTTTTGGCGAGAATCGGATCTAAGACCTCTCACTTACAAGTGAAGATGAATACCACTAGACCGTAGTACGAAGTGGCAAAAAAGAAAAAGAAAAACTTGTAATTTATGTAGTTAATATGATCATTTACCTGTGTGTTTGATTCTCTCTCTCCACACATGATAGCGTTAATGGGTTAAATTACTAGTTGTTAGTTGTTTATGGTTCTGTCATTTTAAGAAGGGTTCAAATGTCTAGATTTGTAGTTCTACAGTGGAGAATATGTCGCATGTTTTCTCAAGCTGTCATGCTGCTATATGGGTCTGGAGAAATATTTATGTTTCACATTATCCTCATTGGAACCAATTTGATTCCTTCCTTGGTTGTGTGGAGGAAAATTTAAAATGCAATGATCCGCATGAGCTTTGGGTTACCTTGGAATCTTGTTCTTGCTGTAGCCTTATGGTTCATATGGAAGTGGAGGTGTTGTGCTATATTTTGTCCTAATTTTATTAAACCTCCTGATCCAAAGAAATGCATCTTGGAGTATTCTACTGAATGGCTCAAAGCTAATGTTAGCATCTCTAGTAAACACAACCGTGTGCAGGTTCTCTTGGTTTGGGTTCCTCCTCCGTCTGGGACTTTTAAGTTAAATGTGGATGGTGCTAGGCTTGGTTCTGGGGTGATTGGAAGTGGAGGACTAATTAGAGATTGGCACGGTAACTGGATCACTGGCTTTATTGCTAAAAAATGAGTTGGGGAAGTTCTCCAAGCTAAGCTTTGGGCTTTGTTTTATGGGATGAAGATAGCTAAAGCTAGAAATTTCTCTCATCTTATTGTGGAGGCTGATTCTGCTTTGGTGGTCTCTCTCATTCATGGTTAACCTAGCCTTATTAATCATCCTTTTTGTGGTCTTGTCTCGAAGTGCAAAAGTTTGATCATAGAGAAATGAAGTTGTAATGTGCAACATGTTCATAGAGAGCGTAATTTTGCAGTTGACGGGTTAGCCAAATTGGGTTTAAATAGCGAGATGGAGTTTCAAGAGCCTGCGGAGCCTCCTCCTTGTTTAGTTCAAACTCTTTCGGATGACTGCTTTGGAGTTGTTACAGCTAGATTAATTGTTTCTTAGTGTTTTCTTTTTCTTCTTCCATGTTACCGGAAAAAGAAGAGTTCAAACGGATAAATTTCTTTTTGAGTAATCCATCTCCTATTTTCAAATTGGTTACAATTCTTTGACAACTTGATGGAAAAAATTAAATGTGTATTACAAGTTGTTTCCCTCTTTTCGGCAAATATTTAGTTTTAGTTCTAACCTGGGGTACATTAATAAATAATATGCTTTTTAGCTAAAATGATCATTGAGATCTGAAATCAATAGAATTGGTTCCTGAGTTTGTCCATAATCAATCATTTTGGTCATTCCATGAAAAATCTCCATAAAATAAGGTTAAAATGACAACAGTATCCTCAATTTTTGTCAAATCATTTTGGCCTATTATTTATTAAATTGAGGTTAATTTTATCATTTTCATCCTTATTTAACATAATTTTTCGCCCAAGGACTAAAAGGATTGATTGTTGACAAACTCAGGGACCAATTGTATTGATCAAATCTCAAGGACCAAAGTGAGGAGTTATGCAAATTTCAGAGACCATTTTGGTTGAAAAGCCTAAATAATAATGATACATAGTGAACACATAAAATATTAACAAATCATGTGACAGTGAATTGTATTAATTAAATTGAGAAACAATCAAAGAACAATGAGGAATGGAGGAAAATGAAGAATTAGAGAGAGAAACAACTGAAGAGAGAAAGAGTAAACTATATATCTAGCTTAAAGCTTCATTCTTACACTTCTAACAAACTAACTTCTTAACAACCTAACAACTTTAGTATGACATGGCAGCCTCACTAACTAACCAATGTTGAGCTGTCATTTATTGATACTCAACAAATTGATGATATAATCCTGCTTAATTATAGTACAATCATGTCTAATGATTTTTTATTGCAAATGTATAACGATTATTTAGGTACGGATAGTGTTATTCACACATTTATTTTTACCTTTCATACACTTTTGTTAATTTTTTTGTCATTGATTATCTTCAAAAGCAGCCAAAACTATTAAAGAAGAAAATAAACCTCATTACCAGTTATTTAGACACATGACAAGACTAAAGAAGATACCAAACCTATTGAAAAAAGAAGGTAAACCTTCGTTACCAGTGATTTAGGTACATGACAAGACTAAGGAAGAGCCCAAACCTATAAGAAGGTAAACTTTCATTACCAGTTATTTAGGTACCTGATAAGACTAAAGAAGAAATTAAAAATATTGAAGAAAGAAGGTAAACCTTCATTACCAGTTATTTAGGTACCTGACAAGGCTAAAAAGAGGCCAACCCTATTGAAGAAATAAGATAAAGCTTCATTACCAGTTATTTAGGTACATGACAAGACTAAAAAGAGGCCAAACCTATTGAAGAATGAAGGTTGTTGATGCACAAAACTTGGTTGATTTTAGAACAACTTAAAGTGTCAAGGTGTGACCTTTCACAAGGTTGCTTTAGTCATAATATGTAAAATGATAAGAGATAAGGGGAGCAAACACAAGATGTGCGTGGTTCTCCCTAAGTTGAGCTACGTCCACGAGGGTAGAGGAGTTCTCATTAGTAATGTAGAGTTCACATGATGCAAAAGTTTAAGCATAATCAATATCATAAGTGAGTTATAATAATTGCTTAAGTAAAATAAAGTCATCATGGATCAATTGCGGGTGAATGATCTCTTTTTATAGTAGAGGCGAGTCTCTTGTTATCATTCGCAGTTGATGTGAGACTCTAGGAGCTTTATTCAGGTGTTGACATGTGTCACGTTGTGTTTGGTTTCTTGATTGAAGAGGAACTTCTGTGCTTCGGTAGGGGTGTCTCTGCATGAACCCTTCAGTATGTCTTCGAAGATATTTAGTTGGCCAGTACTCGATAGATTCAGAATTAGTGAAGTATGGTAAAAAAAAGATAAACATTCATCACCAGTTATTTAGTTACATTACATGACTAAAGTTTGAGTACGTATTTACAAAGATACACAGAAATTGGGTTATGTTGTGTTTCATTTATCTTAGGTTTTATCATTTCGATTTCTGACCATAAAACGATAAATTATAAGCATGTCAGTTCAAGCTGGTTATAACACAAAGCCTTTCTTGATCAAGTAGAACTGAAAAGAAGGAAAACATGGTTGAGAGTATGAATTTCACTCGGAGAAAGAAGAGATGCGGCTTATAAAGAGTTAAACTACTTCTCATATTACCAATTAGTTTATAGTGGAACCTCAACTTCCTTCATTTATCAGAATATATTGGCCTACGTGTGAAGCCCAAATGCCACAACCTAATTTTTATTATCCATATGTTAGGCTTGAAAATTTGTCACATGTGAGAGCGTGTTGAGAATATAAATCTTATTCAGGAAAAAAATAGACGTTGTATGTGCTTATAAGAAGTTGGACTACTCCTCATACTGCAAAATAATTTTTTGATAAAACCTTAACTTTCTTTCGAACCCTGAGATGATGTAAGGCATACTTATTATCGGTTAGTTTTTATTTCCTCGTGATTAGGCATTAACATAAATTTATTGTTTTTTTTTTTTTTTTTTTCAGGTACATCATTAGGCTCTAGCACAAATTTCCCTTGGATTCAAGCTAATTATGGGGATCTGCATGTTTCAGCTAGATAAACAAAAGGACAATGCTATTTGTATACAAACAAAACTGAGGTAATTAGCTACATGATATATGGAGGCTAATGTGGGTTATAGATAATAGGCTCGATGACAGTACCAATATCACTATAAATACATAGTGTATACGTCCACCACTTTTTGCGTACATTGATCGCGTGGTGATCCGAAAAGAAATTAAGGGAGGAAGATCATGGCAATGCCAGAACTGAAAGAAGAGGAAGGAGAAGCCATGTTCCAAGGCCAAGTTGATATTTTGCGTTACACATATAACTTTGTTGAAAGCATGGCCTTGAAATGTGCTGTGGAGCTTGGCATTGCAGACATCATAAAGTCTGAAGGCCAAGGCCAACCCATCACCTTGTCACAAATTGCAGCTAAAATTGCATTCCCTACCACAAACCTTGATCACCTCTCACGTCTCATGAGATTTTTGGATCGCAAAAAGGTTTTCGAGGCAACCACTGATGCAAAAACAGGTGACACCCTCTATGGCCTCACTTATTCATCTTTGTGGCTTTTGAGCAATGAGGAGCAAAGCCTTGCCCCACTAGTGCTTATGGCCAATCAGCCCCATCACATAGCCTCCTGGCATTGCATAACCAACAGGAAGGCTTAACTAAAACTTCTCAACAGTCCAATCCCTTGGCTGTTGAATGATTTTGAATTCAAATAGATTATTTGTTAATTGTATTATCTGTAAATGGGTCACACCCGATACTCCCTCCAACATCAGCAATTAATCCAACTCCCTCAAACCCATCTTTATAATTGGACAATATTGCTTTCATGACAATCCTAGACGTACATGCCATACCCTCTTTGAAGTAGTTTCCCAATTCAGATATCTCACTTGAGACATCATAGAGGCTAAACCCATTTGCCTTTTCGAACCCACTTCCACCTTCCATTATACATTTCCTTATGCCATGCCAGGAGGCTATGTGATGGGGCTGATTGGCCATAAGCACTAGTGGGGCAAGGCTTTGCTCCTCATTGCTCAAAAGCCACATAGATGAACAAGTGAGGCAATGGAGGGTGTCACCTGTTTTTGCATCAGTGGTTGCCTTGAAAACCTTTTTGCGCTCCAAAAATTTCATGAGACGTGAGAGGTGATCAAGGTTTGTGGTAGGGAATGCAATTTTAGCTGCAATTTGTGACAAGGTGAAGGGTTGGCCTTGGCCTTCAGAGTTTATAATGTCTGCAATGCCAAGCTCCACAGCACATTTCAAGGCCATGCTTTCAACAAAGTTATGTGTAACGCAAAATATCAACTTGGCCTTGGAAGATGGCTTCTCCTTCCTCTTCTTTCAGTTCTGGCATTGCCATGATCTCCCTCCCTTAATTTCTTTTCGGATCACCAAGCGATCGATGTACGCAAAAAGTGGTGGACGTATACACTATGTATTTATAGTGATATTGGTACTGTCATCGAGCCTATTATCTATAAACCACATTAGCTACATATCATGTAGCTAATTACCTCAGTTTTGTATGTATACAAATAGCATTGTCCTTTTGTTTATCTAGCTGAATCATGCAGATCCCCATAATTAGCTTGAATCCAAGGGAAATTTGTGCTAGAGCCTAATCATGTACCTGAAAAAAAAAAAAAAAAAATCATGTTAATGCCTAATCACGAGGAAATAAAAACTAACCGATAATAAGTATGCCTTACATTATCTCAGGTTCGAAAGAAAGTTAAGGTTTTATCATAAAACTAATTGGCAGTATAAGGAGTAGTCAAACTTCTTATAAGTACATGCAAGGTCTATTTTTTTCTTGAATAAGATTTATATTCTCAACACGCTTTCACTTGTGACAAATTTTCAAGTCTAACATGTGGACAATAAAAATTAGGTTGTGGCATTTGGGCTTCACACGTAGGCCAAGATATTCTGATAAATGAAGGAAGTTGAGGTTCCACCATAAATTAATTGGTAATATGTGAAGTAGTTTAACTCTTTATAAGTGCATCTCTTCTTTCTCCGAGTGAAATTCTTACTCTCAACCATGTTTTCCTTATTTTCAGTTCTAAGTTTTCCTTCTTTTCAGTTCTACTTGATCAAGAAAGGCTTTATGTTATAACCAAAATGAACTGACATGCTTATAATTTATCGTTTATCGTTTTATGGTCAGAAATCGAAATGATAAAACCTAAGATAAACGAAACACAACGGAACCCAATTTCTGTGTATCTTTGTAAATACGTACTCAAACTTTAGTCATGTAATGTACGTAAATAAGTGGTGATGAATGTTTATCTTTTTTTTACCATACTTCACTAATTCTGAATCTATCAAGTACTGGTCAACTAAATACCTTCGAAGACCTACTGAAGGGTTCGTGCAGAGACACCCCTGGCAAAGCACATAAGTTCCTCTTCAATCAAGAAACCAAACACAACGTGACATGTGTCAACACCTGAATAAAGCTCCTAGAGTCTCACATCGACTGCTGACAATAACAGGAGACTCACCTCTACTATAAAAAGAGATCATTCACCCACAATTGATCTCTGATAGGGGTGGTTCGGTATGGGATCCCAAACCAAAAGTGGGATCCCGAATCCCAAATCGAAAATTTCCGGGACAGGAATTTGAAGACCAATCTCAAACCAAAATTTTGGTATTCCCAATTTTCGGTATTTCGGGATAGTTCGGTATTCCCAGATTTCATACAAATTGAAATAACAATCATTCATACCAAGTTAAATTAACATGCAACCACCCAAAAGTAAAAAAGTAAATTACAAACCTAATATGTTCGAAAACTAAGAATACAATTTTTTTTTGATTTCGTGTTGAAGAAATAGACATATTTGTGAGAGGTTTGTACCAGTAGATGTGGCAATAAAGGATTTTGGTTACACCTGTATACCACACCAATTATATTGCTACTAGTAGTTAGCAACAGTTCAAATGTATTATATATATATATATGTATGTGTGTGTATATATATATATATGTATGTATATATATTGAATGTATAGATATAAGATATAATGCATCACAAATTCAAACAACATGATAACTCCTTTTCCTTTGTCGTGTGTCAATGTGTTTGAATGTCAATCCTAGAAAAGTGTTACTGTGGAATTCAAAACACTTGCATAAGCCACTGAATACTAGGCTTGTTCTTATAGTTTTTGACGAAACCTCAACGGCACAAGAAAAATTAATAACTATAACACAGAAAGATACAAAATAAGTTCCAAAACTAACTACAACACAAGTTATAAATTAAAGTATGAAACCATAAAGCATAGTTTTTATTTGTTGGATCTTACCCTAGGCATAACATGGAGTCCAGCAGCATTGCCCGAACAAAATTTTGATATGTTTCTTATTACAGCCTTTTTTTTTAAGTGGCCATGCCCATTTCCCTTCTAACCCGGAATTTGCACTTTAATACAATCTGCAAGCATAAAGAAGCTAACCTTTTGCTATTTTATTTTATGTTGCAGGCTACTTACACACACACACACACAGTTTGTGAAAAATCAATAAAAAGTTACAATATTAACAATAGATCAATAATATTTATGTTAATTATAAATAGGTCAATCATGTATTGTGATACTTAAATGCATTTAAAATAAACAAAAATTACAAAATCTGTCACTACAGCTAGCATCCACTTCAACTAACACTCCATTTCTCATAGTTTTATATTTAGAATAAGTCAATACGGATCAGACACTGCAATGCAGTGTCTGTTTCCTGATTCTATTTTTGCCATCACTCACACGTCTCTTACATGTCATTTGTACATTTGGATTTAGACACTGCATTGCAGTGTCCGTTTTCTGGTTCTATTTTTCACTTTTGGATTCAGACTCCTGGTTCTATTTTTACTATCACTCACATGTCTTTTACACTTCACACCTCACGCGACTCCTGATTTTTATATTTAGATTTAGACACTATAATGTAGTGTCCGTTTCCTAGCTCTGTTTTTTTCATTTAGATTCAGACACTGTAATGCAGTGTCCATTTTTGGATTCTGCATTGCAGTGTCTGTTTTCTAGTTCTATTTTTCACTTTTGGATTCAGACTCCTGGTTTTATTTTTACTATCACTCACACGTCTTTTACACTTCACACCTCACGCGACTCCTGATTTTTACATTTAGATTTAGACGCTATAATGTAGTGTCTGTTTCCTTGCTCTGTTTTTTACATTTAGATTCAGACATTGTAATGCAGTGTTCATTTTCTGATTCTATTTGTTTACATTTGGATACGGACACTACAATGCAGTGTCCTTTTTCGGGTTTTTTTTTTTTTTAGATCTGGATTCTGACACTGCAATGCAGTGTCAATTTCCTGGTTCTGTGTTTTACATTTGGATTCGGACACTCCAATGTAGTGTCCATTTCCTGTTTCTTTTTTCTTTTTTTAGTTAAGTAGACTTCTCCATGTAAACGAAGGGCGAGAGAGAGTGATAAAATATACATGTTCTAACTATTTATAGGATTAAGTCCTCTCAAGATCAGTTCCATAGGAATAGAAATTCAACTACCAAAACCTCTTCCCCAGCCTCTCTTCCTCCTTAACTCCTCTTTCTCTCTCACACCTCCACACCCCACCATTGTTAACAAACCCAATTCAATTGCAGGTCATCTGTGCTCTAGGTCTAATTTATGTTTTTGCTATCCCTTACTGTTTTAGCTTGTTATTTGTCGTCTCTTTCTTCTTCTTCATCTTTGAGATTTCTCTCTCTATAATTCTTCCATAGTTATGAAAAAGATCTATGCAACTAGAAGACATTGGTTTGCACGACCCCTCTCTTTGTTGTTTCGTTAACATCATCTGAGATTTTAAGGTCAAGGGCCTTGTAATTTAGGGATGTGGTAGTACTGGGGCTGATTTTTGAGAGGGTAAGGTATGACGGTTGTGGGTTGGGTCATTGGGTGGGTTATGGCGGTGTTGGGCCTGATTTTGAGGTGAGGTTGAATTTAATTTGGAATTTGGAGAGTTGGTGGTTCGAGGTTGAAAGCTTTGAAGTGAGGGAGAAATAGAGTAGTTGAGGGAAAAAAAGGAAGGATAAGAGATTTTGGTTGTTGGATTTGTATCAATGGATGAGATCCATCGGTCTGGAGGATCTTCTAGATCCATCGGTCTGGAGGATCTCCACAAAATTAATCCGGAGATGATCTAAATCCGTATTTATAATAGCTTAAACCCATATGACATTTATAGGGAGAGAAAGAGAAAGAATAGTCAAATTCTAACTATTTATAATGACTTGAAGCCTATGTGACATTCATCATTGACCTATGCCTAATTAATAAAAATATGTCATTGATTAAGTCCAAAATAAAAATATGGCATTGATATATGGCTTAATAGTAAAGTTTTTATTGACTTTTGGCTAAATTACCTATATATAATATTTATTTTCGGTTCGGTATGGGATTACCGAAAAATTGAGTAGACAATACTGAATCCCGTACCGAAATTTCGAGATCGGTTCGGTATTTCATCCCGAAAATTTCAAGAATTTTGGTTCGGGACTTTTTTGGTTTGGGATCGAGATTTTTTTGGTTTGGTTCAGGATTTTCAGGATTTTTTTCCAGCCCTAATCCCTGATGACATTATTCTACTTAAGCAATTATTAGAACTCACTTATGATATTGATTATGCTTAAACTTTTGCATCATGTGAACTCTACATTACTAATGAGAACTCCTCTACCCTCGTGGACGTAGCTCAACTTAGGGAGAACCACGCACATCTTGTGTTTGCTCCCCTTATCTCTTATCATTTTACATATTATGACTAAAGCAACCTTGTGAAAGGTCACACCTTGACATTTTAAGTTGTTCTAAAGTCAACCTAGTTTTGTGCATCAACAACCTTCATTCTTCAATAGGTTTAGCCTCTTTTTAGTCTTGGCATGTACCTAAATAACTGATAATGAAGGTTTACCTCTTTCTTCAATATTTTTAATTTCTTCTTTAGTCTTATCAGGTACCTAAATAACTGGTAATGAAAGTTTACCTTCTTATAGGTTTGGGCTCTTCCTTAGTCTTGTCATGTACCTAAATCACTGGTAATGAAGGTTTACCTTCTTTTTTCAATAAGTTTGGCCTCTTATTTAGTCTTGTCATGCATCTAAATACTGGTAATGAGGTTTACTTTCTTCTTTAATAGTTTTGGCCTCTTTTGAAGAAGATTAATGACAAAATATTAACAATAGTGTATGGAAGGTAAAAATAACGGTGTTAACAACATTATCCGTACCTAAATAATCATTATACATTTGCAATAAAAAATCATCAGACATGATTGTACTATAATTAAGCAGGACTATATCATCAATTTGTTGAGTATCAATAAATGACAGCTCGGCATTGGTTACTTAGTGAGGTTGCCATGTCATACTAAAGCTGTTAGGTTGTTAAGAAGTTAGTTAGGTTGTTAGAAGTGTAAGAAGGAAGTTTTAAGCATGATATATGTGTGCATAAAAACTCTGTAATTGTGAGGATCCAATTCATTAAGTCTGAAATACAATTCATAAAGTTTACTCTTTCCCTCTTCAGTTTTTTCTCTCTAATTCTTCATTTTCCTCCATTCCTCATTGTTCTTTGATTCTTTCTCAATGTTATTAATACAATTCACTGTCATATGATTTGCTAATATTTTATGCGTTCACTATGTATCATTATTATTTAGGTTTTTTAGCCAAAATGGTCTCTAATTTGCATAACTCCTCAGTTTGGTCATTGAGATTTGAAATCAATAGAATTGGTCCCTGAGTTTGTCCACAATCAATCATTTTAGTCCTTGGGCAAAAAATTATGTTAAATAAGGATCAAAATGACAAAATTAACCTCAATTTAATAAACAATAGGCCAAAATGATTTGCAAAAATTGAGGATATTGTTGTCATTTTACCCTTATTTTATGAAGATTTTTCATGGAATGACCAAAATGATTGATTGTGGACAAACTCAGGGACCAATTCTATTGATTTCAAATCTCAAGGACCAAAGTGAGGAGTTATGCAAATCTCAAGGACCATTTTGGTTAAAAAGCCTAAATAATAATGATACATAGTGAACACATAAAATATTAACAAATCATGTGACAGTGAATTGTATTAATTACATTGAGAAAGAATCAAAGAACAATGAGGAATGGAGGAAAATGAAGAATTAGATAGAGAAACAACTGAAGAGAGAAAGAGTAAACTATATGAATTGTATTTCAGACTTAATGAATTGGATCCTCACAATTACAGAGCTTTTATGCACACATATATCTAGCTTAAAGCTTCATTCTTATACTTCTAACAACCTAACAACTTTAGTATGACATGGCAACCTCACTAACTAAGCAATGTTGAGCTGTCATTTATTGATACTCAACAAATTGATGATATAATCCTGCTTAATTATAGTACAATCATGTCTAATGATTTTTTATTGCAAATGTATAATGATTATTTAGGTACGGATTGTTAACTACATTGAAATGTTTGGGAATTGAAGAGAAAATCAAGAAGAAAGATGAACATAAGGATGAACACAGAGATCTTAGAGAGAAAGAGAGTTTAGAGAGCGAAATATGATTTGTATTGACTCAAAGAATGAATATTACACAATTACACACTTTGTTTTTATACTAGTAAGCCTAACAACTCTAACCAATACTAACAAACTTGCTAACTATATTTCTAACTGTATTGCTGACTTGTACCCTTAATACTCCCCCTCAATCTCAACTGGGGAAACCCAGTTTGAGATTGGAAGAACATCTGCAATCACTGTTATGAAACCAGAAAACAGAACACATAATTAAACCACCTGCAATCTTGCAATCCCACTTCATCTACCTCAGATTCATTCCATGTCATAATATCTTCATGTATATCACCTTGTCCCAAATCAAAGCCATTCCCATCTAATCCCAAATCAAAACCATTCCCATCTAAGTTATAGAGCAAGTGACCTTACTGTTGTAAACATCTTCCAACTTGATTCTGCAAATATGGAAATTCTCTCGAACCTTTTCTGAATAAAGAGTTTGTGGAGAGGTTGAAATCAAAGCCTCCAACAAAGGAGATGAAGATTCAGTTAATGCATGACATAGCACGGAAATTCTCAATTGAAGGGATTCAAAGGCCTTAGAACATAAATTGTATACTTCGCATGCACCTGACCGAGTATAGGTATCCAGTTGACAGTGATAATGATATGCACAAATCACTTAAAGGGCATGATAATGCTTTCCCGAAAAGAAGAATCCAGGATGCTCGGGACAAATTAAGCCACACAACGGCTTCTACTGCATCAGAAAGAAGTGAGATCGACTTTAAATCTCAGGCAAGTAAGGGCGACTCTTATGATAGATACAATTTGCAGAGCAGCAGTGAAGACGAAACCATAAAAGATGCATCCCAAGCTCAGTATGAAGCACATCCGCAGATGAAGCAGATAACAACAAGATACCCTTCCACTCCAAATATATTCCCTGACTCCCTCCAAATTCCAGACCACCAATTAAAGCGTAACTTTTCGAGATCAAACTTTACTATGAGTGAGGAAGCTCCCAAAGAATGTGTTGGTCCACCTTCACAGAAAACCCCCTCCAAATTCCAACTTGTGAAAGTGATTGTCCACACCAAATATGATACCCATTTTCCCCCAAACATATTCACTACCTCACTGCAACGTACAGACCAAGATCTTAGAAAAGAATTATGCTGCACACATCCAAAAGTCTAATATTCATCTGCCTCTGACATGAGCTTCACAAAGAACATCATTTTATAAAGTTGTAACACACCCTCATGCCAATATAACAACTTTTTACGGGATTACCCTTCGTGAGATTTACCATCAACAATCTCATTCAACATTGGCTTCAGCCTTAACTATAGTGTGGCATCGACCTTAACTATAGTACCACGGGATCGCCCTTTGTGGAATTTACCAAAAACAACTACTCTTAACAATGGCATCGGCCTTCATAATTTCAGCAACGAAAAATCAACATCTATGTAGGATTACCCTTCATGGGATTTACCTACTCACATCACGGAATTACCCTTCAATTCGTGGGATTTACCGTTAACAACTTATTCTACCCTTCGTGGGATTTACCTATTCACATCACGGAATTACCCTTCGTGGGATTTACCGTTAACAACTTTTTCAAACTTCATCTTTTTTTTTCTAAGACATGTATAATCGGACTTACAGTAGATACATGCTAACAACTAAGCTAGTTAGACTCGACATTATAGGCTGTGATAAGGAAATATACTGCACAAACTCCTCAATAAGCACTTGAACAATCTTCTCAGACATTACACTTCTCATTTTGGCACAAACCATAATCTGAACAACCACAAAATTGTACATGCCAGAGTGCAAGAATTCACACCCATTTCTCCAAATATATCAAGAGTTGCAGAAAAAAAATCAAACCCAATAAACTTGTAGAATATTAGTGAAGCAGAGAGACAAGAATTAGACTTATACAAATTGCACAATACATGCTTATGAAAAACTCAGCAAATCAAATGGAGGCCATCACAAACACTGATCTTGAGGCAATGAACAATCTTGAAAGAAAATATCACAAACAACTGGAAGAACCAAGAAAAGATTCACATGACAGACGACTCTGAGCTCTTTAACACTCAATCTATCAACTGAATGACTTCATGCCCACAACAACAAACTAATTGATTTACATAATACTGAAAGAATCAGAGTAAGAAATTCAGAAGAAGTGGCTGAAAAACTTAACTTTCACATGAAATTTTTGAGCTGGGCATTTCATCAAACACTTGGACTACACAAAAGTCTAAACTTTCTTCCACACCAGAGAGTAGAGCAGAGATCAAATTCGCACCCAAGTTTCTGACAACAGAATCTCCTTTCTCTTTCCAAATCCAAGAATTTGCTTTCGACTTCTCAAATCTAAAAAACCCAAGAGGTGGCCCGTACCAAGCAAACTGCTCACAAGTCCACCGGAGGTAAAGCTCAAAGGAAGCAACTTGCCACTAAAGCTGCTAGGAAATCAGCTCTTACCATCGGAGACGTGAAGAAGCCTAACAGAGGAATTGTTGCTCTTCGTGAAATCCGCAAGTACCAAAAGAGTACAGAACTATTGATCAAGAAGCTCCTATTCCAAAGGCTGGTTTGTGAAATTGCGCAGGACTTCAAGACTGACATGCGTCCCGAATTCAAGAACTGAAAATCAACCTAGAAGTTACAAAATGATCGCAGAAGCACCGAAGAACTTGACGAAATTTCTGAAGAAAAACTGAAAAGAAAAAAAAACTAAAAAACAATGAAATCTAATGAAAAACGGAACCACCAGAATCCATGGCGTGAGGCTGGTGGCTCTGATACCATGTTAACTACATTGAAATGTTTGAGAATTGAAGAGAAAATTAAGAAGAAAGATGAACAGAAGGATGAACACATAGATCTTAGAGAAAGAGAGAGTTTGAAGAGAGAAATCTGATTTGTATTGACTCAAAGAATGAATATAACACAATTACACACTTTGTTTTTATACTAGTAAGCCTAACAACTCTAACCAAATACTAACAAACTTGCTAACTATATTTCTAACTGTATTGCTGACTTGTACCCTTAATACGGATAGTGTTATTCACACCCTTATTTTTACCTTTCATACATCCTTGTTAATTTTTTGTCATTGATCTTCTTCAAAAGCGATCAAAACTATCACAGAAAAAAGTAAACCTCATTACCAGTTATTTAGATACATGACAAGACTAAAGAAGAGGCCAAACCTATTGAAAAAAGAAGGTAAACCTTCATTATCAGTGATTTAGGTACATGACAAGACTAAGGAATAGCCCAAACCTATAAGAAGGTAAACTTTCATTACCAGTTATTTAGGTACCTGATAAGACTAAAAAATAAATGAAGGTTCATTACCAGTTATTTAGGTACATGACAAGACTAAAAAGAGGCCAAACCTATTGAAGAACGAAGGTTGTTGATGCACAAAACTGGGTGGACTTTAAAACAACTTAAAGTGTCAAGGTGTGACCTTTCACAAGGTTTCTTTAGTCATAATATGTAAAATGATAAGAGATAAGGGGAGCAAACACAAGATGTGCGTGGTTCTCCCTAAGTTGAGCTACGTCCACGAGGGTAGAGGAGTTCTCATTAGTAATGTAGAGTTCACATGATGCAAAAGTTTAAGCATAATCAACATCATAAGTGAGTTATAATAATTGCTTAAGTAGAATAAAGTCATCATGGATCAATTGCGGGTGAATGATCTCTTTTTATAGTAGAGGTGAGTCTCCTGTTATCATTTGTAGTCGATGTGGGACTCTAGGAGCTTTATTCAGGTGTTGACACGTGTCACGTTGTGTTTAGTGTCTTGATTGAAGAGGAACTTCAGTGCTTCGGCATGGGTGTCTCTGCACGAACCCTTCAATAGGTCTTCAAAGGTATGTAGTTAACCAGTACTCGATAAATTCAGAATTAGTGAAGTATGGTAAAAAAAAAATAGATAAACATTCATCACCAGTTATTTAGGTACATTACATGACTAAAGTTTGAGTACGTATTTACAAAGATACATATAAATTGGGTTACATTGGGTTTCGTTTATCTTTGGTTTTATCATTTCGATTTCTGACCAGAAAACGATAAATTATAAGCATGTCAGTTCATGCTGGTTATAAAACAAAGCCTTTCTTGATCAAATAGAACTGAAAAGAAGGAAAACATGGTTGAGAGTATGAATTTCACTCGGAGAAAGAAGAGATGCGCTTATAAAGAGTTAAACTACTTTCTCATATTACCAAGTAGTTTATGGTGGAACCTTTTATCAGAATATCTTGGTCTACGTGTGAAGCCCAAATGCCACAACCTAATTTTTATTGTCGACATGTTAAGCTTGAAAATTTGTAATATGTGAAAGCGTGTTGAGAATATAAATCCTATTCAAGAAAAAAAAATAGACCTTGCATGTGCTTGTAAGAAGTTGGACTACTCATCATACTGCCAATTAGTTTTATGATAAAACTTTAACTTTCTTTTGAACCCTGAGATGATGTAAGGCATACTTATTATCGGTTAGTTTTTTTTTCCTCTTGATTAGGCATTAAAATACATAGTGTATACGTCCCCCACTTTTTGTGTACATCGATCACGTGGTGATCCAAAAAGAAATTAAAGGAGGGAGATCATGGCAATGACAGAACTGAAAGAAGAGGAAGGAGAAGCCATGTTCCTAGGCCAAGTTGATATTTTGCGTTACACATATAACTTTGTTGAAAGCATGGCCTTGTGGAGCTTGGCATTGTAGACATCATGGACTCTGAAGGCCAAGGCCAACCCATCACCTTGTCAAAAATTGCAGCTAAAATTGCATTCCCTACCACAAACCTTGATCACTTCTCACGTCTCATGAGATTTTTGGCGCGCAAAAAGGTTTTCGAGGCAACCACTGATGCAAAAATAGGTGACACCCTCTATGGCCTCACTTGTTCATCTATGTGGCTTTTGAGCAATGAGGAGAAAAGCCTTGCCCCACTAGTGCTTATGGCCAATCAGCCCCATCACATAGCCTCCTGGCATTGCATAAGCAAATGTATAATGAAAGGTGGAAGTGGGTTTGGAAAGGCAAATGGGTTTAGCCTCTATGATGTCTCAAGTGAGATATCTGAATTGGAAACTACTTCAAAGAGGGTATGGCATGTACGTCTAGTATTGTTATGAAAGCAATATTGTCCAATTATAAAGATGGGTTTGAGGGAGTTGCATTGATTGCTGATGTTTGAGGGGGTATATGTTGGTGTGAATTGAAATCTGGTTATGAATTTGAAGAAGGATGTATGAATACACACTCAGAAAGAAAAAATGGAAGTGGATGCTTCACTCTGTAAGTCACAGAAGAGTTACTGGATTTCTCATTAACTTCTATCTGATACTTTTCGCACACACAAGTCGTGCAATGAGGGAATATTACCGTTAGAGAGGCTGATGGATCCTTCTCTCTCTAAGCTTAGATCATAGTCATTCATCTAACTAATAATAAAGATCAAAATCCACATGGCACTCATGGCCTTTACATATCAGAAATTTACACTTGGCATTCTTTGCATAAATGGATACACCATTTAACACAAAACTTATTCTAATAATATCAGCTCACAACTTATAATTCAAAGCTCCCCTTTAAGTTTTGAGATGATTTCACCCCAAGTTTGTCCCTGAGGTAGCTGAAACGATCCTTAGCCAGCGCCCTTGTAAAAATATCTGCAATTTGCTCTTTTGTAGGACAGTAAACCAGATCAATGATCCCTTCTTATAGAGCATCCTTGATGAAGTGATATCTTCGATCAATATGCTTGGTTTTCTGGTGAAACACAGGGTTCTTTGTGATGGCAATTGTAGCAGTATTGTCACACTAGAGTGGAGTAGCTTTAGCTTGAAATTCACCAAAGTCTTCCAATACAAACCTGAGCCAAATTGCTTGTGCAGTTGCCTCTGATGCACTAATATACTCTGCTTCAGCAGTGGAGAGTGCTACACAGTTTGTTTGATTGAAGCCCAAGAAAAAATCCCACTGCCAAAGGAGAAAGCATATCATGTGGTGCTTTTATTGTCATCAATTGAACCACTCCAGTCACTATCACAGTAGCCAATTAGAATTGCATTTCTTCCTTTCACATACTCCAAACCATAATCTATAGTTATTTTAATGTACCTGAGAACTCTTTTTGCAGTTCCATAGTGTTTATTAGTGGGGCAGTGCATGAATCTAGCAAGTAAACTAGATGCATACATCACATCAGGCCTTGTGGCTGTGAGATATAGTAGACTTCCCACGATCTTCCTATATTGTTCTTCATTTGCTGGACCACTGCCATCATCTTTACTTAGCTTTTCAGTTGTAACCAAAAGGATAGAGACATGTTTACAGTCACTCAAGCCAAACTTACTCAACAAAGATGTAGCATACTTTCTCTGATGAATAAAGATGCTTGAGTGTGTTTGGATGACTCCCATTCCCAGAAAATGATGCAAGAGCCCCAAATCTGTCATTTCATACTTTATCATCATGTCTCTCTTGAATTCCTTCAGCATTGATTGACTATTCCCTGTGTACACAATATCATCTACATATAGAGACACAATCAGAATTTCTGCTTCTCCTCTAGTTTTGGTATATAGAGTGGCCTCACTTTGACTATTTTCAAACCCACATTGAGCAGAGTAAAAGTCAATTTCACTATATCAGGCCCTTGATGCCTGTTTTAAGCCATACAAAGCTTTATGAAGCTTGTACACTTTGTCTTCACTCCCATTGACTACAAAACCATCTGGCTACTCTACATACATTGTCACGCCCCGAACCCGGGGTCGATGGAAAAATAACTCCGAATCCGAAACGTGAGCTAAAAACTAAATAAATAAAATAAAACTGAAATAACATAGTGAAAAATAAAATTCTTCTTATTTAAAATAACTCAATAATTCTTTACAAGGCTAAATAAATAAATACAAATTCTATCCTCACACTTAATCTGATCTCATCTCGCCTACCCTTTTTGATCGTTTAGTTCTTAAACCTGCATAACAATAGAGGGATGAGCTTCAACAGCTCAGAAGGGACATAATCTTAGCACAGTAAATTGACAATATTAAATTAAGTGTTATAAAATCATGTAATCAAGTACCAAATCATTATCGATAACAATGCATGAATGCAATGCAATACTCTTCATCTCTACCCGTTAATTTATATAATAAAACACGAGGACCTGCACGTCCCATACCGTGCATTTTAGCTCTGAAGTGGTGGTTCGAATGTTCTAATATACAAATTAACCCCCTGAACTCAATCATCCCAATTTCCCCTTTTGTTAGTCATCTTGCCAAAACCCTTCGTCGCCAATCCCGGATTACCCAAAAGAAACTGTGCATTGTGGGCTCTCCTGAGACTTGGTACCTACTAAGAGTTTGGCTCAACTACATGAAAGATCATGTCCATTACCCTCATTTCCATTCATTGCTGCACATCGAAAGCTCCAACCACATGACACATGAGTGATGCATAAATAATGTCATTTTATCTTTCACATGTATACAGTATATTCTCAACAAATAACATTTCAGCAATAATTTCATAACCAGTAACAAGTAAACACCCAAGATAAACATTTATTCAATGAGCATCAGATCACATTAACCAACCAATAAGATTGATAATGATAATAACACACTTCACGAAATTTAATAAAGCCAATCTCCTTAAAGGTTTGCCGTATTTCCCCTACCTGGATTCCAAAGCATTGCTCCAAGATATTAACACAAGAAACCACAACTGTGATAAGCTCCTATTCACAAGTATAAGAAAATCACTATATGCAAGACAAGAACATTAATCCCAGTCAAAGCACTTGAGATTACTAACTTAACAACACCCATTTCAAATGCCCTTTTGGTTGATCTAAAATAATAACATGGTCATAACAGAACGTTTGAATGAGTACAACTTGCAGAACAAGGGACATGTGAAATACAAATATAAATATGCATGTTGTCTTCTTGGTGTATAAGCTGGGAACATAACTTTAGCCAATAATTAAATAAAGTTTTTCATATGATTAATGAATAAGTATATAAACCACATATATAAGCAAATTACCAAATGCATGACATGAACTCTAATCCTAATTAACATATTTAAGTTTAGCGATTCCGCAATACTAATTCACAAGTTACTATATGTTGATCAACTCCAAACACATGCTTTACTTGATACAGTTGAAACTATACCTATGAATATATGCAGATAGTTCCATGCCGCGAAAGCTAGCTTGGTTTACTCAGGCTTGTGCAAAGTTATATGCATGAATACCAGCATATACATATATAGTCTCTCTTAAAATCAATAAGAAAGATATATGTTCGAATTAATATGCTCAAGCCCTCTTTTATATAACAACCTCTAATAAAGGTAAGAGATAATATTTAGCATGTGATAATTATCTATAGGTTCAGTCCTATCACTTTTGTGTAGGTAAGGTGATCTCCAATTGTAAAGTCTGATAGCCAAACGTCTATGCAGATATACATACATATATAATACAAACCAACAGAGATGAAACACGACTGAGTTCGACAATATATAGAGCTATGGAAAGACTAAAGAAATTATGAGAATCATTACCCATATTTACCCTGCTACAGATTTGACACCTCCGATTAAGCCCCAGTTTGGGGTTGATGTGATTTTAAAAAAAACTGCTATGAAAAAAAGCTAGGAGAGTTTTTGGTGTTTGGTAAACATTCAGCTTCAGCTTTTTTTCACAGTTTTGGGTGAAAAAAAGCCAAAAACAAGAAGCTGCAAAACCTAGCTTTGAAAAACCAGCTTTTTTCACATCTGTTTTACATAAAAGTTTAGCAAACACTATAATACTGCTTTTTTTTTTTCAAAAGCACTTTTACAAAAAAGTTTACCAAACACTCTGCTGCTTTATTTCACAGCTGCTTATTCCCACATCACAGCAAAAACAGCTTTTTTTTCAAAGCACAGCAATACCAAACCAGCCCTAAGAAGCACCTCAGCTTCCGGTTTCTTATTTCCTTCTCTCTCTCTCTCTCTCTCTCTCTCTCTCTCTCTCTTCCCCGTAAGATACTAATGTCTAAAATGAAATGCAGGTGCAGCTCCCTATTTATAGTCGGAGAAGGTAGCAGCTTCTTAGAGTGCTGAACAAGCACTTAGAGCACCTTGCTGGCAACACCCCAGCCACCCTTATCCATATATTTCTTTGGCCTATCATTAAACTTCACACGTCCAGCTTGAAAGAGTGCTTAGTAAGCACTACTAATGGCTGCCTTAAGAAATTGAGACACCTCATAAGACAAATAAAATATAAACTAAAAAAAAATATAAACCATTACAAAATTAAAATGAATAATTTAAAAATATAGTTTTTAAGTCAAATAATACCGTAAAAGTCTATTAGACTTATTTGATCAAAATAATAAAAAAAAATTTATAAATATAAAATACAGGTCTTCACATAAACCTCTTCTTCAAGTACTCTATTTAGAAAAGCAAATTTGACATCTAGTTGGTATAATTTCCAGCTCTTATGTGCTGCCAACGCAACTATTGTTTGAATTGTATCAAGTCTAGCCACAGGTGCAAAGGTCTCATTATAATCAACACCTGGTTTCTGTGCATAGCCCTTGGCTACCAGCCTTGCTTTATTCTTCTGCACTTATCCATCAAGATTAAGCTTGGTTTGAAATACCCATTTAACCCTAATTATAGGTTTATCAGTTGGTATGTCTACCAACTCCCATGTTGCATTCTTTTCAATCATTGACAGTTCATCTTTCATAGCATTCATCCATGATTCATCTTGAGCTGCTTCTTCAAAGTTCTCAGGTTCTATGATGCAAAAATTGCATTGTGCAAGAACATCATCTAGGTTCCTCCATTTCAATGGAGTGCTAACTACATTGTTGAAGATGAAATTGGTACAGAGGAAGGGAAAGAATTGGTAGAGAGAAACAAGAAAGATTGTATTGATTGAATAGAGAAAATGTATACAATGGAACTTAAGGAAATGATTGTTATACAATCCCTTATATAGCCACATAACCCAATTACAATAATACATTTCCAACTATATTTCTATGGGTGAATTGCCAATTTAGTCCCTGAATTATCACCTCAGTGAAAATTAGGTTCCTAAACTATTTTTTCAGAAAAATTAGTCCTTGAATTATAAAAATCTGCCAATTACATCCCTAATATTATATTCAAAGCTACTATATTCAATTTTCCGTCAATTTAAGTCACGTTACTTGCATGTGATACACATTAGAGTGTAGATTGGTAGTTTTCCACAAAGAAATAGTGTATCGAGTTAACTTTGAAAGGTAAATTGGTAGTTTTTCATAAGAAATAGTGTAAGTTAACTTTGGAGGGTAAATTAGATGTTAGATTCGCAACCTATATGAAATGTGGAGGGGTTATAGGCGAGAAAATGACGATATTACACTCTAAAATGTGTTAAGTGACTTAAGTTGAAGAAAAATTGGACAAAATAACTTTGAATATAATAGTAGGGATGAAATTAGCAATTTTTAATGAATTTGAGGACTTAATTTACCGAAAAAATAATTCAGGGACCTAATTTTCACTTAGGTAACAATTTAGGGACTAAATCGGCACTTCACCCTATTTCTATTATATCAGTTATTACTCCCCCTGAAACTAAACTTGAAGTATCCAAGTGAAGTTTGAACTAGCTAGGTATTTGAGACTGAGCTGCAATTACTATTACGAATCAATTGAAAAACTTTCTTGGATACATCTCGAGTCATCTGTCTCTCATGCAAAGTCAGAGTGAGTGCCAAAGTAACGCAACTCATCCAGGAAGCTGTGTAGAATCAGATTCCCCCTATTTGGCTTCAGTTGTCTCAGCCTCCAACAAGAATAGCTACACGTCTCTAGTTAGATGCACTAATCACATGTGCCCAATCCGAGTTCACTGGCATGTCAAGGAAAACTACCAACAATACTGGCGAGCGAAGATTACAGGTACAAACTTCAATTGCAGGATGAATTATTCCGATTGGAACCTAGTTGTCCCACACCCAAACTTTGACAATCTGACCCAGATTTTGGAATGCAAGGAAGTTGTTCCATCTTTCATGTACGCTGCAGCACGATTGTCTGATTCTGCATGACCTCCAAACTCTGTTTAGTGAAAAATAAGGAAATTCTCTCAAACAATTTCTGAATAAAGAGTTTGTGGAGAGGTTGAAATCAAAGCCTCCAACGAAGGAGATGGAAGATTCAGTTACTGCATGACATAGCACGGGAATTCTCAATTGAATGGGATTCAAAAGCCTTGGAACACAAACTGTACACTCCGCCTGCACCTGACCAAGGTCAGAGCAGGTATGTCTCTCGTGCACAAATTAAGCCACACAACGGCTTCTACTGCATCAGAAGGAAGTGAGATCGACTTGAAATCTCAGGCAAGCAAGGGCGACTCTTATGACAGATACAAGCTGCAGAGCAGCAGTGAAGACAAAACCACCAGTGTTTGATACAAGTTCCACTTTTGATGCTGATAGTAACCATTTCTGATAAAGTTGATGATCCAACATTGTAGCACTTTTAACTACACCAACTTTGGATTAACCTGACAGCAAGCTTGCTGGAACAAATGCAACAAGCAACTCTCTGCATTTTACTACTGCTGAAGCTAAACTGTAGTCCCATGAAGGCTCCATGATGAAGACACGAGTCAATCTACAAATCAAAACAAATAAATTCTTCTAGGCAGCAAGAGAATGACACTCTTGACACAAATGCTAAGGCAACAAAAGAATGACACTCTTGACACAAATGCTAAGGCATCAAGAGAATGACATTCTTGACAAATTCTAAAGCAACAAGAGAATGATACTCTTGGCAAATTCTAAGGCAACAAGAGAATGATACTCTTGGCAAATTTTATGGAATCAAAGAAAGAATGATACTTTCTTAACCATCAAGAAAGAATGACACTTTCTTGAAATCTCATAATCTAACCAAATCACTGAATGAAACAGTAGTTTATCTTTAGACAATTCATCTAAAAAACAACAAAACATGTGTCTTCACCAACTTCACAAAACTTGAGCTGTGCAGGAGAAAGATGCAGAATGCAGAGAGAGTAAAAAACTATCTTGTCTGGATAAATGCCATGGACAATTTTAGTATTCAGATTATCTCCAATCTCAGAAGCAGAGTTCTGATGACTCAAAAACACTCAAAGGGCCAGGTGCCAAAGCATGGCCTCTTCAGTCTCCTATATTTGTGCATGTAACCCCTCCTCCTTCACAGTCACCTTATGCGGAGCTTGATGCCATCAGATCTGTTCTTCACATGAAACTTTTGAGTTGGGCATTTCGACAAACACCAGGACTGCACCCATGTCTAATCTTTCTTCCATACCAAATAACAGAATACAGATCAAAGAATTCACTGACCCATTTCTTCAAACAGTTGGAGTGCACAGAATCATAACCTGAAGAGCTCCCAAGAGTTGCAATCTTGAACAAACAATCCACCAAAAAATTTGCAATACCCAAATTGTTTAACAGCCAATTCCACTAAAATATCACAAGAAGCGAAAACAATTGGAAAAATTCTCAACAAGCATACGCTATCAAGCCACAATGCTCGTCGCCGCATCAGCAAGCGCACCCATCAGCCCTGTGCAAACATCAATAAACTTGTTGGTCTTCCAAACAGAACCATCCTTATAAGCGCCGATGTAGAATTCATTTCGTGAAATCGAACCAGAGTGTTGGTCTGGACCCATCTAATACTTGCAGAATTCAGAATCGGCACCTGAGAGAGGCCGCCGCCGTCCTACTTTCCTTCAACCCAGGAACATAACGATCATACTTTCCTTCAACGGAATCGAACACTTGCCCAGAAGTTGACGTTTTTCCTTTCCCGGAATCCGACATTTTCCTAGAAAATTTTCCTTTCCCGAATTCAAGAATCAAGAAGTTCCCACTTCTAATTTGGCCCAAAGGATCAAGATTCAAGCTTCAGACGAAGAAAAATTCGCCACAATTCCAAAGACCAAGATATCGTATCACCGATGATCACTGATCACAACCCAGAACAAAAATCTACCCACAAAATACAGAACGATTGCGGAAGCACCAAAGAAATTAATGAAATCTCTAACAGACAAATTAGAAAAGAAGTAAAACTAGAAATAGACCAAACTAATGAGAAGTGGAACCACCAGAATCTATGGCGCGAACCTGATGGCTCTGATACCATGTTAACTACATTGTTGAAGATGAAATTGGTACAAAGGAAGGGAAATAATTGGTAGAGAGAAACAAGAAAGATTATATTGATTGAATAGAGAAAATGTATACAATAGAACTTAAGGAAATAATTGCTATACAATCCCTTATATAGCCACATAACCCAATTATAATAATATCATTCTAACTATATTTCTATTATATCAATTATTATGGAGTATGATCATAACCTTGAGCAGCTTCAAGATTTCTGCTTGTGTTAGTTATTGATTCACATGAAGGTATCAACCTTGATGATTGAGTGCATTCACTTCTGTCAAGAGTTGTTCTCTGAGTACTTGGAGATATAGAACTTGAACCAGGCACAGTTTCTGGATTTCTTTCCATACTAGTTGTAATTCCAGACAATTTTCCATGGATAATCACAGTTACATACTTCTTAGAGGTGTTTTCTAATTCCAGGACGAGCCTTCATCAAATACTACATCTCTTGACAAAATCAGCTTCCTGGTGACTGGATCATATGCCCTATAACCCTTTTCACAGGTTGCATACCCTACAAACACACACTTGGTACTTTTGACATCAAGCTTTTGTCTTAGGTCACTTGGTATGTACATAACACAAGGAACCAAAAACTTTAAGGTGAGCAATTCCTGGCTTTCTACCACTGTAAGCTTCAAAAGGAGTTATATTTCCAAGAGCTCTTGTATGACACCTATTTAAGATATAAACTGATGTATGTACAGCCTCAGCCCACAAGTAATATGGCAAACCCTTGTCATGCAACATGGCTTTTGTCATTTCAACCACAATTCTGTTCTTCCTCTCCACTACTCCATTTTACTGTGGAGTATAAGCCATAAAAAGCTGCCTTTGAATTCCTTCCTTTTCACAAAGTTTATTAAACTCACAAGATGTGAATTCACCACCTCTATCACTTCTCAGGCATTTCACTTTGAAACCACTCTATAATTCCACCATTGACTTGAATTTCTTAAAACAGTTTAGTGCTTCTGACTTATATCTGAGGAAATACACCCACACCATTCTTGTACTGTCATCAACCAGGAGCATAAAGTATTTGTTACCAGCAATAGAGTCATTTTTCATAGGACCACAAAGATCTACATGTACTAACTCTAAAGGATTTCTTGCTCTCCATGCATGTTCCTTTGGAAACCATTCTCTACGTTGTTTTCCAAATTGGCATCCCTCACAAACTTCATCAACTTCTTCCAATTATGGGAGTCCATTTACCATATCTTTGTTCTTGAGCTGTTGAAGACCTCTGAGATGCAAATGGCCAAATCTCTTGTGCCATATCCAAGTAGACTTAGAAATACTTGCTTTCAATACAACTTGATCATTTGGTACCAGTGCCAAAGGATAATATATGTTCTTCTTCATTTCAACTTCAAGTACAAGACAATCCAGTGATGGACCATAAAAAATACTACACATTTTTCCTCCAAATAGCAAGTAGTAACCATGTTCATCCATCTGTCCCACACTTAGCAGATTCTCCTTCAACCCAAGTAGGTACATTACTTCATTGACATATTTTTTGCCTTTACTTGTGTCTATCACAAGAGTACCAATACCTGCCACATTTACAAGTTCTTCTGTGGGCATTTGAACTTTGCCAACCACATTTGTCTTTATATCAATCAACAGTTTTGAATCACATGTCGTATGGTTACTACAACAACTGTCAACATACCATTCTCCATTCACCTTTAGTTCAGTGATTGTGTTATTTGCATAAAACAAGTTCCCTATCACCTTTACTTGATTAGCACTATTTACCTTTTGCACTGGTTTACCTTCAGTGCACTCTCCAGTCCAGTGTCCAAACCTTTCACAGTTATAGCATTTAGGCTTCCCCTTATATCTACACTCACCAAAGTGAAACTTAGAGCACACTTTACATTGTGGTTTTGTAACTTCCTGACTCATTAACTGTGATGAATATACAGCTTATGTATGACTAGCAGGAATTTCTGCTGAAACTTGGGTTTTGAATCCCATTTCTTGCCTTTAGAATTCCAATTCTTCTGGAATTTAGATGGACCAGATTAAGCTCCACTTCTATTTTGCCCTTTTGGACTCACTGAGAAAGATGCAAATGCCTTCACAGTAGTATCAACAATTTGTAAATCAAACTGTTGTTCTTAGCTCTTTAAGATTGCAATTACCTCCTGCAATTCTACAGTCTCCAAACATTTTGTATTTTCTAAGACCAAACAGATAGGATCATAAGGTTTACTTAGACTAATCAGAACCTTTTGCACAAGTCTCTCATTAGAAATAGATTCACCAAATGTTTTCATCTGATTAATCAATTCATTCAGCCTTGTAAGATAACTAGATAGAGACTCATCATCTCGCATCCTAGCATATTCAAATTCTCGTCTAAGATTTTGAAGTTTTACCGATCTAACCTGATCACCACCGTGGTATTCTCCATACAACAGATCCCATGCCATCTTGTTTGAATCAGCGTTGGCAATCTAAGGGAAGATTTGGTCAGAGACTGCATTTTGTATGATTCCTAGAGCCTTCGCATCCTTCATGAACACAACGGTCATTTCTTCATCAACTTCATCTTCCGATGACCCTTCAACTATCTTTTTCTTCCTCGAATCAGAGTTTGTGATCCATTTTTCTACCATATTCCGTAACCCAAGAGATTTGAAGATCATTATCATCTTAATTCTCCAGAACTCATAGTTCTCACCACAGAAAGTTGGAGTTCTCATTTCTGAGCCTCCAGATCCAGGCATCTTTGGTCTGAATAAATTGATTTCTCTTCTCAGATGATAACGGGACTCCGGCGACCTTAACCGAGCTTTGAGTGAGCTTCGATTTAGCTCAATGACTTTACAGATTTACGCTGAGGCTTGGATGATCGAACCTGGCTCTGAGGCCATGTTAGTGTGAATTGAAATCTGGTTATGAATTTGAAGAATGATGTATGAATACACACTCAGATAGAAAAAATGGAAATGGATGCTTCACTCTGTAAGTCACAGAGGAGTTACTGGATTTCTCATTAACTTCTATCTAATACCTCTCGCACACACAAGTCGTGCAAGGAGGGAATATTACCATTAGAGAGGCTGATGGATCATTCTTTCTCTAAGCTTAGATCACAGCCATTCATCTAACTAATAATAAAGATCAAAATCCACATGGCACTTGTGGTCCTTACATATCAGAAATTTACACTTAGCATTCTTTGCATAGTGGATACACCATTTAACACAAAACTTATTCTAATAATATCTGCTCACAACTTATAATTCAACAGTATAGGGGCAGCTGTGGCTGAGATTGTAAATGCACATCCACATATAAGAGGCATCAATATTGACCTACCAGATGTGGTGGCTAGGGCACCAAGGTACCCTGGTGTGACCCATTTGGGGGGTGACATGTTTGATGCTATTCCCAATGCTGATGCCATTTTCATGAAGGTAAAATAGATCAATAACAACTGACACGTACCGTAGCATCATCAGCATTCAAATATGTCACAATATATAGAGACACATGCATTACAGATGCGTGCGTGCCTGCGAAATATGTTTTCAAGTAGACTGTAAATCTTATAAGAACTGTGCTCGATAGTTTGAGCGTATTGTATTAATGTTTATATAGAGATTACAAGTAGAGTTTGAGTGAAGAACAAACTCTTCAAAAACAAACCAAAGATAATTTACAGATAATACAATTAACAAATAATCTATTTGAATTCAAAATCATTCAACAGCCAAAGGATAGGACTGTTGAGAAGTTTTAGCTAAGCCTTCCTGTTGACTGATTCCGTTCTGATCTCCAATGAGTTTTGTGGCGGGAAGCTTTGATTTCAAACTTGGTTTATCAAATCTGAACTAAACATAATTAATCAAATAAGAATCAACAAGGCGACAGGCTAGGCAAACTATAAACAAATGAGAAAACTATAAACAAATACTAAAATAGGTTTTAGAACAAGACAACAGGCTAGGCAAACAGCCACATCAGCATCAAAGTACAAATTTACCTTGAAGTTTTTCCTAATCCCTAGGAGATGCTATTACACATATGCATGAGATGACAATTCTTTTGTGTTGCAGTGGATAATGCACAATTGGAATGATGAGCAATGCATTAAAATTCTGAAGAACTGCTGCAAAGCCATCCCTGAGAAAACTGGAAAGATCATTATAGTTGATGGGGTTCTACAGCCAGATGGTGGTGGACTATAGGATTCTTTTGTTCAAAGATATGACCTAACGATGATGGTTCAAACTTCAAGCGGGAGGGAGAGAAGTGAAGTTGAATGGAAGGAACTGCTGAGGGCAGGAGGACTTTCTCGCTACAAGATCATCAAAATCCCAAGTTTCCTGTCAATCATAGAAGCTTACCCGGAATGAACTGCATGGGTTTTTGTTTTGCTAATTCTATCATGTATCTCAATATATAATAAGGCGATTAAAATGCTTAGTATGCAATACGAAATTTGGCTGTACAATTATATTGTTTGAATATAGTGGAGTACTCAAAAGAAACTCTGAAGTTTTCGGTGCACTTAAGCGCTAAGTTTGATAACTCTCTTAGTGTGTGTATTGATCATTGGTAGGGGGTAGGGGGTGGACATCTGGTGATTCGGTTCGGGTTGAGCCACAACCAGCTAATCAGTTCATTAGGCTCGGGTAGGCATATATCAAGGGTTTAAATATGCTGGGCTCGACCAACTCAGCTGCAGGCTAAAAGCCTTACCAGGCCTCCCCGAATTGGGTGATTTATAGGATAACATAGTCCACACTCCAAATATAAGAATAAGATGTTCAACTATGACTATCGTAGACATTTTTCCATGGATTACATAATCAAGAGCCATCTTTTGGAAACCAAGATTTAATTATATAGTAGCTCAACAATTTTCGGTAAAGCGCGTACGTGAAACTACGATACAAGAGAATAAAAACGAAACAAAAATTAACAATTCTATATTCCACATGGAGAACCGGGAAGGTCCGAGTTGTGATTAACTACTCATCTAAAGTTATTAGAGTGTCCTACTAACCTGAGTAATTTAAGACGTGCTTAATGTGACCTGATATATTAAACTATGGAGAAAATTAGAACACAAGCATTTACCCAGTTAACTTAGACTCCATTACACAATAAATCACCTTAATGGTTGCAGTTTATAGCTCATGTGCTCTTAATATCGAAGCTCTTTAATTTGTAGCTAAAAAAATTAATTAATAGGTGATAATATCCCACTTAAAGCAAATTGCACTCAAATACTTAAAAAAACAAAGCGACTTATTTAGAAGGAAAGCATTTGTTTATTGTTGTATTTATTTTCTATATAAATGCTTATGTTGTCATTTTGTGAATCTAAATTACAGATTTAGATATGAATTTGTTGAATTGATAGTCTAAATTTACAGTCTGACAATTTTAACATAAAAGCATTTTCCTAGAAATTTATCCAAATGATAAGGGCAGCTAGGAAATGGTTTAGATTTAGCTATATTAAGGACATCCAATGTATCAAAAACATTTATGAATTTCTTTTATTAAAAAAATCAGAAGAAGAAGAAAGAAGAAGAAATTATCTTAGCATGGCATGTGGCAAGCTATTATTAATGTCTAAGTGGATTATCAGATTGAGTGAATTATATCAAGTGCAATACAGCAAATCCATCCATGGTCAATGTCTCTAGACCCACAAAACCCAATGGCAAATGCCCATGCGTGGTGCAATTTTGGTGTTTGTTGGGAGCTGGACTCCAAAAGTCCTTGTTATTTATATCAGTTCATACACAACATGTTACAATATGTGGTTAGTGATTGCACTTTTGAGATCAAAAGGACGTGATGTTTCTATCTCTATAGATAAAATAGGGAAATTTGGGTCTTCCCCACTTTTCAACCAAAGCCATAAGTGGATCACATAGTCGGTTGCACTCAAAAAGGAGCTTACAGATTTGTCAATGGGATTGTCTTAGAAACCACTAACATTCTACAAGTGCAGTAATGAAGGACATGGGCAAGAGATAAGTAATTGAGCACTAATGGGATTCAAAGACACTCACTAATGGGATTCAAAGACACTCAAACACGGGAATAAATTTTATCCTTCTAGAGTGAGTTCTTCCCCATCTCGAATATTCAAAACCAATCTATAGAGTCAATACTAACACTCATGTATTTTAACTGTAGATTAGTTAAAAAAATTATGTGCGCACTAGGTTTAACAAAACTAAATATGATTTTTTAAATAGTTGGCAGAAGGATGCCACCGTGGACAAAAACTTTACACGTCTTTATTTTGTTTGCGCAAGGAAATCATTAGAGTAATCTACCGTGTCATGTAAGTTCTTCTCGCTTTTTAGAGAGTGATAGACTTTCAGCGTGCCAACATTCCTTTCACACTGTAAGCTAGTTAGAATGTTTTGGTCTCAATCCAATAGGCAATAGCTACCACGATTCCTGCCTCGCACCATTTCATTTCTAGTCCCTTATATATTAGAAGGTAGAAAAGGAAATGTGACTCTTGTATGGGTAAATACTTTTAACGACTTAAACTAAAAGCCACTTGTACATGAAGTTAGCATATAAAAATTTCATCCAACACATACCTAATAGTTCACACCTAAGTACCGAAAATTGCTTAGTTATTAACTTTTTAGCACACATATTCCACCATTAGTATAATGACACGTGGTGTACCACCTCGTGTTCCAGTCATATTGAAAAATCTCTCCAAGTTAAGGACTGAAGGCAACCCAAGGCCATAAAGTGTTTTGGTTGGTCGTTTTGTTTTGGAATTCCATGTTTCCAACTGACAAGATGAACTAGTCAAAATAAACAGAGCTTCCCACATTAGTGAGGTTTTGGCTGATGCAAGAACAAGAAGGATCCACTTCTCTAGTTTCATAATTTATGTCATGATATTATCCACAAAATCCCTTAAATAAGCTTATCCTTAGCTACTTAAATAGGCTTATCCTTAACAGCAGTGAACTCCTGTCATAAAATTTCTTTTCATTCAGCATTTTAATCATGTTATAAGTATTATAAAGATAAAATTTCTTTTCATTCAGCATTTTAATCATGTTATAAGTATTATAAAGAGTGAAAGAGTAAATTGTACGAATGGTCCCTCAACTTTAATCAAATTGAAGCAATGGTCCCTCAACTAAAAATCCATTACCATTGGTCCCTCAACTTATCAAAATGTGTAGCTATAGTCCTTCTCATCAATTTTGTCAAAATTTTGTCAAAATAAGCTATGTTGGAATGACCATTTATACAATTAGGATCCCTCAACTCATCAAAGTGCATAATTATGGTTCTTTTCGTCAGCTATGTCAAAATTTTTGTCAAAACAAGTTATATTGGAAGGACCATTGCTACAATTGAGTTAAAGTTAAGGGACCATTTCTCCAGTTGAATTAAAGTTGAGGGACCAATGGTAATGGATTTTTAGTTGAGGGACCATAGCTGCACGTTTTGAAAAGTTAAGGGACCAATGGTAATGGATTTTTAGTTAAGAGACCATTGCTCCAATTGAGTTAAAGTTAAGGGACCATAGCTACAATTTACTCAAGAGTGAAATATACAGTCGAAAGTATGTGGTCAACATTGATGACCACTTGTTAGGGTTTGGGAAATCGGAAGAAAAATATTAAAATAAAAAATTGCAAAATCAGAAGGCAATTTATCCTTGGGTTGTGATATCCACACACCCCATTTTACTTCTCACACATCTTTTTAATTTTTGACCGTCAGATCGGATAAATTGAAGAAGATCAACGAACAAAAATTATCAATGAGTGTATGAAAAGTAAAATGGGACGTGGATAGCACATCCCTTTATCCTTGTCTCCTCAGAGTTCCATAAAACGGTCAAGAGAATATAATAATTTACACAAACCACTATAAACTCAAGATTCAAAGAGCCTTTCTCTAACCTCACCCATCTCTTAACTACATACAAAGTCCCAACAAAAGGAGTCAAAGTCATTCATCACATACCCTCATCTACTGACCTCAAACATGAGCTCAACACTAAAACACCCTAGCAAATAACCACAATCCTAAATCAGCCTCATCGGCTAATTAAACTCCAAAACAAAAGGTTAACAAAAACCAAATTATCCCAAGAGAGGAGTTGAGCGGTCAATCACTTTCACTATCAAGTGAAGGAGTTCTTTTAAAGGTATTGGCACTGGCCACGCCTAATAGTTGTGAAGTAGTTGAAGTCATGGTGCTGGACCCTAAGCTGCTTTAGCCAAGAATCCGCCACGCTCAATAGCGACATGAGCCTCTCTTGGTCCCTTCCACAGTTGCCTGAGACCCACACACTCCCTTGCATCTTGTAAGTGGCCAAACCAAATGGAGGGAGAGAGATGCCTTCCCCTTTCTTTCGCTTCCGTTGCTCATCGTTCTCAATATCATCCTCAAGGTCCATGTCTACATAGAGTGCATACCAGACGTGCAAGTAAATATCGTGCATATACATAGCTATTGGAGAACTTAGATATTTATGGTGAAAAGGGCTTGAGAATGGAAACAAAACTAAGTGAAATGGACGTGGAGAATAAATACCTTGAAAAGAAGATGAAAGGGTGTGGTATGTGAGGAAGGATGTGGACAAATCCTTTATAGTCCTTCCCATCGGAATGTGATAAATTGGGTACCTGAAAATAATCACATCAAGAAAGTTAAATTAAATTCTGCTTTCTCCTAATAAGGAAGCATGCGCATCTGTGTAATTACGGTCATTTATAAGCAGTATTTATTCTCTACGTGTAATAATAACCGACATCGGAGTGATTTTCCAAAAATGTTGCACATTCTGTGTTTTTCATAAGCAACAAAACAATAAAGTTGAGTAACATGCTCAAGACAGATTGCACGCTTTACTCTGATTCTATCTAGGTAATTATTTGGGTGTCACGTGTTAAGGCGCGAAAGAAAGAGAGATATACCAAGAAACAGCCATCCAACTAGCTGGTGAGAGATCAACACTCCTTAATGACATCAAGCCTGGGTGTCGTTGCGCTAATGTATTGATCTGAAAGCGCATAACGAACAAAGTGTCAATCAAACCAACATACTTTTATTATGCGGTAATATTATGGAGCCTGATAAACAAATAAGCATCAAACCAACATACTTTTATTATGCGGTAATATTATGGAGCCTGATAAACAAATAAGCATAAGTTGTCCCGATCGTCCAAAAGTTAGAACCTCATATCTTTAAGGGAATCATATATTTTTCTTCTTAATCAGAGAGTCAAAAAGAGAAGAACAACCAAACAAGAACATATTCTCATGAAGAGAGATGTGGGTGTTAACATATCAAGGTCAAAAGTTCAGATACCAAAACTGGAGAAAGTAGTCGCATGACTATAACAAAACCATTAATTTATGATTACTACCAAGTTTAATCAGATAAACTCAAATCGACCCGAAAAAAGCATATTAGAAAGGCACAGAGTAAGGTTTGCATAAGAGGAAAATGAACTACAAAAGGATACCTTATCCATGAGAGGAACTCTTCCATAGGGAGTTGATCTCTCAAAATACTCAAAATATAGGTACCCTAATCTATCATTCACATGCAAGAGATTGTCTTGCTCGAACCCGCCATCTTCCGAAGAGCATCCATCCCATCTCCACAGCTTATCATTTTCACTCTCAAAGCTGCACGAATCGCTAAACGAATCCCTAGTCTCGCAGTCGCCCGACTCAGGCTCTTCCCTGAAAGATTCATTGAATGTGATTCTGCCATTTACAGCAACTTAACAAAGACAGATACCATTATTCGATTGTAAATTACACGTGATTCTGCCATTTACAGCAACTTAACAAAGACAGATACCATTATTAGACTGTAAATTACACGAAATTACAGTAAGTAAAACTGTATTAGATGGGCATAGAATCACCAAATCAATGTAGTCCAACAGTCCAACTAACCCATATCAGAATCTTAGCATTTCAATTGTACAACAAATCACAACCAAAACATGGTTGATTCCATATCGGTTTTAAGGCAATCAAAACCACCATTTTACAAATTCGATCACCGGAACAATCAGATTGCAAAAACCAAGCAGACGCAGCTACTACAAATGCAACCTTAACACAAGAAAAATTACGTGTAAAATCTGACATTTATACCTGAAGCTGTTCACAGATGAATTGCTAGTGAAAATTTGGATAGCAGAGAGGTAAGGCACATAGTACTGCACAAGAGTCTCGCCGCTGTCCATGGCGATTGGAACTCCGGCGCCATAAGCACTCCATTCATCATAGCAATTCCAGAGATCACTCAATGTGAAATACTCAACCTTTTCTCTCTCCCATGGATGCCATAGCCGATTGAGGTTCCTCATTTCAGACTGCAACACAATCAGCCGCAACACCAAACATTACAATCAGCCGCAACACCAAACATTAAAAAAAATAATACTACTAATCAGCATGCAAATTGATAAAAAAAACCATTGATTTAAAAACAACCCAGAAACAGAAAATCAGACAGCAGCAAAATCAGCAACACCAAACATTCAAAAACAACAAAATCAGCATGCAAATTAATGAAAAAGTATTCATCCAAAAACAACCCAGAAACAAGAAACTGAAGAAAATTACAAACCTTGGGTAGGAATTGGGGTTGGAGCACCGGGGTTGTAGAATGGAGGAAGCAGTCAAGGTTTGATTGCATTGACCCTTTGTCCAAAATCATTTCTTTTTCTTTCCCCTGCTATTCTAGAGAGAGAAAGATATGAGATGGGGAGAGAGAGAGAGGGGGAGAGAAAATTTGGGTTTTTCGCTCACCCTGAATCAGAGAGAGAAAAAAATGATTCTCTCACCCCAACCCGGAAAACAGAACGAGCCTTATAAAAGAGAGAAAAAAACAGAGAGAGAGAGAGACAGAGGAGAGGGGAGAGAGAAATTGGAAAGAGGGGAGAGACTGACTGTCGGGATTCGATTTCCCTTGAAAAGTGAGACAAAAATGCGAAATGGGCCTACGAATGAGTTCTATTTTTTGGAGTTTGGACACAGCAATTCACGGGCGAGTCTTCGCACCTCTGTTTTTTTTTTTCTTCACAGATAGATTCTTCGCTGGCAATGCTATCAATTCCCAACGGATTTCCGTTCGCCGGAGAATTTATATGCCGGTCAAAATTCCCCGGACACGGAATTTTCTCCCTTTTTTTCCGGGTTTTTGTAATCGTTTTTCCTTCTTCACCAACCTTAAAGAAAACTCAACCCTGATCAAAGTCACGAAAATTCAACGTTAAACCTTCAAGCTACATCAAACCCAAAAATCAAAATTACGAAAAAACCCAGAAAAAACTGGCTTTCAATCGAATTTTCCCGAGAAAATGACAGAAAAAGTTTTGAGAAAACCAGAAGAAGAAAAAATGAGAGAGCTGAAACCCTAGTTTTCTGCGCGACAGATTTCTGGGTTTTTGTAGTTTTACAAACAAAGACACGATTTTCTAACAGAATTGCGAGAAAAGGATTCAACTTTCCCGGTAAAGCAGAGAAAGCAAAGGAAAAAGAAAGAAACAGCGAGTGACGGAGGAAAGAGGAAGAAGGAGAGAAAAATATCAATGGAGGTTTTTGTTCTAGAAAGAAAGAGTGAGATTTTGCAGAGATAAAAAGCAAAGAAATGGATTTGGATACTAACAATAATTAAGGCATCAGAACACCAGAT
This sequence comes from Heteromeles arbutifolia, assembly GCA_024362995.1. Taxonomy (NCBI): domain Eukaryota; kingdom Viridiplantae; phylum Streptophyta; class Magnoliopsida; order Rosales; family Rosaceae; genus Heteromeles; species Heteromeles arbutifolia. Next base: position 6,320,118 of record JANCRC010000007.1, read on the forward strand.
TTATCATTTATGAGACTCATCTGTCTCAATCAAAGGTCCCCTCCTCCCTCTAAAGAGAGAAACTATATGAATTTATGAATTTTCTTTTTCTGTTGCTTCTGTTTTTAATTTCCCTGGATATTATGATATTTTTAATCCAATAGGAAGATGCAGGCAGCTGAATATTTTTATTTATTTTTTCTCTAACTGGATGAGACTTGGTCCATGGCTTTGCTTGGTAAGTAGCATAATCATCTTCGAATTCTTCATTCTCTTTTCAACACTGCAATTGTCAGATGGAAAAATGTAGTGGAAAAGGAGGGGTGGAAGAATCCTTCTTAATTTGGTTCATAATATTGCCAAAAAATGTTGAAACTCTTTATCTTATTTTAAACCGAAAATTAATATGTTTTTAACTGAAAAACAGTTTTAACGAGTAGAATTATTGATTTATTTGTTTACTAAAGGAGGTGTATTTAAATAAGATTTAAAAGGATTTTTAAAAGAGTTTACAAATTTATATGTATTTAATCAAAACTTTAATTGAATCTATGGAAATGAAAGTCTATATATATATATAATTATAATATTATATAGAAATTCGAATGTATTTATTCAAGATTTTAAAATATATTTATTCATTTTTTTAAATAAGTGTATTTAATTAGAATGTGAGTTTAAAGTATTCTAAAAGATTGAAAGATTTTAATGAATTTAAAGCTTTTTTAAAATATTTTCAAGCTTTAGGAAATTAGAACTCTCTCTCTAAAATTTATAATAGTTTCGGCTAAGATTGACATAGTCTAGGAAACGAGAGATTTTTCAGTGTGATTGTCATACGAGGTAGTACACCATGTGTCATTATACAAATGGTGGGATATGTATATTAAAAGGTTAATAACTTAAAAAATAAAATTTTTCACCACTTACATAAAAACAAGTGATGTACCATCCATATTCCCATCACAATAAAAAATTTCTCCTAATAAACTTCATTAGAGGCCAATCTTTACATAGGAGTTTGGATTTGCGTTTTTTTCTATGATTTATAAAGTTAGACGAAAGAGTTAGTTCATGTTTCAGTTTCTTCTCTTTCTATATTTATTGAGTGTCACCAATTTTTTTATAAAGAAAAAATATTAGATAAACTCCAACTGCGATAAAAAAAAATGTCTGCAAAACATAAAAGATACACGTGAAATTTCACCAACTCGGTGAACTAATTTCTCTTATCTCACCTTTCAGTCCTTCTTATTTTCCTTCAAAAATATCTCACCTTTGATTCTTATACTTTATTTGGAGATTCCTTCATATCCAAAACCATTTACAACTAAAATTATTGACTCAAAATGTGCAAATACTTCATCTCTTTTAGCGATCACATCTTAGAATTGCATGAATAATTGTTTTATTTCCTTCTTTATGCTCTCCTCATTTGTAACAACTAAAATTTTGCTCCCCTAAACAAACACAAAAACTAATTTTGCATTTGAATAAAGCATATGCCGATTAAATAAATAAAATAAAAAACAAAAAGGTAGTATCTGTGAGAACATGAGACAAAGTCTCATATCAGTAAACGACCGAATCATGCAAAGACTTATAAGGAATTGGGCTACTCCTTATATTACCAATTGATTTTATAGTGGAATCTTAATTTCTTCATGGTATCATATAGCAGGTTGGCGTACATGTGAAGCTCAACAGCCACGTCACCCAATTTATGTTGTCCACATGTTAGGCTTGAAAATTAACCACACGTGAGGGGTGTGTGAGAATGTGAGACCAAAGGCCTACATCGGTGAGAAACCAAACAATTCAAGGGCTTATATGAAGTTGGACTATTCTCCATCGTTTCAATTGATTGTACGGTGAAATCCCAATTTTTTTTCAGTATCATTATATGGTCCCTAACACAATAAAAAAATAAGCTAGCCCAATGCCTTCTATTTTAAATCATCGTATCATATTAAATATGGTTATGGTGCCAACAACAACGTGTGACTTTCGTCTATAATGTGAAGAAATGAACAAGAAAATATCGATTTTAGGCCTAGGAGCAAGAACTCTACATTTTTTTTGTAATTATCTTATTAATTACTGTTTTTGTTCAGTGGCTGCAAAACATTTACTGGTTAATTTCACTTATTAATAATATTATCTCATATCACAGTCATGTTCATAGCTGCAAGGCAAGTTAAGGTTCGAGGAGAAGAAGCAAGTCTTGGCATTTGGGTAACCGCGTGAACGTAACAACAACAACACTGTCACAAAATAAGTAAAATACGACGACGTAGTATGTCTGTAACTCCCCTTCCCCCTTTAATATACAGAAGCAATCAGCTTTGAGTATATATATTGTTTATCTGTTTTTTTTTTTTTCTCAGCAATTATTTAACAGTATGAACAAGTAGATAGATAACCAGTACGGCAAGGAACAAGATAGTGTGGATGAGCGAGTTGATAGGGTGGTCCCTTCCAGTTTGACGATGGCATTCTGTTTTTGGGTTTTAGCAATGATGAAATTGAGGTTCCACCATAAAATCAATTGGCAATATGAGAAGTAGCCCAAGATCATATAAGCACATAGCAAACCTTGTCCCTCACCGATGTGGGACAACTTTCAACACGTACCCGCACGTGTGGCGGATTTTCAAGCCTACACGTGGACAACAACTGGATGACGTGGAGCGCGTGTGGCCGTTTGGCTTCACACGAGGACAACCCGCTTTGATACCATGATGAAATTGAGGTTCCACCATAAAACCAATTGGCAATATGGGGAGTAGCCTAATACCATATAAGCACATGGCAAACTTTGTCTCTCACCGATGTGGGACAACTCTCAACAAGCAGCAATGATTTTTCTTTTATTTATAATAGTTGCACATTTGACCTCACTTTTAAAAAATTGTTTTTTTTTTTTGTCAAATATATCTGTGAAATGTTTATATTGCCTTTCATTAATCAGAAAGGGAGCAAAAATGCAACGACGCCCTAACGAAATTCAACTGCACACTCCTCTTTTCGATCTTGAACCACCAATCAAATAACAACATCATGACACCATAATTACACTCTAACGATTTTATCAACAACCAAAAATTCATTTTCAATGAACCCCATTTAATTATAAAAGACTTACATTTCAATTTGATTTAAACCAAAATTCTTAGGATTTTGAACCACCATTGCAACAACAACAATCTGATGTCGCCACAACGATACTCCCCTCCAAATCTTCATCCTTCTCTCTCCTCTCGCAATTTCTATTATGTCTTTTTCTTTCTATAAAGGAGTCAACACAAGATATTGGTATGACTTAATCGTGACCGTTCAAATAAGATGTGAGGAAAAAGAAGAGAAAAAAAAAAGACGGAGAGAATCCTAGGCCAAGATTAAGACACTTATTAATTTACTTCCTAAATCTTAAGTTTAGACAACAAATTTTTGGGGTGCGATATGTCATTTTGGGCAACATGTTTCACACTTTCCATGTTTCCTTTTAGGGTAAATTACACTTTCATACCTCAGGTTTGGGCTCTATTTCAATTTGTTACAACATCTTTAAAACATTTCACTTTCATACCTTAAGTACTATTTTATTTCAAAGTAATACATCCGTTACATTTTCCATCAATTGATCCGTTAAATACTGACGTGGCTGCCACATATATGACACGTGGCTGCCAAATGTCTGCCACGTGGCAAAAATATTATTATTTTTTTTTTTTTATAAAAAAACCTGAATTTTTACAAACAAAAAAAATGAAACCCCAGCAGCAGGAAGAAGAAGAGGAAGAGGAGGGAGGAAGAAAAGAAAAAAAAAACCAACCCCCCGTCCCCCCCCGCCGGAGACCCAGCTCCCCCCTCTCCCCGCGCGACCCTCCTGCCTCCGCGATCTGCAGAAGAAGAAGAAGAAATCTGCAGCAGGAAGAAGAAGAAGAAGAGGAGGGACGAAGAAAAGAAAAGAAAAAATCAACCCCGCCGCCCACGACCCTCCTCTCGTCCCCACCTCCCCCTTCCCCCGGTCGAAGACCCAACTCCCCCTCCTCGCGCGACCCTCCTCCGGTCTGCAAAAGAAGAAGAAGAAGAAATCTGCAGCAGGAAGAAGAAGAGGAAGAGGAGGGAGGAAGAAAAGAAAAAAAAATCAACCCCCTGCCCACGACCCTCCTCCCGTCCACCCCCCCCCCCCCCCCCCCGCCGGAGACCCAGCTCCCCCCTCACCCTGCCCGACCCTCCTCCCTCCTCCCTCCGCGATCTGCAGATTTCTTCTTCTTCTTCTTCTTCTTCTTCTTCCTACTGGTTTCATTTTTTTTTTTTTTTTTTTGTAAAAATTCAGGTTTTAAAAAAAATATTTTTTTTGCCATATGGCAGACGTTTGGCAGCCACGTGGCATATATGTGGCAGCCATGTCAGCATTTAACGGATCAATGGATGTAAATTGTAACGGAGGTATTATTTTGAAATAAAATAGTACTTAAGGTATGAAAGTGAAATGTTTTAAAGATGTTGTAAGGAATTGAAATAGAGCCCAAACTTGAGGTATGAAAGTGTAATTTACCCTTCCTTTTAATATTGAAGCAAAATAGAAAGACTCTTTTCTCATTACCTTCAATCTCATTTATACTATTTGAAACCTAGAATTAGCTTAATTAATCTAATGGGTAGTTCCCAATGGCGATTTGATATAGTGATACTTAATTTTCATTATGCTAAAGAAAATCTTAACTACTGAGTTACCAAGTGAAATTATAACTACGCTGAGTAAAATTATGATACATGCTAGTTAAACGAAACTTGAGTGATGTGGTTTTTATTTGTTTGGAAAATTTATTGGGAATGTCACATTAAGCACTACTTTGAGCGCTTGGGTAATTAGCACAACTCCCATCCAATATGTGGGTCAGTTGCAAATCAACTCAATTCATCTTCAAGAAAATCTTCAGTCCAAATCATATAAACGACCATTATAGCATGAATAATGAACAATTCAAAAAACCTCAATGCATGGGTAGAAATCTCAGGTAAATAAAAATAAAAAAAATATATATATATATATATATATATATGATCAGGATCGGAGAACACACTTTTTAACACACATTTTAATACACATGTTGAAGAACTACTACCATTGTTCTGACTGAAGCAAAAATGAAGATCTGTCACACTTTAGGTGTCAATGAACTTATATAGTAATTACTGAATTTCTATGCAAAAATTTTGTGACATGCCAGGATATACTTGCAATATTTGTCGTTGTCACATAAGAAGAAAATGACGCCTGGGATGTTTTTATGTGTGCAACTGCAAGCTAGTAGTGCCACATTTATACGTTGAATTTTCTGGCAATGGCACTGTACTTAATATTTATGCACGTTTTCGGGTACCTCCTACATCACTAAACAGTATTAGAACCCGTCTGCAACTTATTTTTTCTGCATATTTATTTGACGTGGTCTTACCTATATATATCACGATAATAATCTGGAAAGAAAACAAACCCTAGTTGCCGCCACTTCTTGAATCTGATGTCTGCTAGCACTTAAAAGTGTAGCCTAATTGTTTGAAACTGAAATACACAAGTAACCAAATAAAGTGTTGCCTGTAACAAACACTGGCTAACAAGAACAAGCTACTTCAGCACAGTTTTGGGAAGTTAATTAAGGGATCCTAGATGATAATTAATTTCTGAAAACTATATATATTACAAAATATATAATTAAATTTGGATGACACAGACTTACAACTTAATTGTTTCAATCGTGTCATCAGTTTTGAAATAGGTAGATATGTGTAACTATTGATGTTGGTGTTGCTAAAAGTTGATAGGAGAGTACATTTTCGCTCAATTTTTTCCAGTAAGAGGTTGCATTAATTTTCCATACCAAATGGGTTTTACTGTTTTCAGCGCTCTCGGAAATTAAATAAAAACCATCATTGGAATTTATGTAATTACATACATCTGCCTAACTCAATTATTAGATTTTTGACCGACTAAAGTATTTGATCTATTGATATTTCTCTTCAATTTATCTCAAGATATATATATCCCACATTCAAATATGTTGAAAAATATTAAAGTTAGTCATTTGGTTTATTTTCATGCTAACTTGTTTGGTATTCATGTATTAATCTTTTAGTAGGATAATGATTTTGATTACTGTCACACTATTTATCAAGGTTTACAATTGTTTTCTTGTTTGTTAAGAATTAGGTCTTTATACATACACCTTCTAACTATTTTATGGGAGTTAAAGTTTGGCACTACAAAATTTTTGATTATGCAGCCGTCATGACAATATGTAGTCTTCTCTCTTTATTTTAGTCAATGAAATAAGAATATGAATTTGTAATGTTTGTTCTTCTTTTTCTGTTCTTTCAATTTTTTCAACAAAATTCTCCATCTTCCCTTCAAACAAGAAATATTTTAAATTCTTTTCTCATTATTTTTGAAGAACTTTAACGAAAAGCTCCCGGTACTATTCATTTTAACGAAAAACCACATTTTTATACAAAAAAGTCAATCCTGGTACTATTCACTTTACCCTTTATTTTGTTCTTATTGTTAAAACTCAAAGTTTTTAAATCTTTTTCATTAGTTTTCCTTTATTTTTGGTGCTTATGAACGGTTGGAATTGTTGGATTTCATGCGAAAGAAAAAAAAAATTCAAAACATTAACTAATTCAATCAGATTGTCTATTATAAAGGTATACATCTGTATCCTGTACTAACTGGCTGAATAGTCAATTGCAGTCTGATTAATTTGTACATAAATCTGAGCTAGGCAAGCATCAAATAGAAGCCTTTCACTGTGTCCGTGATCAGTTTAAAATTAAATCATAACTCAGTTTCTTTTCCCACCTAGCTTGCTAGCTTTTACTATGGCAAACAATATCACACAATTCAATGATACAAAAACATAATTGCATTACACAGGTGCATGCCACATATAACCAAAGATTCCCAACATATCTTTTATGAAAAGCCAAGGGCCCAATTAATAGTATTTTTTTGGTGTCACAAGTTTCTTTAAAATAATTGGACAAAAATACATCTTAAAAAAAAAAACTTCAAAAGCAATTCAAAATAATGCATCAAATGTGACAGGGGTATTTTCATCATTTTAATAGTATTTTTTTTAATAATTACTTTTTTTTGTACAGTTTTTTTTTTTTTTTTTGGTTGTAATAATTAGTACCTCACAATAGGCTAGTATGTGATTCAATTAGTTGTTCATTAAATATTATTTTCTCTATTTTTAAACACATTCAAAACATCTTAAGAGGCGTGTAATGCCGGTTATAACAAAAGTTTTTCGCATGCGGATAATAATGTGATTAAATTAGTTGTCAAATGATTTTTTTTTTTTTGTTTTTGAACAAACGATATTATCTACACTAATGGGGAGGGATGAGTTTAGCCTCACAATAGGCTAGCAATAATGTGATTCCATCAGTTGTTTATTAAATATTATTTTTTCTATTTTTAATATAAATTCAATAGAAACCAATTTTATTATATGGATTCAGCTGTTTTAATTTTTTTATGAGGGGTTTCTTCTAGCATGATTTAAAATTATTCATTTACTTCAAATATTTGACTTTCCTTTTGTCAATTTACACATATAAATACATTTAAAATGTGTAAGTCGCGCGTAACACGCCGTGATTCAAAAAATGCTTACACTAAGGGGGAGGGGGTGAGCTTAGCCTCACAATGGGCTAGCAATAATGTGATTCAATCAGTTGTTTATTAAATATTATTTTTTCTATTCTTAATATAAATTCAATAGAGATCGATTTTATTATGTGGATTCAGCTGTTTTAATTTGTTTATGAGGGGTTTCTTCTAGCATGATCTAAGATTATTCATTTACTTCAAATATTTGATTTTCTTTTTGTCAATTTACGCATTTAAATACATTTAAAACGTGTAAATCGCGCGCAACACGCCGTAATTCAAAAAATATTTTCATGCGCATGCATAAAGGCCTGTAATCAATATAATGGAGGACAAAGCTTTATAATCATGATACTATTCCACTCTCCACGGGGCCGCTGGTGGGAAGGTGGAGAAACTGGAGGGAAATAGCCAATAGGATAAACTGGTGGATTTGGTTTTTAACTTGTTTATTTTTCTTTGTCACTTTAGATGCTGTCCATAGTTATCAATATTCTTTGATTGAAATTTTGTCTGTTTTTAATTGTTGATTGAAGTCCTTGACATTAACGTAATAATGTAAGTTACTATAGTTTTTAAATTAAAAATTAAAAATTGAAATTTGTATTTGTTTATGTTAATGAGATTTTAAATAACATCCATAATTTGTGGGATTAGAAATAATAAATATAAATTATACTCTCTATTATATTGTGTATATATACATATGTGTGTATATATATATATAGGTACATTCATCAAATTAACAAAAAAAAAACTATTGTACCAAAACATGGGTACATTCTCAAATCAATGAAAAAATTGTTGTACCAAAACATGGGTATATTATCACATTAATGCTAGGGACTTTAATCAAAATTAAAAAACTAATAAGGTCTCAGTCAATAAATATTAGTAACTAGGGACCGAATACTAATTTTTTTCTTTTTCTTTTCTCGTCCTATTTTGTTTTTATAGATTTTAGAATTTTAAATGATTTAAAAGAATTCATTTATCTTTTGTATAATTTACATGGCACTATATTATTAAAGGCTCATTTGCAAGTACTTTTAAAATGGTTGAAAGTATTTTTGATGAAAATGTTTTTAGAACCAATCCTTAGTAAAAATGCAAATGAATCATTGAAAAGTACTTGAAGTGCTTTAGAAACGCCTCATGTGGAAGTTATTTTAAAATGGTTGAACCATTTTTGGCAAGGTTCTAAAAAACGTTAGGTGCTAGTCGGGCGGCGGGTTGGGGACTAGCGCCTAGGTGGTTAGGCGGAGGTAGACTAGGCGGATTTAAGTAAATCTATTGTATTTCGTGTAAATAAATGTCTGTTTATACTTAAAATATATATAATTTCATCATAAACTAGAAAATAGAATGACATATATATTATGAAGTATTGGAACATAATGAAAATATGGGGAGCAAACATATAATGTGTGTTTATTTAAGTGTTCAATAAGTTTCTTATAATTTATTGGAAACAATAAAATGCAAAAGAAAAGTTATCTATTTTTTATCTAAGTGAGTTGCAACCTAGGCAGGTGTCTAGGTGGGTCTGGACGGGCTAGGCGGTCTAGTGGGCGCCTCAACATGTCTAGGCGCCCTTTCTTAATTTTCAAACGCCTAGGCATTAATCGAAACGGTGGCTAGCCGCCTAGCACCTAGGCGGCACTAAGCGAGGATTTTTAGAACAGTGATTTTTGGTGAAAAAGTTTTTGGAATCAAACCTTAGTAAAATGACTTGTGGATCATAAAAAAACACTTTATTCTTTCATGCAATAATCACATAACATGTGTTTCTTACAGAAAACACTTTAAGTACTTTTGATTCAAACAATTCCAAACAAGCCCCCCAAAATATATTCTCTAAAAATGTTTTTAGTCATTTAGAAAACAGTTCCAAACAAGTCCCCAAATTTTTTCTTTGAAAACGTTTTTAATCATTTTAAAAGTATTTTAAAGCTAACCTTAAGTTTGCAAGCTCTATACGTGTATCATATTAGAATAAGTGACAGAATTTAAACAAAATAATCAAATTGATGCGTACTGATCGTTGTTGAAGTTGATACACTAAAATAAAGAGAGAGGAAGAATCTTTTTTATTAGTCTTTTTCCGTGTATATTGGAAGTGAAACTGAGGTGCATTTGATTTCATTGTCATAGGCCATTGAAAGGAAAACTATGCCATTAATATAGAAACAAAATAGTTTGCAAAAGTGGTCAGTGACAAAACGTAATTAGATTTTTGGTTTCGGTCGAACTTAAAAAATTATACATGCCGAGTGAAAAAATAAAGGGCAGCAAGCTTGTGAGGAGGGAAGAAATAAGAAAGAAAAAGGGACAAATTGTTTTGCAAATTTTATTTATTTTTCAGTTTTCCTTTTCTTCTAATATAATTTTATGAATAAAGGTTAAGAACTCGTAACATGGTATTTGGGTCTTCAAGAAAACTTTTTAATCTAATCTAATCTAATCTAATGTTATATTATCTTATCAGCAAGTAAACAAGTAGACTTTGTCCTTGTCTTCGTGGTCCATGCATTAAAGTTGAATGGTCAATTAACACGTAGTAAGCTAGCTGCTCGTTGGCAGTTGGGAAAACAAATCCTCCTTCAATCATCCAATTTGTGAAGTGTATGTGTAACTGTTTCTTGTTGGGTGTTTGTAAAGTTGACTCTTTTTTTTTTCTTTCTATTTTTTGTTTATGTAAGGTTGACTTTTTTTTAATTTGTTATCCATAGCAGCAGTAATATTATTTTTAGGGTTTTATCACAAATGATCCCTGACATTGATCAAACACATCATTTTGGTCCATGACATTGAAAATCAATAGAAATGGTTCCTGAGATTGATCAAACACATCACAAATGGTCATTTCGTTAAAAACTCTTTGGGCAATTTTCAAAGCTTCGTAACTCAATCGTTTCTTAACCAAATTCGACCCATAATATATCAAAATGAAGATAGGAAAGTGTAGAACAAGATTATACCATTTGGAAGCCCAATGGTTGCCGGAGATGGCCAGAAAATAGCCTCAAATATGACTGGTCCGCGGAAAAACTGGAAAATTCACCGCAAACTAGGTAAACTTTAAACGTTCATAACTTCTTCAATACTCAACGAAATTGAGTGATTCAAAAATGAAAATCATACTTCTCAATGAGACAAAGAGAATGGTAACTTTATTGACTGCTAATTCACCGTGGTTTGGCCGGAAAATGGCTCGAAATTGGATAACCATTTTCGAGTTAGCCAATTTCGAGCCGTTTTCCGGCCAAACTACGGCGATTTAGCCATCAAGAAAGATACCATTCTCTTCTTCTCTTCGAGAAGTATGATTTTTGTTTTTGAATCACTCACTTTCGTTGATTATTGAAGAAGTTATGAACGTTTAAAGTTTACCCAGTTTCCGGCGAGTTTTCCAGTTTTTCCACGAACCAGTCACATTTGAGGCTATTTTCCGGCCATCTCCGGCAACCATTGGGCTTCCAAATGGTATAATCATGTTCTACACTTTCTTATCTTCATTTTGATATATTATGGGTCGAATTTGGTTAAGAAACGATTGAGTTACGAAGTTTTGAAAATTGCCCAAAGAGTTTTTTAACGGAAGGACAATTTGTGATGTGTTTGATCAATCTCAGGGACCATTTCTATTGATTTTCAATGTCAGGGACCAAAATGATGTGTTTGATCAATGTCAGGGACCAGTTGTGATAAAAACCCTTATTTTTATCATCTAAATATACCACAATTATATACCAATTGATGTGACGTTTGAGATGGACATACACGAAACCGAATCCTCTCCGGATCCCAATAATTTGAGCCCAAGGATCATTTGATCCGAGCCGTTGAAATTTGATCCAACTGTTACAATTATTATAACTTCTACAGGGGCCCCCTGTTTGTAGCCGTTGGATCAAATTTCAACAGCCTAGATCATTTGATCCTTAGGCTCAAATTATTGGGATCCAGAGGGGATCCGGCTCCGACATACACATCAATTAAAGAGCATCTCGTGGTAGTTGAGGTGGATAATCTTATGAATAATGCTAGGTAAACTAAATTTGAAAACCAAATGATGTGTCAACAATGAGAAATAAGCAAATCAACACTTAAGTAATAATTCAATCGTCAACTTCCATACCATTTAGTTTACGAAATTCAATTGAACTAATTATCCACCTCAACTGCCACAAATATAATTTTTAATAGATGTGGCTGTTCACTAAAGATGCCATTTAAGATGGTATAAAATTATGGTGAAAAATAAAGGCTTTTTCGCCAAAATGGTTCTTGATATTTGCATAACACATCACTTTGGTCCATGAGATTGAAAATCAATATAAATGATCCCTGAGATTGTCCACCATCCATTATTTTGGTCATTCCGTTAAAAACTCCATTAAGTGTCCCGGAGCTCTTGGCCGGAAGTTTGGGCAATTTTCAAAGCTTCGTAACTCAATCGTTTCTTAACCAAATTCAACCCATAATATATCAAAATGAAGATAGGAAAGTGTAGAACAAGATTATACCTATTTGGAAGCCCAATGGTTGTCGGAGATGGTTGGAAAATAGCCTGAAAGGTGACTGTTCCGCGGAAAAACTAGAAAACTCGTCGGAAACTGGGTAAATTTTAAACGTTCATAACTTCTTCAATACTCAATGAAATCGAGTGATTCAAAAAAAAAATCATACTTCTCACCGAGATGAAGAGAATGGTACATTTCTTGATGGCTAACTCGCCTGGTTTGGCCGGAAAATGGCTCGAAATTGGCTAACTCGAAGACCAAGATAGCCATTTTCGAGCCGTTTTCCGGCCAAACCAAGGTGAGTTAGCCTTTGAGAAAGATACGATTCTCTTTGTCTCATTGAGAAGTATGATTTTTGTTTTTTAATCACTCGATTTCGTTTAGTATTGAAGAAGTTATGAACGTTTAAAGTTTACCCAGTTTCTGGCAAGTTTTCCCGTTGACCAGTCACCTTTCAGGCTATTTTCCGGCCATCTCCGGCATTTATTGGGCTTCCAAATAGGTATAATCTTATTCTACACTTTCCTATCTTCATTTTGATATATTATGGGTCGAATTTGGTTAAGAAACGATTGAGTTACGAAGTTTTGAAAATTGCCCAAAGAGTTTTTAACGGAAGGACAATTTGTGATGTGTTTGATCAATCTCAGGGACCATTTCTATTGATTTTCAATGTCAGGGACCAAAATGATGTGTTTGATCAATGTCAGGGACCAGTTGTGATAAAAACCCTTATTTTTATCATCTAAATATACCACAATTATATACCAATTGATGTGACGTTTGAGATGGACATACACGAAACCGAATCCTCTCCGGATCCCAATAATTTGAGCCCAAGGATCATTTGATCCGAGCCGTTGAAATTTGATCCAACTGTTACAATTATTATAACTTCTACAGGGGCCCCCTGTTTATAGCCGTTGGATCAAATTTCAACAGCCTAGATCATTTGATCCTTAGGCTCAAATTATTAGGATCCAGAGGGGATCCGGCTCCGACATACACATCAATTAAAGAGCATCTCGTGGTAGTTGAGGTGGATAATCTTATGAATAATGCTAGGTAAACTAAATTTGAAAACCAAATGATGTGTCAACAATGAGAAATAAGCAAATCAACACTTAAGTAATAATTCAATCGTCAACTTCCATACCATTTAGTTTACGAAATTCAATTGAACTAATTATCCACCTCAACTGCCACAAATATAATTTTTAATAGATGTGGCTGTTCACTAAAGATGCCATTTAAGATGGTATAAAATTATGGTGAAAAATAAAGGCTTTTTCGCCAAAATGGTTCTTGATATTTGCATAACACATCACTTTGGTCCATGAGATTGAAAATCAATATAAATGATCCCTGAGATTGTCCACCATCCATTATTTTGGTCATTCCGTTAAAAACTCCATTAAGTGTCCCGGAGCTCTTGGCCGGAAGTTTGGGCAATTTTCAAAGCTTCGTAACTCAATCGTTTCTTAACCAAATTCAACCCATAATATATCAAAATGAAGATAGGAAAGTGTAGAACAAGATTATACCTATTTGGAAGACCAATGGTTGTCGGAGATGGTTGGAAAATAGCCTGAAAGGTGACTGTTCCGCGGAAAAACTAGAAAACTCGTCGGAAACTGGGTAAATTTTAAACGTTCATAACTTCTTCAATACTCAATGAAATCGAGTGATTCAAAAACAAAAATCATACTTCTCACCGAGATGAAGAGAATGGTACATTTCTTGATTGCTAACTCGCCTGGTTTGGCCGAAAAATGGCTCGAAATTGGCTAACTCGACGACCAAGATAGCCACTTTCGAGCCGTTTTCCGGCCAAACCAAGGTAAGTTAGCCTTCGAGAAAGATTTGATTCTCTTTGTCTCATTGAGAAGTATGATTTTTGTTTTTTAATCACTCGATTTCGTTTAGTATTGAAGAAGTTATGAACGTTTAAAGTTTACCCAGTTTCTGGCAAGTTTTCCCGCTGACCAGTCACCTTTCAGGCTATTTTCCGGCCATCTCCGGCATTTATTGGGCTTCCAAATAGGTATAATCTTATTCTACACTTTCCTATCTTCATTTTGATATATTATGGGTCGAATTTGGTTAAGAAACGATTGAGTTACGAAGTTTTGAAAATTGCCCAACGAGTTTTTAACGGAAGGACAATTTGTGATGTGTTTGATCAATCTTAGGGACCATTTCTATTGATTTTCAATGTCAGGGACCAAAATGATGTGTTTGATCAATGTCAGGGACCAGTTGTGATAAAAACCCTTATTTTTATCATCTAAATATACCACAATTATATACCAATTGATGTGACGTTTGAGATGGACATACACGAAACCGAATCCTCTCCGGATCCCAATAATTTGAGCCCAAGGATCATTTGATCCGAGCCGTTGAAATTTGATCCAACTGTTACAATTATTATAACTTCTACAGGGGCCCCCTGTTTGTAGCCGTTGGATCAAATTTCAACAGCCTAGATCATTTGATCCTTAGGCTCAAATTATTAGGATCCAGAGGGGATCCGACTCCGACATACACATCAATTAAAGAGCATCTCGTGGTAGTTGAGGTGGATAATCTTATGAATAATGCTAGGTAAACTAAATTTGAAAACCAAATGATGTGTCAACAATGAGAAATAAGCAAATCAACACTTAAGTAATAATTCAATCGTCAACTTCCATACCATTTAGTTTACGAAATTCAATTGAACTAATTATCCACCTCAACTGCCACAAATATAATTTTTAATAGATGTGGCTGTTCACTAAAGATGCCATTTAAGATGGTATAAAATTATGGTGAAAAATAAAGGCTTTTTCGCCAAAATGGTTCTTGATATTTGCATAACACATCACTTTGGTCCATGAGATTGAAAATCAATATAAATGATCCCTGAGATTGTCCACCATCCATTATTTTGGTCATTCCGTTAAAAACTCCATTAAGTGTCCCGGAGCTCTTGGCCGGAAGTTTGGGCAATTTTCAAAGCTTCGTAACTCAATCGTTTCTTAACCAAATTCAACCCATAATATATCAAAATGAAGATAGGAAAGTGTAGAACAAGATTATACCTATTTGGAAGCCCAATGGTTGTCGGAGATGGTTGGAAAATAGCCTGAAAGGTGACTGTTCCGCGGAAAAACTAGAAAACTCGTCGGAAACTGGGTAAATTTTAAACGTTCATAACTTCTTCAATACTCAATGAAATCGAGTGATTCAAAAACAAAAATCATACTTCTCACCGAGATGAAGAGAATGGTACATTTCTTGATGGCTAACTCGCCTGGTTTGGCCGAAAAATGGCTCGAAATTGGCTAACTCGACGACAAAGATAGCCACTTTCGAGCCGTTTTCCGGCCAAACCAAGGTGAGTTAGCCTTCGAGAAAGATACGATTCTCTTTGTCTCATTGAGAAGTATGATTTTTGTTTTTTAATCACTCGATTTCGTTTAGTATTGAAGAAGTTATGAACGTTTAAAGTTTACCCAGTTTCTGGCAAGTTTTCCCGCTGACCAGTCACCTTTCAGGCTATTTTCCGGCCATCTCCGGCATTTATTGGACTTCCAAATAGGTATAATCTTATTCTATACTTTCCTATCTTCATTTTGATATATTATGGGTCGAATTTGGTTAAGAAACGATTGAGTTACGAAGTTTTGAAAATTGCCTAAACTTCTGGCCAAGTGCTCCAGGACACTTAACGGAATGACCAAAATAATGGTGGACAATATCAGAGACCATTTTTATTGATTTTCAATCTCAGGGACCAAAGTGATGTGTTATGCAAATCTCATGGACCATTTTGGATAAAAAGCAAAAAATAAATGGTAATGTAGCATTATATATAATAACTGTTGGATTTGCCACATGGTATAAGCAATTAAGAGATATATACTGTGGAGAGATAGAAGATGGATATAATTAGCTATAGCAAGGGAGCTTAGATACGTGTTCTTCAAATTTTTTTTTTTTTTAGTACATCGATATTTTTATACTAGGAAGGGAGAGTTCGGCTAAACCATACAATAGACAGCCTAATTTGGTATTGAATTTGGAATTCGCCATCCACGAGATTCGAACTTAAAACCTCTCACTTATAAATAAAGATGAATATCACCAAACCGTAGTACTAAGTGGCTTCAATTTTGTTGTTATCTTGTTCTTGTTCAAGTTGTACTCTCACTCTTGAAGAATATGCTTTTCATTCAAGGTTGATGCCCGTATAATATTTTATAAGCATGCCTTTTCAATACCCGTCAAATTTTCACAAAAATATCAAATTTGTCCCCGCAATCGAAGGCGATTTTGAAGTCTTCTATATTCACGGGGAAGAAGATGGGAAATGAAATTGAATTGGACATATTTATACCTTAATTGACTCCACCACCTCTAATTAATTCATACGTCTATCTCAGAAATCAAAATTAAAATGGGCAAACACCAATTGGACGATGGGGTTTTGACGAAAAAAAATTTGGATAATAGGTTAAATAGAGGGAAAGAGATCCTTTCTAAATCTCTCCCTCCAAAACCCAGGAATTAAGTGATCCGGGCCTTTAAAAATTTGATTCAACGACTAAAAATTATTATAGTTTTTACTAACTTCACTGTTTTTAACCGTTGAATCAAATTTTAAAAGCCCGGATCACTTGATTCCTAAGCTTTGAAGAGAGAGATCTGGAGAGTATCTCTTTCCTAAATAGAGGAAGGTAAATTTGTTGAGTTGTGAAGATCAAGGTCTAAAATATCCATAATATCTCGATATTTCCATCGAAATTTCCGTATTTTTTAAATTTCTATATTTAAAAAAACACCAAGAGGATTCAAACCCCTCTCATTTTACTCCTTCAACACCTTGACCACCATATCACTTATATTTTTGTGAAAATATGCTAAAATATTTATATATTTTCTACACTCACAATGTTTGCCAGCTCGCTATATAATCAACTTAAATCAGTTAAATCCATCATGCAATGCATTTCCTTCCAATTTTTTATGATAAACTAATAGATAATTGACTAAATAAACATCTTGCAAAGTTTCAATAAAAATTTCTAAGTTTTTCTTACAATTTCTGTGGTTTTTATTCAATTTTTATCGATATCAATAATATCCCGATATTTCCATCGAAATTTCTGTGTTTTTGGACTACCGATATTTCCGATATCATAACGAGTGTCCCCTCTTAAGTCTCACGAAAGGACAAAAGAGACGTACACTCGTAAAAACATGTGTGAGAGAAAATTTCCGAAACATGTATATGCCTTCAAGCAACCCCTTCTTTTCAAATCTTGAAGTACTAGCTGGCTACGAGCCTTAAATAGTCTAATTTCGCCCCTTATGCTCATTAACGAAGCCCAAATGTTTAGCACCTAAAGATCAAAAGAGGCTATATATGCGTTAAGCAACACCAAAGTGATGTCGTGCTAATTTGGTGCCAACAGAATATTATACATGGTTTAACAGTGTCTAAGTGGCAATGAGCACATTTTTTTTTTAACAAACGATATTATCTACACTAAATGAGTGGGGGAGTGGGCTAAGCCTCATAATGGGTTAGCAATAATGTGGTTCAAACTCGCCTTTGGCGAGAAGCGAACCTAAGACCTCTCATCTACAAGTAAAGAGGAATATCACTAGACCGTAATACTAAATGGCAACGAGCACACTTTTAAACTTGCAGGGTTTCTAGCAGCTAGACTAGTAGTGCCTATTTTTCTCTTCTTCTTATGCTTAACCTCTGAACTGCATATAAGAAATTAAATATCAGATGATGCCAACTTTAATAGTCAAATGAGTGAGTGTAGAAAAAAAAAATTTGGCACGACTAGCTAGTGTAATGCATATAAATGCCCGTAATTTTGAATAATCTTGAATCTTTATTAACGTGCGTAGCCAAATGATACCGTTAAGATATATATGCAATCTGTGCGAAGCTAAATGCAGGCGGCGTCAAGATTCCACAAAAAACGATAAACAAGTCTATATATGAAGAAGTCAATGAAGGTTATCTCATTTAAATTCTCTATCTTCACGTAGAACATGGATCTGGTCCAGAATTAGGTCTTCCTAAACATCATCATGCTGCTCCTTTTAGTTACGTGAAGTTAAAGGAAGCTACAGTTCCAACCTAATTATTAGGAAAAAAAAGAGGCCACGCAACTCTAAAGATTCATAGTTTCATACACATTACAGATAGTCAAGGGCTAAACTCATTCACTTGCATAAGATGAATGGGAATTCTCGCGAAAAAATGCCAACATAATAATTGCCAGAATAATGTATTGTTCGGATTGTTTTCGCATCGTTTGACTTTCAAATAAAGCTTGTGGATAAGCTATTGAATTAAAATTGGACCCCGTCAATTGTGAAATGCTTAACAGTTGCCAACCATGCTGCTAATTAGTTGAGACTACATCTTCTGCATGGCCGTACGATTTGAGGGTAAGCAAATTGTTAACAAGGATAGACCCTATATACAAGGACTAGAAGGTAAGCAAATTGTTAACAAGGAGAGACCACCGAACACATTGCTTAACTTAATTTGCTAATCAACATTCTCTTATAACTAAGAGAATGTCAGCAAATTGCTTGCGATTGAGGACAACATCCTATGCTAGCTAGCAAGCAATTGTTTTGACAGTTTTTTTTTTTTCTTTTTTTTTTTTTCTTTTTTTTTTTTTTTTTTTGTCTCTTTCAACCCAAAGTTGTAAGATTCATGTGAGTTTAATGAATATTAACTGGTTACTTGGACGATAAGCAACCTCTTTTACAGATTGACCTTCGGCGAAATTGTGAGGTAATCTTGATATGATTATCATATGGAGTCTTAATACTATGCAACAAGAGGAGACCTAATTAAGGAAGACTTCTATTAGTTATCATGACAAGAAATCTAATTGACATCATAGAGTTATGGCAAACCCTAACTACTCTATAATAGGCGGATTAGTAGGAAACCCTAGCTATATATATTAGGTTTGTTTCTGCATTCACTGTACCGCTTCCATATTGAAGCAAAAAACCCTATTCATTTGCGTGAACATTCTTGGTAGTGAGTGGAGAAGACATCCTTCTCAAACCCTAGCACCATGTCTTCGATTACAGGTTAATGCCAAGTTTATATACATGCACGTTGACATATTCATTTAGCTGTGATCTTAGAACATCTTGTGTTGTTTTAATTGCACACCCAACAAAAGTTGCCTCTAGCTTTTTGTTTTTGCAAATTTCCGTCATCTTCAGTCTTGATGAAAATGCACCTGCAAAACAATCAACACATTTGATCAAAGACCTAAGCCTCACGCGCCCGCCTCACGCGCCCACGATGGATCTTCGATGCCTAAGTTAGTTTATCTGAAATGAGTAAGTGTAAGAGGGCTTTTAGGGATAACAAAAGCTTACCGAAATTTGGTAGTGATAGAGGTATTCCTATTGGCCAAGGTTTAGGGATTACTTACTTGAATGGAGTCAATCTTCAATTAAGAATGTATTAAATATAGGATCTGGGTAATTAATGCTTATATTTAATGCTTTGACTTTTCCTTGCCAAGGGCAGGTGAGTTGTGAGCAGTCGCATTCAGCTGCTTGGACCTTCACGGGTGCTGAGCTGAGTATCTAAGAAGTCTGCCCATTTAATGAGGGTAATCTTATTTTTCTTGAGCAAAAGTTCACGTGTCGCCTCTAAGATTTTTAGGATGATTTTAGTCTCCACATTGGCCTCCTTGGAAAATTTAGCAAAGATCTTGAAACATAATGAAGCATGTTGTTCACTCTTTTTTTCGTTGAACCAAAGGAAAGAAACGACATGTTCTTACAGTCTTTTGATTGTCGAACAAGAAGGAAATATATACCCAATTAAATTGCATTTTGGGCTTTTGTTCAGAAGGTGGTGAAGATTGTTTGATCGAAATATATTTAGCAATAAGGCCTATTATTGGGCCTTATAGGATGAGGCCTGAATTTTTCGGATTAGAATTATGGGAATCCAAGGGATTCGGAATTAAAAAAATTCTTGTAATTTCGTTCTGAAAAGTTTTTGGAAATTTACACAAAATTTTCAGATGAAGGAGAATCAAACTTGAGACCTGAGTGTATAAGTAAATCTTTTTAACCAATTGAACTATAAGTTCTTTGAAATATGATTTAAAATTGTGTGTATCCTAACAATTTGAAAAGTCAAAAAGCCTACTCAAAATTGAAAACTCATACCAAAGGTCTAAAAAAAAAAAAAAGGATTATCATATACACCAGTTATCACATGATGGATCTATGCGTCTTTGATCAAAAATACATTCCAACTTTTATCCAAATTTTTGTATTGCAGTACACAGTGTGGGAACATAAAACAGAACGATCGAAAATATATGCAACCTCTTCATTGAACCTTCCCCATGGGTATATGGTACAAACGTAGCAATGAATTTTAGCTATTAAGAAAGTTAAATAAACTTCTAACATATAATATATCACGTAACAATGGTTCAATACAGCACAATAATTTCGTCATGTTCAATTTCTAGTTAAAGTAATAAGCATGTTGTAGAGATGTTAATATATCATGGAGGGTTTTCATGACAGTAAAAACCCTACCAGTAATCTCACTCTGTAACCTCAAGATTAACAAACAAAATGTAAACAATAAAACAGTTCAAAATACTAATTTTAGTAATAATACAAAAAGAAAAAGAAAATTAAAATTTTCTCACTCTCTCATCTCTCCATTGAATACTGATTAGTTACCAGTAATCTCTTTACAAATTTATCTGCCCCTCAACAATGCCTTCTCTGCAGTTTCCACCTCTTCCAAAATCCTCGCCTTTCTCTTTGCCGGAAGCGGAGCAGTCGGTCCAAAACTGACATAATGCCCCGAAACCGCGTTGATTGCGGAGTAAATGTCTCTAAAAGAAACCCTACTGAGCAGAGTCTTCTCCCTCCTGTACTTGGCCACCCATGAGTTTGATGTTTCTCTGAGCTCCGCCACCGCAGAAGCCACATTGGGGTCGTTCCTGTCCATGTTAATGGTGGTCTTGACCTTGTTTATCACCTCCTCCGTTTCTTTTACGTACTCCTCGTCCGAAGCGGCAAATGCAGCTGGTGTGAGCGGGAAGAGCCATGCTGGCGAGGACAGAGTTGCTGCAGCTGCTGCCGCCACGAACGATAAGAATTCGCGGCGTCGAGGTGGTGGGATTGTGGCGGTGGCGGTGGATTTGGTGGACTTGATTGGTGGAAGAGATTTGAGTTTAGAGGTGGGAGTTAAGAGTGTTGGTGAGGCCATGGTTGGGAGTGGAGGGAGAGAGGACTGGGGAGGAGAGAGAGAATGTGTTTGTAGGAGTAACCAGTAATTGGGTTTGTGCCACGTGTGCTTATCGGTTATCACCTTATCTTATTTATTTGGTTTTTCGGATGAGAGGTGAACCAATGAGGCATTGGATAGAGATCTGCTGGGGGGTGTGTGTTGTTAATTAGGTTCACGCTACTTGAAGTTGCAAGGCTTTGACTGTTCTAAAACAACAAAATTAGAGGGTAGAAAGTTGTGTAAGTGAAACTGAAATTGGAGTTTGAAAGCAACTAGCAATATGGTCTTATGATATTTCGGAAGGTCTTAAATTCGGCTTGTATGGATTACGAATTTGATAACTAATTATAGTTGATTCATTGTTTATCCAAATATCACGCCTCTTTGGAATAGATATCAATGTTTCAAAAGACAAACCTTGTAATATGACAGATAAGGAGAAGTCTACTCTTGGAGATGATATAATGGAGAAAAACTTACATGTACCAAGGATTATATTGTCACGCTGATGGTATTTGAATCAAGCATGCACGGTCATCTTAACTCACTTTCTATATAATGCATGATCAACTTGAAATATCAAATTTCAAGTACAGAGAATTTTCTCCAATGTATGGAAACAATTCCCTAAATCCCTTAAGTCTATAAAAACATGGGCCTAAATGATTCGGGCTTTAAAAAAAATGGGCTATAGATTTTGGACTCTGACCAAATGCTCCAAATCTGAATGGTCTTGTTTGGGTTGGTGTTCTGCAAACTTTGTTCATACTCCAGTCAAAATCATCCCCTAAATCCCTCAATCCCAGACTCCAAAGAAGCTTTTAGCACATGCATTATAATCTTTGCACATAAAACTTCATTGCCTTTGCTTTACATCCCTTGTTTTGTTCCCCAAATTCTTCATTTCACTCTTATGGCGCGTTTACTAACCCGTAATCGGAATGAGAATAAGGAATTCGATTCCGATTACGGATTATACCTGTGTTTACTAAAATTGAGAGGAATCAATAGTGTGTGGGACCTACACGAAAAATGGAATTCAATTCCTGAAAACGGAGGAATTGGACTCCCTCCATGGATGAGGTAATTGAATTCCCGGAAGGTGAGGGAATCAGGAATGCATTTTGCATTCCTATTATGCCCTCTTATCAATCTGCCTTCAGGAGATCGCATACAAGATCTCGTCTTCGTCGTTCAGGAGGCGATGGACCAGAGGCTTTGACACCGCCGACACACACCGTCGTTCAAGAGGCGATGGCTCATCGTCGTGCGACGTCGCTTTGACGATTGCGACCTTGGCGATGTCGATGCTCTTGTGGTCTTGACGGCTCCGATTGGTCTCTGCGTTCATTCTTCTGTGCGGTTTGAAACCCAAAATCCAAATCAAACGCCCAGCATTCCTTCCTTCCACTGCTCCAATCCCAATCCCAATACACACTTTTCCAATCTTTCACTCTTCCCGTATTTTTTGAGCGTTTGGAAACGCCGTCTGGTTTGGGTCAATGGCTGTGTCGACCAGTTTTGCCGGAGCAAAGTTGGAGGCTTTGCTGTCATTGTCTTCGTCATCGGCTGCCACGACGTCGTCCAGGGCCACTACCGTTTCTTCTTTGGTGGGTTCTATGAGGCCCATTAGGACTAGAAGGCTCCAAATTCAAAGAGACGTGCGGTGCGAAGTGGCCGCTTCTTCTGATGCTTCTGCGGCGGTGGTTCATGATTGGTTTTGTGAATGTATTTGTTCTAAATAAGTTAATTCATGATGGGTTTTGGTGTCTTTTTAATGGGGTTTTTAATTAGATTATGGTTTTGTTTATGGCTTTTAATTAGATTATAATTTAATTATACACAATTAATCAATAATGGACATTTTAACTCTTTACTTTAACTAAATAAATAAAAGTAACTAATTAAAATGCATTTAAACATAAATATAAAATAAAATAAAAAACAAGGGCATTTTAGTAATCATTCTGGTTTTCATTCCGATTCTACTGAATTAGTAAACAGTTTTATGGAATTATATTCTGATTCCAGACAGTTTTAGTAAACAACTTCAACAAGAATCTGATTCTGATTCCGCCTTATTTCAATTCCTCCTCAATCCAATTCCCCCTCAATTCAATTCCTTCCAATTTGATTACGGATTAGTAAACACGCTATTAGTGCTTGCCAAATTTTACTTTTCAACTTTGTTTACCAGGACCATATTTGCTCAACCTCGGTTTTGGTTCCAATTTTGTTCTCTGCTTTGCCCATATGAACCCCACTCGACTGCTATCTTTATATTATTTTACAGTATAATTTGGATCCAAAAAGGTAAGAGAGTTTTAACGAAAAGCTCGCGGTACTGTTCATTTTAACGAAAAATCATATTTTTACACTAAAAAGTCAAACCTAGTACTATTCATTTTACCCTTTATTTTATCCTTATCGTTAAAACTCAAAGTTTTCAAACAATTTTCATTAGTTTTCCGAAAAGGTGATGGGGTACAAACTTCTTACTCCATAAAGAAGCAATGGTTAACATTTGTGTTCTCTTTTCATCATTTTACCTTGCACCCGTACATTTAAAAATGAAACTGTCCTCAGCTTTTTTGACTTGTAATGATAAGTCAGCAGCACTTAGTCTTCACTCAACAGCAGATGTTTCGAATTTGACTCACACATACCGATAATAATTCAAATTTACAATGAGTCCGATAATAAATTATTGTCCACTGTAGTTTATTGTTGGTGAGTTAACAGCCTATTATAAATGTATCTTTGTAAGTATTCTATCATTTCTTAAAAAAGAAAACCCATTTTTACTGAATATACAAAGTGAACTACAAGGCTGTTGCATATAACATACGTTTGGGCATCACTGCAAATAAATAATTGGGCAGCCTTTCCTGGAAAATAAGCTAAAATACAAAATAAAATTGAAAAGGAATCCGAGGGCCAGGTTATGATTCTTATGAATGTATTGAACAATGGTAATTACAAATTAGAACACTAGATGCGAATAATCACACTTTGCATGATCGTCCCATATGGTTATGATCAGTAATCATGATCAGATAATCATTTGTAATTATTAAATTAATTATATGTGGACTAACATAACAAAGTTGAGATAATTAAGGGCCTACACTTTAAGAAAATTTGTTGTAAAGTAAAGCCACCACTTTAAAAGTTTGTGGGAAGGATACATTGGTTCTTCTGAATTTTGATAGACCGAGAAACAAGGAACAAGAACATAAGGTTTCAATTTCAATTTGGGTTAGTGCTTGGATTTTTCAAATATATAAGTATATCAAAAAGCTAAAGGAAGCATAAAAAGTTGGAGCATATCCACAACTGTTTGTCGACATTTTTCAAATTATGGAAAGAGCTCGAGGAAGAATAAGCAATTTTTATGCCATGACACGTACATCGGTATCGTATTTGTCAACTTAAAATATCTCATTTACAAGCGGGAGAAATGTCATTAGACTAAATTGATAAGTTACTGAAGGGATCTAAACCTAAAACAGTGCACATTGTTTTCTTTAAATATCAAAATTATGATTCCAAATTCCTCATTCAAATTTTCATCTTATTTATTTTGGTGTCATACTTGATCAGTAGTTCCATATCGATCATATATTCTGCGGACCATTATACAAGAAATGCACACTCCTGCGGTAGTTTTTTATTTTTGATTTTATAAAAATAAATGCAAAAGCATGTTGGTTGGCCAATGTCTTCGGGTAATATATTATCAGAAAAAAAGCATTCAGATTTGCAGACATGATCTTTCATTTTTCAGAAGAAAAAGAAGTGGGGTGTGAATAAGTCATGTCCCATGTGAACGTAACGTGTTCTTTCTTCGTAGGTCCACATGTTTTAGGTTTTCGGAAGGAATGGAAAAACTAATGTTATTTGGAACGCTAGGCCACTTACAAGTTACAACCCCCGGCGTATTTTGGATGCTTGCCCTGCTGAACCTTTTATTCTATACTATGAAAACCTGATCGGATCTGTCAAGAATGAGCTCACAAGTTTAACTACACAAATGTGTAAAGTGTACATTCGCGGTTGATGTGAATTAAGTACAATAATGACATTAAGAATTAATTGTAGGATAATGGTCTCCTTTTATAATTGAGGAGAGTCGTGCGTTTTTATTCGCGGTCGATGTGAGATTCTAGGAGTTTTATTATGATGTTGACAAGTGTCGCGTTATGATTGGTCTCTTGATTGGAGAGAAACTCTTGTGCTTCGACAAAGGTGCCTCAACACGAATCCTTCAGTAGGTTCCTGAACGTATGAAGCGGACTAGTACTTAGTAGTTTCGAGATTGATAAAGTATGATACAAATAAAATAGGATTATATATATGATTTGGTATGTATCTGTAACATTAATGTCACTGATTATTTGGTATGCATTTGCAATTATTTTTGTAAAGAAATTGAAAAGGAGTATGTAAAATGCCTATTCTTTTTGAGCTGGGTTACCATTTATTATCGATCATTTCCGGTTCCACAAGATCTGGTTTTAGATTAGTTCCAGCCTTGCTGTTCACAGCGAAGGGGAACACAATTTAATTGGGTCACAGACTCGTAAACCTAACCAATGCTGGCCTTGCAACTTGCAAGTATGTATGCAACTACAAGAGTTGTGGTTATAGTTTAGCGTTTAAGTTTGAATTGTAGCAGGGGTTGCACTAGATAAAATGGATAACATGTGAACAAAGCACAAGGAGAAGAGAAATTCTAAGATAGGGTTGTACAAGGAAGCTATCTCACATTGGGACTGTTGGGTCTAATGAAGAAATACAAGAGCAATCATCATACTGAGAGAGTTATCTTATGCGACAGAGTGAACTTGCTTGTCACGAAAGTATATTCATCTGTTTTTCAATTTCTTCTTGCTCTTATGAGACAAAAGAACACATGATAAGAGACAAAGGAATGAGGGGATATAATCGCGTTCCAAGACAAATTTTTATTTTATTTTATTTTGTATGCGACAACCTTAACAAAGAATTTTTCTAAGTAATTTTAGAGCCAATGAATGATGAACATGTTTAATTGACCATCAAATTTTTCTAATTCATGTCCATCCAAAACTCACTATAAAATAATGACAATGATCAATGACACTTTATGTAATGTACCATCATTTTAAAAAAATTATGCTAATCTTGTCTTCAACATCATATTGAGACAACTACATAAGGAGTTTAAGTAATAGACAAGTTTAGTAAAAGCCTAATCTTATGCCATGATTTGGGTTTTTAGGAAGAAATCTTAAATCCCCACACTTACATAAGTTTTAAGTTGGGTTGTTTCCATATTTGCCAAAATTGTCATTGCCAACCTTACCTTAGTGGTTAGCTCAATTAGCCTCATCTCCTTTCCCTTTCTCTTCCCCTCTCTCCCATTTAAATCATCATATTTGCTACCTATCCATAGCGGAGCGAGTAGGGTTTGTGCCCTATGCGTCTAGAGCCGGACTAAACCACCTAATACAATACAACTAATTACAAACTTGCGCTATTAGGCTTGACATTTAAATCATAACATGTTAAACTTGATCTTTGTAACAAAATAAAGTAAATAATAATTGAAAAAGAGGGAGGAGAAAAGGAAAGGGAAGGTGGACAGGAAAAGCTAGCACGGACGGGAGGTTAGTGCGTGTGTAGGGTTTGTGGTAGATGGGGAGAACAGAAGGACAAAGGGAGGGAGGAACAAGAGCTAGGCAAGTTGGCAACTTTTGTCGAAGTTATTACTTTTGAGGGTGAGACATTCGGCCACGTCGCGTGTCCCGAGTTTGTGTCGGTTTGGCGTGTGCTTTGATGTCTTTTCAACTTCGAACATCAAGAATCAGTTTCAGGTTTCAAGCCTTCACTATCCTCCACTCCAGAATAGTGGTGCATAACAAATATATGTATTCAATTTATTGTGATATTTTCGTGCTTTTTCTACAATTGGTAAAACATGCTTATGATGAATAATATTTGACTATTAAAAAATGAGTATGAATTTTTATTCAAAAAATTTAGTGTTTTAATTACGGAGTTTTGTGCTTATGATCAGAACCATTCATACTATGAATCATGAACGGTTCTGATTATAAACAAGAAGTTCTATAAATTGATAATGAACAATTTTGAGAAATTTTGAGTAGAAGTTTTTACTCATCTTTGAGTAGCCAAGTATTGTTCACATGTGAATTTGGATGATAAAAATTAGGGTAATGTTAGGGAGATTAAATTTGTTGATAAAATTTTAAAAACTAAATGATATAGAAATTGATGATTAGATTATTACTTAAGCTTTAATAAATTTGCTCATTTTTATTAATGACACATCATTTAGTTTGTCAATTTTGTCTACAAATTTAATCTGATAACATTACCCTATAGATTAACCAAGACCAGGTCATGAAAACAATGCAATACGACATAATTTTCGAGACAAATCCGAACACAGAGCGGATATGATATAGAAAATCAAGGACAACCAACAAAAGATAAAATTTTGACGTAACCACCAAAATAACACTTACTGCTGCTGCAGATCAACCACAAATTGACATAACATAACAAAAACACCCATAAAACAACTTGCATGTAGTGACTACAAAATTTAAATAGTTTGACTAAAATTTCCAATCGAAATCTAATTGAAGAGATACTAAGCTAAGAAAAGTAAGCCGTACATAAGCACCCTGATATGTTATTAGCATCGTAGTTTTTATCATTTACATTTTGATTAACCATGTAACTACTTTTGACTTATTAGAGTTTAATCCAAAAACAGTGTTTCTTCTTTAATGGTTTAGCTTAAAATGTTATTATTTAAGTTTGTGTTTATTTTTCCTTTCGGTAATTTTTATAAAATAAAATTTATATAGATTAACCTAATTTATTTTTATGAACATTTTAACTTAAAAATATTTAGATTCTAATAAGTAATGTAAAATCACTCAACCTACCCAAAATAATTTTTTAATTGTTTTAGCCATTGAATTTATTTTTGGACCGTTATATCTTTTTTATTGTTACATTTGATTATATTGATCTCAACCATTGGATTTAATTAATTTATAAACTAAAATAAAAAAAAGTAAGTTTGAATATGGACTATTTGGCACGTTAGCGCGCCGAGAGTAGGTTTGAGTTTGGCGCGTCCACGCTCAATGATGGGCCATAAAATAGGTTTGGCCGGTTTATTGAGCTAAATCTGCCCAAATTTTAAGTTTTATCCCAAAACTTACTTTAGGCCCAATAGTTAGAGATGATTTTGATGAGTTTAAAACCTAAATTTTAGATTTTAACTCAATTATTAGAGTCGGTCTTACAAGCATAAAAATTTGAAGATCATTATTTCAGTGTATTTAGCCTTTTAGTTTGGATGAGGATCCTCTCCGAACCCTTTTTGTGGGGATCTGAAGGATCAATCAATCGTGTCCGTTCATCATATATCGTGGGGTCAATTTTCGTTAGGTACTATTTATGTTTAATTTTAAATAATTTCTGATCGCACGATATATGATGAACGGACATAATTGATTGATTCTTCGGATCCCATAAAGAAGATTTGGCTAGGATCCTAATCCTTTTAGTTTTAGTTAGGAAGAAGAAAAAAGAAAAAAAAGAAGATGAAAGAAATGAAAAGAAAAAGGGGATAAGGATGATTGGACGCGCCATGAGGAAAGTGTATTAAACAGTGGCAGTTGCATCATGAGAATCTGAGATTGATTTCAATCATCGTTTCAGCCGGGAGGTGCACGGCTACTCCACAGTAACTCCCCCCCCCCCCCCCCCCTCTCTCTCTCTCTCTCTCTTCCCTTTCGGTTCTGCGCTGCTTTTGCAATTAATGTACCACCCTCCTCCAGTCTCCACCATATTAATATTCAACTCTCTCTTCCCCCCTCCTCTGTTCTGTTCTGGTTTTCTTCACTCTGATCCCAAAGCTCCAATCTTGGCTAAGAAATTTCAACAAAAAGGTAAAAAACTCACTACCCTTTTCTCAATTTTTCTCAAACACTCCAATTTTATTTCTAATTTTCAAATGTTTGTTTGTTTAAACCATTTGCTTTCCATTATCTGTGATCAATAATGCTCATCTCTGTTTGCTTTGAGTCGAAATTATGAGTGATTTGGAGCAATAATCACTGACTAATCAAAGATCTGCACGTACAACTTCTCCGTCTATCTGCACTCTAATCCATATACTTATCTTTTTTGGGTTTTGATCTCCATTGGTATTGGGTAAGAGAGAGAGAGAGAGAGAGAGAGAGAGAGAGAGAGAGAAACACCTTAAATTTCATTTTTTTTGGTGTTCTGCTTTTGTAAAGGCTGAAACTTTTACTGCATTCTCATAGAAAACTAAACATACCATTTGATTTTGATGGTTGTTTGTGATTTGGGTTTTTCTGCTTTGTTTGCCCTTATGAATGATCATGTAATATTTGAGTGATCTCTTATGCTCAAAAGTTTACGGATTTTCTTTGATATTTTCTCAGGAACCAAACAAGGATTAGCCCTGTGTATGCTTTGTTTGTTTGCTTTCATTCTTTGTATGGTAAATAGTTATACCTAAATGATTATGTTATTTGACAAAAGAGCATTCCTCTCGTCTTTTTCCTGCTTTTTCAAAATTTGTTTTATCTCTCTCGGATTTCTCTCTAGTGGGAAAACAACAGTTCGTAACTTTGTACCAATTTCCATATTGCCTTTACCTCTCTCTCTCTCTCTCTCTCTCTCTCTCTCTCTCTCCTCCTCCGAAATAGTCCGTTGACCGGACCCTATGCTTTGTTGTTTGGTTGCTGTGAAAGTGGAGTAAGATTTAACATGTACTAAAAAATTCCAAGTATCCAATTTAATTCCGAAAATCTTTGATTGTTTCTTAATGTTCGAGTACCGTGTCACTATTAGTAACCTAGTAACAGTTGGGTTTCTCTGAGTTTGTTTGTTGGTATACATAATTGGGCAAGATTTTCGATAGTCTCATTGTTCTTCTGGTTTTTGCATCTCTATGTAGTTCTGTTTTATTAAGAATCTTTCAAGTGACATGTTTATTTTTCTTGTGTTATTGAATTTTGATGAGTCCGAATCTCATAGTTGGCAGAATACGGGGTAAATTTGGTGTTTTTATGGTGGCATTTCTCGGTTTTGTGTACCCGATTTTCTGTTTTTTGTGTCTCTATTAGCTTCTATTTTTTTAGCGATATTCTAATCTACGGGTCTTTGGCTTCTATTTTATATGAATCAATTTGCTCAAAATCCTCCCACTTGGTTATTATCAGTGTGATTCCTCATGAAGGGCAATAGGATCTGCACGGCCTTTTTAAGTATTTTCTATTCCTTGTTTCACATGGAATTGTGTTTTTTTTAATACATCTTGTTTGTTTTGTTTACTTCTTTACAAGCAGAAGCAGCCATTTTTGCATTATGTCTTGCCAGAGATTAAAGAAGTAATTAACTAATGTCTTCTTGTTCTCCTCAGCTAGTTTATTATCGATTCGCGTTACATCTGCAGACTGCATTTGACCAAGATAAAATGACCTCGTTTTTCTATATGGGCTTGTAAAGTGGCTGGTGGTTTGGATGTGTGGGAACCTTTGGTATTTGGATAGTCATTTCCTCGTTCACCATTTTTGGCGAATTTCAGAATTTCATGTGAGATTTGGTAGGCTAAAGTAGGACTTATCCTTTATTAAGTCAGATGTCTTCTTTGTTGAGCTGAGGAAATGGGGGGTTTTGTTTCGACTAGTAGTCAGAG
Source organism: Heteromeles arbutifolia (assembly GCA_024362995.1). Classification (NCBI taxonomy): domain Eukaryota; kingdom Viridiplantae; phylum Streptophyta; class Magnoliopsida; order Rosales; family Rosaceae; genus Heteromeles; species Heteromeles arbutifolia. The sequence goes on from JANCRC010000007.1 coordinate 6,351,380, forward strand.
TACTCGTAGCAGCAGCAGCAACAGAGAGGCAGTCACACCCCCATGCTTGGGGATTCAATTTTGTGGTCGAAAGAGAACGAAGAAGACATTCTCTGACCATGCATATACTCTTCAGAATTTACACACCTTGCCCAACCGCATTTTTACCAATGGAAAGAGCCAGACTTCTTGCATATTCACACAGCAGGGCCGCAAAGGCATAAACCAAGATGCCATGCTTGTGTGGGAAGTAAGTTTCTCCTCTGCAGTGGGAATACTAATTGAACATATTGGTAAGATAATTTATGATTTCTGAACGCTTGATTTTATATTCTTTTGAAGGATTTCATGTCCGATGATGCGATATTCTGTGGTGTTTTTGACGGCCATGGTCCACACGGCCATCTTGTTGCTCGCAAAGTAAGGGATGCATTGCCAATGAAGCTGCTATCCTTCTTGTATTCAAACCAAGGGTCCAGTAAAACATGTTTCAAAGGGAACCTAAAGAAGTCAGATTGTGGAGATACTGAGAAGGATGGTTTAGATGAGGAAAAATTGAATTTATCATGGAGAGACGCTTTCCTGAAGTCATACAAAGCCATGGACAAGGAGCTGAGGTCTCATCCTAATTTGGACTGCTTCTGCAGTGGTAGCACTGCTGTCACTCTAGTCAAACAGGTTCGGCAGCAAACACCATCTGCACTCGTAATTTTTCCTATTTCGTTTGCTTTGTTTTTGATTGCTTCACTTTTCAGGGGTCAAATCTTTTCATGGGTTATATCGGGGATTCCCGAGCAATCCTGGGATCAAAGGACAGTAGTGATTCCATGGTGGCAATCCAGTTAACTGTTGACTTAAAGCCTGATCTGCCAAGTGTGAACAATATTCTAAATTTCTTGTCACTGATGCTTTGGTTGCCTTCTTGTTATTTGAACCTTACTTGGTTGATGCTTATGTAAATGTCATAGGGGAAGCTGAAAGAATTAAACGGTGTAAGGGTAGGGTGTTTGCTTTGCATGATGAGCCTGAAGTGTCTCGAGTATGGTTGCCTTTTGATGATGCCCCTGGTTTAGCAATGGCTCGAGCCTTCGGCGATTTCTGTTTAAAGGAGTATGGAGTGATCTCGATACCTGAGTTCTCACACCGGATACTGACTGACAGAGACCAGTTCATTGTTCTTGCTTCTGATGGGGTAAAAATTTCATCTTTGACAATATCCTCCTTCAATATTCTCTATAGTTTCTTTCAATCTTTTTGTTCTTTTTGGTTAGATGTTTGTTGATTATTTCTACACGGCACTGCTGGCTTTAATAATGCAAAGAAAATTAAAAATTCACATAGTAATCATACAACGACGAGGAATATCCATTTGCGCTTGAAATGGCTTACAGGAATCAAATATGAAGTGATAGAATTACAGACAAGTCCAATTTAAATCACCAAACATGATCAAGGAGTGTCGATAGTTCTTATGAGATGTAAAGATCCAGTAAGAAAGTCCAAAGCATCTGGATTCTAAAAACACGAGTGACAAAAGAGTGCTTACATCTCAGCATGTTCTTGTACTGTGTACGTTATAGTTTAATGAGGAATGAAATATCTCCTGTACTTTCCACACGAGCAGGGGTCGCCGAATGTGAAATTGTTCAGACCTTGGAGGACTTATTAATGTCCTCTTTCCCTGTTTTCTCTATGGAAATTTTAATCCCTTCAAAGTTATATAGGGAACCTAAGGCAAGCCGGAGATAACATGATTGATATTTATAAGTGATTGCTGCGCACCTACGAGAATGCTCTGCTTATTAATGTCCTGCTTTACTTGTAATTTATAAGCTTGATTGTTGATAGTGTAGCGTGGCATTAGATGTGAAATATAGTAAACCTAAAATTTCGTATTTAACTTCACTCGATGATCTTTAACTTGTATATTTATAGGTTTGGGATGTCTTAAGCAATGAAGAGGTTGTTGAGATAGTCTCCTCAGCCCCAACCCGGGCATCAGCAGCAAGGACAGTGGTTGACTCAGCTGCTCGCGAATGGAAACTCAAATACCCGACTTCAAAGATGGATGACTGTGCAGTCGTTTGCTTGTTTTTGGATGGGAAAATGGACTCGGAATCTGATTACGAGGAACAAGGCTTTTCATCTGCGACCCTTCAAAGCAATCACTCCGGCAATGCAGTTGAATCAGATGATGGCCAGAAGTCGGAGCCATCTTTGCAGAGGAATTTCACTGTCAGGTCATCTGATGAAAGTGATACTCATGGTAGACTACCGGTTGAGATTGAAGGGAATGAAGAAACTGTGGCAGCTGAAGAGAACTGGTTGGGTTTGGAAGGCGTGACACGCGTGAATTCCCTCGTTCAACTTCCTAGATTTTCCGAAGAAAGGCCTTAGAAATTGTGATTCAAATATAAACGAAACCGGCTAGCGTTTATTGTATTATGGCATCTTTTTGCCTCATTAAAATCCAAAAGATAAATCTTTCTGGGTTTCCATCTCCTCAGCATTTGTTGCAGAAGGCACAAAAAGTAAGGAAACTGTTCTCTTCAGGTAGCTGAGGCAAATATAATTCTCTGTGTTTCTAAGTTTTATGTACATTCTTTTGTCCAGATCAGATGCCTAGATTTTTTACGTTCCACATTTCTACTGTAAATTTATGCAATACATTACCCAACCGAACGTCTACATTTAAAAATGAAACCATCATATCTGATGGTGTAAACGATCCCGCAGCGTAATGTACGTACGCAAGACATTGATGCATTGTGAGATTCAGATATTGAACTGTTCAAACCCATTGCCGCCTTGTCTGACTCCATCTACTTTTTGTTGCTATATCGGAGTAGGATTCTCTCATCTTCTATTCTCATCTCCTTCTCTCCCCTCCTCTCACATTGTTTTTTATCTTATTGTTTTTATAAAAAAAAATCAATATAAGATGTTAACGTGGTTAAACCGTAACCGTTCAAATAGGAGGGGAGGGGAGGAGAGAGATTAGGATGGGAGAGAATCCTCCTCCCTCTATATCACCTAGTCTGACTCCATGTACTTTTTCATCTAAAAAGTTAGCATGTGATTCTAAAAACTCTTTAAAAGATAGGCATATTTGTTGATTTGTTCTATAAACTTATGTAGAGGTGCTAAATTTTCTCCTGAACTTTAATTTTAGCTGATTACTCTTTGAACTTTTATAATTAGTCAATTCTCCTTGAACTTTAATTTTAGCTGATTATCCCCTGAACTTTTGTAAATAGCCAATTTCACCCATGCCGCTAGATTTTTTTCATCCAATTTTTTATCCATTTTGGTCATGCGGACAACACATGACAACTGCATAGAGGCAAAAAGAATGGAAAATTGGATGAAAAATTTAAAATCTAACGTGAGGAGGGGGAAATTGGCTATTTATAAAAGTTTAGGGAGTAATCGGTTAAAGTTAAAGTTCAAAGAAGAAATTGGCTAATTATAAAAGTTCAGGAAGTAATCGGCTAAAATTAAAATTTAAAAGAAAAATTGACACCTCATTTTGAAGTCTGAAATATTGATACACCTTGTGTTTAAAGAATCATTTCAACACAGGCAACCTTTTGGGCAAAAAAAAAAATGGATGAAGTTAGTCGTAGGTGGCAATTACAGCATCAAAATTGAGGTGACAAATTACTCAATTTTCCAATTAAGTGGCATAATTTTGCAGCAATACCTAACATATAGGTGCCACTTGTAAAAATTTTCCAATGGCAGATAAGTGATACAACAACAATAAAGGCGTAGATGGAAAATTGCGATATGGAAAATGGCCCCATTAAATACCTTCTCAGTGAAGAAATGAAAAGACCAAACCAGAAAAAAAGTAGGTCTGCAGAAGATAAAGACATGAAACCTTAACTGGCAGACTCCTTTTATTGCTCAAAGTACCAGCTCTTTTAAAGTTAGGTGTAGGATTCTCTTCTCTCCTCTCATACATTATTTTTTATCTTATTATCTTTATAAAAAAATCAATATAAGATATTGACGTGATTTAATCGTGATCGTTCAAATAAGAGAGGAGGAAATGAGAGAGAGATTAAGAGATGGGAGAATCATATGAACTCAAAAGTGACAGTGATATTGTAAATTAAGATCATGAAGACACAGAAAAAAGCAGCTGAAATTAATGGTAAATACTCTTTGATTCACATTCACAGAGGAATGTAGACAGATCTGCACATCATTAAGGCCGCAGGAGTTGCTGGAACATATAGGCAGGTTTTAATACCTTTAAAGTATAACTCAATCTTGGTAACTAAGAAAAAACCCCCTGAAGTTTTAGAACTTTACATCAATATATATTACATTTTCAGCGGATCGGATTCACTCAATAAATTCTTTTGAATATCGGAGCGCACATTAGCCATTAAATTCTAGAATGTATATCATAAATCAGTATTGTACATCAATGTAAAGTATACATTACCTTATAAGCAGGTTACATTCACCAGTTATTCTTCCTCTGAATATCAAAGCATACATCCAATCGTCAAATTTCACAACATATGTCATACATTGTTGTATTCTGGAATTTCGCAAGACCGTGGTCTTTTAATTTTAACCAAACACTACCCAGTCCTTAAAGTGCATAAAAATTATCGACCTAAGAAAAACCCAACTCAATGACTCATCATCACTTCTCTCTCCATGCACGTATACATTTGTATATCTCCTCTCTATCCATGGCTTCTTAACTCACCGACAAACTGTTCACCCAACTTGCCAGAAATCCTCAGCTATAAGAAGAGCCCTTCTTCTACATTCAAATCACCAAGCTAACTTCAGCAAGACCTACCCTTCTCTCTCATCTCTCCCTCCCTCTACCAGTGCTCCAATAATGGCTTACAAAACCCGCCTTTCGTTCTTTGCTCTCATCTCCGTTTCCGTTATCCTTCTTGCTTTAGTAGGGGGAGTAGTTGCCGGGCGAAATGTGCCGACAACCTCCAACAAAGATGAAAAGAAACAACCTCAGTGGTTACTTGACCATGACGGAAGTCTTCTCATTCCTGGCATTGGGCGTGTGATGCTACCACCACTGAACCATGTTGCTCCATTCCCCGGCATGGGCAGCACCGGCAGCACTGGTGGAAGTGAAAGTGGTGGAAGCCCGAGTAGTCACAAGTATGTTCCAGGCGGTGATGACACATTCGTCCCAAACCCCGGTAATGAGGTTCCAACCCCTGGGAATGGTGGCGAGAGCACTCCAGTTGCTCCAAATCCCTGAATTCGTTTCCACATGAGCTTCGAATAAGCGTGCTAGGTCACGATTCTGTATCAGTCGACTAGTTGTATGTGTGTTTTTCTTCTACTGTCATTTGTTGTTTAGTTTGAGAGAGCTAGATTCTCGAGAGACCAGCGTGCTGCTTTTCTAGCTTCGAAGAAAGTAGTTAAGTTAATAAATCTGTGTTTGCTGTTTTTATGTGGTAATTCCACTTCTAATGCGAATCAATGAATGCTGCTCAGCAGTTGTTATTCTCTTTACTCTTTAGCCATGTTTTTGTGTCTGTAAGTATGTATGAGAGAAAGGGAAACTTAATTTGCAGGCAATGATTTTCACACTCCCGTTTTCTCCTTTTGATTTATTCTCTATAACGGCCAAGAAAAAGGAGCGCAAAAGAAGATAACGTGAGTGCAGATCTCACTTTCCCACTATTATTCTTGTGGTGGACAAAATTTCTATGAGGTGGACCTATAGAAGAAGCAACTAGACCTACTAATTAGTAAAACATTTTACACCAGAAAAGCAAAAAGAATAATTCAAATCCGACATTAATTAAATTTGGCATGAAAGCAATTGACAAACACCATCTAGTTCTTAATACAAAGACATAATCCATCATCTTAATTCATATATGAAAATTACGCTTAAATACATGTGTCGGTTCCCAGAAATAGAGGCCACAAAAAGCAACTGTTTCTAAATTACATTCGATCAAAAGGGAACATGTTTTTTTTTCTTCGATTCACCCTAACACATCATGAATCCGACGATGCCAACACCCGTGAAGTTCTTCAAGCTTGGACCTGAACCTGTCACATAATCCCCAGATATGTCACTAAACGAAACAGCTGCAAAGGCATAAACAACAGCTAGGTACTAATCAACAATCCTAAAGTGAAACCTGCATATACTTCTAATTTGAAATCACAGCAATGTTCATTTTATCGATCGAGCGTTACGAACTTCCAACAACATTTTACCGAAAAATGTTCAGAAACAAAACACACACTGGTTTAGATATAACCATAAACCAATTGACATGAAACGGCATTTAAATCTTTGAGTGAATCTTATCTGGAAGTTGATTAACTTTCCAAGCTACTTATATGTTAATCCCAGCCATGTAAATCTAAGGAACTGACAATTTCATGATTTACTTGGACTCATAACAACATGTGCACAAACTTACTATTTTTGGCATTAAACAGCCATATTTATGCCTAGAATAAATTCCACCACCAACCACATATTTTTCACATTGAACACGCCAATCATCAATCCAACAACTACCCAGATGAGAACAAATTGCAGCTCCACTGATACCAGATTTCACTTCGGTTTCCATGCGTTCAAAGTCCTGTTGATTCCTCTACCTATCCATTCAATTACAATTACAACCACGGCCTCGCCTAACTAAGTTGGCTAGATCAGTGTGCTTTCCCGTTTCCACCCAAGTTTGAATCCCTGTCCCCCTAGTTTATATTGGATTAGAACAATTGCTCAAGCTACATCCAATTGCATCATGGACACATATTAAAGGCTCAACATTTATAATTAAGCTATCTATTTAGCCGCTCCTTCAATTAATTATCAGAATTTTTTATCTTTTTCTTACTCATATCAACCAAAACGGATCGAACCCACAACAATCAAGAAATCGCAAAGCAAACCCACACACGAATTGCATTCAAAATACCCAAAATTGACAAAACCCATCAGGGAGATTGAGAAGAGGGATTAGAGAGGATGGACCTGATTCGAAAGAATGTGGGTGTCTAGAGATAGAAAGAATCCGATGCAATCTTAAAGATGATGAAGCAGAGGAACGCGAAGAAGATGGAGAGAAAGAGGTAATCGACGAAGACGAAGAACTCGGCGGAGCCGTGGTTCCTCTTCTTCTTACTCTTCGCTACGCTGGGGTCCTTGGATTCTTGGTGCAATTCTTCGACCTTCGCCATTGTTGTTTTCTGACACTGTTCACGCGGGCGAGGATTTAAAAGTGGGTTCTGGGATCTAGGTGCAAGAGATTTTTCAGATCCGGGGTTCGTTCTGTAATTCTGGAAATGTGGGGGGTGCTGCTACTTGATTGAGGGAGGCGGAGGAGGTTGGTTTCGGTTAACGGTTGAATCCCGGGGCCCTGTGAAATGTTAGGGACGGCAACGGTTCTATTTGGGACGGCTATATTCATCCCTATAACCACGAAAATTAAATATATCTATAATAGTAAATTAACCGTATTATCCATAATTATACCCATCGGATAATGGATTCTCATCGGTTAACGGTTATATCCATTTTTGTCAATACAAAAAATATATTCGTTCAATTGACGCATGATAATTTAATAAATATTAATTTCGTCATTAAATATTTGATGTATAAAATGATTTAATGAATGTATCTTGTGGAGCATAAAAATTAAAGTTAAACATTGTTTGGCTATGAGACAAACGTTACAATTTTTATCAAAAGAAATATTATTCGAGACTAATGAGGGAAATACTAATTTAAGGCGAGTAGGCGAAGGGTGTCCAAGTCGCATATGGCATAAATTGGAGGAGTATGAAACTTGACAGAAGATGGACGTCCGTTGCAACGGCGACACGTAATAAAGACCATCACGTTGCTTAAGCGATCCAATCATCTTCCCCTGTAGCCAAGTCTTGCAAGACACAAAAGGTGCGAAACAAAATGGCACAACAGTTTAGAGAATCAGTGACTTGGCTGGCGGGCATGAGATTTAAGTGAAAAGAAGGAACACACAAAACATTATCTAATGTGATATCGGAATTGAACGGCATGGTGCTGGAGGAAGTGATTGTGGCCGAAGAGCCGGTGGGTAATTTAACAGTAGATATTGGTGAAGTTCGGTTTTATTGAAAAGTGAGGAGTCTGAGATGATGTGATTGGTGGCCCCGCTATCCAAAATCCAAGGCTTTGTGAATATGGAATTGAATCAGGATCCTCTCCAGATCCATTCCCTAGGGATCCTAGGGATCCCACAATCCTATCTGTTCATCGTATATCGTGCGGTCAAAAATTATTTAAAATTTAAAATTCAAATATAAATAGTACCTAACGAAAACTGACCGCACGATATAAAATAAACGGACATGATTGCGGGATCCCTAGGATCCCTAGGGGAAGATCGGGCGAGGATCTTGATTCTATGGAATTAACAGAAGCAACAATAAAAGGGCACAGACCTGCAGTGTTTGCATAAGCACTGTTATTACCAGGGAGCATGGTTTAAATTTAGGAGGAGGATTCTCTTCTCCTTTTTTCCCATACACGTCCATCCTCCCTCTGTTTGTGTGGTCATGGTTAAATCACGTCAACATTTTATATTGATTTTTTTATAGAGACAAAAAGACGTGGCTTAACCGTGACCACACAAACAGGAGGAGAATGGAAGTGTACGGAAAAAAAGTGGAGAGAATCCTCCTCTTTAAATTTATCATGGATGCAGCTTGAGCCAACTGGTTGTTCTGCTGAAAGTCCCTGCAGAGCATTTGATGGAGACATGTGTGGTTGAGAAGGAGCAACTGATGCGTTGGGAGAGCGGCCACATGTCTGCTGTCCCTACTTGGTGTCTCATTTCTAATTTTTTTAACACATGTCCCTCTATTTAACTTCATATCTAACACTGTTAAACTTTCAATTAAGTTTAATTAAAAAAATAAAAATTGAAGTTAAACAGAAAAACCAAAAACCCAACAGCAACCCTTCCCAACCAACATTGTCTCGTAGCCACCAACCCCCAATCTCTTCCCCACCATGCTTGTCAGCTGCATTTTCTCACCATTGGCAAGGTTTCCTTTGTTGGGGATGTAGGATCTAATTATAGTCTAAGCATTCTTTCTTTCTATTTATCACTCTTCCTCTCTCTCATCGACGAAGCCGAATCGGATCTTAGAGTCCATTTTGCGCCGGTTCAAATCTCGACGTTTGTTCAATCCTTGCAGATTTCACCATCTACTGGGTTTCCTTTCTTTGGATTTATCTCTCTTCCTCCATCTTGTCGGCGAAGACAAATAAGATCTTGGAGATGTCTTTGCGTCGGTTTAAATCTCGACCTTTGTCGTCGATTCAATCCTTACAGATTTCACAATATTCAATTGATTAGATATCTTCCTTCAATCCCCAAATCCTAATAACTTGACAGAATGTTTGCTATAGTATGCCGATCGGAGGCAATGGGTTGAAGTGGGTGGAACTCAGGAGTTTGTTCTTGATTTTTGTGTTACTTTAATTTTTAACTTTTTCATTTAATTTTATAAAATGTTAACACTGTTAAATTTGAATTAAGTTGAAGAACATGTGTTAAAAAATTAGAAAATGAGACACAAAGATCAGCAGATCTGTGGCCGCAAGAGAGGAGGACGTAGCAGCCGCATTTGCAGCAGGAAAGGCAGCACGTGAATTGCTGCTATGGGACCCACGGGAGTGTGACTTGTTGATGTATTTCTTATCATGGTTTCCCCCGTGACTAGAGCCCTCGGTCTTATTTTTTATTAGATAAATTACACTTTCATATTTCAAGTTTAGAAACTATTTCAATTCTTTATAACATATTCAAAATATTTCACTTTCATACCTTAAGTACTATTTTATTTCAAAATAATACCTCTGTTACAAGTTTGGAATCTATTACAATCATGGAACTAAGAAAACCCAACTCAATGACTCATCATCACTCTTCTCTCCATGCACGTGTACATTTGTATATCTCCTCTCTTTCCATGGCTTCTTAACTCACCGACAAACTGTTCACCCAACTTGCCAGAAATCCTCAGCTATAAGAACAGCCCTTCTTCTACATTCAAATCACCAAGCTAACTTCAGCAAGACCTACCCTTCTCTCTCATCTCTCCCTCCCTCTACCATTGCTCCGATAATGGCTTACAAAACCCGCCTTTCGTTCTTTGCTCTCATCTCCGTTTTCGTTATCCTCCTTGCTCTAGTAGGGGGAGTAGTTGCCGGGCGAAATGTGCCGACAACCTCCAACAAAGATGAAAAGAAACAACCTCAGTGGGGGATGTACACCGACCCTGACCCTCCTGGCAGCGTATTCGACGATCCAACCCCTGGGAATGGTGGCTGAGCACTCCGGTTGCTCCAAATCCCTGAATTCGTTTCCAAACGAGCTTCGAATAAGCGTGCTAGGTCACGATTCTGTATCAGTCGACTAGTTGCATGTGTGTTTTTCTTCTACTGTCATTTGTCGTTTAGTTTGAGAGAGCTAGATTCTTGAGAGACATGCTGCTTTTCTTGCTTCGAATATAGTAGTTAAGTTAATAAATCTATGTTTTGCTGTTTTTATGTGGTAATTCCACCCTCTAATGCGAATCAATGAATGCTGCTCAGCCGTTGTTATTCTCTTTACTCTTTAGCCATGTTTTTGTGTCTGCAAGTGTGTGTGAGAGAAAGGGAAACTTAATTTGCGGGCAATGATGAGTCACATAATCCCCAGATGAGAACAAATTGAACCTCCACTGATACCAGATTTCATTTCGGTTTCCATGCATTCAAAGTCCTGTTGATTCCTCTACCTACCCATTCAATTACAATTACAGCCGAGGCCTCGCCTAACTAAGTTGGCTAAATCAGTGTGCTTCCCGTTTCCACCCAAGTTTAAATCCCTGTCCCCCAGTTTATAGTAGATTAGAACAATTGCTCAAGCTACATCCAATTGCATCATGGACACATATTAAAGGCTCAACATTTATAATTAAGCTATCTATTTAGCCGCTCCTTCAATTAATTATCAGAAATTTTTATCTTTTTCTTACTCATATCAACCAAAACGGGTAGAACCCACAACAATCAAGAAATCGCAAAGCAAACCCATTACACGAATTGCATTCAAAATACCCAAAATTGCCAAAGCCCATCAGGGAATTGAGAAGAGGGATTAGAGGATGGACCTGATTCGAAAGAATGTGGGTGTCTAGAGATAGAAAGAATCCGATGTAATCTTAAAGATGATGAAGCAGAGGAACGCGAAGAAGATGGAGAGGAAGAGGTAATCAACGAAGACGAAGAACTCGGTTGAGCCGTGGTTCCTCTTCTTGTTACCTTCGCGACGCTGGGGTCCTTGGATTCTTGGTGCAATTCTTCGACCTTCGCCATTGTTGTTTTCTGACCCGGTTCACGCGGGCGAGGATCTGAAAGGGGGTTCTGGGATCTAGGTGCAAGAGATTTTTCAGATCTGGGGTTTGTTCTGGAATTTTGGAAATGTTGGGGGTGCTGCTACTTGTTGTTTTCTGACCTTCGCCATTGTTGTTTTCTGACCCGGTTCACGCATTTTCTGGTGGTCATTTATCACTGCTGAAAATGTGTTATGTATGGGTTCGAATCCGTTGTTCGCTAATTTAACATTTAACTTAATATCGTTTCACTAAAAAAAAAACAAGGGGTTCTGGGATCTAGGTGCAAGATATTTTTCAGATCTGGGGTTCGTTCTGTAATTTTGGAAATGTTGGGGGTGCTGCTACTTGTTTGAGGGTGTCGGAGGAGGTTGGTTTCGGTTATCGGTGGTTGAATCCCGCTCGCTCTGTGAAATGTCGGGAGGTCACGTGCACTGCATGTGATGTACAAAAAGAAAATGAGCCATTCAAACTAGGGGTGGGCACGGGCCAGGCCGGGCCGGGTATTGCAATTTTGATTACTGGAACCGGATCTGACCTGGCCCGTTTCAAACGGGCCGGTTCGAGACGGGTCCACGGGTCCCTTTTTTTTTTTTTTTTTTTTCTCTCTCTCGGTTTTCATCGCCTCCCGACTTGCTCATCCTCCAGATCTGCGACTCGGACTGTTGTGGTTCGCCTCCCGACTTGCCAGGTGTTGCCGTCCTTCCTGAGTTTCTCCGCCGTCGACAATGTGAGACTCAGTGCCATATCCGTCTTCTGCTTCCTCTCCCCAAATTGATTGTTTCTATGGTGTTTTCTGCGATCCTCCAGATCTTCGACTCGTACCGTTGTGGTTCGCCTCCCGACTCGCCGGGTGTTGCCGTCCTTCCTAAGTTTCTCCGCCGTCGACAATGCCAGACTCAGCGTCATATCCGTCTTCTGCTTCCTTTCCCCAAATTGATTGTTTCTATGGTGTTTTCTGTGAATCCAGGCGTTGAAAATCGACGTTTTAGCGGTGGAGAGATGAGGAGTAGGAGGTGGTGAATGAGGGTTTGAGAGGCTTCTGGGCGAAAGCGAAAGGGTGAGGGAAATAAAAAGGAAAGCACGAAATGGAGGAAAGTGTATGGGCACGAGATTGAGGTCTGAGACGAGAGAGGAAAGGAGAAGGATGAGAGATCGACGGAGGAGACTCGGATGGTGTCGGTCGGAGACTCGAACTAGAGAGAGAGGGGGAGTTGAGTGAATCAATGTGGGCCTGAGAATAAGAGAGAGAGGGTTAGGGGAGATTTGAGTCTTGAGTGAATGGGGTGGGCCTGAGAATTAGAGACAGAATTATAAGGTATTGATTTAAACGGTCCGGGCCGGGGCCCGTTTTCTCCAATTTTTAGAACCAGCCCGTCCCATTATTTACAAGGAACCGGCCCGCCCCGCCCTGTTTTGTATTTATAATATTTGGACCCGCCCCGTACCCGCCCCGAACCGCAAAGAACCGCCCCTACCCACGGGTCCAGGACCCGTTTGCCCACCCTTAATTCAAACGCACATTGGGTTACTAATATATATGGCAATTTTTTACATGATCCGTTAACACGACGCACAAATGATATGAAATTAATGGATTTTAGGTCGACACGATAACTAATCAGGTCGTTATTGGATTACACGATAAGAACCCGTTAATAAAGGATCCTTAACAAGTTAACACGTGGGTGACATGCGAGTAACCCATTTCGACACATTAAGAAAAATGTTATTTTAATGATTTTAATTTTTTAAACTAATAAAAAAACTTACTATAAAATATAATAGGCATAGTGTGTGTGTATGTATTATTGTATTATTAAATTTAAGTTTTATTTATTTATTTTTATAATATACTATAAGTGAGATTAAAAAAATTATATAACACATTAAAAATAAAAATATCAAAAATAATTTAAAAATACGAAACACATTAAAAAAATTATAATAATTAATTTACAAATGTAAAAATTGTTAAAAAAATGGGCAAACGCTCGTGAGCACATCCTCTATGCTTTGAGGATGGGTACATCGCTGTTTCAATTTTTAGAACCATACAAGCCCTCATGAATAACATATTTAAGGGAGTTCAAAATAAGTAAAATTCATAATAATTAATGTACAAGTATGAAAAATGTGAAAACTTATATAAACGCTCGGGATTGCATCATCAACCTTGAAGCGCAACTCTCTTCATTTTGTATATCCTTGAACATTTGGTATTTTATAGTAATGTACTAATGTTTTTTCATTAGGATTTTATTTTAGGGTCTATAATACTTGAAAATCAAATGTTTTTTCTTTTTTATGTTTTGAAATAATATTGATGTGACAATGTAATATGCATATACTAATTTAATATTATGTTTTTCTATTTTTTAAGAGAATTGTTATTAGCACTCCAAAAATCCAATTATACACTCCAAACTTTCTATATTAGGAAAGAAAAATACACTTGTGAGGAGTGTAAAATGAGATTTTTGGAGTGCCAATAACACTTCCCTTTTTTAAGTCAAATTATATTTTTCATTTTCATTACTTATTGATTTAAAATATATATTTTTTAACGGATAACGGGTCGGATCATATTACTTGATAATATTAATGGGTTAATTACGGGTCGAGTCATATTATCCATTTATTTTAACGGGTATTACATAATACGTCCCGTTAAGATATCGGATATGTCACGAAAACGACATGAACACGAGAAACACGACACGAATGCCAGATCAAGTTACTAACCACCGAACTAGAGTATGTTCGGTAACAACCACTGAATTTTGAGGGTAAGTTCGGTAATAACGACCGAACTGTATGAATTTGCGGTATATGTGTGAAACTGCAATTCGTAAAGAAGATGACGCTCATTCCGGGGAAGGAGCCAAGCTGTGTTCTAAAAACTTGCCGAAAATGCAGTCATTTTAACCTTAAACAGGATCAAGTAGTTACAAAATCTCAATCTTACTCATTTTTATGGCACTATTATTACAAGTATACAGTTTCTCCAAGCTGCAACATGAGTTGCAGTACCTGTTGAAATTTACAGATACTCCAATAAATATACATAGCACGAGATTGCCAGAGAGAGCTGACTGAATTTGAGAACGAATGTAGAACACATCTGACGGAAAAATAATTCTTCGTGTCGGATGTGTTTGGTTAGGATAACCAATAATTGCTGGTATCCCAAGCTAGCTCATGCTGCTTCCTAGTATATGGGGGTCTGCACATCCAATGGATGATGATCTCCCCTTTCAACGAGTATGTTACTCGCACTTATAGTATCGGAGTTTTTACTTCCACACCCTGATAGGGTGGAAACAGTGGCTGTGTTGGCTGTAGAAAACCGTCTCATTACCATGCTTTTCAAAATTTAGTCCTGCCCACGGAATCACAAAGTCATTATTTGACGAATTCATTATTGGACCTAAACACGTATTGATATTCTGAAATAGGCCCTTCACTGACTGCTAACGTGACGTACCTTTGAAGCACTGCTTGACGAAGAAGCAGAATCTGCTCCAGAAGATGCCTCAGATAAACTGGAATCTGCTTTCTCATTTGAATAACTACCCAAAGAAAATTTAATCAGTGAGCGACGATATACGCATATTGAAATTAACATGCATACAAAATAGGGCAGATTACACTTATCAGGGTAGGGGTTCCCACACAGAAATTCTCGCCACATAAAAGAACTAAGATTGGAGGCTTACGTTGAGAGAATAGTAACCCAAATTAGCTCCACACAGTCCACCCAAAGAAGCCTTTGTTCAACAGGGATCAGGCCGTAGGTAACCACATGCGCGAATGGCCAAAGCTTCCATCCCGCCTGTCATGCCAGTTGACTCACAGATATAATTAGGTTACAACTTATAACATACCAATTAAACCTGTATTCGCTAAAAACTCAAAGTACCACAAGCATTTAGATCAAATACAGCGTTATAATAATTTCTACTTGATTTTACTTGCTAGTTCCTAACGTAAACTAATAACTGAAAAAATGAATTTCCTTTTTTCTCTATCCCCTTGATCTTTGTATATACTTTTTTCAGGTATAGCACTAAGCTCTGCTGGTATGATTGCATAAGTACAAGTGAAAGAAGCAATTCTACTGTTGGAGACCCATTAGCTCAAATTTCATCTTTTAGCTATACTTTTGTACCCTACGGCATATTCCGTTTATCTGTTATTGTGATTTGAAATATTAATAAACTTAAGCAGCATATGAAGCAAAACAAGCTATGATAATTGAGTCACAGAACTTGAATCAGATACAAGTGAACAGATCCTCAAGTGTTCTTACAGAAATCCAACTCTATCTGGTAAGAAAATAATCTCGTAATCCATTCAAAACAAGCAGAAGACAATCACAAAAACAAAAACAAGACATGCAAAACTGATAAGGAAGATTTAGAAGAGTTTCTCACAGTCAGCATGGGCACAAATGTAGCCCTAAGTTCATCAAAAATCTTGGTTGGGGACTCGAAACGCAAGAACCCCAAAACCACAAAATAGATGCTGTTCCAAATCGCTGACCACACTGTTTGATCAAAGGCTATTTTGGCAGGGACCACCCACCAATCCTCCAAAGGAAAAAGAGCCTGAAAATCAGAGTCGATAATTTTAGCCATTCATAGAAACCCATCAAACAAGCTAGAAATACGCAAATATAGACCAGAACCATCACCTCACAAAATTGGTAATAATAATGGGAAAGAGATCCATGGAAAGTAAAGCCAACAAGGCCTGATCTGAACATGCGTTTCCGGTCAAACTCCAAAAGCAGCTTCCCTTCAAAACACTTCACATACAATAGGAAACAACTTAGAAGCCACAAAAACAAGTCATGATTGAGATGAACTTTATCTAATCTTATCTGAAGAGAGACTTACTTGAGCAATCCAATCTCCTAGAGTATAGACAACCCCACTTATCACCATTTTGGCAAAAACGGGATTTGCTTTGAGAGCCTGTTCATATGCAATCCAATTGTGTTCTGGTACATATCTTAGTATCTCATAAAGTGTCCATCCCTGAAAAACGTCTTGAAAATTAAGCTTTGACATCCAAAATACAACAACTTACTGAGGCAACCACCTTATTCAATATAGAGAAGAAAAGAATTCGATTTCGATTCAGCTCATCATTCAACCATGTATAGGTTAACTTATGAAGTATTAAGGATCAACCCCATTCCAAAAACAAAGCTGGAAACTTTAAGCAAATTACCAAATTAAGACAAAAAAGAAAACCCTTTAAACATTCTGCAGCTTATTTGCATCAAAATCCATGAATTCACAGATAACAATTTGGATTCGGCTCATCATTCTACTAAAAGATGTTCCAAATCCGGCAGTGAAACTTAACTAAGTATAGATTAAAGTATTAAGGATCAACCAATTCCAGAATTAAAGCTGAAAACTTTAATCAATTAACCAACAAATTAAGGTAAACTCATCAGAGGAAACCCTTCAAGGATTCATATGAGCACATAATCCTTGAACACACGTACCAATATGTACACCTATACACATATACACATGAATGAGATCACTTACATGCCAATAATCGTGGTCGATTGTGAGCAACTTAGAGACCGCAGAGGTCCCAAATCCCAGAACAATTAACGCATTAATAGCTCTGCTCGTCAGCTTATCCAAATCATCCCCCTCTCCTTTCTCCTCCGATGATGTCGAAAGAGCCTGAAATTCTCCCGACCCATGAAGCAGCAAGCTGCTATCTTGTTCCCCTGCATGCTTCTTCTTCAATGGAACCACCTCTCTGTCCTCCGTGACCGATCCAACAGTCCAGCTTCGTTTTTTCCCGGTCGGGAAGGCCGAAAGCCGTGGTGGGTGGGGTTTGCTGGAGGTTTGGGTACAGAAGAAGAGTGAAAGTGAGTTGGGTTTGTGAGATTGGGTGGCCGAGGAGGAGGTTGCGGGTGAAGGGAGGTTGTGAGCTACGATCATGTTAAGGGTAGCCATTTTGTTGGGTTAATCGAGAGAGCATTCAGAGAAATTGAGGAATTCCAATGTGATGTAAATGGCTTTGTTTTTACGTGGGAGTTTATGTTGGGACTCAAGTGTTTGCTTGATCGGAAAAGTAACACACGACTCTCGATTTTCAGTGGATTAGAGAAAACGATCGTGCTTGCTTTCTTTGCCATACATCACAAATTTACACATGCTTGCTTCTACTGTTTTCCCTTTGACTCAAAATTTCTATTGTTTTCTATTACTGCGATAAACCGTTAAGAGTAAAATTTTATCGTCGATCAGGTCGATTGTGTTGTGTTTCAAAACATACATACATGGGCATTTGAGATGTTTCACATGTTAAGCTCCGTGCATGTGGACATTTCCAATTCAGCAAAAGAAATTTCTACAATTATTTTTATCTAATTCAAAAGTAATCAACTTTTTTTCATCACTGTGGTAAATGGTTACTTGCTTGAACATTGATTACAATTTTTGTTTTTGTTTTTTTAGGTATGAAATGAAGGTTCGAGCTTGAAACCCAAAGTTGCATCAAAGATAAAATAAAATGGAATGCATATGAAGTTTCTTCTAACATTTACAAGATAAAATCTGGTTACAATATTATGCCAGGAATCCTATCAAGTAATTCACCAGTGCTCGTTCCAACATTTCGTAGGCAGCTGGTCGAACAATCCATGAGTAATTACTCCCCGAATCAATTAAAGTCCCGCGATGACCTGATTGTGTCCTAGCAAAATGTTAATTTATGGTACATACATCTGATGAGTGGTCTAAATTCATGGTACTCTTTTCACTCCAAACGGTATGAGAAAAAATTTCCAAGGCATGTTTCAGGAAAGAAGAAGAGGATTGCAAATTATTAAAATCGGTTGTCTTTGGTAAAAACAATGGTTTCCTTGATCTCTGCACCCTTGGCATTGGATCCAAATAAGGTGGCGCCTTGACAACGCCTCAGGCGCCTAGGCGCATCTCCCAAACGCCGAGGCTAGTCTACATCCCACTCTCGCTAGGCAGAGACGTTGATAGCCCACCCAAAAAACTGCTTAGACTAGTCTCAATACTAATTTCTTAAAACATTGATCTTAATGATCAACCCTTGTCTCGCCAGAGTAACTCTTGGTAGCAAGGGAGTTGAGGATAGAATGTAGAGAATGAAGAACATGACTGTGTTGGCCATGGAAATTTAGATTGTATGTTAAGCAGTCTTTTACTTGTGAAACTTAAACCTAGATCACAGATTCACATGGCTTATGTGATGGGGGAAGGAAAACTTAAAAGGTGATTCCTTTTTAAGAGAGAATCTGATTTATTGCACATAATGTTTAAGGAAAGATCTGAAAATCCACAAGTAATGAATGTTGTCATCTTTCTCTTGTAAATCATTAATTTATGGGTAAGCACAACTTAGGAGAAAATCTAATTTTCCCCATTATTAATTAATTAGATATGAATAGATAGTTATAGCATGAAATGACATCCACAGCTGGTATATCCATCTTCCCCAACCAACATTCACGGTGGCGGCTTTGGGGGAGCGAAGTGTTCGACAAAATAGGGTCCCAAATTTTAAGAGGCTCCCAAAAAAATTTTGCTATCTAATACACAGCATTACTGTAACATCCCACATCGTCTAGGGAAGTGATCCTTAAATGTATATTCTCATCCCTAACTAGCACAAGGTTTTTTGAGAGCTCAGCGAGAAGGGGGCCAGAGCACTCTTAGGATGGGTGACCCACTGGGAAGTTGTTTGTGAGTTCCCAGAAACAAAACCGTGAGGGAATGGTAAGCTCAAAGTGGACAATATTGTGCTACGGATAGTGAAGCGGGCCCGGGCCGGGATGTGAAAATTGGTATCAGAGCCAATCTCTGGCCGGAAGTGTGCCGACGAGGACGTCGGGCCCCTAAGGGGGCTGGATTGTAACATCCCACATCGCCCAGGGGAGTGATCCTTAAATGTATATTCTCATCCCTACCTAGCACGAGGCCTTTTGGGAGTTCACTGGCTTCGGGTTCCGTAGGAACTCCGAAGTTAAGCGAGAAGGGGGCCAGAGCACTCCTAGGATGGGTGACCCATTGGGAAGTTGTTTGTGAGTTCCTAGAAACAAAACCGTGAGGGAATGGTAAGCCCAAAAAAAAAGAAAGAATTTCAAGTGGGACTTACAATTATCGCTTTTCTAATTTTCCCACTTTTCTTCCAAAAAAAAAAAAAAAAACTATCCCACCGTTCTGATTTTTCTAGCAATCTAATGATACTTTAGTGCCACTCAGAACTACAGTCTGACGATATTCATCTTCGCTTACAAGTGAGAGGTCTTAGGTTCGAATCTCGTGAATGACGAATTCAATACCAAATTAGGCTACCCATTGTGTGACTTAGCCAAACTTTCTCTCACTACTACAATACAGGCTATCACCGGCGGAGCTAAAACCGACAAGAAATCCAATTCTGTTGGAAATTTGGCAAAAATCCGACATAAAACAATGTAATGTAGAATTGGAATAGCGACACTAATGCTAGCGTCACGAAAAGGCTTCAGTGTTGGTTTGTACACTTAATTCGCCACTACTCAGCGTCAGTTAAAAGCGACACTGAAGCTGACGTCGGTTTAAAACGACGTATACTTCAACATTACGTCGGTTCAAAGCGACGTGAACCAGCAATGTAACTATATAATATCCAACCTAGTGTCGGTTTTATCCGACATCATGATAAAATAAACTAATAAAATATCCTTTAACCGACGTTAGATAACAATTAAATAAATAAAATATTCAAACTAGTAACGCTCTTAACCGACACCACCTTTGTTAATAATAATATTTTTTTTTGAAAATCTGCATTCGTTTTCAATTAATTGTAACTAAAAAAAATTATATAACCAAAATAATAAATTTAAATATAGGCCAAAACAAACATTAATAAAAATAATTAACAAGAAAAATAGTGCCAAAATATACAAATATTTTAAATCTAACATTCCACATAATATACAAAAACTCATCCGCATAACAAACACTAAATCCGACATCACAAACATAACATACAAAAACAAAAAGAATAGTAGGATCAAAGTGTCATATTTATCCGACAAGAAAGCGAACCAAATACACTACTCAACCAAATTTGAGCCTCAATGTGGCCCATATCCTTCTCTTCCTTGACATCCTTCTCTTCCTTGAGATCCTCCATCTGATCCAAAAATCCTTGCCAAGTCCACATCAAATCCAGCACACGCAAGCATTCGAGAAAACTCCCTAGGTGGAACTTCAGGACAAAATCCACCAAGAGCAGCCATCTTGGGTCGATATACTGGCACTAGATAAGAAGGCTGCTGCATGTATGACATGGGAGGCTGCTGCATATATGGCATGAGAGGCTGTTGCATATATGGCATGGGTTGCATAGGCATCGAATACATAGGATTTGGAGATTGTTGATTATGGCTAACATACGGATATACAGGGGAAGGCTGACTTTGGCTCGACTGTTGAGGAGGAGGAGGCTGACTCTGGCCTAACTGTTGGGTTCCCGGTCTATTCGGTGGTTGCGGCCGAAATCTTTGCAGTAACATCGCAAACAACTTATTATGTCGCTGCTCTGATTGTTCAATCTTAAGCTTTAGGTCCGCCAACCGTTTATTATTATTTTCTTCCCTCATTCTCAACTCATTATTTTGAGTCATCAGCATTGCCATTGAACTCTTAGATGACCTCCTAGAGGAATTTGATGTAGAAGATGAAGAAGATGCATAGGACACCATATCAGGAGTCACCCCATGACCATATCCTCTAACTCTATTATGAGTCTCAGGACCCATTGTATCAACATAAACTCGGGTCCTAAGTTCTTCATTATCCTCTTGGCCCAACTCAATCAAAGTTTGCAGACTGCTCTCCATTGTTGCCTTGCATTACAATTTTTAAAAATAAAAATTCAAACAATCGTAAAACAGATAAATAAGCTATAGATAATAAAAATTAATAACAACGAAATACTAACATGGAAAAATTAATTACCCCTGTATGCTTTGATGTTTCATCAATCCAAGTTTTATCTTTTCATGTATGACATTCACGAAAAAAGGTTACATGATCTACCTCTTTCCCATGCTTCTTCCGCTTTATCAAAAATAAAATTTCATACAAACAATTTTAAGCAAACCTCATATTAAAAATAAAATTTCTAACAACTATAGATTATTTAAAACTAGTAACATTTCTTCAAAATGTACAATCCATACAAATTCTTGCTGCACTCTTGCAAAAGATTTGGTTCCAGTAGTATGGTTCATTGTTTTCATTTGCCTATTAATCTTATTTTTTTCAGCAACCTCCTGAATAAAAAAACAGAAATGGTTTAGACAAATTTAAAGTGATAACGAAATACCCTTGTTTTTTCTCTATTCCAGTAAGCCACCAATGCAACCCACTGTGCAGGTTTCACTTTGGGAGGAGGGTGGCTGCGCACCTTCGCTGCTCTGTTAGTATAAAACTTTTTTAAACTTATTTCTAACCTCTTTGTGCGCATGCTCCGCAACCTTAAGCGTCATATGGCGGATCATAGGCATTTTTACTATATCTGCATCTTCAAAAAAATATTTCCCTACATCCATAAAAAAAAAAAAAAAAAATCAAGCAAATGAATTATTATTACAGTCATTGACTTGTTCTTCTATTTTCAAGTAAAAATAAAAATATCTATACCTTTATTCTATTACAGAAAACTTCCTTATCTTCTTCCTTAATCTTACGCCAATCACTCACCAACGGGAGATTTCTGTGGTCTCTAACCTCCCCTGCTACATATTTTGCAAAAGCACTAGAATTATCACTAATGCATTTTTCCGGAAGAATCAAAAGAACAAAGCTATTTCATCCATTTGGAAATTGAGGATCCGCGTCTCCGTTGAGTTGTTCCTTATTAATACAAAAAAAAAAAAAAAAAAACAATTAAAAACCAGGAAAGCAATGTAAATTTTCAGTTTAAGCATAATATAAGTTTAAACACAAAACAAAAACTGAATTTAATAATAATTCAAAAAAGGACCGGCTTTGAACTCCTTCTCTTCCAAATGAAGTTCGTTAGAACGTTGATCTTCACTAGAATTATCCATAGCAAAAGTTAGTGGAAGGAGCAGAAGTATGACAGAAATAGGGGAAAGAGTAAGGCTGAAATGGGAGAAGGAGAAGGAGTAAACGAGACAGAAATGGAAGCATGGAAGTAATGGGAAATAAGGGGTTTTAAATATGGATAAAAACTTAGCGTCGGTTAACACCGACAGTAGCTGTCATTGGCGTCGAAATATGAACACGTTACGTCGGTCAAAACCGACACCATCTCTGACAAACTGACATAATTGTCAGTGGCGTCGGAATATTTGAACTTTGCGTCGGTTCAAACCGACACTAGCTCTGACACGACCTAGATACACGTAGCCTGACATATTTTTGACTGAAAGGCCGTGGCATCGAAATAGGGACAGCTTTGCGTCGGTTTAAACCGACGTGACCCTGACAGACTTGACACACGTAGCAGGCCACCTCGAAATTGGACAGGTTTGCGTAGGTAAAAACCGACGTGAGGCTGACATGTCAGATGTGGCGTCGAAATAATCTGAGGTTGTGTCGGTTAAAACCGACGCCAACTCTGACATTGACTGAAAAAACTCTTCCAAACCATTTACCCGTGCAAAAAAGCCGGGAAAATTCCCGCCCAAAATATTTCAATTAAACTGACACGGATGACGTATGCCGTCGGCTAAAAGCGACAGGAAACAGGCAAAAAAAAAAAAAAAAGTTTAACCCAAAGTTAAAAAATAAGCAGTTACGTTATCTCATATAATATTTTAATAAATAAAATTTAACTTATATATAATACTTAATAAAAAACAGAAATATAATTTTATGATAAGATATCATCACACACAAATTGAAACATGGTCTAATTAATACATAAAATAATTAATATATTTATTCCCTGTCATCATCTGTTAGCTCGTTGTCGGCATTGGCATGATTAACGAACTCGGTAGGCAACGGTAATGATTCAAGAAAATGAGTCTCTTCCACGCCAACCCTTGTATGGAAATTTTCATTATCAAGAATTCAATCATCCAAGTTAGGTATGGCATAATCATCAATTGCATCACTATCCTCTAATACGCCAAACAAATCTCTCGGCTAGGTTCGAACAACTACGTGCCAATCTTTTTCAATTGTATCCTCCACGTAAAATGCTTGTATTGCTTGTGATGCTAATATGAAATGGTCCTCTTTAAATCCCAATTGATTGAAATTCACCATAGTAAATCCATATTGATCGGTCTTCATTCCTCGTGGACTTTCACTATTAACCCATTCACAATAACATCACAGCTCGACCCCTATCTCCTGCCTCAGTAAGACCACAATATTTAACCTCGAACATATCTACAACTCTGCCATAACAATTCACTTGCCCAATTGCTCCAGGAACATTTGCAGGTATAAAGACACCACAATTTTGATTATTATGCTTATCATCCACAGATTTTATACGAAATCTAAACCCATGAACAATGTGACTTTTATATCTACTCACAACCCTACTAGGATAATTAGCTAGCCAATGCAAGTCTAGAGATATCAACGTGTCATTAGCATGACATCTTGAATTCATCTGTATGAAGATAAAAATTGACATAATAACTATAAACATGTTATAATTAAAATGCAAAACAATAAATAAATAATGTGATTGTTATATCAACTCACATGTTGCTTGAACCATTCTAGAAATTCTTTCTTGCTTAGCTCCTTAATTTGTCACATAGTTAACATTTCTCGACGATGTTTAGTTTTCAAGAATTCCTCATGTTGCCTAGACAATTATGTCCAAATTTAGATAATTAATTTTTCAAAGTTAAGAAAACCAATAAAACATTAAGATGCATGATTAAACGTTCTTACCTTCTAAATGGGCTAACTTCATCACAATTATTTAGAATGTATTTATGGCACTGATCAAGAACATTTAGATCGAGCTCCATATTTTCTCCTGAACCCATATAACGTCATTTCGAGTCAAAAATTGATAACCCACTATATACTCCACGTCCAATACCATCTTCATTTCGTCCTCTACAGGTATGATGAGACTCAATGTCTATAAGATACATGGAACAGAAAGACAAGCACTCATCCACCAAATATGCTTTAGCAATAGAACCTTCAGGACGACCCTTATTACGAACATAGCGCTTCAGTGTTTGCAAATACCTACAATTATAAAACAAAATACAAATTATTATAATTATTAATTAAAGTTATGACTACAATTGTAAAAAATTTATAAAAATTTATTCATTACCGTTCAATTGGATACATCCATCTATATTGAACAGGCCCTGCAAGAGCTGCTTCATCTGCCAAGTGAACTGGGAGGTGCACCATCTATACTGATATAGTCTTACAAATGCTTCCAATTTCTTAAACTCCTTACAACCTGGCCACAAATCTTTATCTGCCTCTTCAAGCAACCTAAAAAAAGTCTCCACCTCTTCTGGACGCCCTTCCCCAATAGGGGGTTCAGTAGATGGCCCAACACCTTCTTCTGTTAATGGTTGGACAAATACATCATTAAGAAAATCATGCATGCCAATCACCTCATCTCCTGTTTCTTCTTCTCCAATTGCCACATTTTGCTCTCCAATGTTTTGCTCGCCATTATGTCGCCAGCAAGCGTTTTTATAATCTTTATCCTTATCATACAATATAAGATGTTCAACAATAGTGTTCCTAACAAAAGTATATCGATTACAACATCTTTTGCAAGGACATCTAAGCTTATCAGGACCAACACCATTTGCAACTGCTTGATCCAAAAACAAATTAATTCCAGCTGTATACGCTTCAAAATTTCGGGGTATCGTCAACCAACTCTTGTCCATGTTTTACCACTTTGCGAGGGCAAAATATTATGTTGACACTAAAATGCCTACAATCTTTCAATCCCCATCATGTAGACATAACTATTAGAATTTTCAATTTCTATCTTTCAACCCTCGAACTTTATCACGATTGCAATCTTTTAATTTCCAACACCTATTATAGTAAAAACAAATTAAAATAACAACAAAAAGTTATCAAAATTATGCTCATCTAATCCATTCTAGTAAATAACAACCAAAAGTTATCAAAGTTATCAAAATAACAACAAAAACAAATTAAAATAACAATTAGAGTGCAAAACAAATTAATTTAACATAATACATTCTTATATTACTAAATATTAAAAGTTTATATTATAATTAATATTGTTAATTTCACATAAATACTTATAAATATTATTCATTTCCATTTTCTCATAACAATTCAAGTGACAAAATTAATTAATTCGACTAAATATTTATTAATTTAACAAAAATAGTAGAAATTTATCTAAGTACTTAAACTAGAACTTTTAAATAAATAAACTTGTGTATTATACAATTTAAAAATTAAAGAATTTAGTGATAGAAACCTGGATTATGGAAGAATTCCGTCGTCGATCAATTCTTTATGTACTCAACCAGCTCAAATAAATTCCCTACAAAAATAAATTGTAAATAAAAATTAAACATAAAAGGAGAAAATAAAAATATTAGAAGTAAGAAAAACTTACTGTTGTGAAGAAGGAACAAATGAAGTAGGAAGAACAAATAAAAAAGGTGCAAGAGAGAATACACGGGGAGGGTTTGTGAATTGTAAGAACAAATAAGAAAAATGCAAGAGAGGAAGAAGAAAACACGGGGGAGAGTCTATCGCTTACAACCGACACTGGGTTTCAAAATATTTAAAAAAACTAAAATCTATGTTGCTCAAAACTGATGCAGGCTTTAAAGCGACACTGTCTTATTTAAAGCGACACTAGTATTTAAAAATTATTAATGTGTGTCGGTTATAAGCAACATTAAATGTTTACGTCGGTTTAAAAGTGACATAGACATTTTATGACGCTTATAAGCGACAGTAAATCCGTTGTCATGTTCAGTCAGTGTCGCAACTGTCTTGTCCGTCACTATATTATATTAAACCGACACCACTCACTGACACTATAAGGCCCTTTTGTAGTAGTGTCTCCCCTAGTATAAAAATATCGATGTACTAAAAAAATGATACTTTAGTGGGCTTTACAACAATTACAAGTCATACTTGCAATTAACCATGTTGCAGGAAAGATTAAATGGGCTTGCTTTGATATCGATTGATTATGAATATTTAATTGATGATTTTGTAACAAAGAATGCACGAAGAACCATTTTAAGTGAAACTTCAATGTTAGACTTTTTGAAGCTTTTACTCATTCGGTTTCTAAAGATTGAACCGATTGTTGATTATTTAGTAATATGTAATTTTTGTAGCTTTCTTTACATTTAATGATATCTAGAAAATGATAATTAGTGTAAATTTTGAAGTTTCTTTCAGTTTTAGTTTTTGCTTTTTAGCATCATCAATACATTGTTCAACTTGTCTTAAGATTGGCTCCCTTTATAAATTTTGTACAAGGCCCCCGAAATTTCAGGCACGGCCTTGAACATTCATACACAAAAGTGTGTAGTAATAAGAAGAATTTAGCGTCTAGAAATGCACTACAAAACATAATCTAATGTTTTCTAGTTTTTGTAGCAAATTCAGCCTCGTTAACAAATCCAAATCATTTCATCCAAATGGAGCCTTATCATAATGCAAACTTCTTTGAAACTTATTTAAACCAGAGATGGTTTATACATTTGTAAGAGTTTTTATGCAGATTATGACCTAATTAATGGCAAAGATGGTTTGAATATTTCACTGCAGAAATTTTTAGCTAATTAAGATGGATTAAGATATTTTATTTGTTCATGGTTATGCAGTTGCAGCTGTACATCAGTTCGAGCCACAACATCTCAGTGATATTCAAATCATGACAAATCGACATGAAAAAGTTCAGGAAAACAGTCACACATATGTATGTTCAATTCAAGGGAGGTTGAAATTTTATGAAATTTTTAGTATAATAATTGCTAATGATTAGCACAATTCATGGATTTGTAACACAATCTTGGGGTCCAAAACGCAATGTCTTTCTGTTAAGATCATATATGAAATGGTAATTTTGTTGCTGGTATGCACCTATGGTGATTACACCTTCTCCATCACTTTCCGGTATCATTGCCAAGAGAAAATACTCAATTTTCCTTTGATCGATTTTCACGACAAATGCACTCGGAGGCTGCACCACTAGATCGGCACCTACCAAATGGAATGTGATTGTTGGAAGATCGATTGGCATATCCTTGCCTTCCTCCTTTTGGTCTTTGGAAGCACAAATCGAACTCTTCCGCTATGCGGATCCTCGTTATGCCTCTCATCCTAGAGAAGCGATTTACCAGTGCTCAGTGCTTGTTCCAAGATTTCGTATGCTGGTTTAATGTTATCCACGAGTAAGGAGCTCCTGAGTCAATTATGGTCCCCCCCCACGGGACCTTTTCCTAAGAAAGGTTTCGGGTGGAATTCGCAAAGGTGTGCCTCCAACACTAATGCCTGTCATGTTTATAAAAGTAAGCAACAATTAGACCAATAAGTGAGGCAGGATTATGGTACATTCCGTATTGCGAAAGTACGGACTAGTTGGTATATCTTTACCAAATCGGAGATATGTAGTGTGACTGTGATCGTTAGGGGCAAGTTTTTGGAGGCAATATGAGAACCTGCCTGTGCTGTAGAGCCTAACTGCGTGACAAGGGATCGAGGCGACCATCCTAACTCTAATATACCCGGCCGCAACATTACCTCCCTCCTTGCCCCAATGATCCATACCTGTCTGTTTAGTACCACATCCAAAAACAATGTTTGGAATCTTCTTTTTGGAACCTTGGGTCTGAATCAAATGTAAAGATTTCTAATGCAAACTCACCTTCAGAACTGCCACCACTACCGTACTCTTCATGGTACGAGCAAAAGTTTCCATGGCATATTCCACGATGGCAAAGGGGGTGGCTACCACATGCAATTCTCCGATAAGAAGAGGATTATGAATTATTAAAAATTGGCTGTCTTCACACAAAGCAATGGTGTCCTGGATCGTTACACCCTTGGCATTGGATCCATGTAAGGTCGCTTCCCGTGTCCATGAGAAGAAAGTAAGATATGGGTGATGACTTCTTGAATGTGCCTATGCTTAGTTTGGCAATGTATGTAGTTTCCAGTTGATGGTCAACTATTTGACGCACAACATTGGAAGAATAATTGTGCTTGGCGGCTTGCAAACCTTGGCGGAAGTAGTTGGCGCGCGCTTTGGCGAGGAGAATGAGTTTTCGAGTTCTTTCTGATTGTGTGAGGTTGGGTTGGTAGAAGGGTGATTCGGGGGAATCGTGGTGGATTAGCTTAATGCTCAACCCTTGTTTTGCCATGGTCACTCTAGGTAGTGATAGAGTTGATGATAGGATGTACAGAAAGAGACATGTGATTGTCTTAGCCATATGGAAATTCGAAGAAATTATATGTTGAGCAATCTTTTGCTTATGGAACTTAAACGCTGATTAGATTGATTGTTATATATATTGAGGGGGCAAAATCACTTTAAGGTGCTTTATTAATAACAAAATCAGGCTTTAAGGTGATTTATTTGTATATCTACCTAGATAGCCTTCATTTAAGATAAAATCTGGTTGGAATGTAAAACAAGATTTAAAATTATGTTGTAATTAAGTTATGTTCCTAATTGATTTACTTTTAGGAAATTGTGATTAGTACTCCAAAAATCTAATTGTACACTCTAAACTTTTTGTATTTAGAAAGAAAAATACTCTTATGAAGAGTGCATAATTAGATTTTGGAGTGACAATAATATTTTGCTGTCAAAAAGGGGAAGCAAGCAAAATAATATGTACAGTACTCTATGGAACTCCACTCTAAAGAAACTCTTTATTTTTATATATAAGAAGTACAATTTCACTCATAAAAATTATTAACATCAACACAAACATGTTTATATATGCAGCAGTTGCCTGATACAGTAAGTTTCATCATAAAATCAATTGGCAATATGTAGAGTAGAGAGTAATCAAACTTATTATAAGCCCAAGCAAAGTCCATTCTCTTATCAATGTGAGATTCACTCTCTACAATTACATTAAGGTGACTAACTAGCCTTTTTTGCACTCATCTTTTTATTCATCTGCTTTACAAACTGAATAATTTCTAATTTATTTCTGCGCTAACAAGACGAGTGGATGAAGCTAAAGTAGGAGTGTTAACCCCAGCTGCCGGAATAGATGCAGACCCTGGAATTCCGAAATGTCGTCAAAATAGTTGGTTTTCTCAGCTTAAGTGACAAGTCCTCATATCCAAAGTACGGTTTGGCCACAAATTCTTTCCTTACGTTCCCTTGGACTTTCAGAACACAAGTAGCCTGGGATTTTTCATAGCTAGCCAAACTTTTAGTTTTATCCTTCTCTAGTATTCCTTGTGCATCCATTCTCAAGGGATCATAAATTGCTTTGTTGATGTCAACCAGCAATTCTGTTGGGGAGTCATATGCATTTGTAGAATTGAAAAACATATGAAAGGCTTTGAGGCAGGAGAGATGGAGTTTTTTGCATGCCTTTGGCATATCATCACCATTGATGCCATTAATCACCAGAGCCTGTTCTAGAAACTCTTGTGGAATTTTTCAGGACGACGGGCCGAAGGCCCACTCCAACAACACCGATACTGTCCCCACTTAACTACCTGCACAATCCTTAGGTGTGGGGTTTTATCACAAAAGGCCTCGGTGTTAGTTAGAGAGGGGTATTTCTATTTAAACTATTTTCTCTTTGGCCCTCTAGCCGATGTGGGACAACAATGAGTTCCAACACTCCCCCGCACGTGAGACCCCATTTTTGTGGGTCACACGTGGAGAGCCATATCGGCAACCACGTGGAGCCATGTCGGGACTCACCCATCGCGCGGGGCCAAACGGAGACCCACCCAATCACGTGGCAATACGGGGCCACCTTTTGGTATCAGAGCGGGTTTCGACCTGGCTATTCCTCTAAACCAAAAATACCAATCACAAAGCGTGGTCTTGAAACAAGAGACTCACCTTAAACCCTAGAACCAAACCATAATCTTTGTTCTTGCCGCTCCAATGGCTGAACAACAAGCCGTGCTCTCTACTGTAACTTCAGTTCCTACGTCAAAAAACTCCTCCAATATGGCTCTGCTGTTCGAATTCAAGGTTGCAGGAGGCTTGGGACCTAGGCTTGCAACGCTGGCTTCCAATGAGGCCTGCAACACTAACCTCCAGCAAACTGGACTTACTGTGCCTAGGGCCCCAAATCAAGTTGGGCAGCCAACAAGGGGTGCTGGCACTGGCTCGGACTTCAACAGCAAACTGGGCATGGGCTCATCTGAGCCCACCGGTGGAAAACCATAAGGAAACATACCATGTGCCAGCCAATCTGGGTCCGCAGTTATCCTTTTTAAACTTGATTGCTTCCCAAGTGCAATCCGACGATCCAAGTAACATGGGAAAAGCCTTAATTGCCTCTGCTGATCTTGATACAGGTTGGATCATTGAGATAGTATTGTCACTGTTAATGGAGGTATGGCCCAGGTTACAGGGGCGGGTTCGATAGCACTCACTCCTACTCTCTCCTTACATAGCTGCTTACTTGTTCCCGCACTTTCTAGCCACTTATTATCTGTGGGACAAGTTACTGAGCAATTAAATTGTGTTGTGCAAATGTTTCCGTTTTTTTGTTTACTTTAAGATATTCAGACTCAAGAAATCATTAGGCATGGTACTAAGAGGAGAGGGTTGTACTATGTTGATGATGTTATACAAGGTCGTGATAGTGGAAAGTTGAAGACTATTCAGTTGTGGCATCGTCGTCTTGGTCATGCTTCCTTAGGTTATTTGCGAAAATTACTTCCGTCATTGTTTGGTAATATTTCATATTCTTCGTCAAAGTGTAATGTTTGCACATTAGCCAAAAGTCATCGAGCTTCTTATTCCCCGAGTTTGCATACAAGAACAATTCCGTTTGAGTTAATTCATTCTGATGTATGGGGGCCATCTCTGGTTACTACTCAACATGGTGTGCGTTGGTTTGTAACATTTGTTGATGACTGCACTAGGATGACTTGGTTGTACCTCATGAAGAATAAAAGTGATGTGGGTGACATCTTCAAAGCATTTTATCACATGATCTATACTCAGTATTCACTCCATGTTAAAGTGCTTCGGTCAGACAACAGTGGTGAGTATCTTAATCAGATATTTCTCAGTTTTTTCACTGAAAAAGGCATTCTTCAAGAAACTACGCATTCTCAGACCCCATAACAAAATGGAGTTGCCGAATGAAAAAATTAGCACATCCTTGAGATTACCTGTGCCCTTCTTATTGGTAGTTGTGCACCCAAGACATATTGGGCTGATGTAGTCACTTATGCTATTTATATCATGAACCGAATGCCATCACGTGTTCTCTCTTTTAGAATTCATTTGGCGGTACTCACTGACCGTGTCTCGCTCCCTTCCACCTTTCACCTCGAACCGTGAATTTTTGGGTGTGTGGCTTATGTCTTCACAAAAATCAACGAAGCAAGCTTGATCCATGCGCAATACGGTGTGTTTTCATTGGTTTTAGTCCTCAACGAAAAGGATATAAATGTTATCATCTTTCTAGTAAACATGTCTATGTTACAATGGACGTGACCTTTTCCGAAGACGAACATTTTTTTCCCAGACATAACCTTCAGGGAGAGCTGATTGATGTCGAAGATTATGCATGGGTGGATGTTAGCACTCCTGTTGTCCTTGACAACCCATAAATGCATGACAGCCCACAAAGCTCAAATAGGCATGATAATCATGATGTCCTTGACAGTATCGATAGCTTCCAAACCCCAAAAAGGCGTGATGATTGTCTCAGGGCCGCAAATTGCAGCGGCCCACATGATGGTGATCATGATGGCAGCCCAAATGGGCATGGTAGCATCGTGCCATGCACCGAGTCGTGCACCGAGACAGCAAGTGGGCCTATGTGGCAGAAGGAACCTAGCCCACGTGATTTAGTTCAAAGTCTACAACAGCCCCCGCAACCTCCTCTAGTACAAACCATGATCCTATGGATATCCCCTCCGAGGTAAGTACTCATTTAGAGTCTGTTAAACCACTTTATGTATTGCCTCCAAGACAGAATCGAGGAAAACCACCAGACATATACTTTCCAGAAGGGAAAGTACGGTATTCAATTGCTAATTATGTCTCCACTCATCGACTCTCGCCGAAATACTGCGCATTTGTTCAACAAATGGAAACTATTAAAATTCCTACTAGAGTAGAAGAAGCCTTGAGAGATCCAAAGTGGACATAGGCGATACAAATTGAGATGGAGGCGTTACAGAAAAATAAGACATGGAGTGTGTGGTTACACTTCCCAAAGGAAAGAAATCAGTAGGGTGCAAGTGGATGTTCACTATTAAACATAAGGCAAATGGAACAATTGATAGATACAAGGCGAGGCTAGTGGCCAAAGGTTTTACCCAAACCTTTGGGGTTGATTATCAGGAAACTTTTGCTCCTGTTGCAAAGATGAATACCATTAGAGTTTTGTTATTTCTTGCTGCTGCGAACCGTGACTGGCCTCTAAGACAGTTTGATGTTAAAAATGTTTTTCTACATGGTAATTTAGAGGAAGAGGTGTACATAGATATTCCACCAAGTTATGGCGCTGCGAACTCCAGTGGGAAAGTATGTAGACTTCGGAAGGCACTATATGGCCTTAAACAGTCACCCAGAGCATGGTTTGGGTGGTTCACCTAGGCAATGAAGAAGTATGGGTATCGACAGGGCAACGTAGACCATACGTTGTTCATCAAACGCAACGATGGCAAAGTAACTCTGCTTATCATATATGTAGATGATATGATTGTCACAGGTGATGATACAATGGAAATCGAACGTCTGCAAGGGCATTTGTCTTCTGAGTTTGAGATGAAAGATCTTGGAGGACTTAAATACTTTTTGGGAATTGAAGTGGCTAGGTCTCAGGAAGGAGTATACTTATCTCAGAGAAAGTATATATTGGATCTTTTGTCTGAAACTGGTATGTTAGGGTATAAACCAGTAGATACACCTATTGTGCAGAATCATCATCTAGTAATTTATCAGGATCAAGTCCTAGTGAATAGGGAAAGCTATCAAAGATTGGTAGGGCGGTTGATTTATTTGTCGCTTACAAGGCCAGATATTGCTTACGCAGTAAGTGTGGTGAGTCAATTTATGCATGCTCCTAGTGAGGATTATATGGCAACAGTAATGCAGATTCTGAGTTACTTAAAAAGAGCTCCAGGAAAAGGGTTGATGTATAGAAAGCATGGGCATATGGAGGTGAAAGGGTATACCGATGCAGATTGGGCTGGAAATATCACTGATCGGCGGTCTACGTCGGGATACTTCACATTTGTAGCTGGTAATCTTGTGACATGGAGAAGTAAGAAGCAAAATGTGGTGGCAAGGTCTTTGGCCGAGGCTGAGTATAGAGGAATGGCACATGGTATTTGTGAGCTTCTATGGCTTCAGATTCTACTTACTAAGATAGGGTTTAAACCAAAAGGTTCTATGCTGTTGTACTGTGATAATCAAGCAGCTCGGGAGATAGCTAAAAATCCGGTGCAGCATGATAGAACCAAACATGTTTTATTAATCGATTTATGTGTATTTATTTATTTTTGTCAAAACATGTTTTATTAAAGACGGCTACTTTAAAAAAGCTCGTGAATTGACTTGGGTAACAGGTGTGGTTTTGGGTGTATTGACCACATCTTTTGGTGTAACTAGTTATTCCTTACCTCAGGACATAATTGAGGATGATTAGCCATACTGGGACTTAAACATGGCCCAGACTCCTACGGGAGGCAACAGTGGGGAATTTTCCGCAATGGGTGAAAGCCTGACGGAGCAATGTTGTGTGGAGGTAGAAGGCCTACAGGTCGTGAACTTCTTTTCCCGGAGAAGAAGCAATGACGGTATCTGGGGAATAGACGTTGATACCCGTGCCTACTTTACCGCAGCTACCATGATCATAGCCATCCCCACTGGAATAAAAATCTTTAGATCGCTACCATGTTGGGGGGGGGGGGTGGCTCGATATCCTGGGTCCCTAATGTAACAATCTAGTCATTCACAACTATTATAACAGGTACATTAATAATAACATATGGCAGTGTGATGGTCATAATAAAAAGTTTCTCCTCATATACCTGATAGCTTTGAATTTCCTTCAAAAGCTGTGTCAAAAGCATAAGTGAATTTGTAAGTGGATGACTTTGAGGGGACTTGAGGATCTCTATTCCTGGAGGTGTATCAAGCAGAAGAGCAGCTGTAAGAAGAATAGTCTGAGAAGCAATGAGCTTGTGGCTACTTGGAGGTACTCTACAATTGACAAAGGATGCCCATTTCTGCTCCATTCTGCTCCATTCTGCTTCCTTTAACTAGCTTACAAATGTTTGATACCACTAAATTCATTCGGCAAAGAGTAAAAGAAGAATAAGTAACACATTTTTTTTTTCACTTATGTCAACTAAATTGTTTTACCAAAAATCTGATTAGGTCCTGAAGATAACTCTTTATGTCATATCCATTTTGTTTGAAGAATTGCCAAGAAATGTCATCAACAAAATCTTTTAGAGCCTTGAATATAGTTTTTCCATGTCCATCCAATCCTTTTTCCTGCCATCTGTACGATGTACACATTTAATTAGTTAAAAATAATAACATGAGTTATTTTAAATTTCTATATGTGGATTATATATGACTTCTGTCATTGAACATGCATGTGAGATTCAACACATAACCCCGCACACACAATAATCATATGTTAATATATTGTACCTCTCGACGGCATCGGCAAGAGCTTCCAATTCATTCATCGAACCTTCCTTGTCAAAAAAAATCATCAGCAACTGTAACAAGGACTGCAGCTTTCACAACTGCGAGCCGTACATATGACAGGGAAGAATGTGATGCTGTTGAAGCAACTGCAAAATAACAGTACGCGGTTTTCTGTCGAGCAAACCCCATGTCAACAGGACCAATGTCCTTTGACCACCTGCATGATTAATTTTCACCCAAAACACAAAAAGAAAAAGAAAAAGGTTTTCATGGATAATTAATTCCAGTTAAAATTTTAAAAGATGGAAGTACTGTAGTGAAAGTATAGAGAGTGAGTACGAACCTTTCTAACTCCTTTAATTCATTTCTGAACATAGACTGCCGTAGTGTGTAATTCTCCATAGCAAGTTGTAGCAGCATGGCATTGCTTTGACTTGATAATCTGCAAGGTTTTAATAAATTAAACTGCTTAAACAGAGATTTTACTGTCTTGATCTGTTCAATTAATTAGTACTAATTTAATAGAATGTAAAAAAAGTCGTCGTTAGGTACATTTGGTTATATTGGTACGTTTGGTTATATCGATACGTTTGATTATATCGGTACGTTTGGTTACAACCGATAAGCCTTTTCCTATCCATGAACTAACCGGCTCTTTCCTATCAATGAACTTCCTGTGCTCCAGATGATCCAACCGAGCAAGCCATGGAATACTAATTTCATGCTTAATCTACTCAAGGGAGATAAGCAACAAAATTAATTAAGAGAGGATTAAATAACTAATTATAATG
The DNA here is from genome assembly GCA_024362995.1 of Heteromeles arbutifolia. NCBI lineage: Eukaryota > Viridiplantae > Streptophyta > Magnoliopsida > Rosales > Rosaceae > Heteromeles > Heteromeles arbutifolia. The sequence goes on from JANCRC010000007.1 coordinate 6,387,439, forward strand.
ATTGAACATATATTCTTATTTTTGCAATTTTTTATTTTATAAAATTTCCTTAACATGGGCTTGCCTTCACATACTTCGATATTCAGCATGGCATGATTCCCACCCCCCTCTCCCTCCGCTGGCGGCTCGTCCTGTTTTGTTTTTTGACTATGTTGGCTTGCCTAGCTTCCGCTTCTCAAATTCATGCACATCTCGGCATACAGGTTTGTCTAACTTTCTTGTTTATTTTTTTCCTAACCCTGTGGTGTTGTTCAACTTGTTTAGCCGTTTAAACCTTTTAGGTTTGGCTTTAGAGGAGTTAGGTTTTATCTTGTCCCCCTTCCTCCTGTATCTTCTTTGTTTTCGTTTTTAGAGGTATAAGGTTTATATTCCCTCTTCTTTTCAATGTTCTTTTTCTTTTTTATTCTTTCTTGATTTATGAGGGGTAAGGTTTAACTTTTTTTTTTTGTTATTAATAAAATTTCTCTTGTGCCGCAAGTGTTTTCTAAAACAAGAAAATTATATTTATTTTGAATATTATATATATATATACACATACACACACATATATATACACCTGATCCTGCAAGTCATTCATACTAGTAGGCCCAACCAGATTCTTAGAATCTTTTATTGTTTCCTTTTCTAGTATTCTTTTACAGAATCCCTTAACATCCTTGAGCTCACTTTCTCTTGTAAAGGTCTCATCAGTTGCCCTGTATACATTATACATGGCACTCAGAAAATTTTTTTGGTGCTCTTCTATAAACACCATTATATCTTCATCATGGAGGAACCAGCAGAACTTCCCTGCAAATATTAACAAATTTTGTAAACTAATAAAGAAACTGATTTTATTTTGACAATCGATATAATATTTACAAAATTTTACATCCTCAGAGTGTCACAATAGAGTTACAACATCGTAACGAGACTAGCAACAATTAGATATGAAAGTCATCACAAATAAATATAATTTGAAAGCATGTATCAATCAACAATTAAGCATTAATTAATCCTTACGAGAAGATACTGTATAACTGTGACACGCCACGATCTCGATATTTCCCGAATACCAAGGAAGGTACGTGCTGGCCGACACCCGAAAGTGACGCAAGCCATTTAGAATGCATGAGAACAAGGAATTAATAGGACTTAAGAATTTAATGGTAATTAATATGCATTTAAGGAACGTGTTCAGAGCATATAACTAACTAGAACACTACAAGAAATAATATAAAATTGAATGAACAAGGGAGTGGGTCCTACACCGAGAGGACTCGAAGATGCCGATGCGGAAGTGCCTTGACGCCGGGATTGTATGCCTCGATTCTAAATCCTGAAAGGGGCGCAAAACAAACACGAGTGGACCAAATTGATATATATATATATATATATATATATAATACTAAAACAGTTATCAACATACTAACCCCCAGGTTTTATGAAAACTAATAGCATAATCTGTAATAGGTTTTCCGAAACCCTAGAATGCCATAAAACCTTTCATAAAACATAACTCGTATAAAGTGTGCGACTAGTGGTATCAGTATCAGTATTTCTTCATACGCACAGAACAGTGCCCTACACACGCCCGCCCGAAGGCAATATAAACATCATCCTCCATATGCACAGAACAGTGCCCTACACACGCCGCCCGAAGGCAATATAAGTATCATCTTCATATGCACAGAGCAGTGCCCTACACACGCCCGCCCGAAGGCAATATAGTAACCATTAGATACACACAAAACCATTAAACATATATATATATATATATATATATCTCAAAATCAACTTCATAGTATAAAGTCATCCATCATCTATACTGTAAAGAGGTGTTCAAAATCATGTTCTAAATATTATATTGTCATCCATCAGATATCCTATAAAGAACATGGGTTTTAATAGAAACTATGATATTCCAAAATAAGCTCAGTATAGCATGATAATCAATTTCTCATAAAACGTTCACAAACGTATTCAGTAAATCATGTTTTTCATGTATGCATTTCTATTATTAAAACATGCATTTTTAGAAGGGGTCAACTCACAGATACTCCGCTGTCGAAGAGCCACATAACTAGCGAAGACGGAAACGCCACAAATACCCTAATCACATAAAGGGTACAATTAATAAAACTATACTCAAAAGATTTAATTTGAGAAAACGGACGTCAAAAATGGATTCAGGACGTCGAATTACCTTAAGAAGGGTCCCGATTAAATTTCCAAAAAGTCAACAAAAGTCAACATGGGAATATTCCAGGAATATTCTCTAACGGAATATTCCTGACGGTCCTGACGGACGGAATATTGCATCTAAGTCAAAGGGTTATTGGGTTAGGTCAGCTGGGCTTGGTTTCCAAGGCCTAAAGGCTTGAGTTCTTAGGTTTCTGAGCTAAAGGGTTTGGGCTTGAAAACCCGACCGAAAAGCCCTTTGGGTTTAAACAAAAAATAAAAGAAATAAAAATAAAAGAAAAGGGTTTGGGTTTTAGGTTTTATCGGGCCAAAGCCCAATGTTGGTCACTGCTCGAAGGGCCTGGGTTTGGTGGGTAACCGGACCTCAAGAAGAAAAAGGCCGGAATTTAGACAAATTTTAAACGTTCATAACTTTGTCAATACTCCACGAAATCAAGTGATTCAAAAACAAAAATCATAGTTCTCGAAGACACGAAGAGAATGGCACCTTACACGATGTCTAATTCATAGTGTTTTGGCTAGAAAACGCCTCGAAAGTCGCGGAGGTCGCCAGAAACTGGGTAAGATTCAAATGAATATAACTTCTTTAATACTCAACAAAATTGGGTGAAACAAAAAGGAAAGTTGTAGTACTCAGCAAGATGAAGAGATTGATACCTTGCACGCTAGCCAAATGGCCATGGTTTGGCAAAAAATTGGCTCAAAAGTGGTGGTCTGCTTCTGAGTTCGTGTATAGGCTTCATGGTTCGACTTCCAAGATGTCAAGACTATGGTTGTGTTCATAGTGACGAGATAAAGACGATGGTGATGTCGAAATTGTGATTTGATGATGATTTTAGGATATGGGTTATGGGTGTAGCACGGTGAAGGAGAAGAAAAAAGAGAGATAATTGTGAGTTTTTGGGGGAGTGTTAAGATCTTGCTCTACGTCTTCCTTGATTACACAGAGATAACACTAACAGAATTCATATCATTTCATAACTGCCTTTTCTCTTACAACTCACCGCTATATAGCCAATCTTATCTAATCCAACTAACTAATACAACCTCTTGTACACCTGTCACCATCCTATTGTGCCACCTAGAATGGTATCCTAACAATACCCCCCCTTAAAACCCAACATACACATGGAAAACACAGAACAACAACTCAGCATTAGAATTGCAAAACAAAACAGAAACTTGATCTTCAAAGATTGACAATTTTTTGAAACTTCAGCTTCAAGTTATGGTACAGTTCCTACGTAGCATTTTCCCGAGATGGTTTTGCCATTGAACTAAAACTTCTATGGCAGTAGTATTGCCTTTTTTAATCATTCTTCTTTCCAAAATTGCAATAGGGACATCTTGCAATATTCCACTTTCTGTAATCACAGGTAAAGGAACTGTGGTTTGCACTTGTGACCCCACATGCTTCTTCAAACAAGATGCATGGAACACAGGGTGCAATTTCGAGGTTTCAGGTAATTTCAACTTGTAAGCTACTGCACCAACTTTAGATAGAATTTGAAAAGGACCATAAAACCTGGGTTGCAGTTTGTGGAAAGTGTGTGAAGCCAAAGACTTAAGCTGATATGGTATCAGTCACAAATATACCCAACCCCCTTCTTTGAACACTCTCTCAGTCCTATGTTTATCTGCTTGAACTCGCATCCTGCACTGAGCTGCTTCCAAGTTCGTTTTAAGAAGGGCTAACATTCTATTCTTTTCTTGTAAAGCCTGGTCTAAGGAATCAACTCTTGTTGTACCTCTTTCATATGCATGAATGATTAGAAGAGGCTTGCCATATAACACTTAATATGGAGTCATTTTAGTATAACTGTGATAGCTAGTGTTATAGCTATATTCAGCCCAATGAAGCCAATTTGCCTATTTCTTAGGCCGTAAGCTGCAAAAGCATCGCAGATAGGTTTCAAAACATATGTTAAGGACTTCCGTTTGGCCATCAGTTTGTGGATGGTACCCTGAACTGAAACATAATCTTGACCCTTGAAGAGTGAAGAACTCTTTCCAAAATTTACTCATGAGAACTGGATCTCTGTCACTCACTATTGATTGTGGCATACCATGCAGCTTAAAAACATGATCAATGAATAACCGAGCTACTTCTGTAGCAGAATATGGGTGTGATAATGCCACAAAGTGTGCATATTTGGACAATCGATCGACCACTACCCAAATCACAAACTTACCCTTACAAGGAGGTAATCCCACAATGAAATCTATAGAAATATCTGCCCATACCTTGGTTGGTATTGGTAAAGGTTGTAATAGACTTGAAGGAGTTAATGTCTCATATTTGTTCCTTTGACAAACTACACAAGCTGCCACTCGTTCTTTAATGTCGTTTTTCATCCATTCCCAATAAAATGATCTGGACACTCGTTTGTAAGTTTTCAAAAATCCCTCATGGCCTGCAATGGAAGTCGAATGGTGCTCATTGAAGATTTTCTCCCTCCATTCACTGGTAGGACTAACCACAATCTTACCTTTATATTTAAGAAAGCCATTATCATACTGAAACTTAAGATTGGCAAGTGATGCTGAATTATCCTCCGTAGCAAGCATCGACTGTCTTTTTGAATTAATCCAATGATTATTCTCAAGGTGTCTCCGAAGGTCATCCATCCAACTAGAGTAGGGATAAGAGATGGCAGCTAATTGAACTTCTTCGAATGTCTACAGTGATGAAGAAGTAGTGTTGAGAGGAGATCGAGACAAGGCATCAGCAGCCTGATTATCTTTGCATTGCTTAAATTGGATCTCATAGTCAAATCCCAGTAACTTGGTGACCCATTTTTGTTGAAATTGAGTGTTAGCTCGGCCTTGAATGAAGTATTTTAAACTGTGATGCTCTGTTTGTATGATAAAATGGTTCCCCACCAAATAAGATTGCCATTTTTGTACTGCATGTAATATAGCTAGCATTTCTCTTTCATAGGCTGACACAACCTGATTGCGAGGACACAAGGCCTTACTAGTAAAAGCAATAGGCATACCGGCTTGTTGAAGCACTGCACTAATGCCGGTGCCGGCGGAAGCATCAGTTTTTATAATAAAAGGTTTGCTGAAATTAGGGAGAGCAAGCACTTGAGGAGACAACATGGCCCTTTTCAATGTCTTAAAAGCTTGAGTTGTGTCTGTGGTCTAATTAAAACTGTATTTCTTTGTCAAGGCTGTTAATGGACTAATGATCTTGCCAAACTGTGGAATGAATTTTCTATACTAACCTGTTAAGCCTAAGAATCTTCTCAAGGCCTTTACAGATGTTGAAACTGGCTAATTGGCAATTGCTTCTAGCTTACTTGGATCTGCAGCAGCCCCATGTTTTGACACGATATGCCTGAGATATTCCACTTGAGATTTCCCAAAAGCACAATTTGATTGCTTCACAAATAAGCTATGCTCCTTCAATATATCAAATACCATCTTCAAATGTTGTAAATGAGAACTCCAGGAAGAGCTATAGACTAAGATATCATCGAAGAAAACAAGGATGAATTTCCTTTAGCATGGTCAAAAATCTCATTCATAAGGCATTGAAATGTAGCTGGTGCATTAGTCAAACCAAATGGCATAACTAAAAACTCGTAATGGCCATCATGAGTCTTAAATGCTGTCTTTTCTACATCGTTAGGATGCATACGAATTTGGTGATAACCAGCTCTCAAGTCCAACTTTGAAAAGAATTGTGCACCAAACAGTTCATCAAGTAACTCATCAATAAGAGGAATAAGAAACTTATCTTTAATGGTAATGTCATTAAGGCCTCTTTAATCCATGCACATGGGCCAAGTTCCCTCTTTCTTCCTTACCAAGATCACTGGAGAAGAATAAGAACTGTTACTGGTTCTAATGAAACCAGATTGCAATAATTCCTTCACACATTTCTCAATTTCTGATTTCTCTACTGGACCATACCTAGAAGGCCGAGTGTTAGGAAGCTTGCTACCCTCCAACAATGGAATTCGATGATCTTGAAATCTGTGACGAGGCAGTGTAGTCGGAGTGCTGAAAATTATTCCATATTCTTCTAATAGCTGCTGTAGTTATTGTTGTTGAACTGCAGACAAGTGGTCTCCATGTTGGTCCTGTGGTGCAGGTTCTATATGGCGGATAGACATATCCATCAACTCAATATGACACAAAATAGCCCCCACTGTCGTTTCTTGCCGCACCATTTTGGACATTTGTAAGGCTGAGATCTCCTTTAATTGTTCCAAAGGTGATTCTGGACTAGCAATGCAATAAGTTGATGACCCTTTTGTGAACTTCATATATAGTTTCTCGAAATCCCACAAGATTGGCCCCAATGTCCTCAGCCATTGAACTCCCAACACTATATCACACCCTCCTAAATGAATGGCATATAAATCTGTTATGCACTCATAATCTTGAATCTTAATAGGAACTTGAGTTAATGTGCCCTGAGTAGACACCTTACCCCTATCAGCTATTTTAACATTGAAAGTATGCCCTGTATCTAATCTTCCCTTTAGTCTATTCATTAACCCAAAATCCACAAAATGGTGCAGGGGTACCAAATAAAGCACAAGCTGTAATCTCCAATTCTTCAGTCTCAAAGATTGCACGAACCCTATTTTCATCACATCAATCAACAGTAACTGTTTTTTCTCACAAGTATGACCCATAACATATTTCTCCCTACAATGATAGCAAAGACGATTTCTTTGACAATGATTTACTTCTTCAGGTGTCAATCTCCTTACATTATTGGGTTTTGCCCGATTCTCATAAATTGAAGTAGAATTAACAGTTTGCAAATGAGATCGAAAAGTAGGTTAAACAGAAGGAATCTTGGGAAAAGATTTCACCTTAAGGCTTGTGAGCTTTGCATCCAATTGTTGAGCAAAAGCAGAACTTCAAGCACATCTCTAGGTCTCAAAATCTTGACATCATGTCGTAGCTCTGGTTTGAGACCTCCTATAAAGCACGATTTGAGAAGTGCAGGACGGATATCCCTTGTTCGATTAGATAATCTTCGGAATTCCATCACATAATCACGCAAAGTTCCTGTCTATTTCAAATTGATCAAACTCTTTGCAGAATCATCCAACTCGGAATGACCAAATTCTTGGCAGAGAACCCTTATGAAATCATTCCAGTGTGGATAGTTTTCCAAGCACCTCGCCCATTGAAACCATTGAAGTGCATCTCCTTCTAAATGAAAGGACGCCATTTTCACTTTCTTGGACTCTTCGATATTAAAGAAATCGAAGTAATGGTCCGTCTTGTAAACCCACTCCATTGGATCGTCTGTTCCGTTGAATCTTGGAAAATCCATCTTCAAGAATGGAGGACAAGGATTTGGGTCAAGATTCAACCTTTCCTGACACTGGGGATCGGTGCGAGTGGCCTCGGACGACTCCCCTAAGGACCCTCCATTCAATCGTGCCGAGAGTGATTGCAACTGTAGCATTATCAATTCCTCGATCACTTTGAAATTCATCTGAAGCGATCGGAATTCCGTCTGATTTGATTGGAATTCTTCTTGAGACTTTTGGAATTCCTCGAACTTTCCTTCCAGGCTGGATACTCTTGACTCCATGGATTTACTCAAAGCTTTCCACGACATGCAACAATGAAGGATTGAGAGATCGAAACTACTGGCTCAATACCAATGTTAAGATCTTGCTCTACGTCTTCCTTGATTACACAGAGAGAACACTAACAAAATTCATATCATTTCATAACTGCCTCTTCTCTTACAACTCACCGCTATATAGCCAATCTTATCTAATCCAACTAACTAATACAGCCTCTTGTACACCTGTCACCATCCTATTGTGCCACCTAGAATGGTATCCTAACAGGGAGAGACATGGGAAGGGATGAAGAGAGATTGGGGCCGGGGGACACAAAGAAAGGGGTGGGCCACTCACCAATTAAGAACCAAAAACCATTTTAAAAGAAAAAGATCCCAAACAATTTTTAAAAATGGGGGTGAGGTTTTACAAACCGTGTAATCGGAGAAGTCGAAACGCAAGAGAATCTTTATATAGTTGTAGTGGCATGGCATGTTTTCCTTGCTCTTTGACTCTTCGCAGCCGATGTAACTTCTGCTTTTTAAAAATAAAATAAAAAATTTGAATCAACCAAATTAATAGTGCGCATATGTTGCGTAATGGTGAATATTAGGTCGTCACCTGTAAACTTGTCCCAGCATACTTGTTATCTCCGCCATGAAATGCTCTGCCAGTCCTAGCCTCTCAATCCGATTAACAAGACAAACCCTAAGAAGGTCTTCATCCATGGGGTAGATCGCAGGAACTGTACACGTATATCAGAGTTGTCCTACTCTTTGAGTTCGTGTGGTTAATTTGTCAATTTTTTTAACCAACTAAACTATTAATCACTTGCATGGTTAATTTGTTATTTTGTAAATTTTTTTTGATAAAAGTGTATATCAAAAATTCTACAATGATACAAAGTGCACGATAACTTAAACTTTTAAACATTAGATCTTAATTTTTATATTTTTAATAACAGTTTAACAGTTAAAACAAAAATATAGTATACTCAGACATATCTGTGTGTGTCAGTGTGTGTATATAATAAAGTCGTATGACATTTGTACAGGCGACAGCAGACTAAGCATCGTAGACCAACAATCACATCATAGGAAGAAATAAACGAAACAAAACAAAAACAAACATTATTGGGAAATTTGGGCAATAGATGGAGTTGAATTGCATGCATGTATGTCCTACGTACCTGAGAACCCACACCTCTGGACAATAGAATTCAATTTGGACAAAAACTCCTTGCGTCCTGTCTTCATAAAAGCATATGCAATAGCTGATGGGGATTGGATTAACAGCCCATCTTCCTCACTTTGGCATAATAGCAGAGTCTCATTGAGGTTAATATCATATGCTTCAGGCAAAGCTTCCAGGTATTGAATGAGTTATGGTGAATAGTACTGTTGCTGATCACCACTTTGCACCAAGCTGCCCCAACAAAAACTAGATTAAAGAAATTATAAAAACTAAAAACTATATATACCTATGCATTTGGAATATTTGTTCTCTTTTGGAAGACTTGTTCTACCAGTGCTGTTGAACCATGAGAAAAATGAACATGCAGTCCTTTGCTCTCTGCAAGTTCCACCATTGCTGGGAAAACAATCACAAACCACTCAAGAAAAGAATTATTTTGCTCTTCCAGTACTTCTCTGTACTTGCATGGATGAATGCCAGCCCTACACAATAAACATAAGAAAAAATTGCAACAACCAATTATTCCAACTGCATAAACGGGTATTTTCAAAAACAATAAAAACTTGATGGGTCTACGAAATCCAATAAAAACTTGAGGGATGATTTTCAAAAACAATAAATAAAAAATACAATACCCTCTATGATTTGTTTTTACAAATTTCGGTGAGATGTGGGTTTTTATCTCAAATTTCAGTCCATTGAAGTTGAAATTGATTGCGAAGTTGTCAGATGCATATTTCAGGCTGTTCGACTCCAACATGTTCATCAACAACATCACGACGGTGATATGCTTGGATGATTACCATTCCCTAGACAGGACAGGGATGAAGAAGAAATGAGTGACGACGCTAGACCCACAAGCTAACGACTTCGATCTTACGCTATTCCCAATAGCCTACTTGGTTTCAGTTTCATAAATAGTCAGCTTTAGCGTACCCGTTTTCAGTTTCATAAATAGTTAGTTTCAGAAATAGTGTACCCGTTTTCAGTTTCATAAATAGTGTACTCATGTTGAGTTTCATAAATAATCAGTTTTATAAATAGTGTACCCGTGTTGAGTTTCATAAATAGTCAGTTTAATAAATAGTGTACCCGTGTTGAGTTTCATAAATAGTTAGTTCCAATAATAGTTTAGTACTTGTGTTTAGCTAACTAGATTAAAGCATTTGTGACTTTTGCACGTCTTTTTTCTTCTTCGGCATTCGTTATTTTCATTCTCTTTTACTTTATTCAATATAAAAATTAAATTTTTTCTCCATTATTCTATACTTTCATTCTTCTTAAATTTATTCAATTTAAAAATCAAAAATAAAACCACAAAAGACGTTTTTCGATTAAAATAGAGAAAAGCAAACTATTTTCCTCTCCATATAAACGTGACAAATACGTTATTTTCAGTTACATGTGTGCATTTGTCATGTCATACTAATTCATAAAAAAAATATCAAGCTAGAGTGCCACACTAGCAATCAACTAGCATTGTTAACCTTCACTCACGAATTTAGATAACCTCAAAGTTAAATTAGCCTTGGATGTTAAACTTCTCTCCGCAGTGGGAGTATCTTTCTCCTCGTGAGATCCGCCGGTGTGCGTGTAAGATCTTTCCTTTCGTCCTTCTTCGTTTAGGGTGAGTGGGTATTCCCTTTGCTTAGCCAATTTCATTTGTTGAGCTTTTTGGGGCTGGTTGTGAATGTTCTTCTCAGTGTTGTTTCCTTGATTTGTTGGAGTTTCTTTGCTGGAGGTGTTGTGGTTTTTTGTGATTGCTATTTAGGTTTGTCTTATTGGTCTGATTGAAGCTGGTTTTAGTTGCTATTGTGTCTGATTGAGGCTTCTATTCGTAACCTTATCTTCGAGCCTCACTCGTTGCGACGTGTCTCTAGCTGTCAGACTCTGATATTAGGGGTTTTGTGGTTTTTTTGGGGGATCAAAAGTTATTGTTTACCCTGAGCTGATCTGAGTGGCTGTGCTCTATTTATTGACCCAGATCCTGTATTGGGGATCCTTTAATTCTCACCTACCCGAAAAGGCTAGGAAAGGAGAGGGAGTAAATTGTGGGAGTTGTTTTTCTGAATGTATCTAGGTTGGTGCGGTTGATTAATGCGAAAAATGGCAAGCCTTAGAAGTAAATTGCTTGGAAAAAGAAGTAGGTGGAGGACAATTACTCATTCTCTCCAGTTCTATTTGGGGGTAACTCACAAAAACATCCAACTACCTTCATTTATGGTAATCTTACTTGCCTTGGCTTGGCAAAAGGAATTACCTGCTGGGAACAAAAAGTACATCAGTTTTTCAAACCAATTACAAAGTTGTGTTCTCGGAGGTGCTATATCTGCTTACGGAGCTAGACTGAAGATGGAAAACAGAGGTATAGAGGAGCTGGTGATACAACTGGAGCAATCCATGGACCTCTCGATTATGGAGTCGGGAGTTAAATTGGTGGGCAAGGTATTGACAAGCAAGGTGGTTAACAGATGGGGAGTTAGGAATATTATCAAAGCGGCCTAGAAGGAGTATGGAGGGGTCGAAATTAAATGGGTCAAGGACAATATTTTTACGATATCAGTTAAGGATGAAAGTATGGCATCCAAACTGTTGGAACAAGCTCCATAGGCAGTGATGAAGAAGATCTTTTCAATCAAGCAATGGCCTTCGGATCTTGCTTTGGAGGAAATAGTGTTGGAAAATGTTCCTTTCTGGGTTCAGATCCGTGGAATCCCAATGTGCTTTGTGTCTCTACAGAACATCAAACGGCTAACTAAAGAGGTTGGGGAGTTTATAGCAATGGAGGACCCAGGTAAAGCTAGAGGTTTTCTGCGTGTTAGACTTCTTATTGACACAAATCAACCTCTTCTCAATGGTTGTTAGCTTCGGAGAGACCAGAATAAAGAAACTTGGGTGGAGTTTCGTTTTGAAAAGCTACAGGATTTTTGCTATCGGTGTGGACGGATAGGTCATGTCAATACTGAATGCACTTTTGAAGCGACGCATGGAGGGACAGTTGGGTATGGTGAATGGACTAAGGCACCGTCGGTTAGGGAGATTGTGGAGAGTGTGAGGTCTCTCAGTATTGGAAGGGGGGAACAACGAAATGCTGGTATGGTGAGGTCTCAGCCAATTACCCCGGCCTCAACTGGGGGTGAAGCAAGCTCCACACAGATTAAGGAGACAATCAACATGCTCAGGGACAAAGAACACATGGTGTCGACAGCAGCACGTGGTAGAAAGAAATGGCACAGAGTTCAACGATCGCTGATGCCGAATGCTCAAGTTCTATGGAGTGATAATCAAGACGAGGGGGTGTCAGGGGTAATCGAATCTACATGTGATCTTCCCATAATTGCTAGGCAGCAGGTTGAAGGAAGAGAGGCGATGACCTCGGGCCTGGAGTTCATGGAGAGGGGCCTGAAAAGAGGAATAGGATTACAGTGGGAGGAGATGAATAAATTGCCGTATAAGAAAGGGAGAGGTCCTGAAAGCGGAGAGGCGAGTAATCGAAACTTTGCTGGATTTTGGAGGGAAATGAATATTAATACAAACTGCTTTATGATAAAAAGAACTATATTTGCTCCAAATGAGAATTTATCTGAATCAAGAGCCACTCAGCAGAGAAGGGAGATACGGAGAGAAGTTATGGAAGTTGGAAGGGAGGACAACGAGAATAGGGGTCGTGGCGGCTGGCCATCAACAGTCGCAGGTCAGTCATGAGTTATCTGTTCTGGAACTGTCGTGGCCTGGGGTTGGACACGACATTTCGAGCTCTTCATGGGCTCATAAGGAATAAACGGCCCTCGTTGATCTTCCTTTCTGAAACAAAAATGGTTGATCAACGAATCGATGGTGTCCGGAAGCGAATGGGGTTCTTGAATGGCTTTAATGTGCCTCCAATAAATAGAGCGAGGGGCCTAAGCTTATGGTGGATCGATTCGATGGAGGTTCAGATCTTATTCTCCTCAAATCATGTTATTGATGCTATGTTGAGATTTACAGGGGAGCAACAATGGATTCGAATTACAGGGGTGTATGGAACTCCATATGCGGTTGAAAACGAGGCTTTCTGGGGTTGGATGTCCAATCATTTTACCCCTTCGGATATTCCCTGGCTGTGTGGAGGAGATTTCAATTATTTCCTTTGGGACCACGAGAAATCAGGTAGAGCTGAGGTTCTGTACAATCGACCAAGATTCTTGGAGACTTTTATACACTCTTCGAAATTGTTTGACTTGGGCTTTAACGGTCCGGCTTTTACTTGGAGAGGTAGAAGAAATGGTGAATGGGTTGAAGAGTGGTTGGACAGAGCCCTTATAAATGACCTTTGGCAGGACATGTGGCCCAATTCTTCGGTGTTGCATGGTACAGTTCTGGCGTCTGACCATTGCCCGATCATTGTTAAGCCTGTCCCGGATGGAGTAAAAGGTAAAAAGCTCTTTCATTTTGAGGCTTTTTGGGCCAAAGATGAGGAGTGTCGGGATTTGGTACATAAGTGTTGGGCCCGTAACCTGAATGGGGATGCTCTAAGGCAGTGAGTGAAAAAGATCAGAGACTGCCAATCTGACTTATCTAGATGGAGTAATCGGAAATTCAGGGGGAGATTGCAACAAATTGGGATGCTTATGGATCAACTCGACAATCTTCAAAAGGATTGGAGCTCGAACTTCGAGGAAATTCAAGCGAAGTCTAGTCTGATTGATGATTTGCGAGCCCAGGAAGAAAGCTTTTGGCATCAGAGGTCTAGAGTTTGGTGGTTGAGGGATGGGGATGCAAATACCAAATTCTTCCATCAATCCACACTGCAAAGACGCCGAAGAAATAAAATTCTTAAATTGAAGGATGAGCAAAGGCATTGGGTGGAGCATCCAAATCGGTTATATGAGCTGGTGGTTAATCATTTTACCAAGCTTTTTAAGTCCGACAGGCCATGAGAATGGGGATTGCTTCTGGATTGTATTATTCCCATTATCTCTTCGGAGATGAATCTGATGCTAGTTGAGCCGGCTTCGGATGAAGAGATTAAGACAGCAGTTATGCAAATTTGGGGGTTGAAAGCCCCGGGTCCGAATGGCTTTCAGGGAATCTTCTATCAACAGTTTTGGAAGGATGTTAAGGAAAGTGTTAACAAGATGATCTGGGCGCTTCTTCAGGAGCCACTTAACCCGGGCTCCCTGAATTCCACCCATATCGTGCTTGTCCCTAAGGTGCCAAATCCGGAAACGGTCACTCAATTTAGGCCCATCAATCTCTGCAACTATTCTTACAAAATCTTATCAAAAGTTCTTGCAAATAGGATGAAGGTGATCCTCCCAGATCTGATCTTCCCGACCCAAAATGCTTTTGTGGCGGGTGGTCAAATTCAGGACAGTATTGGGATTGCCCATGAACTTTTCCACTTCCTGAAAGGGAGAAAAGCAAAGGGTAAGTTCGAGATGGGCATAAAGCTTGATATAGAAAAGGCCTATGATAGGGTGGAGTGGGATTTTCTTGATGCGGTTATGGAAAGAATGGGTTTTTGTGGTGCTTGGCGGAGGATCATAATGGGGTGTGTGTCTTCGGTCCAGTTTGATGTTCTTGTAAATGGACAACCTAGCATGAAGTTTAGTCCTTCAAGGGGTCTCAGACAGGGAGACCCTCTCTCACCCTACTTATTTATCTTGGTTGGAGAAGTTCTTTCCCGGATGATTCAGGATGCGGTGGATCATAATCTTCTGGAGGGTGTAAGGTTCGGTGTCTCCGGACCGATGATTTCGCATTTGTTCTTTGCGGATGATACTCTCCTATTTCTGAGAGCAAATGAGAAGAATTGCCGCAATATTATCCAAATCCTTGATTTGTATTGTGAGGTTTAGGGTCAAAAAGTGAACCTTAATAAGTCAAGTGTTTTCTTTGGCGCCAATGTTCCTGTTGACAGTTCTACTCTTTTGGGCAGTATCCTGGGTATGAAGGTGGTTGATAACCTGGGTGCATATCTGGGTGTCCCTGCTATATAGGGGCGTTCAAAAAAAAGAGGTTTAGCCTATGTAAAGGGGTGTGTGATGGAGAAGCTCCAAGGATGGAAACAGATTTCTTTATCTCGAGCGGGGAAAGAAGTCCTAATTAAAGCTGTGGTCCAAGCCATTCCTGCCTACCTAATGAATATTTTTAAGTTTCCGGCCATTGTGTGTCAGGAACTAGATTCTCTGGTTTCGAATTTTTGGTGGGGGAGCAAGGATGGGGTTTGAAAAACTCATTGGGTTCAAAAGTCTATTCTTGGGCTACCAAAATCTCGGGGTGGCTTGGGCTTCTGGAATTTTCAAGAGTTCAATAAAGCTTTACTTATGAAGCAATGTTGGAGATTGGTAACTGAACCAAATTCTTTATGGGCTCGTGTGATCAAAGCTCGCTACTTCCCTCACTGTTCTTTTTGGGAGGCTAGAATTGGTGGTCGAGCTTCATAGGCATGGGCTAGTCTTCTCTGAGTCAGAGATTTGCTTCATAGAGGGTCCCATTGGCAAATCATGGGAGGGCAGGATGTCAAGGTATGGAGTGATAGGTGGCTGCCCTCGATTCCTTCGGGACACCCTCAGCCTATGGGACAGCAGAGAGTCTCGCCAAATCTTAGAGTTTCTTCGCTAATATGCCCGACATCTGGTAGTTGGGATATTGCTTTTTTGCAGGCTTTTCTCTCTAAAGCGGATCAAAGGGCTATTGAGGCTACTCCCATTGGTGTTTTAGGTCGCAAGGATAGACTGGTGTGGGCTCCAAACAAGAAGGGTACCTACTCGGTTAAGTCGGGGTACAAGTGGTTACAAAGCAGTGCTGTGGAAGAGATGGGGTTTAGCCCTACTTTAAATAATCAACTCCCTCCTATTTTTTGGAAACATTTATGGAAGATTGGGGTGAATCCTAAGATCCAGCACTTTCTTTGGATCTCTATTCAAGGTGGGCTTCCCACCCGTGCTACTCTCTTTCGCCGTAAATCTGCCTTTTCCCCTGAGTGTCCTATCTGTTTATGCCAGGATGAATCTATTGAGCATATCCTCCTCCTTTGTACTTGGGTTCGCCCTATCTGGTTTGGCGGTGCACTCTCTTACAAAGTGGATGGTGAAGCTATTTCTTCGTGGGGTGGGTGGTGCAAGGATGTGTTTTCGCGAACATTTGGATCAGCTTCAAGCAGGAATTGGGTCCAATCTTACATTGCTCTCACTTGTTGGTTCATTTGGAAATCTCGTTGTGATTTTGTTTTTAATAAGGTTCTTTTGAACCCGGTTTCAGTTCTTTTAAAAATTTCAGCTGCCCTTGGTTCTTTTTTGATGGCTAAATCTGGCTTGGAACCGTGTGGTGTGACAAGTATTGCTTCTACTCCTCGGGTTGCTTCTTGGTGTGCTCCGACTGATCTTTGGGTTAAGATAAATGTGGATGCTAGCTGGTCGATGGTCTCTCAACGCGGCTTCGCTGGGGTGGTGGTGCGAGCTGCTGAAGGAAGATTTGTTGCAGCTGCGCGCTATCTTATTTGTGCTCCCTCTGCCATCGTTGCGGAAGCCCTTGCCTTGTTTCATGGGTGCAGGTTGGGGTCTGAGCTTGGTTTACAGGAGGTCATTTTCGAATCGGACTCTTCAGAAGTCATTTCTTGTCTTTCTAGTTCTGTTGGTGATAGCTGGGAGGCTTCCCCTACATTGGAGAGGATCAGATTGTTGGGGAGTTCTTTTCAGAGTTGTCGTTGGTCTTGGGTTCCGAGATCAGCTAACGAAGTAGCGCACGTTTTGGGGTTTCATAATTCGTCGGAGATGAGTGATTCTGTTTGGGTTGTTCGACCCCCATCTTCGTTGGTGTTCGTCTTAAACAATGACGGCATCCCTTGTCCTCACTAAGTCTCTTTTGTTCTTTCGGTGCTGGGGTGACGCTTTCACAAGGTGGAAGTGTCCTCTTAATTGTAAGCCCCGCACTGTAGTTTCCTGTTCAGGCTCTGCCTTTGTTGTTAGCCTTTTGTAGGCTCTCCTGCTGCTGCTTTGTTGATCCTGTCTTGTTTCAATGAAGTGTGTTTCCTCTCAAAAAAAAAAAAAAAAAAAAAAAAAAAAAAAAAAAAAAAAAAAACCCTTCACTCTCTCTCTTTTCTTTCCCTCTAGGTGAGTCTGAAGATAGACAGGAATAGTGGGGCAGCAGATCTTGGAAGCTCCACCCTTATTTTTTTTAATTATAATTTCAAATGTTGTTAAACAATTACAAAAAAAAATAAATAAATAAAACAAAAAGCCAATCGTCCCTCTCCTCTCACTGAAAATCTGGTTGTCTCATTTGAGATCCATTGCACAATTGCATCGTGGACACACTCAGCAAAGCAGCCTACCTTTCTTTAAAGCGGAAGCGGAAATGTTTGCACAAACGTCGGTGAGAACGGAGAGCTTGATTGTGGGAGATCCATAACATACTGCAAACTCAAATCCTTCATTCCTGCCATCAAACCTCCAGAGGGTCCCAATTTCCATTCCATGTAATTTACTTTCATCCCCATCTAAAATCTTCCAGTCACAATTTTCATACCCTTTATTTTACTTTCCTCCGAATAGGATGAGCATGAAATCGAAACAGATTCAAAATTCCCTTTATTTCCATTCCACACGCGTCATCTGAAATTGCCCAGCTCCTGCATGACACCTCTTGGTCTTGGGTTTGAAAGTTGGTGTGCTTCTGCTGCTCATGTCTGTGTTCAATGTTTATGAGGCCTCAGAAAGATTAATTTTGTCCTTACAATTAAATATGAAGCTTTTTTTATTAAATAATATTATAGAGTGATTTTTGGTTAAATTAAACTTAGCACAAGTCATTTTTGGTTAAATAATATTATAGAGTGATTTTTGGAAAAAATTACACACAAATGGCATAAACTAACCAAAAAATGATAGAACACATTAAATATGTCAAACTATTTATGAAATATCCCACACTATATATGAATATAGAGCAATATAACCCACACTGTTTATGAATTATGCCACATTATTTATAAGGAAAGGGAGCAAAACAAAACAAAATCAATGTACATTATTTATGAAAGGGATGAAAACAAAACCAAATCAATCAACATTATCTATGAAATGGAGCAAACTGAATATTAGTCCAAAATAGCTACCAATATTTAAGTCTCCCTAGTAAAGCCACCTGAATAAGGTGGAGGTTCTCCCCCGTAACTTTTCCTCGACATTTTAGACTACAGTACTGTCATTTGGAGATAAACAACATTCTAATTGCAGTATTTACTACAAGTCTACAACAACACCAAAACTCCGGAATCCATCACAAACAAGATCCTATTTTCCAGAAAACTCTGTAACAAAAAAACAGAAAACCCACAACACAACAGGTATCTAAATCTTGATCCCACACTTT
Organism: Heteromeles arbutifolia; assembly: GCA_024362995.1. Classification (NCBI taxonomy): domain Eukaryota; kingdom Viridiplantae; phylum Streptophyta; class Magnoliopsida; order Rosales; family Rosaceae; genus Heteromeles; species Heteromeles arbutifolia. The sequence continues at coordinate 6,405,717 of JANCRC010000007.1, forward strand.
AATTCCGACAAAGTAGCTAAAAGATCATGCAAGCAATCAAACAATATAAGCTCTCAAATCTTACAGTCTCAAGGACAAAAATGGCATGAATGTATTCGTCCCCTCTACTTAATAAAAGCTATCAACAATTGGGCAACTCAAAAATCTCACTTTCCTATCAGCAATATACATAATAATGCCTTTACATCGTAACTTATTGAAGAATAAAATTTTGAAAAATTGTCATCCACACAACTCGATTGCGTTAAGAACAAGACGAATCGACAATGTATCAATTAAATTCATATAATTAAACAGAGACTTTCATGCCACGAAATTGAAATCTCAATGCAACAAGACAATTGGGAAATGCATATTGACAAACAGGGAAAGCAGAGAAGCAAATTCAAATCCAAGAACTTTGGTGGTCCATGAAAATTTGAAACCTAAATCTCAAAAATCATGATAAGGTAAAAACGACATGTTGTCGGCGTCACTGTCGCCGCTAAGCCTAGCAGAAACGACGAAGATCGCCAGCTATGCCACAATCAGAAGGAGCACTCTCAAATTTCAAAATCTTTTACACACGTTTACCCCGTTTGGCAATGAGAAGGAAATCATCGTGCAAAATAACAATATAACCCAAACTAACACATAATATTGCTTGAACTATCCTAAATTAAACATGAAATTGAAAATAGTAGCTACCAAAATGCATTTTCTAATTTAAAATTGATAGATTATATGGAATCAAGAACATGCAAACAAGGATTTCAGTTTAGTACCTTTTGTTTAGAGGGAACATGTTGTTCCTCGGGAGTTTGTTGTTCAATCGGAAGTGGTTCATCGTCGGGAACTTGTTCTCCGGCCGTAATTTTTTGTTCTTCTGCCATTGTTGCTCGTCGGGAACTAGTTTCTTGTCGGAATTTGTTGTTTCCAGCAGGTCCTTTGTAAATTTTGGTTTGAATTTTGCATTTGTTTGAAGTTTGAACTGGGTTTTGAGGAAAGGAGAGGGTGGTTGGTGCAATTAATGGCGGTGCAGTGGAGGATTTAATGTAGTAACCGTTAACGGGCTTGGGTTATTTCCGTCAGGGTTATTTTGGGAAAGTAAATGTTATACGGGTTGGGCTTTTAGTTCGGCCCGCATTTTTTGTTTTTTAAAGGCTTGGGTTATGTCCTTATGATTAAAACTTAAGCCTTTTTTATTAAATAATAGTTTAGGCTGGTTTTTCATTAAATAAAAGTTAGTCCAAGCCCTTTTCATTAACGCTCCCTTAATTTAAAACACATAAAATTTTCTCAATTAAAACAAGTTCAATTCTAAATTCTGGTTCTCTCTTCTTTTTTTTCTTTTTTTCCTTTCCTTTGAAGTTCTTAAAGAATGGTGTTATTCCCATCACCTCAATGTCTTATCTTTCCACCCACCTTTTAATGAATTTTTTAACTACAAATTTGTCCATTTGTAAATGACAACTTAATTACCCTCTTTTGTGTTAATTTTTTTTAAAGAAAAGTTTGGGAGTGATAACTCTCACGCTCTATTTTGACGAGTTGTCTACCTTAAATCCTAACTCATTTTCCCATCTCCTTTCATTCATAGAAAGCAAAAAAAAATGAACTTAGAAGATGACGTTTTCATTGAAGAGGTAGAAGATGACGTTTCTATGAAAAAAGAAGAAGATTATGTTTGAACTGAAGAGGTGGAAGAATAATTTTATGTGTGGATCATTTGAATTTGTCGCCACCATATAATTGACTATATTGCCATCATACTTTTCATTTAAATTGCATAGTTCTGTGGGTTTTCATTTGAATTTGCATACTTCTCTGGCTATGATTTTATATTTAACTTTTGCCTACAATATTATTATTATTTAAGGTTCTGGTCAATAGTGCAAGTCACACTACAAAAAAAAGGGTCTATGGATACAAAAGTAAGGACACGAATAAGGACTTTGTGTCTATTAGAACACCAATAAAGTGAAATAGTGCCTATTGAATAAAAGACACTAATTATTGTGCCCAATGTAACTAAAAATAGACACAATTACATTAGCTGACAGCTTTGTCAAAAATGTCGACTCAAATATATTATGTGTGCCTATATTTTACTTCTAAAGATACAAGTGTTTATTTTTATTACTTTTTCAAAAACTTATGGCCCACCACACCCCACTTTCTCTCATTCTCTTCCCATAACCCACCCACATCCCACTTGCTCTCTCTCCCCTTAGAGCAGTTCCACCGTGGGAAAGGCTCCCTCAGGCAATACACTATTTAATCCACCCAGTGAACAGTAATTGCCCTTACTGAACAGTAATTGTCTTTTGCATCTCCACCGTTGCACTTCAATAACCCTGGCAATAGGTAACAAAATATTAGTATTTTTTTTATTTATAAAATAATTTTTAATTTTTTTCCCCTTTTTTTCCTATTCCTTTTCCTTTTCCTTTTCATTTTTTTCCAAAACACTGTCTTTAACCCTTTCATTTGACCAGTTCCCTCACCTACCCTCTCTCTCATTTCTAAAACCTCTCTCTCTACAGCTCCCAGAGCTCTCTCCTTCCTCTTCTTCGAAACCGAAGCAAATCAAACTAACAAACTCTGAAATCTCAATCCCCTGGATGAAAGGAACTCGAATATATCCTTGCATGCATCATCAGAGCACCATTTGGGTGATCCACCATTGAAGCCGAGAGCTTCAAGCTTCTATTGCTCAAACCCAGATGAGGTTATTGCCCTACTTCAATTGCTTGAGTTATTCTCTAGTTTTTTTGTTTTTTTTTTTTTAATTTCTTGTTTGATTTCTTGTTTAATTTAATTTTCTGAAATTGATTCTGCATAGTTGATGTTTTTCGTTCTAATTAGGGTTTGGGTGTGTAGATCCAAGTCAAATGAGGGGAAGGAGGACGGGGAGATGTCAAGCTCAGCGCATGCACCGATGCTGCACATCAGCCATACGTCACACAGCCCTCAGGCTCTCGGGCGAGCGATTTCTGTCGGGCCTCTCCCTCAGGTCTGCCCGGGCTCCCTCGCCAGCACACGCTGGACCACCTTCATCGGCCTATCTTGCCCTGTTTGAGAGCCAATCCATCATGCTATTGCCCACAGTGGAACTGCTCTTAACTCACTGACTCTCTCTCTCCCCTTAACTCACTGGCTTTCTCTCTCTCCCCTTAGCCCATTCACTGACGCCCATTTCTCTTCTCTCCAGTCTCCAGTAAACCCACACTCCACTTACTCTCTCTCCCCTTAACCCCACCCACATATTTATCACACTCATTTTCTTTAGTTTTTATTTTTTGTTCAGAACCCACCCTTTCTTTTGTTTTGTAAAACCATATTTTCTCTTTATTCCCTCTCTATTCTCTCTTTAAAATAACCAAACCGAGACTCTCCGGCCAAGTTTCGGCCAAAACTGGATCTCGACCCAATAGAGAAAGTGATCCTCTCATGGTCAGCTTCCTATCTATGTAAGTGGATTTCTTCAATTTTAACTTTTAGACTTGAAAATTCTTGAGATTCAAGATCCTAATTCGATTTTAACTTGCATGTTGAAGATTTGGTTCATGGTTGTGTTTGGGAGATTGAATTCGAGCTGGGCTATAAGAAAGTGGTTCAAATTGTTGGATTTGGGTAAGAACCCAAGATACCCTAACCCTAATCGAGGCCCTCTTTTGATTTCTAAGTGATGGGCTTGATTTCTGTGTTTTTTATGTGAATTATTTGAAGATGGTGAGTTTGTATAGGAAAATTTCGAACGTTTTCACTAGAATTGAAGTGGGTAAAAGTGTATAGAGGAATTGGTTAGAAGAGATTGTAAGTTTACCATATCTGGGTTTTTTCAAACCGCACCATGTATGAATTTGTGGTTCTTTTTGGTATTTGAGTTTATATATTTTTGGATCTGAGTTATTGTTTATTTTGTTTTAGTTTTATATATTTTCAAGATCCCAAGTTCATGAGGAACCAAAGGTGTGCCAGGAAGCTCAACAAGACTAAAGAACGAATCAGCCTCCCCAGGAGTAAAATGAGATCTCCAAACTATATTTGGGTAGGTTTTATTTTGATTTTTTATGTCTTTTATATATGTATGAGAAGTACTCAAAAGATGATTCTTTTACGATGGAGATTATAAGTTTTTGAGCTGTTTGTTGATTGAAAAAAATATTTCGAGATCTGACTTAGCTGGGTGTTCATGATTTCCTTTTTGAACAGAAGGATGAGATGAGGTGAAAGACTTTGAGAAGATGCAGTTCAAGAAATATGTTTATGTTTTTCTTTTCAAAGTTATATTTTTGTTTAAATGGGGATAGAATGTGTAAAATTCTAGTTGTTTTAATATATATTTTGATAGATGGTTGTGAATCTCTTTGTAAATTGTATTATTTTAGATGCTTACGGTTGGGGGCTGTTTTAATTTTATGAAGAAAAAAAAAATTATTTAGTCTCAATCTCAGTTTGTGGGCTTATGTTTTTTGAATTTTTAGTTTTGATTATTTTTTTTAACAGAGGCACAAAAAGGCCTTTATCTATGCTTACCTCTTTGAGCACCAAGGACTATATTGTGCCCTATAACCAAGGGGCACGCCTATATAGAGCACATATAATAATTTAGTTGTTGCACTGTTGCTATTGACCTATGGGCACATATGCTAGTGCCCTTTGGCCCCATTGAGCACAAATAACTTTTTGTGCGCATTGCCCATTTTTCTTGTAGTGTCACTTGAGCTGCAATGGTGGATTGGTTCACGTCTGCTCATATACGTATTTTATATATATATATATATATATATATATATATTAAGGGTTATTGTAATGTTAGGTGGGGAAATAACATTTCAATTTTTTTAACTTTTTATAGTGGATGGGATTATAACATGGGTGGGAAAAATAAGACAATATGATGGGTCTAGCAAGTTTCTTCTTAAATTCATGATTGTTACATATAGAAAGGGTATCAATTTTTTTTATTTTTTGAACAAACGATAGTATCTACATTAAGGGGAAGGGGGGCTTAGCCTCACAATGGGCTAGTAATAATGTGGTTCAAATTCATCTTTTGTGAGAATCGAAACCTAAAACCTCTCACTTACGAGTAAAGAGAAATATCACTAAACCGCATTAGTAAGTGGCGAAAGGGTATCAATTTGTTCCACATTAGAATTAGGGATTCGACCGATCATGTCATTATCTTCTTTCGCTAGCATATGTCAATTTGTGTGTGTGTGTGTGTGGTGTTTATTCCACTGCGAATAATTTAGTCAAGTTACATATACAATATCCATACAGTATTAGTACCCGAGGGAGGACCTGATAGACATGTATCATGATTATTAATAACAAAAAAAAAAGGTTTTATCACAAATAGTCTTTGAAATTGACTCACTTCATCAAAATGGTCATTGAAATTGAAAGTCGATTAATATAGTCTCTGAAAATGGGTGTCGCAAATCAATATGATCATTCTGTCATAATTTTGTCAAAAATTATGTTATGAGCTCATGTAGCACAAAACTTGGTCCCACAAATCTAATTTTATCACAAATACAAATGGTCTTTGAAATTGACCCATCCAATCAAGATAGTCTCTGAAATTGAAAATCATCAATGTAGTTCCTGAAAATAGGTGTCATAAATCAATATAGTCATTCCGTCACAATTTTGTAAAAAATTATGTTATGTGATGTGACACATATCTGGGTTGCACAAGTTCAATAAAATATTGCCACGTGGATAGATGATTCAAAATAAAGAAATAATTTGAAATAATTAAAACTTAAAATAAAAAGTAATAAACAAAAACATTAGATTTTCAATCCACATGACAATATTTAATTAGATTTGTGGGGCCTGGTTATGTGCCACATTAGCACATAACATAGTTTTTGACAAAATTGTGGCGGAATGACCACATTGATTTGCCACACTCAATTTCGGGGACTACATTGATCAATTTTCAATTTCAGAGACTATTTGTGATAAAAACATGACAATATTTTATTAAACTTGTGAGACCCAAATATGTGCCACATCAGCACAACAAATTTTTTGACAGAATTGTGACGGAAAGATCACATTGATTTGTGACACTCATTTTCAGGGACTACATTAATCAATTTACAATTTCAAAGATCATCTTGATGAGATATGTCAATTTCAAGGACCATTTGATATGAAAACCCTAATAAAAATCTACGCTGGTTTTTCGTGCTCGTTGGTCAAGCATACTGCTACTGTCTAAGTATCTCCTGATTAATTAATCTAACGTAATATGCATGTAACACGAAATTAGTGCGTTTTGTAATTTTTTTCACAAAAATAAAACAAAAACGGATGCCCGAGGGCTAAGGGTATCTGGGCCAACAAATGTCGACTTTTCAACTTGGTAACGCATTATTCTGTGTGAACAAGATACAACTTGGTATCCGGTGGCTGGCTAGTATATAGCCGAAATCGACCCAATGCACAGAAGTTTCCTCAAAACAAACACAGCTAATCTGATTAGTACTTATCTGAATATGGAAATGGTGCATGATTTATGACCACAGTTTTTATAACTATATGTCGCACGGTCTAGTGCGTGTGAATCCGAGTACTTGGAGGCGGCCTGCAAATGCGAGTATTTAGACTAGTATAAAGAAAGAAAGCAACATTAACCCGTCTATTCTTGAGGTCATGCATGTCATTTGGTTAATTGTAAACCTACTAATGGTACGTACGAACCGACCAAATAAGCAAGTCTTCATAGTCTTAATCATGTTGAAGGAAAAGTCCCAATTATGTGCCTACAAGTCCTATTCAATTTGTCTTTTGTTTGCTTCCAAAGTCTCCCAATATGTTTGTCGGTGTATCGTGATCCAGGATAACATGTGGACTAATTGAAGGAGAAATCCCAACATATACTTTCCGATAGGGGCTACAACAAGAAATTTTCCGATAGGAAGAGGATTGTGAATTATTAAAAATGGGTTGTCTTTGCACAAAGCAATGGTGTCCTGGATCATTACACCCTTGGCATTGGATCCGTGTAAGGTCGCTTCCCGTGTCCATGAGAAGAAAGTAAGATAAGGGTGATGACTTCTTGAATGTGCCTATGCTTAGTTTGGCAATGTATGTAGTTTCCATTTGATGACCAACTATTTGACACACAGCATTGGAAGAATAATTGTGCTTGGCGGCTTGCAAACCTTGGCGGAAGTAGTTGGCTCGCGCTTTGGTTAGGAGAATGAGCTTTTGAGTTCTTTCTGATTGTGTGAGGTTGGGTTGGTAGAAGGGTGATTCGGGGGAATCGTGGTGGATTAGCTTAATGCTCAACCCTTGTTTTGCCATGGTTACTCTTGGTAGTAATAGAGTTGATGATAGGATGCATAGAAAGAGACATGTGATTGTGTTAGCCATATGGAAATTCTAAAAAATTATATGTTGAGCAATCTTTTGCTCATGAAACTTAGGGTTAGTTTGGTATTGCTATGTTTTAGAAAGAAAAAAAACTGTTTATTTTGTACTATGAGAATAAATAGCTGTAAAACAAAGCTGTCGAGTGTTTGGTAAACTTTTTTTTTTGTAGAAGTGTTTTTTAACAAAAAAAACTTTTAGAAAAAACAGTGTCTAAGGACTCGTTTGGATGTGCTTTTAAAATGGCTGAAAGCGCTTTTAGAGAAAATGTTTTTGGGTTCCAAAAGCACTTTAAGTGCTTTCTGCAACAAGCACCAGTTATGTGCTTCTTCCAAGAAGCACTTTAAGTGCTTTTCCATGATTTACTTGCATTTTTACAAAGGATTGGTTCCAAAAACATTTTCACCAAAAGTGCTTTCAGTCATTTTAAAAGCACAACCAAACGAGCTCTAAGTGTTTGGTAAACGTTTATATAAAATTGTTGTGAATATGTTAAATGACTAAAAATGATATGGTATTTAATGTGATATAATAATTGTCAAAGAGAATAATATAGAGGCAAAAGATTGTAACTTTGTAAAATATACGGGAATATACTTGCCATTTGAAAATTTCATTAATGGGCACTGATCACTATGCTTTGATAAAAAAAAACAAAAAAAAACATTTTTTTTTACCATGCTTCTGCATTTTTATGCTTTGCTACCATCATTGACAGCAATTTCTTAAAAAAACACGTTTTTTTTTTTGTATTACCAAACGCATTTAATGTTTTATATTTTTTAATAAGCTGTTTTTTTTAAAGCACCACAATCTCAAACCAGTCTTTAAACTCTGATTTGATTAATTGTTATATATATTGAGGGGGCAAAAGTACTTTAAGTGCTTTATTAATAAAAAAAATCAGGCTTTAAGGTGCTTTATATATATATATATATATATATATATATATATATATATATATATCTACCTAGATAGCTTCATAGCTAATTGATTTACTTTTAGGAAATTGTTATTGGTATTTCAAAAATCTAATTATGCATTCTAAATGTTCGTATTTAAAAAGAAAAATACTCTTATAAAGAGTGCACAATTATGCACTCTAAATTTTTTGGGTGTCAATAATAATTTGCTAGCGAAAAGGGGAAGCAAGCAAAATAATATGTACAATGCTCTATGGAACTCCACTCCAAAGAAATTATTTATATATATAAGAGGTACAATTCCAGTCATAAAAATTATTATACATGAACATAAACGTGTATATGCAACAGTTGCCAGATATAGTAAGATTCACCATAAAATCAAGGGTAAATTACCAATTTAAGTCACATTACTTGCATGTGATACACATTGGAGGGTAGATTGATACTTTTCATAAAGAAATAGTGTATGGAGTTAACTTTGGAGGATAAATTGGTAGTTTTTCATAAAGAAATAGTGTAAGTTAACTTTTGAGGGTAAATAAGACATTAAATTAGCAACCTATATGAAATGTTAAGGGCTTATAAACAAGAAAATGATGGTATTACATTATAAAGTGTGTCAAGTGACTTAAGTTGACGAAAAATTGGATAATGTAGCTTTGAATATAATAGTAGGGATGAAATTAGCAATTTCTAATGAATTTAGGGACTTATTTTACCGAAAAAATAATTCAGGGACCTAATTTTCACTGAGGTAATAGTTCAGGGACTAAATCAGCACTTCACCCTAAAATCAATTGTCAATATGGAAACTGGAGAGTAATCCAACTTATTTATAAGTCCATGCAAAGTCTCTTCTTCATAAATGTGGAGAATTCACTCCCAACAATTACATTAAGGTGACTAACTAGCCATTTTCGCACTCATCTTTTTATTCTTCTGCTTTACTATCTGAATAATTTTATAATTTAGTTCTGCACTAACAAGACGAGTGGGATGTAAGCTAAAGGAGGAGTTTTAACCCTAGTAGACGGAATAGATGCAAACCTTGGAATTCCGAAATGCCGTAAAAATAGTTGGTTTTCTCAGCTTAAGTGACAAGACCTCATATCCAAAGTAAGGTTTGGCCACAAATTCTTTCCTTAAGTTCCCTTGGACATTCAAAACACATGTAGTCTGGGATTTTCCATAGCTAGCCAAACTTTTAGTTTTACCCTTCTGTAATATTCCTTGTGCATCCATTTTCAAGGGATCATAAATTGCTTTTTTGATGTCAGCAAGCAATTTTGTTGGGGAGTCATATGCATTTGTAGAATTGAAAAACATCTGAAAGGCTTTGAGGCAGGAGAGGTGGAGTTTTTTGCATGCCCTTGGCATATCATCACCATCGATGCCATTAATCACCAGTGCCTGTTCTAGAAACTCTTTCTTCTTTTCATCCAATACCTTCTGTATAATCCCAATTGATTCTTCAGCCCCCAAATTGGGATTTTCCTTCATCTGTAGCAGAACAAGGTTTGGCTTCCCCTCCTGTTGCTCCTTCTGCAATGAAATCATTCAATTTTCCCCATTAGTTAAGATTATACTAAATTAACATGGTGACAACTAACCAAGAATGTGGCCATTATGAATTTCTCATTCGGGAGATATTTCGGTCTAATTATCCCACCACCACGTGAAGTTATCATTAATCTATTTATGTGTATTTATTTATTTTTGTCACAATATGTTTTATTAAAGATATACCCTGGGTGCCTAATGTAACAATCTAGTCGTTCACTACTATTATATCAGGTACATTAATAATATTATATGGCAGTGTGACGATTATAATAAAAAATTTCTCCTCATATACCTGATAGCTTTGAATTTCGTTCAAAAGCCGTGTCAAAAGTATAAGTGAATTTGTAAGTGGATGACTTGGAGGGGACTTGAGGATCTCTAATCCTGGAGGTGTATCAAGCAGAAGAGCAGCTGTAAGAAGAATAGTCTGTGAAGCAATGGAGCTTGTGGCTACATGGAGGTACTCAACAATTGACAAGGGATGCCCATTTCTGCTCCATTCTGCTTCCTTTAACCAGCTTACAAATGTTTGATGCCACTAAATTCATTCAGCAAAGAGTAAAAAGGAATAAGTAGCACATTTTATTATTTTTTTACAATTATGTCAACTAAATTATTTTACCAAAAATCTTACTAGATCCTGTAGATAACTCTTTATGTCATATCCATTTTGTTTGAAGAATTGCCAAGAAATGTCATCAACAAAATCTTTTAGAGCCTTGAATATAGCTTTTCCATGTCCATCCAGTCCTTTTTCCTGCCATCTGTACGATGTACACATTTAATTAGTTAAAAATAATAACAAGAGTTACTTTAAATTTCTATACGTGGATTATATATTTCCCGCTTAGAACATAAATGCGAGATTCAACACATAACCCGTGCACACAATAATCATACGTTAATATATTGTACCTCTCGACGGCATTGGCAAGAGCTTCCAATTCATTCATCGAACCTTCCTTGTCAAAAAAATCATCAGCAACTGTAACAAGGACTGCGGCTTTCACAACTGCGAGCCGTACATATGACAGGGAAGAATGTGATGCTGTTGAAGCAACTGCAAAATAACAGTACGCGGTTTTCTGTCGAGCAAACGCCATGTCAACAAGACCAATGTCCTTTGACCACCTGCATAATTAAATTTTCACCCAAAACAGAAAAAGTAAAAGAAAAAGGTTTTCATGGTTAACTAATTCCAGTATTAAAATTTTTAAAATGGAAATTCTATAGTGAAAGTGTAGAGAGTGAGTACGAACCTTTCTAACTCCTTTAATTCATTTCTGAACATGGACTGCCGTAGTGTATAGTTCTCCATAGCAAGTTGTAGCAGCATGGCATTGTATTGACATGATAATCTGCAAGGTATTAATAAACTAAATTGCTTAATCAGTGATTTGACTGCCTTAATCTATTCAATTAATTGGTATTAATCTAATTACCTGCAGGATAAGCCTTTTCCTGTCCATGGACCAACAGGCTCTTTCCTCTCAATGAACTTCCTGTGCTCCAGATGATCCAACCGAGCAAGCCATGGAATACTAATTTCATGCTTAATCTACTCAAGGGAGATATGCAACAAAATTAATTAGGAGATGATCATTAAATAACTAATTATAATGATTGAATATATTTTCTTTTGGCAATTTTTATTATATTTATTCTGAATATATATATATACCTTGTCTTGCAAGTCATTCATACTAGTAGGCCCAACCAGATTCTTAGAATCTTTTAATGTTTCCTTTTCTAGTATTCTTTTAGAGAATTCCTTAACATCCTCAAGCTCACTTTCTCCTGTAAAGGTCACATCAGTTGCCCTGTAGACATTGTACATGGCACTCAGAAAAATTTCATGGTGCTCTTCTATGTACACCATTATATCTTCATCATGAAGGAACCAGCAGAACTTCCCTGCAAATATTAACAAATTTTGGTATGTAAATTAATAAATAAACTGATTTTTTTTTCTTGATAAACAATATGACATATAAATTTTTTTACAACGTATGTCAGAGTGTCACAACAGAGTTACAACATCATAACGAGACTAGAAACAACTAGGTTTCAAAGTCATCACAAATATTATAATTTGAAAGCATGTACATATCAACAATTAAGCATTAATCGATCCTTACGAGGAGATACTGTATAACCGTGAAGTCTAAGAAGTCGAAATGCAAGTGAATCTTTATATAGTTGTAGTGGCATGGCATGCTTTTTCTTGCTCTTTGGCTCTTCGCAGCTGATGTAACTTCTGTTTTACAAAAAATAAAAAATAATTAACCAGATTAATAGTTTGCGTATATTGCTTAATGATGAATATTAGGTCGTCACCTGTACACTTGTCCTAGCATGCTTGTTATCTCCGTCATGAAATGCTCTGCCAGTCCCAGCCTCTCAATCCGATTAACAAGACAAACCCTTAGAAGGTCATCATCTATGGGGTAGATCGCATGAACTGTACACGTATACCAGAGTTGTATTACTCTTTGAGTTCATGTGGTTAATTTTGTCAATTTTTTTTACAAATGCTACAATAATCTACATTGCTTGTAAATTTTTTTGGGTCGCGGGGGGGGGGGAGGAACCACGCTTCGCAGACCAACAATCACATCATAGGAAGAAAAAAACGCACCACGCTTCGTGGACCAACAATCATATCTTTTTTTTTGCGGCCGCCCGGGGGGTGGTGTTGGTGACACCACGGTACGGTACGCTTCGTAGACCAACAATCACATCATAGGAAGAAAAAAACACACTAAGCTTGGTAGACCAACAATCACATCATAGGAAGAAAAAAACAAAACATACAACCATTATTGGGAATTTTGGGCAATCGTTGGAGTTGAATTGCATGCATGCATGTCCTGCGTACCTGAGAAGCGGTTTTTTTGTGTGGGGGGGGGGGGGGGGGGGGGGGGGGGGGGGTCGGGGGCGGGGGCGGCAGACTACGCTTCGTAGACCAACAATCACATCGTACCTGAGAACCCGCATCTCTTGACAATAGAATTCAATTTGGACAAAAACTCCTTGCGTCCTGTCTTCATAAAAGCATATGCAATAGCTGATGGGGATTGGATTAACAGCCCATCTTCCTCACTTTTATTGAGGTTAATATCATATGCTTGGGGCAAAGCTTCCAGGTATTGCACGAGTTCTAGTGAATAGTACTGTTGCTGATCACCACTTTGCTCCAACCTGCCCAACAAAAAACTAGATTAAATATTTTGGAGTCGATTTGATAAATATTTCGACAAAAACTAGATTCAATAAGCTTTTTGTTTGATATGGGAAGAAAGTGCAGTAGTGTGGGAGGAGGGAGAAATACACATGTAATGCAATAGAAAATGAAAACCAAAACTAAAAAAGAAAATCTACGATAAAATTCTTTTATGTGTTTAGTTTTCATGTTGTGTATCATTTAATGTGTATTTCTTCCATGTTCTACCCACCATTAATTAATCACCTATCCTTATTCATCCCTAATTTCTTTCTTGTATTTTCTCTTTATTTCTAAATCAATTATAAAAACTAAAAACTATATATACCTATGCATTTGGAATATTTGTTGTCTCTTTTGGAAGACTTGTTCTACCAGTGCTGTTGAACCATGAGAAAAATGAACATGCAGTCCTTTGCTCTCTGCAAGTTCTACCATTGCTGGGAAAACAATCACAAACCACTCAAGAAAAGAATTATTTTGCTCTTCCAGTAGCTTTTCTGTACTTGCATGGATGAATGCCAGCCCTAAACAATAAACATAAGAAAAATTTGCAAAAACCAATTATTCCAACTGCATAAATGGGTATTTTTGATATTAGGGTTTGCGAAATTTGATCAACTACTCTTTTTTTTACGTACCTTTCTGAATGGCATCATGGCCAACATCCCATCTGGCAAGTGCAACAATGCAAGCAAGAGTTGAAGTGAGGGACTCTATGGTTGGATCATGGTCATCATCTCCCCAAAAGCCTCGTGTGGTTTGGTGTTGGAGCACCCAGTCCAAGCATCCCTTGAACAAGGGTTCGTCTGATCCTCGGTGAGGATTTGGAATCATCGACAGCCATGCAATGTCGTAAGGAGAAGGAGGAACAAGAGAAACAAGATCAAAATCAGGTGAAAACAATTCTTGTTTAACTTTCATTACAAGATTCTTAACCATAATTTCTTGAGAATCCAGATATTGTGTTTTTAGATACTGGCACACTCACAGGTACTTAGGTACGTACCCTTGTTTTTTGCTTTTGTTATATCTTGCAGATCAAGCATATAATTTCTGTGGTATTTATAGAGAGCTACAAGCATACACAAACTAATTTCCTGCGTGCGTAAACGTAAAAAATTCATACACTACTTTTGTTCTCGATCGTACGATGTTTCGAAACAATTGCGGCAGTCATTAGAGTCAGTTGAAGTCAACCCATTTGGTACATAGTTCACAATGGGCAGTCCCATAATAGCACTACTACATGGATACATAGGTCTCGTTTGGAAGTGCTTTTAAAATGACTAAAAGCGTTTTTAATGAAAATATTTTTAAAACCAATTCTTAGTAAAATCTCAAAGATCTGATGTTTTGAGAAATGTTGTTGTCGCGCTCTCAAACTATCAAAGACTCGATTTGACGAAACCATTTGACCAGGTAAGAGGGGGCTAAAAAAAGAGAGAAAAAGAGATGTAAGTAGTTAAGCATTTTTCCTTCTTTTTCACCGTGAATTGACCCCCTTCATTGCGTTTTTTGCTTTGAAATGGCTTTGTTTGGGCATCCTATCCCATCATTTTCATTTTTTTTTTCTTCATATTAGGGGCCAAAAGCACTTTTATTCATTTTAAAAGCATTTCTAAACGAGCCCATAATCAGTACTCTGTTAGATTTAGGTTTTCTTCTCGTCGTGACTATTTTGACTTCTAGTACAACCCAACTAAAAAAAGTATGCTAAAATTTCGATCACACCATTTGAATTAGTATAACTAATTAATCCACGAGCTAGCGACGAGGTTGAATTTGATGAATCTAAGATATAGTACACTAAATTATATAAGACTTATTATAGCATGAGTTAATTTAAAACACGAAACTCCAATTAAAACAAGTTTAGTTCTAAATTATAGTTCTCTTCTTTCTTTTTTTCTTCTTTCCTTCCAATTAAAACACAGAATTCTCAATTAAAACAAGTTGAGTTCTATTTAGTTCTAGTTCTCTCCTTAATTTAAACAGGGAACTCTCAATTAAGGGGTGTAGTCAAACTCGGATTTGAGAGGATTTTAAAAGACTTTAAAATCCTAGTGTAGTCAATTAAAAGATTTTAAACGATTTTAGAATCCATTCAAATTTAGGTGCAGTCAATTAAAAGATTTTAAAGAATTTTAGAATCCATTTAAATTCTTTAAAATCCATATGAATTTTATAATAATCTTAAATCCTTCTAAATCTTATTAAATCTATCACTTTTAAAATCTTTTAAAATTTTAATTTGACTACACTCTTAAAACTGTTACATGTAGAAAAGGTTTTTCCACATTAATTTAGTGATTCGACCGATCTAGTCATGATTATCTTCTCTCGCTGTCATATGTCAATTTTTGTGTGCGTGTGCGTGGTGTTTATTCAAGACCACACACAGTAATAGTACCCGAGGGTCTGACAGAGGCATGTTAATCCTGATTATCAGAAAAAATTCGTGCTTCTTGGTCAAGCAGACTACTACAGTTATAAGTACTACTATGAATGTAACCTGAATTAGTGCCGTTTTGTAGTTTTCACAAAAATAAAATAAAAGTCGATGCCCGAGGGCCCAGGGTATCTGACCGACATATATGGATTTTTCAACGTGGTAAAGACTTTATTCTGTGTGAACACAAGGTGTAACGTAATGTACCAGTGTAGACACGTAGTAGCTGGCTACTACTAGTGACTCCATAGTCACCAAGAGTAGGATTCTCTATCATTCTATTCTCATTCCCTTCCCTTCTTTTCTCTCACATATTATTTTTTGTCTTATTATCTTTATAAAAAAATTAATATAAAATGTTAACGTGACTTAACAGTGACCGTTCAAATAGGAAGGAATGGAAGGGTATAGAGATTAGGAGTGTAGAGAATCCTAATCCATAGACATGACATTCGATTTTGCAAGGCTAACATTTGATGTTAAAATTAAAAAAAATGGAGTTTTAAAGAAACACTTCCGATACTGTTCACTTTTAACGAAAAATCACATTTTTACCTTTCTCTGGTACTATTCATTACACATTTATTTGTCATTTTTCATTAAAACTAAAGTTTTTTTTAACTTTTCGTTAGTTTTCCTATAAAAAAATGTTATGCTTACCGTATGTAAATATATTTTTCATATGATATATGTACTATCTTTTTAATATAGATAGAACCTACATATGTTGGTGGGTCATATCTGAATTAGAGAGGTGAGACAAATATAAATGCAGCATTACTCTTGCGTATAATATTTTCAATTTCATTTCAAATGCAATAGGGAGCGTATTCAATTGAAATTTTGAGAGATTTTAAAAAGTTTAGAAATTCATAGATTTTGATAAAGTTTAATTGATTTGTAGAAATTCTCGTAAAATTTTGATTCAATTCCTGTGAAATCTCAAGGGAGAGGTAAGATTGTGCATTCTTCAAATACGTTATGAAATCTCTTAAATTCCTCACCTTTAAAAAAAAATTTAAATTTTTTTTTTTTTTTTAATAAACGATATTATCTACATTAAGGGGGTGGAGGGTGGACTTAGCATCATAATGGGCTAGCAATAATATGGTTCATATTCACATTTGATGAGAATCAAACATAAGACTTTTCACTTATAAGTGTAGATGAATATCACTAGACCGTAGTACTAAGTGGTAAATAAACCAATAAATCCTTAATTGAATACTCTTGAAATATTATAAACTTTTTTAAAATCCTAATTGAATACACTCAAATTTTTAAGTATTTTAAGAAACTATCATAAAGTTCTGATTGAATATAAATTGAATTTCAGAGAAGGAAAACCAATGAAAAAGGCTTGAAAACTTTGAGTTTTAACGATAAAGACAAAATAAAGGATAAAGTGAATAGTACTATGATTAATTTTTTAATGTAAAAATGTGATTTTTCGTTAAAGTAAACAGTACCTGGAATTTTTCGTTAAAGTTAATTTTCAGATAATCACTTAGAATTCTAATTAAATATTCCTAAATTTACTAAAATAATTAAAATTCATTAAAATCCCCATTGAATATGACACACCCGAACCCGTAGGTAGGGCGTGCTGGCCGTCACGTGAGCGTGACGTAAGCCATGTGCACTGTGCGGAAGCAGGATCAATTCAAAATACGAACCAATTAAAACCGAAACACTAGCCAAACTAGTGTACAAGGAGTGTGAGATTCAATATTACAGAGCATAAGGTCTACGTGCAGTCAAGCAAAGAACTGAATAGAAATAACACCCGAAGGTGGTCCTACATAGATGGGATTCTGTCAGAACGTCCGTTAAGCTCCTCGTATGCCACCAACGAACGCTACCTAATACCTGGAGGGGCGAAAAACATAAAACTGAGTGGGTCAGTAAAACAATTCTTTTCAAAACCTTTCCTTTCAAAAGTACTAGCCCTTCGCCGTAAAACCTGTATAATTTCCCAGAAATAAAGTATATACTCATATATATCTTTCTCAAAATCCGCTGCAAAACAAGTATGTATGAAAGTATGCATATGTCATGCCAAAGTATCAAATGAATGCCAAAGCATCTATGTGAATGTGATTGAATATTCATATCTCATCTCAGCCCTCGGCTGTACATAGCTCATATCGTACTCAACAACTCATATATCTCATAATCATCATATCAAATCATATATATATATATATATATATATATATATATCATGCACACATATCAATACCACCTCTAGTGGTCTGCACAACATCACTGATAATAAACTAATATGCTCTAGTGCTACAATCACGTGAAGACTGAGCGATAAATCGCGGGTCACCTATGAGTCGAACCCACCTATAATGGCCTATTCGACAGGACTGAGCACCTAACTTGGATCCAAGGCGAGCATGCAGTGCGGGAGGTGAACAACACGTGAAAGACTGAGCCCCTCTCTGGGCGTGAGCACTAATATCAGTGTGCAAGTCTATGAGCTCTAATCATATCACATCACATCACATTACATTTCAACATTCGTTCACAACAACTAGCATATAAACTTACCTGCCACTTACCTGTGCGTCCTCAGCACCGACAGTAATATAAACAATCAATAATGCATAATTAAACATATAGATACCTTGCATGGCATTTCATATCACATTCATAACACATTTCATTTAAACTGATTTTTCTGGGCAAAATTCATTTATATAGGTATATACGGAAAACAAAACTGCCCACTCACTGGTATGTAGACGGGTCGTAACCTCCGTGCCTAGCCTGGCTACGCTCGTCCTCAGGATAGGTCTCGCCTATATGAGAAGTAACTGAATTAACGTTAATTTACGCACATAAACGAAACCTTTGGAATAACTTCTCATACATTGCTCAAATTGGGTATATGAATATACCACCGTGACCTACACAATCTCAGGAACATCCCCATATTTTTAGAAAAATTTTCCGACCACCCACGCGCCGCCACGCGCCGGCGACGGCACGGCCAGACGCGCCCCCACGCGCCGCCACGTGCACTGCACACTGACGGCGTCAGTTAACGCTGTCAGGAATATTTTGGGAATATTCCGTTAACTTCCAACGGTTACCGTTAAAACTAACTGACGACGTTGGAATATTCCGTCAGACTTGACGGAATATTCCGTCGTCTTCAACCTCGCGACTCCGGCGACCGTCGCCGGTGCCGGAAAACCGGGAAATTTTCAAACTTCGATTTCTCAGTCATTTCTACACCATTTTTCATGCAATTTACACCAAAATGAAGATCTCAACTTATAGAACACGATCATACCAATTTAAAGCTCTAAAAGTCACGAAATCTCACCGGCAAAATCCAAGAAAATCCGGCCAAACTCTGTTCTCACGATCCCGACGTCCAAATCCTTCAAACGAAACACTCCGAGCCTCCTTAGGACCTCACTAAGCTTCCTAGAAGCTTCAAATCTCCTAAAAATCACGTATCAAAAATTGCATGAACAGTAGCTCATTCGGGATTCAATGGTTTCACGTGAAAATGGAAGAGTTCTTACCTGTAATGGGTATGGTTGTGATCGTGGAGTCCTTACGAGCACAGTGGACTCATTTGTAGCTTCGATCCGTGGGGTTTAGAGTATTCTTGGGTGCGTCCGTACAATATGAGGGAGAGAGAGAGTGAAACCGAGAGTAAGAGAAAGAGAGAGTGTCGGTGGTGTGAGAGAGAGTGAGGGTGAGGTGTACTTGGGTCACCAATCACCTACAAGGACCCATTTTGTGATTGGTTCCAATTAATTAGGGTGTGTGAATAATTGGACCACTTCACACACACATACAAATCAATAATCCCGCAAGGGTATTTCTTAAATTCACGTCCCTAGTGACGTAACATCGGAACGGGCTGTTACAGAATATGCCTGACTTTACTTGATAACTATTTGGTTTTTATTTCTTTTAATACTTGTATGTCCACTGATCAATGCACTACAGCTGATCTTACTGTTGCTAATGATCAGCGCACTGCTGCAAATGATCAGAGCACTGCTGCTGATTTTTCTCCAGCACCTTTGAGCCATTCTAGTCGCATTAGAGTGCTGCCAGCTAAACTACAAGACTACGTTTGGTCCAATAATACGTTGCCCCCGACTAGTTCATCGCCCTCTGGTCCTCTTACAAGGTATCCCATTTCCAATTACTTATCTTCTAAAAGACTCTCAACTCAATATCAATCTTTCATCGCACAACTATCTTTCGCTTTGGAACCTAACAGTTATGCAGAAGCTATTAAACATCCTCAATGGCGACAAGCCATGCATGGGGAAATTCAAGCTCTTGAAGCCAACGACACTTGGACCTTGTCTTCATTGCCTCTCGACAAGGTGCCCATTGGTTGTAAATGGGTCTATAAGATCAAACGAAAATCCGATGGTTGTATTAAGTGTTACAAAGCTTGTTTGGTGGCTAAGGGCTACACTCAGTTGGAAGGCATTGACTACCATGACACTTTTTCACCAACGGCCAAACTTGTTACTTTCCGTTGCTTACTTGCTCTTACTGCTGCTTACTCATGGTCTCTTCATCAGCTTAATGTCCATAACGCTTTCTTTCATGGTGATCTCATGGAGGAAATTTATATGCTCCCATCGCCTGGTCTTCGACGACCGGTGGAGAATCTAGTATGTCGCCTCAACAAGTCACTTTATGGATTGAAACAAGCTTCCCGACAATGGTTCTTCAAGTTTTCATAAGCTATCCAGTCTACCGGGTATGTTCAGTCCAAAGCAGACTACTCGCTTTTTACTAAGCGAAAAGGAAAGTCATGTATTGTGCTTCTTATTTATGTCAATGACATTTTAATAACAGGAAATGATTTAGCAGCCATTAATGATCTCAAAGATTTTTTAAATACCAAGTTTCGTATCAAAGATCTTGGTAATTTAAAATATATTTTGGGGATTGAAGTGGCACGATCAAAGCAAGGTATTTTCATTTCGCAACGAAAATATCTACTGGACATTTTGAATGATGTGGGATTTTTGGGTTCACGACCTGCAAGTTTTCCAATGGAGCAAAATCTTAAATTGCTTCCAGATGATGGTGATGCACTAGATGATCCAGCCAAGTATCGACGATTGGTTGGTCGTTTGATTTATCTTACCATTACACGACCAGATTTTACGTATTCCATTCATTTATTGAGTAGATTCATGCAATCTCTCCGAAAGCCTCACTACGAAGCAGCATTACGTATTTTGAAGTATTTGAAAAGTACATCAGGGCAAGGTATGATGTTTCCATCTCAAAATTCATTAAAATTAAAGTCATATTATGATTCAAATTGGGCGGGTTGTCCTACTACATGACGCTCAACAACTGGCTATTGTGTTTTCCTTGGAAATTGTCTTATTTCATGGAAAAGCAAACGTCAGAAGATCGTATCTTTATCATCCGCTGAAGCTGAATATAGATCAATGACAGTAGCTTGTTGTGAACTCACATGGTTACAAAGTCTTTTTCGTGATTTACATATTCAAGACAAAGGGCCAGCCACCTTGTTTTGCGATAATCAAGCCCCTCTTCATATTGCAGCAAATCCAGTATTTCACGAACATACAAGACATATTGAGATTGATTGCCATTTTGTTCATGATAAGATTATGGAAGGAAAGGTTATAACAGGATTTGTTCCATCTATTTCTCAACTAGCCGACTTGTTCACCAAGGCTCTTGGAAAGGAGAGATTTCATTCTTTGCTCGGCAAGTTGGGTGTTCACAATATTCACTCACCAACTTGAGGGGGAGTGTTGAGAAAGTGGAAGATTATATGAAGATACTCGTATCAATTAGTATTATAGGGCAAGTATTTTGTATTGATTACTTTCCTATCATGTAATATAGCAAATCAATTAGCTAGTTTGTAGGAGTTGATTGTATAACTTTACAACTATTTATACTTGTAGTTTGTAGAAAGAAAATTATTAGTTACAAGAAAAGAGTAATTTTGTGGGCAGTTTCGAGAGGATGATGGGGAGGATGTTGATAGGGAGGTCCATCAACCGCGTTCTTACTCTGGTTTTACTACTGTTTAGGAATATAATTAGTTGTAAAGTGGTGTGCCACATAAGGAAAGTTAGTTAAGCTTGGTCTATAAAATCTTTTATTTACAAATGAAGAAAAATACCGCTAGACCTAAATGAAGTGCGTGTGAATCTTATATTTGGAGGCGGCCGGGAAATGGAGACTAGTGCAAAGGACTGTCTTAATCATGCTGAAGGAAAGTCACAAAATGTGACTAGCTATTCATTCTGTCTTTTGCTTGCTTCCAAAGTCTCCTATATATTTTTCGGCGTGTGTCGTGACCCATGATTCCATGTGGGCTAATTGAAGGAGGAAGTCCAACAAAACAACTCCAGCCCATCCAAATCAGCAGGGCTATTCGGTGGGGCCGACCCCCTAAACCTAGCAATCGGGCCATTCTTCTCGCCCCGCCTGTACACCTAAAGCGATATGACGTCAGGCTGACGCGTAGGGGTGACTTCAGCATGATGTTAGTCACGGAAGATGTCGTCTTCACAACCACTTTCTCCTTTCTGCAAAATCCCAAAAAACCAATACTTAAAAAAAAAACCCAAATAATTACAATCACAAAACCCAATTCATTTTCATAATTTCTGCAAAAAAATAACAAAATCGAGAAATAAAAAAATCCAAGAAACAACGGAAATATCATACATCGTGTGAATCGTGGGCAGGGGATTGGCCTCCTGCGTAGCTTTCCCAAAACCAGCTTGAACATTGCTTCTTCTATCGGCTCCCAGAATAAGAAAAACAACCAACTTTAAAAACCCTGCAACCATATCGAGTTTTTTCTTCGATCAGTTTCCAGATCACAGGTGATCTCTGTGATGTAGGTTCGACTGGTAAAGAGCAAGGACGGGGAAAAAGAGGGAGGAGAGGGAGAGGTTTCGCAAGATGGACCGAGAAAAAAGATAACGCCAAAAAATTTGTGGATGGGTCCGGTTCTTTAACCTTTATTAATTTTCTAATATAAACTATCTATTAATAGAATTATGTTTGTCAACTAAAATTTCAGAAAATTACTATTCTAATTCTCACATCTAAACTAAACAGAAATAAAAATATGGGCAATCTGGTAATTATATACAACACAAATTTTG
Organism: Heteromeles arbutifolia; assembly: GCA_024362995.1. Taxonomy (NCBI): domain Eukaryota; kingdom Viridiplantae; phylum Streptophyta; class Magnoliopsida; order Rosales; family Rosaceae; genus Heteromeles; species Heteromeles arbutifolia. The sequence continues at coordinate 6,428,424 of JANCRC010000007.1, forward strand.
CTGTTTTTTATACAAACCTCACAACCAGACATCCTATTTAAAAATTAAAAAGGAAACTGTTATTAGCACTTCAAAAGTCTCATTCTATACTTCTCATAAGTGTATTTTTCTTTCTAATTATAAAAAGTTTAGACTCTAAAATGAAATTTTTAGAGTGTCAATAACAATTCTTATTAAAAATTAAAAAAAAAATTGTGAAGTTCCTTTTTTAACCCCACGTCTCCCACTTCAAATCCTCCCCTTCTTCCAAGTTCCACTGCCCAATTTTATTTTATTTTTTAATGTTTTTTTTTCATAAAAACAGTGATACAAATATTTTTATAACAAATAATATACAAATTTAATTACACTCATATAACGTGTGGGCATTCGACTAGTATCCATTATCTAAACTATCTATTAGAGAATGGATAGTACTATGGTGGCTATGGAAGTGTAGAAACACTATGGTGTTTGAAAAGAAGACTTTCCATCCCATGGATGCAGTAATGATATTACAACAACATTGAGATGAGTTTTAGGAGATGAAAAAATGGCAGTTAATGCTGGTAGATGTAGTGATGCACCCCACACTTATTTCTACATCTTTTCCCACATCCTGAGAACGGTGACCTTTCCTTATCCTTAAGCTTAATTGTGATGGAGCATGGAGCAAGCGGAGAGGGAGCTTTGGATGGGTAGTAAGGGATTTTGCAAGTATTTTTCAGGGGGCGGGTGGGTTTGGGAACTTTCCTTGTAATTCCAATTTAATGGTGGAAGCGAAAGCAATAAGGGCGGCTCTTTTTTCATGTGTGGAGAAAAGTTTTTCCGATATACAGTTGGAGTCAGATTTTAAGTGTTTTGTGGGGATGATTACTGGTGCTTTGCAACCAGAGGCTATGCTTGAAGGTATCTTGTTCGATATTCAGCGATTAAAACAACAAATGTCGGTAGAATTTCTGTTTCCTTCCCGTGATTGTTATAGGGCAGCGCATCTAGTGGCTTCTTTTGTTTGAAAAAAGGGTAGCCTTCATAGGTGGAACTATTTTGAGCCACAGTGGTTATTCAACACTTTGGCTTCTGATGTAAACGTTTCCATTCGTATTTAATCCAATTTTGTACCGTTTGATAAAAAAAAAAACCTAAACTACCTGTTAATAAAACATTATTTGTGAATCAAAAGAGAATGAAAAGTCTATTTAGTCTTCTGTCACACAAAAAAAAAATGATGGGCAATAATGTAATTTCACAAATTCAAATTTTACTGTTTTTAGTGAAACCTCAATTACAGGTGATGTTAAGATATATCTAATATTTTTTTTAAAAAACAAAAACAAAAACAAAAACCTCACACTCCCACTCTCACTCCCACCCCCACCCACGTTTTCTCTCTCCCTCTCTCCTTCCCATTTTAAAAACAAAAATAAAAAGTCTTCATACACACAAAGTTTGTAGGCATATGCTAGTATTTTATTAAGATAACATTTTTGTTCACTAACATAACTATGGTGTATGCTAGTTAACTTTCACATTAAATTTACTTTTTCAATTTTGAAAAAAAAAACTAACAAGGTTAATTAAAATGACATATGACTGGTGATTAGGTGTATTGTAAGTATACACTAAGTTTAGGGTGGTGAGCAAAAATACTTTTATTTTTTTACTTTTTCAATCTCAAATCGTCTGGCTAATTCATTTTATGGAGAGGAGATGCACTTAGACCTCATGACTTGAGGATGCGGCTCTAGTTTTTCATCTGTAGTAGCAATATATTGTGAATACATGTCAGCAAGAAACGGGAAGATGACTAGGCTACACAAGATCTTACAAAAAAACGATGGCAAGAAATGTTGAGAAGGTCAAAGATTATATGAAGATACTAGTATCAATTAGTATTATAGGGCAAGTATTTTGTATTGATTACTTTCCTATCATGTAATATAGCAAATCAATTAGCTAGTTTGTAGGAGTTGATTGTATAATCTTACAACTATTTATACTTGTAGTTTGTAGAAAGAAAATTATTAGTGAATGTGAGGAAATATTCACTCAAAGCTTTCTAGAATTTACATGGTACCAGAGCCCCTCCTGGGTTCTTAGTTTTTTTTTCCTTCTCATTTTTTTTAAGGCTATGGGGAAGGATTCTACGTCTGAAGACATTTCTAGCGTTGAACAAAAATCAACGATGTCTAAGCTTGAACCCTCTAGTGATCCCGCTAGCCCCTTCTACATTCATCATTCCGATCACCCTAGAATGATGCTTGTTTCCACCAAACTTAGCGGTGACAATTATGGCACTTGGTGCCGCTCTATGTCTATTGCACTCAGTGCGAAGAACAAATTCGAGTTTGTTGATGGAAGTGTTGAACAACCATCCGCGGAGAAGAAGCCCAAAGAATCTGCTCCTTGGCAAGGTGCAACGACATGATCCTTATGGGGATTCACAATGCGCTTTCCGGAGACCTCGCCACCAGTGTGGTGTAAATGAAGACAGCTAAGGCGGTTTGGGATGATCTTCGAGAACATTTTCTCAACAAAACGTGTCTCGTCTCTTTGAAATTCAGCGTGACCTTGCTCGCCTTTTACAAAACCAACATCCCATAAACGTTTATTTTACCAAGCTTAAGAGTTTGTGGGATGAAAGGGATTCCTACCAAACATTTAAGCCTTGTTCTTGTGGTGCCGCCAAGTCCAACCATGAGCAAGCTAAGAAAACCAAGGTGTTGTAGATTTTGATGGGACTAGACGATTCATATTCAGCGATTTGTGGCCAAATATTGTTGATCCAACCTTTCCCTTCCATAAGGTTGGTTTATTCCATGCTCACACAGAAGGAGAAACAACGAGGTATGGCTGCTGGGCCAAGTCTCCTAGAACCCGCAGCCATGGTTATGCAAACTGGACGCGGTAACAATAGCGGGAAAAGCCGATCTTCTGAAAAGAAACCATTGCACTGTTCGTATTGTGATCGTGACCACCACACCATCGAAACGTGCTGGAAACTTCACGGCTATCCACCGGAGCATCGTCTTCATAGGAAATCAAATGGTTTTGGAAGTTCTGGAAGACGTGAGAAGAAAGATGGCAGAAAGTCTTCTGTCAACAACGTGACAGGGAACCCGACAGCAGCAAGCTCTTCCTCCACCCTTACTCTCACGGCAGATTAATTTCAACAACTTTTATCCATGATGAGTCAAAAATTGGGAGTTGACGCTAAGGCCAATGTTGCAAATGGGTCTCTTACAAGTTCTCCTCAATGGGTGATAGATAGTGGTGCCACTGACCACGTATCTCGTCTTCACAACCACTTTCTCCTTTCTGCAAAATCCCAAAAAACCAATACTTAAAAAAAAAACCCAAATAATTACAATCACAAAACCCAATTCATTTTCATAATTTCTGCAAAAAAATAACAAAATCGAGAAATAAAAAAATCCAAGAAACAACGGAAATATCATACATCGTGTGAATCGTGGGCAGGGGATTGGCCTCCTGCGTAGCTTTCCCAAAACCAGCTTGAACATTGCTTCTTCTATCGGCTCCCAGAATAAGAAAAACAACCAACTTTAAAAACCCTGCAACCATATCGAGTTTTTTCTTCGATCAGTTTCCAGATCACAGGTGATCTCTGTGATGAAGGTTCGACTGGTAAAGAGCAAGGACGGAGAAAAAGAGGGAGGAGAGTGAGGAGACGTTTCGCAAGATGGACCGAGGAAAAAGATAACGCCAAAAAATTTGTGTATGGGTCCGGGTTCTTTAACCTTTATTAATTTTCTAATAAGGATAGACAACAAATTTAGTTCCTGAAATATTACCTCAATAAAAATTAAGTTTCTAAATAATTTTTTTTCTTCAGAAAAACCAGTCATTGAATTATAAAAATCTGCCAATTACATCCCTAATATTATAGCCAAAGCTACTATATTCAATTTTTCATCAATTTAAGTCACGGTACTTGTATGTAATACATATTTAAGGGTAGATTGACAAATTTTCATAAAGAAATAGTGTATGTAGTTAACTTTGGAGAGTAAATTAGTAGTTTTTCATAAGAAATAGTGTAAGTTAAATTTGGAGATTAAATTAAACATTAGATTCACAACCTATATGAAATGTTAAGGGTTTATAGGCGAGAAAATGACTATAGTACACTCTAAAGTGTGTCAAGTGGTTTAAATTAACCAAAAATTGGATAAAATTGCTTTGAATATAATAGTATGGATGAAATTAGCAATTTTTAATGAATTTAGGGACTTAATTTACCAAAAAAAATAATTCAGGGATCTAATATTTACTGAGGTGATAGTTCAGGGACTAAATCGGCGCTTCACCTTTAATGAAATCATCTTTGTCAATTAAAAGAGAGTGAAAATACATCTTTCTTTTGTATAACAACAAAAAAAGTTAAGAACAGTAATGTACTTTCACAAAATAAAATTTTGCTTTTTTAAACCTCATCTACATGTAAGTTTATCATTTTTAATTTGAAGGGAAAAAAAAAACCGCTCTCCCTCTCTCATCAATCCCACACGTTCTCTTTCACTCTCTTCCTCTCTCCTTCAATTTTAATAGGGAATTTTAACGAAAAGCTCTCGCTACTGTTCACTTTAACGAAAAATCACATTTTCACACTAAAAAGTCAATCCTGGTACCATTCACTTTACCCTTTATTTTGTCCTTATCGTTAGAACTAAAAATTTTCAAGCCCTTTTCATTAGTTTTCCTATTTTAATAACCAAGTAAAAAAATTCACACACCTTGTGTGTGGGCATATACTAGTGTAAACTAATAGAATTCTGTTTGTCAACCAAAATTTCAGAAAATTACTATTCTAATTCTTGCATCAAAACTAAACATAAATAAAAATATGGGCAATCTGGTAATATATGCAACACAAATTTTGTTATTTTTTATACAAACCTCACAACCAGACATCCTACTTAAAAATTAAAAAGGGAACTATTATTAGCACTTCAAAAATCGCATTCTACACTCCTCACAAGTGTATTTTTCTTTCTAATTATAGAAAATTTGAAGTGCGAGATTTTTAGAGTCCAATAACAATTCCTAATAAAAATTAAAAAAACAAAATTGCGAAGTTCCTGTTTTAACCCCACGTCTCCCCACTTCAAATCCTACCCTTCTTCCAAGTTCCACTGCCCAATTTTATTTTGTTTTTTAATGTTTTTTTTTTCTTAAAAAAAGTGATACAAATATTTTTATAACAAATAATATACAAGTTTAATTACACACATATAACGTGTGGGCATTCGACTAATATCCATTATCTAAACTACCTATTAGATAATGGATACTATGGTGGCTATGGAAGTGTAGGAACACTATGGTGTTTGAAAAGAAGACGGTCCATCCCATGGATGCAGTAATGTTATTACAACAACATTGAGGTGTGTTTTAGGAGATGAAAATATGGCAGTCAATTCTGGTAGATGCAGTGAGGCACCCACGCCTATTTCTACATCTTTTCCCACATCTTGGGAATGGTGACCTTTCTGTATCCTTAAGCTTAATTGTGATGGAGCATGGAGCACGGAGACAGGGAGCTTTGGATGGGTAGTAAGGGATTTTGCAGGTATTTTTTAGGGGGCGGGGGAACTTTCCTTACAATTCCAATTTAATGGTAGAAGCGGAAGCAATAAGGGCGGCTCTTTTTTCATGCGTGGAGAAAAGTTTTTCCGGTGTATAGTTGGAGTCAGATTTTAAGTGTTTTGTGGGGATGATTACTGGTGCTTTGCACCAAAGGCTATGCTTGATATTGGAACTCAACTTGTCCCACATCGGACAAAGGGAAGAAGAAAGAGCAGTTTATATAGAATTACCCCACTTTAACTAACACCGAGGCCTTTTGTGATAAAACCCCACACTTGAGGATTGTGGAGGTGGTTGGGTGGGTTCTCTTTGGCCTCGTGCGATGGGTGAGTCCCGACTTGGCTCCACGTGGTTGCCGATGTGTGGATTTATACGTGTGACCCATAAAATGGGGTCTCACGTGCGGGGGAGTGTTGAAACCCACCCATTTGTCCCACATCGGACAGAGGGTGAAGCGAAAAGCAACTTGGCTCCACGTGGTTGCCGATGTGTGGATTTCTACGTGTGACCCATAAAATGGGATCTCACGTGCGGGGGAGTGTTGAAACCCACCCATTTGTCCCACATCGGACAGAGGGTGAAGCGAAAAGCAATTTATATAGGATTACCCCACCCTAACTAACACCGAGGCCTTTTGTGATAAAACCCCACACCTGAGGATTATGCATGTGGTTAAGTGGGGACAGTATTGGTGCATGTGGTTAAGTGGGGACAGTATTGGTGTTGTTAGAGTGGGCCCTCGGCTCGTCGACTTGAAAAATTCTACATAGTATCAGAGCCAGGGGACGGGCCCGTATTGCCACATGATTCGGTGGGTCCTCGTTTGGCCTTGCGCGATGGGTGAGTCCCGACATGGCTCCACGTAGGCCAAAGATGCCACGTGATTGGGTGGGTCCCTATTGGCACCGCGTGATGGGTGAGTCCCGACATGGCTCCACGTGGTTGTTGATGTGTGGATCTTCATGTGTGACCCATAAAATGGGGTCTCACGTGCGGGGGAGTGTTGGAACTCAAACTTGCCCCACATCGGACATAGGGAAGAAGAAATAGCAATTTATATAGAATTACCCCACTTTAACAGTGGGCCCTCGGCCCGTCAACCAGAAAAATTCTACGATATTTAGCGATTAAAAATAACAAATGTCAATAGAATTTATGTTTGTTTCTCATGATTGTGATAGGATAGCGCATTTAGTGGCTTCTTTTGTTTCAAAAAAGGGTGGCCTTCATGGGTGGGACTATTTTGAGTCGCGGTGGTTATTCAACACTTTGGCTTCTGATGTAAATGTTTCTATTTGTATTTAATCCAATTTTCTACCGTTTGATTAAAATAAAATAAAACCTAAACTTCCTATTAATAAAACATTATTTGTGAATCAAAAGAGAGTGAAAAGACTATTTAGTCTTCTATCACACAAAAAATGATGGGCAATAATGTAATTTTACATATCCAAATTTTACTATTTTTATTGAAATCTCAATTACAGGTGATGTTAAGATATATCTAATATTAAAAACAAAAAACAAAACAAAAACCTCACACTCCCACTCCCACCCACGTTCTCTCCCTCCCTTTCTCCTTCCCATTTTAAAAACAAAAATAAAAAGTGTTCCATACACAACAAAGTTTGTAGGCATATGCTAGTATTTTTATTGAGATAACATTTTTTCTCACTAACATAACTATGGTGTATGCTAATTAACTTTCACATTAAACATTACTTTTTCAATTTTGAAAAAAACTAACAAGGTTAATTGAAATGACACATAGCTGATGATTAGGTGTATTGTGAGTATACACTAAGTTTAGGGTGGTGAGCAAAAATGCTCCTATTTTATTACTTTTTCAATCTCAAATCGTCTGACTAATTCATTTCATGGAGTGGAGATGCACCTGAGCAATTATTGAGGAAGGGGTAAAACTGCTCTTATCTATTATATATAAAGTCGGAGGCCAGTTTTGGTGTCACGGCTTAGATAAATATTAGGACAAAATTGTCCCTCAATAAAAAAAATCCAAAAGCAGTCCATTATAATATATCAAATAATGCAGGGGTAATTTGGTAATTTGATCATCATAAAATATAATATAAATATAAGTGGGAAGAGAGAAAAGAATAAAAAAATGGAAAGATAAGTGAAAGTTGATGGTGCCCACGTAAAGGGGAAAGAAAAATATAATAATAAATAAGGAAAATAATGAATATTATGTTCAAAACATCTTAAGAGACGCGTCATGCTGGTTATAAATTAGTAAAGTTTTTTTTTTTAATTAGTACCTTACAATAGTCTAGCAATAATGTGATTCAAACAGATGTTATGAATAGTGATTTTGGTGTCACCAAGCCGTTCAAAACATCTTAAGAGGTGTGCAACGCCGGTTATAAAAAAAGTCTTTTGCATGCTGATAATAATGTGATTAAATTAGTTGTCAAACAATTGTTTTTATTTTATTTTAACAAACGATACTATCTACACTAAGGAGAGGGAGGTGAGTTTAGCCTCACAATGAGCTAGCAATAATGTGATTCAATCAGTTGTTCATTTAATATTATTTTCTCTATTTTTAAACACGTTCAAAACATCTTAAGAGGCGTGTAATGCTGGTTATAAAAAAAGTCTTTCGCACGCGGATAATAATGTGATTAAATTAGTTGTCAAATTATTGTTTTTTTTTTAACAAACAATATTATCTACACTAAGGAAGAGGGGGTGGGCTTAGCCTCACAATGGGTTAGTAATAATGTGATTCAATCAATTGTTTATTAAATATTATTTTCTCTATTCTTATTGTAAATTCTATAACGACCGATTTTATTATGTGAATTCAACTGCTTTAACTGGCTTATGAGGGCTTTATTCTGGAATGATCTAAGATTATTTAGTTACTTCAAATATTTGACTTTATTTTTGTCAATTTATGCATATACTGTGAGCACTTTCCTGTGGGTGCACGAAGCCCACAGGCCATGAACCTGAAGGTGAGGATTTTTACTATTGCTAAATGAAGAAGAATGGTTTATGCTGCCATGAAAAAGAAAATAGGGAAGAAAAGAACGGTTTCGCTGCCTTGGAGAAGAGATCAGGAAAAAAATAAAAATTTTGCGTGGTAGGACCTATTTCCTTTCATATGTGTCATTTTGTGTTTTATTTTTTTTCTTGTAAGTTTAGTTTGTTTTGAGTTTGAAGAAGAGAAAAAAGGAGGATGAAAAATAATGGTAAAAAAGATATATAAAGAGAGAGAGAGAGAGATTGATTTGGTCGTTGGGGTTTCCAAAAATAGGCGTTATATATATATATATATATATATATATATATATATATATGTATATGTATATGTATATGTATATGTATATATATAAACAGCGAGAGATTTGGTGGTTGAAACTCCTAAAAAGAAGCGTTAGTTTCAATTGGGCTTTCGAAAAGATTAGCGTTTGTTCCAACGGGACTTTCAAAAAGAGGCGTTATTTCTAACATATCAAGAGATTTATTTATCAGGCTTTCAAAAAAAAGACATTAGTTCCAATTGGGCTTTCGAAAAGATTAGCGTTAGTTCCAGTTGGGCTTTCGAAAAGAGGCATTAATTCTGATGATTATGATTTGTTAGTCGAGCATTTGAAAAGCGGCGTTTGTTCTAGTTGGGCTCCCAAAAAGATTGGTGCTAGTTCCAGCTGGGTATTCGAAAAGAGGCGTTAGTTCTGACAGATTGTGATTTGCTGAGTTTTTGAGAAGATTGGCGTTAGTTAGAGCATATCAAATGCAGATTTCCATAATTGGGTCCCACGTGAGGGGACGTATTGAATCACACATCGGTCGTAGAAAAAGAAAAGTAATAGTTTAAATATGATAACCCCACTCTGACTAATACCGAGATATTTTGTGATAAAACTCCACACTTGACGGATTGTGCAGGTGGTAATTACCAAGTTGGGGACAATATCGGTGTTGTTGGAAGTGGGTTTTTGGCGTATCTCTGATAATTCTACATGGTATCAGAGTCAGGGAGCGAACCCGTACGTACTGCTACATGATGGGTGGGTCCCTTTGGCCTAACGCTATGATGGTGGGTCCCTTCACCCCGTTTGTAGGGTGAGTCCCCATGGCTCCACGTGGTTGCCAATATGTGGATCTCTCACATGTGACCAATTAATTGGTCCCATGTGAGGGGGAATGTTGAATCCCACATCAGCGGTATAAAAAGAGAAGTAATAGTTTAAATACCTTAACTCCACTCCAACTAATGTCAAGACCTTTTGTGATAAAACCCCACACTTGACTGATTGTGCAGGTGGTAATTACCAAGTTGGGGACAATATCAGTGTTGTTGGTAGTAGGTCTTTGGCCCGTCTCTCTACTAATTCTACATGATCCAAGCCTGTCTATATAGTAACACACCCGAAAACAATGTTTGGAATCTTCTCTTTTTGGAACCTTGAGTTTGAATCGAAAGTAAAGGTTTCTAATGCATGCTCAGCTTCATAACTACCACAATTACCATACTCTTCATGGTATAAGCAAAAGTTTCCCTGACATAATTTCACGACGGCAAAGGGGGTGGCTACCACAACTCCACAAGTAATTCTTCGATAAGAAGAGGATTGTGAATTATTAAACAAAGCAACGATGTCCTGGATCATTACACCCTTGGCATTGGATCCATGTAAGGTCGCTTCCCGTGTACATGAGAAGAAAGTAAGATATGGGTGATGACTTCTTGAATGTGCCTACACTTAGTTTGGCAATGTATGTAGTTTCCATTTGATGATCAACTATTTGACGCACAACATTGAAGAATAATTGTGCGTGGCGGCTTGCAAACCTTGGCGGAAGTAGTTGCGCGCGCTTTGGTTAGGAGAATGACACTACTAGAATTATGGCTATATGACACTAATGTTTGCACATTACTTGCAATTGATGACTATAGACATAAAGCAAGCACTCTTAGCATTTTTTGGTGTTTTTTAGTTGGATGTCACTGATATTAGTGACCCCCAAATTTGAGATACCAACCATTGGTGTCTGTTAAATAACTTTATTTCTTAAAATATTTTTCTTGTGCATTTTAATTTTATTATTTATTTTTTAGGCACCGAAGTGGTACTGGCCATTTGATATTTTTGGATACCCACCAAATGAGTGAGAAAAGTCAACGTGGAGTCCATATCAAAAGAATTTCTTGTGCTTTTAAAGGTGGACGAAGCATGAAATGAATCCCCTCCGGATCCATTATTTGGAGATCTTAGGGATCCCCACATCTCATCCCTTCATCGTGAATTGTACAGTCAGAAATCATTTTATTTTTATTATTTTAAATTAAACACAAATAGTACCTGACAGAAATTGACTGCACGATTTACGATGAACGGCTGAGACGTAGGGATCCCTAGGATCCCCACATAATGGATCCGGAAGGGATCCGTGTTCGACGAAGCAATCCAATTCTGACATCTCCTCTTTCTTTTACCTGGACATGGATCCTCTCCAAATCCATTGGTTCTAATCCACCAAGTCCCATCATCCGGACCATTGAAATTTGATCCAACGGCTACAAACAGGGGTCCACTTTAAAAGTTATAATAACTTTAGCCGTTGGATCAAATTTCAATGGTCCGGATGATGAGATTTGATGGATTAGGACCAATGGATCTAGAGAGGATCCATGTCCCTTTTACCTTGCCCTCTCAATTTCTCAACAGACAAAACTCTGTTCATTTTTTTTTTAGTTGGGTTTCGTACTATTTAATTGGGGCTGCAAAGGGGATTGGGTTTTTTTTTTTTTTTTTTTTTTTTTTTTTTTTTTACTTTTCTTTAAATAATCATTTTTTTGAATTTTGAATTTTCACGTGGATCTCTTAATAACATGTGGTGCTCAGTCCTTGTCCACATAAACGCCACGTCAACAGTTAACAGGAGACTTAACCGCCAGACTAACGGATGTATGAGACTGTCCCAAAATTAAAACTTTAGGTATGACTCTGGGATGAAAAAAACTTTATGTACCAAATGTTGAAAACCATGAAACTTGAGGGTAATAAACTGAGATTTACACTAAAATTATTATACATCAACACAAACGTGTATATTGCCAAATATAATAAACTCCACCATAAATTTAATTGGTAATATTAAAATTGGAGAGTAATCCAACTTATTTAAAAGCACATGCAAAATCTCACATCCTATCAATATCTAATTTATTCTCAACAATTACATTAAGGCGACTAACTAGCCACTTTCGCAGTCATCTTTTTATTCATCACTTTACAAACAGAATAATTTATAATTTATTTCTGCACTAATACGAGGAGTGCCGAAAGGAGGAGTGTTAACCCCAGTAGCCGGAACAGATGCAAACCTTGGAATTCTGGAATGTCGAAAAAATGGTTGGTTTTCTCAGCTGAAGTGCCAAGACCTCATATCCAAAGTAAGGTTTGGCCACAAATTCTTTCCTTGAGTTCCCTTGGACTTTCACTACACAAGTAGTCTGGGATTTTCCATAGCTAGCCAAAATTTTAGTTTTATCCTTCTTTAATATTCCTTGTGCATCCATTTTCAAGGGATCATAAATTGCTTTGTTGATGTCAGCAAGCAATTCTGTTGGGGAGTCATATACATTTGTAGCATTGAAAAACATCTGAAAGGCTTTGAGGCAGGAGAGGTGGAGTTCTTTGCATGTCTCTGGCATGTCATCACCGTTGATGCCCTTAATCCCCAAAGCCTGTTCTAGAAACTCCTTCTTCTTTTCATCCAATATCTTCTGTATAATCCCAATTGATTCTTCAGCCCCCAAATTGGGATTTCCCTTAATGTGTAGCAGAACAAGGTTTGGCTTCCCCTCCTCTTGCTCCTTCTGCAATGAAATCATTAATTTCAATTTTCCCCATTGGTTAAGATTATGTTAAATTAACATGGTGACAACTAATCAAGAATGTGGTCATTATAAATTTCTCGTCCGAGAGATTATCCCACCGCCATGTGAAGTTATCATTAGTCTATTTATGTGTATTTATTCATTTTTGTCAAAACATGTTTTATTAGTGATATAACCTAGGTCCCTAATATAATAATTTTGGTGTTCACCATAAAAGATGCATTAATAATATCATATGGCAGTGTGACGATTTCACTAAAAATTTCTCCTCATATACCTGATAGCTTTGAATTTCGTTCAATAGCCGTGTCAAAAGCATAAGTGAATTTGTAAGTGGATGACTTTGAGGGGACTTGAGGATCTCTAATTTTGGAGGTGTATTAAGCAGAACAGCAGCTGTAAGAAGAATAGTCTGTGAAGCAATAGAGCATTTGGCTACTTGGAGGTACTCAAAAATTGACGAGGGATGCCCATTTCTGCTCCATTCTGCTTCCTTTAACCAGCTTACAAATGTTTGACGCCACTAAATTCATTCGGCAAAGAGTAAAAAGAAGAATAAGTAACACATTTTATTATTTTTTTACAATTATGTCGACTAAATTATTTTACCAAAAATCTTACTAGATCCTGAAGATAACTCTTTATGTCATATCCATTTTGTTTGAAGAATTGCCAAGAAATGTCATCAACAAAATCTTTTAGAGACTTGAATATAGCTTTTCCATGTCCATCCAATCCTTTTTCTTGCCATCTGTACGATGTACACATTTAACTAGTTAAAAATAATGACATGAGTTACTTTAAATTTCTATGCGTGGATTATATATAACTTCTATCTTAGAACATGTATACGAGATCCAACACATAACAATTTATATATTGCATGACAAATTTTATATAACCGGTGCACTCAATAATCATGTGTTAATATATTGTACCTCGCGACGGCATTGGCAAGAGCTTCCAATTCATTCATCGAACCTTCCTTATCAAAAAAATCATCAGCAACTGTAACAAGGACTGCAGCTTTCACAACTGCGAGCCGTACATATGACAGGGAAAAATGTGATGCCGTTGAAGCAACGGCAAAATAACAGTACGCAGTTTTCTGTCGAGCAAACCCCATGTCAACAAGACCGATGTCCTTTGACCACCTGCATGATTAATTTTTCACCCAAAACAGAAAAAGAAAAAGAAAAAGGTTTTCATGGTTAATTAATTCCGGTTAAAATTTTAAAGAATGGAAGTAAGTGAAAGTGGAGAGAGTGAGTACGAACCTTTCTAATTCCTTTAATTCATTTCTGAACATGGACTGCCGTAGTGTATAATTCTCCATGGCAAGTTGTAGTAGCATGGCATTGGTTTGACATGATAATCTGCGAGGTATTAATAAATTAAACTGCTTAATCAGAGATTTGACTGCCTTGATCTGTCCAATTAATTAGTACTAATTTAATTACCTGCAGGATAAGCCTTTTCCTATCCATGGACCAACGGGCTCTTTCATCTCAATGAACTTCCTGTGCTCCAGATGATCCAACCGAGCAAGCCATGGAACACTAATTTCATGCTTAATCTACTCAAGGGAGATATGCAACAAAATTAATTAGGGGACGATTAAATAGCTAATTACAATGGTCGAACATATACCTGGTCGTGCAAATTCTTAGAATCTTTTAATGTATCCTTTTCTAGTATTCTTTTACAGAATTTTTTAACATCCTCAAGCTGACTTTCTCCTGTAAAGGTCACATCAGTTGCCCTGTATACATTATACATGGCACTCAGAAAAATTTCATGGTGCTCTTCTATGTACACCATTATATCTTCATCATGAAGGAACCAGCAGAACTTCCCTACAAATATTAACAAATTTTGGTATGTAAATCAACAAATAAACTGACTACAACATCGTAACGAGGCTATCAACAACCAGATATCAAAGTCATCACAAAAAGATACAATTTGAAAGTATGTACATATCAGCAATTAAGTATTAATTGATCCTTACGAGGAGATACTGTATAACCATGTAGTCTGAGCAGTCGAAACGCGAGTGAATCTTTATATAGTTGCAGTGGCATGGCATGCTTTTCCTTGCTCTTTGGCTCTTTGCAGCTGATGTAACTTCTGTTTTTTTTTTTTTTAAATAAAAATTTAACCAACCAGATCAATTTTTCAAATAAAAATTTAACCAACCAGATCAATAGTGTGCATATATTGCTTAATGATGAATATTAGGTCATCACCTGTAAAGTTGTCCCAGCATACTTGTTATCTCCTCCATGAAATGCTCTGCCAGTCCCAGCCTCTCAATCCGATTAACAAGACAAACCCTTAGAAGGTCTTCATCCATGGGGTAGATCGCAGGAACTGTACACATATACCACAATTGTCTTACTCTGAGTTGATGTGGTTAATTTGTCATTTTGTTTTACAAAGGACTCTCCTCCCACTCTCATGTCTCCTTCTCTCATTTTCATTTTAAAAACAAACAAAAAAGATATGGATAAATTACACTTTACCATTTCAGGTTTAAGGTCAATTTTAATTCCTTACAACATCTTTAAAACATTTCACTTTCATACTTCAAGTACTATTTTATTTCAATTTCATACCACCGTTAAAAATTCTGTTAAGTTAACCGTTAAGTGATGATATGGCAAATATATGGTCCCCATTTATTCTGACGTAGCTGTCCACATTTGTGCCACGTGGCTAAAAAGTTAATAAAATTTTTAAAATATTAAAATAATTATTTAAAGAAAAGTAAAAAAAAAAAAAAAAAAAAAAAAAAACCCAAATTATTCGTCTTCCCCAGAATCCCCACATGTGCCTACCTCCCACCCGCCATCACCCACCCCTTCCCCCATCTCCCCATCACCCAATTACCAACCTCATCTGCCCAAGACCAAGTTAGGCCGCCCATACCACGCCCTACACCACCACCAACACCATTACGGAGCGATCGTAGGACCTTCTTCCACCACGACCTGTCCCCGCCCAGACTCGAATCTACTCTGAGCGGCCGTAGGTGGAAAACCCACCCAAAGCGACCGAATCGGCTGGGTACACCAGCAAGGACACTCGCCTAAAGAAAGTTACGGGCGTCTGCGAGGGCCACGAAGAACCGCCACGAACTCTCGCGCAGTATTGGGCCACTAAGAACCTAGCAGACACCACCTCCTTCGCGGCTTCGTCTCCTTCATCTAAGTTTTTAGTTCATCTCCTGCAACCTCTTTGCGTCCTATGTTTGCATCGCCTCATCATCTCCAATCTCTCTTAGAGCTAGCTATTATCCCCAAATCAATTGAAAGTTGAAACCCTAAAATCCCAAATTGGCCCCAAATTCCTGTTGGGATTCACAGACTAGTTCTATTTGCAGGAATCATCCAGAGTTTAAACATGGTATGATCCATTATTTTTGTTTACTGGAATTTGGTATTGGTTGTGCTTCAACTCCATGGCGAAGAGGCAGAGAGTTTCTGGGGACGAGAAAGCTACGGAGATTTCTTAGAAGTGTGATTGAAGGGGCGGGGTGGGTGCTGTGGGGTGGGAGGGTGGGGATTCTGGAGAAGACGAAAGGGATCTAGGTTGCCCGTGGGCTGGTAAGTACTGGGGGAAGAGCACGGCGGGTAGGTTCTGGTCGGAGATGGAGGCGCAGTGGGGAGGGAAGGGGTGGGTGATGGGGGTGGGGGGGTGGGCACGGGTGGGGGATTCTGGGGAAGGGGATCTGGTTTTTTTTTTAATAACTTTTCTTTAAATAATTATTTTAAAATTTTAAAATTTTTATTAAATGTTTAGCAACCTGGCACAAATGTGTCTGCCACGTCAACACAAATGTGGCAGTCACGTCAGCTCTTAACATACCAATGGATAGAAAATGTAACGGGGGTATGAAATTGAAATAAAATAGTACTTGAGGTATGAAAATGAAATGTTTTAAAAATATTATAAAGAATTGAAATCGATCCCAAACATAAGGTGGTAAAGTATAATTTATCTAAAGGATATTCATACTCACAAAGTGTATAAGGATAGGATAGTATATATAATTATCATGTATGATATTTGTACAGGTGGCAGCAGACTACGCATGACCAACAATCACATCATAGGAAGGAGAAAAACAAAACAAAAACAAACTTTATTAGGATTGTTGGCCACGAGAATTCAACTTTGGCAATGGATGGAGTTGAATTGCACATGCATGTCAAACGTACCTGAGAACCCACATCTTCGGACAATAGAATTCAATTTGGACAAAAATTCCTTACGCCCTGTCTTCATAAAAGCATATGCAACAGCTGATGGGGATTGGATTAACAGCCCATCTTCCTCGCTTTGGCACAGCAGTAGAGTCTCATTGAGGTTAATATCATATGCTTCAGGCAAAGCTTCCAGGTATTGCATGAGTTCTACTGAACAACACTGTTGCTGATCACTACTTTGCACCAACCTGCCCCAACAAAAACTAGATTAAATATTTTAGGATTTGGTTTGATAAATATTTCATCTTCAGTTTTTTAGTTTTTTCTTACTAGAGATGGAAAGAAAGTGCACTAGAGTGGGAGGAGGGAGGAGGAGAAATGCACATGTAATGCAATAGAAAAGGAAAACCCAAACTAAAAGAGAAAATCCATGATAAAATTGTTTTTAGTTTTTAGTTTTCAGTACTATTTAATGTGTATTTCTTTCATATTCTACCCACCATCAATACTCTATCCTTATTCATCACTAACTTCTTTACGTGAGAATGTAAAGGTAAAAGAATCCTATATTGGTGAAATGAGAAATCTTGCAAGGGTTTATAAGAGGTTGGGCTACACCCTATATTGCCAATTGGTTTTATGATGGAACCTCAACTTTCTTCGTTTCTTGTATTTTTTTCTTTATTTCTAAATTAAATATAAAAACTAAAAACTATATATACCTATGCATTTGGAATATTTTTGATCTCTTTTGGAAGACTTGTTCTACCGGCGCTGTTGAACCATGAGAAAAATGAACATGCAGTCCTTTGTTCTCTGCAAGTTCCACCATTGCTGGGAAAACAATCACAAACCACTCAGGAAAAGAATTGTTTTGCTCTTCCAGTAGCTTCTCTGCACTTGCATGGATGAATGCCAGCCCTAAGCAATAAACATAAGAAAAATTTGCAACAACCAATTATTCCAACTACATAAACATGTATTTTCGATATGGGTAATGTTAGGGAGACCAAGTTTTTAAACCAAATCATGTGGTTGTTAATGATTGGATTATTAATTAAGTGTCAATTCAATAAACATAAGAAAAATTTGCAACAACCAATTATTCCAACTACATAAACATGTATTTTCGATATGGGTAATGTTAGGGAGACCAAGTTTTTAAACCAAATCATGTGGTTGTTAATGATTGGATTATTAATTAAGTGTCAATTAACATGCTTATTTCCTATTGATGACACATAATTTGTTTTGCAAATTTGGTTTAAAATTTTGGTTTCTCTACATTATCCTTTTGATATTAAATTTGTATGGGAACTTTAACGAAAAGCTCCTGGTACTGTTTATTTTAACGAAAAACCACATTTTTACACTAAAAAGTCAATCTTGGTACTATTCACTTTACCCTTTATTTTGTTTTTATCGTTAAAACTCAAAATTTTCAAACCATTTTCATTAGTTTTCCTTAAATTTTTCCGAGGTTTGCAAAATTTGATCTACTATTTTATTTTTACGTACCTTTCCGAATGGCATCATGGCCAACATCCCATGTGGCAAGAGCAACAATGCAAGCAAGAGTTGAAGTGAGGGACTCTAGGGTTGGAACATGGCCATCATCTCCCCAAAAGCCTCTTGTGGTTTGGTGTTGGAGAACCCAATCCAAGCATCCCTTGAACAAGGGTTCATCTGATCCTCGATGAGGATTCGGAATCATCGACAGCCACGCAATGTCATAAGGAGAAGGAGGAACAAGAGAAACAAGATCAACATCCGGTGAAAACAATTCTTGTTTGGCTTTCATTACAAGATTCTTAACCAAAATTTCTTGAGAATCCATGCAATATTGTGTTTTTAGATGCTCACAAACTCTCAGGTACTTAGGTACTCACAAACTCTCAGGTACTTAGGTACTCACACACTTGTTTTTTCGCTTTTGTTATGTCTTGCCGATCAAGCATATAATTTCTATGGTATTTATAGAGAGCTACAAGCACATACTAATTGATCCATATCCACATTTGTTCTCGGACGAAGTTTCAATACAATTGCCAGATACATTAGTGTCAGTTGAAGTCAACCCATTGGTGCATCGTTTTCACGATGGCCATTCCCGTATTGGCTTCTGTCCACAATAGCCCCACTCAACGGATGCATTATAACTCTGTTAGATTTAGATTTTCTTCTCGTCGTGACTATTGTATTATTGATTTTTAATCCATCTTTACAAGGTAAGTATCCAGTGGCGGAGCCAGAAATTTAAGATAATGGGGTCAAAAGTTGAGCTTCCATTACTAGACAGGGCAGACCGAAAACGCGAGTCTGACGATCTGTAGGTTGCCAGGCTGTAAATTCCCGGTGGTGGGAAGATTTAGCAGGGGAAGAAGAGGCGTTGATGGAGTGATGGCTAACAAATGGAGCAGCAGCTCCTGTTGGACCCTAAACTACTTCTGGTTCCAAGGATCGACGGCAGCAAGTGGAGCTCCAATGGATGAGTTGTTGCTGCATCGAAGAAGAAAAGAAGAAAAGAAGGGTTTAGTCCCAACGGCTAGTTTTCAGTTTAAATGTTTTGTATGTGTGTATGAGAGTGACAAGTGTACACTCCAGATTAGATCACTTAAAACCCCAATGAAGGGCTATGATGATCAAATCTAGAGGAGAATGGGTGTAATATTTATTTAAGTTCTCTTGTCCCTCACACTCTTAAAAAATGTTTTGGCAATTGGCAATGCACCAAACCCTACAAACATTGCTTATTAAATGAAGTGATGGCAGATGCAATTTGCACAGCCTTGTAGTCGTCCAACATCTCTGCATTTTTTGTTCCATTTTTCTGTCAAGTTCTAAACCCCAAGAAACTAATCAAACAAAACAAACAAACTTTATCAGCTTCTTCTTCTTCTTCTTCTTCTTGTTTGGCCACAAGGTTATTGGGGTCAAGGAATCCCATTGCCCCCACCTTGGCTCCGCCAGTGTAAGTATCCTAAACTTTCTATCACACCATTTGAATCAGTATAACTAATTAATCCACGATCTAGCGACGGGGTTAAATTTTATGAATATAAGATAGAGTATTACTAAATTATTAGACATATTGTAACATGAGTTGGTTTAAAACACGGAAATTTTTCTCAATTGAAACAAGTTTAGTGCCACTTAATACTACAGTCTGCTGGTATTCATCTTCACTTGTAAGTGAAAAATTTTAGGTTCGATTCTCGTCAGATGCGAATTTGAACCATATTATTACTAGTCCATTGTAAGACTAAGTCCAACCTCTTATCTTCTTAATGTAGATAATATCGATTGTTAAAAACAAAAACAAAAACAAAACAAGTTTAGTTCTAAATTCTAGTTCTCTCTTTTTTTCTTCTTTCCTTCCAAGGTTTTAAGTTCATGACTGTTACACGTAGGAAGCGTTGTCCCACATTAATTTAGAGATTCGACCGATCATGTCATTATCATTTTCTTTTCTTTTTTTTTCTTTTTTTTTTTGGAAAGATCATGTCATTATCTTTTCTCGCTGGCATATGTCAGTTTTGTGTATGTGTGTGTGGTGTTTATTCAACTGAGAATAAGTTTGTCAGTATACTCTATTCATACAGTATTATGGTACCCGAGGGTTCAGTACCCAAATTTTACTGACCTCCAATAAAACAAAGACATCTGTCCATTATTAAGTCTCAAATCACGCAACCAAACACTCCGAAGTCTGCAAACCAAACATCCCTCTTCTCCTTCTCTCCGCCCACAGTTTACTCTAGACCAGCAAAAACATTGCAAATTCTTTCACAAAAAGCTATCACCCATCTAACTGAACCCATACGATTTATTTTTATAAAATAGAGATTCAGGCTCTTCCTTGAGGTTCTTCTTCACGCACTGATTGTAACCACTATGGAGATCCAAATTAATTAATGGCAGAAATTGTGGCTTCAGGATCTTGCTCGTCACCACAAGGCACAAACATCACTGATCATATGGTGAGAGGGACTGTCCGAATTGATGATGACAGGTCGCAATCATCGCCATCGTCCATAACGGAGAAGAAAGGGATTGGTGGGTCGCAGGAAATAGGGATTGGGTCACCGGGATTGGGGTCACCGGAGAAGAGAGGGGTTGTGGGTGCGTCGCCGGAGATGAGAGGGGATTCAGGTTCGATGAGGGAGAAGAAGAATGTTTGGTTTGCAGAATAAGGGATGTTTGGTTGTATGGTTAGAGACTTGAAAATGGACATGTGTCTTTATTCTATTGGTCTATTAGGAGGTGAGTAAAGTTGGGTACTGTACAGTCAGTAAATCTGCACTGGTTCTTCGTGCTTACTGGTCAAGCACACTACTACAGTTCTAAATACTTCCTAATTAGTTAACCTACTTAACGTAATACGCATGTAACAGAAATTTATCGATGCCCGAGGGCTAAGGGTATCTGGCAGACATTTGGACTTTTCAACGTGGTAACAGATTATTCTGTGCGAGCACAAGGTATAACGTAATGAAGCAAAGTAACACATAAGAGTTGTGAGGATGTAAAGGTAAAAGAGTTTCATTTCGGCGAAGTGAAAAACTTTGTAAGGACTTACAAAATGTTGGATTACTCTCCATATTGTCAATTGGTTTTATGGTAGATCTTCAACTTTCTTCATGGTATACATCAAATCCAGGTTCCATGTGTGAAGATTAACGGCCACATATACTTCATGTCACCCATTTTGTATTGTCCACCCATTTGGCTTAAAAATCTCACCCCCTAAGAATTCAAGTACATTATATAAATTTAAACTTTGTCTGATAACTATTTTGTTATTAATTTTTATTATCCTTTTTATGTATTAATATGATAGCTAATTGTTACTTAGTATTACGGTCTAGTGATATTTATCTTTACTTATAAATAAAAGGTCTTAGGTTCAATTCGCGCCAAATGCGAATTTGAACTACATTATTGCTAACTCATTGTGAGGCTAAGCCCATATCCTTACCTTTAGTGTAGAAATATTGTTTGTTATACAAAAAATATGATAGCTTATTAAGTATACCTAAAGATAGGTACGTACTTGGTGGCCATAACGAACACAACTAATCCGATTAGTACTTATCTGAATATGGAAATGGTCCGTGATTTATGACCACGGTTTATATAACTGTATATATCACAAGACTGACTGAGTGTGAATCCGAACATTTGGAGGCCGCCTGCAAATACGAGGGTTTAGACTAGTATAAAGGACAGTCTTAATTATGTTGAAGGAATACGCGTCTGCCGATGTATAATTCGGCGCGTGTCGTGATCCATGATTGATGATTCCATGGACTGATTGAAGGAGGAAGTCCCTGTAACTTTTCCGCGTTTTCTCAGTCTCATGGATTTGTAAACATCTGGTCTGGCAACCAGAATCTTTGAATCTTCTTTTGTCACCTTTTGGCAATGTTCTGTTTTCTCTACCTCATCTGGTTTGGGTTCATGTTGGATAAGTCTTTTCTTTTGGTTGCCTTTTATGACTAAACTTACAAAAAAAATAAGGTTTTTATTATAAATAGTCTTTGAAATTGACTTTCATCATCAAGATGATCCCTAAAATTGCAAATCAATCAATATAATTCCTGAAAATAAGTGCCGCAAACTAATGTTGTCCTTCGGTCACATTTCTGTTAAAAAATTTATATAAGTGAATGCATATATATATTTGTTCATCGTTCAAATGACTTATTTGTAATAATTTTCCTTTATTCATTTTGTCTTCTTTATCTTTTTTTATGAACTTAGTCAATCTATGGATAAAATATGATAAAGGCCAATATTAGTAGGACACTAAATCCATTGTTACGCTTTCACATCAGTTAATTGCAGATGTGGCACATAAATTGGTCTATGAGTCCTTTTGTTTTTTAATCACAAATGGTCATTAAAATTGACCTGTGACATCAAAATGGTTCCTAAATTAACCCACACCATCAAAATGGTCACTGGAATTGAAAATCGACCAATATAGTCCCGCAAGTAAATGTCTCAAATTAATGAAGTATTTCCATCATAATTTTGTCAAAAATTTTATTATGTGCTGATGTGAAACATAAATTGGTCACACAATTCTTCCTCTACCTCCATCTATGGTAGCCTTCGTTTTCTACTCTCTAGAAAAAAGAATCTCAATACACTCATCTTTACACACTTCGACACGCTTCACCGAATTGGACCTGGATCGTGATCACCTCAATTTGGTGATGGCTTGGATTGGTGACGACTTCTGTGACATTGCCGTTAACATTTAGGCGATCAATATCCTCACAACCTTAATTTTGGAGAGCTTTTTGGACGCTCCCCTAGTAGTCTGATGACGCAAAGAACGACAAGGTTCGCTTGAGATAATAAGGTTCGGTTGAAAATTATTTCCAAAACCCTTCGGCATTGGCTAAGCCTTGTGCCTTTAAGAATTTATGAAAGGAATCTCTCTTCAGAGTAGGCCCTACTATAAGAAAAAAAATTCTAGGGAAAACTAACGAAAAGTCATCAAAAACTTTAGTTTTAATTAAAAGGACAAAATATTGTTGTAAGTGAATAGTATCATGAATGACTTTTCATAATAAAAATGTCATTAACGTTAAAAGTGAATAGTACTATGAGTGTTTCATTATGACTTCCAAAATTCTATTGTGCTAAAAAGTAGTTAGACAACTTTTTTAACTAATTATTCAATTATTAAACCCACATCAACACATAGTAAAAAAATTACAAAATTGTGGCGGAATGACTATATTGATTTGTGACACTTATTTTCAAAGACTATATTGATAGATTTTCAATTTCAGGGACCATTTGTAATAAAAACTCGTAAATTTTGTGGGGTCCATTTATGTGCCACATCATTACTTAACAGAATTTTTAACAAATTGTGATGGAATGATCACATTGATTTGCGACACATTTTTTCAGGAACTACTTTGATCGATTTTCAATTTTAGGGACCATCTTGATGGTGTGGGTCAATTTCAGTAACTATTTGTGATAAAAACCCTAAAAAATATAAGTCAAAAGGTTAAGCTTATGAATCACGTATCATACAAGTATCAAAATTACAACTCGATACACAAAGAACCAAATTGACATGTTGTCACATCCCGGCCCGGGAGGACCACTTCCCGGGCCCGCTCCACCACCGTAGCACGATATTGTCCGCTTTGGGCTTACCATTCCCTCACGGTTTTGTTTCTGGGAACTCACGAGCAACTTCCCAGTGGGTCACCCATCCTGGGAGTGCTCTGGTCCCCTTCTCGCTTAACTTCGGAGTTCCTACGGAACCCGAAGCCAGTGAGCTCCCAAAAAGCCTCGTGCTAGGTAGGGATGAGAATATACATTTAAGGATCACTCCCCTGGGCGATGTGCGATGTTACAATCCACCCCCCTTAGGGGCCCGACGTCCTTGTCGGCACACTTCTGGCCAGGGATTGGCTCTGATACCATTTGTCACATCCCGGCCCCGGCTCGACCACTTCCCGGGCCCGCTCCACCACCATAGCACGATATTGTCCGCTTTGGGCTTACCATTCCCTCACAGTTTTCTTTCTAGGAACTCACGAGCAACTTCACGGTGGGTCACCCATCCTGGGAGTGCTCTAGCCCCCTTCTCGCGTAACTTCGAAATTCCTACGGAACCCGAAGCCAGTGAGCTCCCAAAAGGCCTCGTGCTAGGTAGGGATGAGAATATACATTTAAGGATCACTCCCCTGGGCGATGTGGGATGTTACACATGTAGAAGCAATCAAGAAAAAGTTATAGAAGGCATCAAATAGTGCATATACGTTCAATTCACTCTTTTATTAGAATCCAAGTGGAACATTGACAAGAAATTCTTGTCCAACAAATTCGCTCAATGCTAAAATAGGTCAGATTCTACGGGATCAAACCTATGATTGCAAAAACTAGGATGGAAACCATGTTTCAATCCTATGTCTTGAACAATTTAAAACTTTTTTCTAATAAACTTCTTTGTACATTTGAATCCAAATAGTCGGCTATAACATACATTCTCATACTCTTACTCATATTCTTACATGCATGCCTTGCTTTGATTAACTCGAGGTTGTCGTGGATTTCTTTAGGGAGTCGTGAAGTTGTCGAAGGTGTTGGATAGTCCAGCATTGTAGAGGTGGAGTAGACTTATGGACATTTTCAATAAATTTGTGTTTGTATCAATTACAAAATTCAATATGAATTATCTGTGTTTTACAGTCTCGCTTTAGTTGAGTTTTTGTCATCTCGCAATATGCTATATGTGAGTTCGGTGGTCTCAGTGTATGTTAATTTGATCGTTCTGACGTCAATATGGTAGGTTCTGCATCAGAGTATTGAACCTGAGTTGTTTGAGTTGTTGCTTCCACTGTTAAATGGTGCTTTGGAATCATGAAGGAATTGGAGCCTTGGTCACTACTAGAAAAAGTACTACTTGTAAAGGCTGTTCATTGGATACAAACATAAAAATGCCCTATTACACTGTTAAATAGAATCACATTTTTCTTCAATCTCTTTTGTAAATATAAGAGACGTGTGTTGTCATAAAAATTTAACCCAGTATTTAAGAAAATATTCAACATACGTGGATTGTTATTTGTCTCAGAACTAGTTTTTCTATTTACCATTTTCGTCTTCATTTTTGTGGGATTTTTTTAGGGAATTGTTATTGGCACTCTAAGAATCTTATTTTACACTCCAAACTTTCTATAATTAGAAAGAAAAATACACTTATGAGGAGCGCAGAATGAGATTTTTGGAGTGCTAATAACAGTTTTTATTTTTTTAATTTTTATCGTTACTACTATTTAGAAAGGACTCAATAAGTTTAGTTTCGAGGATCGCCCAGTTTCTCTACATCGTCTCTGAATGTCAATTAAATCTTTTGATTAAAAAAAAGGATAAATTACATAGAAACTCCTCAGGTTTGAGGTCAATTACAACCTCATTCAACATCTTTAAAACATTTCATTTTCATACCTCACGTACTATTTTATTTCAAAATAATACATCAGTTATATTTTTCATCCATTGACACGTGGCAAAAATAATAATTTTTTAATTTTTTTTTAAAAAAACCTAAATCTTCTAAATAAAAATAATAATAAATATATAAAAAATAATAATAAAAACTGAAACAAAACACACCCCCTGTACCCACCTCCAAACCACAGACCCAGAAGAACAATCCCTACACCCACACCCGCGACCCTCCCTCCCCCCCTCCCTCCCCCACGATGCACCTCACCCGGAAGCCCACCTTCGGACCCACCCTCTTCCCTCCTCTACACACCCCCCATTCCTCAAATCCACACCCATTCCTCCCATTTCACGAACCCCGCGATAGCGAGACTGGGTTTTTCTTTTTTTATTTTTTTTTTCTGGGTTGCAGGTAGGGGTCGGTGGAAGAAGATGAAGATGGGGGAGAAGAGAGGGGAAGAGAAGGGGGGGGGAGAAGACGAACTGAAGGTTTTTTTTTTTTTTTTTTTTTTCTGGGTTGCAGGGAAGAAGATGAAGATGGGGAAATGGGTTTGGGGGTTGCGGAGAGAAGAGAGGAGGATGAGGGGGATAAGGTTTCAGTTTTTATTTTTTATTTTTTTTTATTTTTATTTAGAAGATTTAGGTTTTTTTTAAAATAAATTTAAAAATTTTTTTGCCACGTGGCACACATTTGGCAGCCACGTTAGCGCTTAACGGATCAATGGATGGAAAATGTAACGAATGTATTATTTTGAAATAAAAATAAAATAGTACGTGAGGTATGAAAGTGAAATGTTTTAAAGATGTTGTATAGGGTTGTAATAGATCTTAAACCTGATGAGTTTCTATGTAATTTACCCAAAAAAAAAAGGTTTGGAAGATCGTATCATTTATTCTTTAGGTATTCAACTCATTCCTCGTAAGGTTCACATTATTCGTCATGTGCTTTGGTCTCCACCAAGGTATTAAATATCGATAATATCGGAAATATCGGTAGTCCGAAAACACGGAAATATCGACGGAAATTTCGGGATATTATCGATATCGATAAAAATAATATGGAAACCACGGAAATTGTAAGAAAAACTTGGAAATTTTTATTGAAACTTTGCAGGATGTTTAGTTAGTCAATTATCTATTAGTTTATCACAAAAAATTGGAAGGAAATGCATTACATGATGGATTTAACTGATTTAAGTTGATTATATAGCGAGCTGGCAAACATTGTGAGTGTAGAAAATATGTAGTAATTAATGAAAGAAGTTTAAACACACCATAATCATTTATATATAATGAATTAGTACAATATTTTACACTTTATACATTGCATCGTAAGATACATGACTGACTTATTACCCTTTATTGTTTTTTATTTAAGAATTATATGATTGTGGGGGTTTTATTTAAAATTTATATTGAAGATTGGATTCCTTGTCTGCACATCTCCTTGAGCCAAGAGCCACCAGCTCTTTTTTTTTTTTTTTGTGCCGGAGCCAACAGCTCTCTGTTAGTATTTTCTGACAAAGCTCTCTCACTTTATGACAAAATAAATAATTATTTCGAAACACCCGTAGAAAAATGTCAGCTTAGAACACGTGTCGCGCATCCATGCATTTGTTCCTTAGGATTCCAAATGAAAGGTCAGATCTCTCTCTCATTTCTGAATGCAGTATAGAAATTCGAGAGCCCTTGCATTTCTCTAGAACAGACAAAAACTCTTCATTTCACTCATCCATTTCTCTTCTTCCTCTATGCTCTGCAAGAGAGAACCAGGGCCAATCCTCCATAACAGCATGACATCAATATAGTGCCCACCTCTCTCTTCAAGGAGTCCTCTTCATCCTCGTCGGCATTCTCATCGGCTCCACCTTCTTCATCCTCCAGCCCACCCTCTCCCGCCTCGGCCCCTCCGATCCCAACTCCGTCGCCAACTCCGTCTACAGAACCTTTTCCACCGCCCACGACCTCATCTCCAAGCCCACCCATGCCAAGGTGGGTCGTGTCCTCTCCACCCCCAGCACCCTCCTTTCTTCCCCGCCCCCCCCCCCCCACACACTTTTGCGTCCACGTTCTGCTTCCCCGCCTACAAATCCAACCAGAAATCCGTTTGTCTCTCGGGTTGCCCCCACTTTTGTGTTTCGGATTCCCACCCCCGCCGCGGCTCGTCTTCCCCCCCCCTTCGAATCTCTTCCACCCCCACTTTTTTGTTTCAGATTCCCTCTTGCCGCGACCCTTCTCTTTCGCCGCGACAGTCTCCGGTGTTCTTCTCCGGTTAGCATAATTTCAAAATATCGCGATAATTTCGGAAATATCGCGATATTATCGATAATATAGCGATATTTTGACGAAAACCAGTTGGATAGTAATTAAAATATCAGTACCATGAAAAACCGATAATATCGGCGAAATATCGCCGATATTATCGGCATTTTGTTCCTTGGTCTCCACTCTGATATCCTTAATTGGCTTAAGCTTAATACTAATGCCTTAGCTAAAAGGAATCTTGGTATTATTGCTTGTGGGGGAGTTTTTAGGGATGGACATGGTCTTTTTTGGTAGTTTACTCGAGGTAATAGTCATCACAAATTTTTTTGGCAGAATTAATAGTGGTTATTTTTTATACTGATTTTTCTTATCAGCGTGGTTGGTATAATACTGATTTTTCTTATCAGCGTGGTTGGTATGTATTTAGTTGAAAGGTGATTCTTCTAGTGTTATTACTTGTATTCGCTCGGAAGACTTTGTCTCTCCTTGCCTCTTCGTACAAAATGGTTTACTTGTCTGGTTCACATCAAGAATATGACTTTTCATTACTCTCACATGTAGCTAGTAGAGAATGTTGTTGTGGACAGCTTTGGTAACATGACTTGTCTTCCTCAACCCTAGTGTAGCATGACTTACCTCCGTTGGCGATTCTTGCATCTTTGCATTTAGATTTTCTTGGCTTACATGATTTTCGATTTTTAAAATAACGTGCATCTCAACTTACAGGTTAGTCTCACTTTCATGATGTGTGTTTCCATACGCAGGGGCGCAACTCACACCTTTCAAAAAAAGGAGCAGTGCATAATGATATTTGTCTCCACTCGCACTTAAAAAAAAGAGGAGCTGAGCATATTGGTATTTGTCGCCATGACGATTGACGATCAGCCCAGAACATAAATTTGGGTCTAGATACACGTACAATCTTGTGGGAGCAAGAACTGGCATCGTATCCCATACCATACCAGTCGTACGTGCAGTTTGGAGCTTCGTCGAAGTTACTTGGTGGGAGCTTTAGAACTTAAAGGATTTACTAGGAAGGCTTGACCACCTCCTTCTAATGATGTTGGCTCGTTCTTCAGGCAAAGCAAGCCGTAAGAAGAAAACTTGAGATTGTATTGGCGAGCTCCAATGAAGGTCGGAATGTCAATGCAAGTTCATTCTTGGCTCTACTATACCAAATTTCACCGGTAAGGTGATTAACTTAGACCTGGTAAGAACCATGATCCGTGGATGCGGCTCAAGTTTTTCATCGGTAGTAGCAATATATTGTGAATACATGTTAGCAAGACACGGGCAGACGACTAGGCTACACAAGGTCTTACAACACGACAGCAAGAAACGAGTAATTTTGTGGGGAGTCTCGAGAGGAGGACGTCGCAGGGGAGGTCCATCAACTGCGTTGTGCTCTTGTACTGCCTCATCCTCTTGGTGCTAGGCATCTCCGTAGTAGTGCGTTGACTGATCATCTCTTTGTTCTCCTCGGCATCTTGGTAGTGTATTGCATCAGTCTCTTGCCCTGCAGCTTCTCCGTAGTCCAGTGCATTATTCTCTTGTTCCTCGACATCTCTCACTAGTCCTAGTACCTGCGTACTCAAACAATTAAAGATTAAATTCTCGACCTCATACGTAACCGTATGATGAACTATAAAGGGAACTAAACTACACAATAGAGATAGAGAGAGAATAGTATCGATTGATCGTCTAATGCGCGGCAGGAAGAATGTGATGTGGGATTGAAAGGTCGCATTTATATGGAGGCGGATATGATGAGATTAACAAAGAATACCTTTTCCTACCAGAATTAGGACTTTGTTGTGTATATTCTTTCCAAGACAATCATAGAATTATAAATTTCACTCATAAAACCGATGAGCATTTAATTCCACCCCTAAGTATATCAAACCAACCGTTGATTTTAAGATCTTGACAATGCGATCTTCGGCATGTCTATAGAGAAAAGAGTTTTGTGTCAAATAGTTTAGCAAATTATAGTCTTGATTTAGATTTAAATAACTTTTACTTGATAATCTCTTTTCTTGTTCAGTTAGTTTTGTTCGTGAGGATCCATTTGAAATGTTCTCGTCTAGAAACAAGAAGAAACAAAACGCAGCAATGTTGCCAATTGGGCTTTATGAATAGTAGAAGTTTGAAAAGAAAAACAAGGAAAACCAAAAAGCCCAATAAAAAATATGACCCAAAAAAAAACAAAATCTAACATTTCACCGTTTCAGGCTTTCAGCTTCACTGACTGAGCACAAAGTGGAGCAGAGCACCCTAAACCCTGATGAGAAGAACCCTACTGAGAGCTCCCCTATCACTCTCAGCAGCCCGTATTCTTCCTCCAAGACCTACCCGTCCGTACATCCATGGAGGGTCTTCGTCGAAAGCTTCAAATTCTCACTATACGTCAAGTTTCAGCTCAAATTCCAGGTGGGTTTTCACCAACTCTCTCCCTCCTCCCGAGTGGGTAGAACCTTTCAATGACGTCTCTGATGTAGTATCGAACACACAAAATTTTAACCCATCTCCGTGGGTCGCTCAAATTCTCAATCTTTTAGATGGGTCTCCTACGATGGAGGCCAATTTAGACTCTTACTGTCGCACATTCTTGATCAAATTGTCTCCTAATTTTGTTTCGTATGTGTTGAAATCTTCTGAGCTTCGTGGGAAGCCCAAAACCGCCTTGCGGTTCTTTGCTTGGGCTGGTAGCCAGAAGAAGTATCATCATAAGCTTGACTGCTATGTATCTTTGATTGAACTTTTATCTGTGTGTCGTGATTTGGACCGTATTCGATGTGTACTTGTTAAGCTTAAAGAAATGAACTTTTTGATGACTTCTTTGGCGGCAAATTCTTTGATTAAAAGCTTTGGATGTCTTGGAATGGTTGATGAGCTGTTGTGGGTTTGGCGTCGAATGAAGGAGAATGGGATTGAGCCTAGTTTGTACACTTATAACTTTTTACTTAATGGTTTGGTGAATTCGATGTTTATTGAATCAGCTGAGCGGGTTTTTGAGGTTATGGAAGGCGGGAAAATTGCACCGGACATTGTGACTTATAATACAATGATTAAAGGGTATTGTAAGGGAGGGAAAACCCAGAAAGCAATGGAGAAGTTCAGAGCTATGGAGGGGAGGAATGTGGAACCTGATAAGATTACTTACATGACTTTAATACAGGGGTGTTATTCAGAAGGAGATGTTGATTCGTGTTTGGGTCTTTACCAAGAAATGAAGGAGAAAGGACTTGAAATTCCACCTCATGCGTATAGTTTAGTGATCAACGGGCTTTGCAAAGGTGGGAAATGTATGGAAGGATATGCTGTTTTTGAAGATATGATTCAGAAGGGATGTAAAGCCAATGTGGCAAACTATACAGCATTGATCGATTCATATGTGAAATGTCGGAGCATTGAGGAGGCAATGAAGCTTTTCGAAAGGATGAAAAATGACGGGCTTGAACCAGATGAGGTCACTTACGGGGTTATCGTCAATGGATTATGTAAGAGTGGGAGAGTGGAGGAGGCAATGGAGTACTTTGCATTTTGTGAAGGCAGGGGGATGGCAGTTAACGCTATGTTTTATTCTAGTCTAATCGATGGTCTTGGAAAAGCAGGGAGGCTTGATGAGGCTGAAAGGCTCTTTGAAAAGATGGTAGTGAAGGGATGTCCACAGGATTCATACTGCTATAATGCCCTTATCGATGCCCTAGCTAAATGTGGAAAAGCTGATGAAGCATTAGCACTCTTTAAGAAAATGGAAGAGGAAGGTTGTGATCAGACGGTTTATACATACACAATACTCATCAGCGGACTTTTTAAGGAGCACAGAAATGAAGAGGCATTGAAGCTCTGGGACACGATGATCGATAAGGGCATCACACCGAATGTTGCTTCCTTCAGGGCCCTCTCTATTGGGCTTTGTCTCTCAGGCAAGGTAGCCAGAGCCTGCAAGATTTTGGATGAGCTAGCGCCAATGGGTGTGATTCCTGAGACAGCTTTTGAAGATATGATCAATGTGCTGTGCAAAGCTGGCCGTTTCAAGGAAGCCTGCAAGTTGGCCGATGGAATTGTGGACAGAGGTAGGGAAATACCAGGACGAATCCGAACTGTTCTAATCAATGCCTTGAGGAAAGCAGGCAATGCAGATTTAGCTATGAAGTTGATGCATAGTAAGATTGGTATTGGGTATGAACGAATGGGTAGCGTCAAAAGGCGAGTGAAGTTCCGAACTCTCTTTGATAGTTAAGTCTTAGCAAATCTGTACTTTTAAGAAACTTTGTTTAGCTAATTCAAAGATGGCATCATATATCGCTTACCATCAAAAGATGTAGAATTGGTGTTCATTCTGCAATCCTTGTATAATACATCATTCAATTTATTGAAGAAACTTTGACATAAAATGTTTCAGACCCTTGAAAGAGGTTTTTCTAGCGTCTTTTGGCCCAAGTGGATGACAGAGCAGAAGAATCTGATTGGTTCCCTTCGGCTACATGGCATATGTTGGATGCATTGGTGATCTCTGTGTCAGTACCCAGGTGTGTGGCTTTTTTTCCTATGTTTCAAGAGCAACTGAGCAAGTTATCATACATGAACTCTCACTTAAAAAAAACTAGGTGGACATAAAATATCGTATTTCTAAAAAACGCATTTTATTCGATGTCCTATAATCATGTTTTTCAAGTTGAATATTGTGGAATTGATAGAAAGAATAGATTTTGATCAAGAGGGAGGCAGGAATTGGACTTGGGACCGCTTTCAACATTTGGAAGAGAAGTACCACTAGTACAAGGGCTGGTTGGTAAAAATTGTCAATCCTTAGGTAGATTAGTCTGGAGGAAAGCAAAGGTTTAAAATCATACCCTTAGGTTGGTGTTAGTATACCTTCAGTTGTAGGGCAAATTCTCTTCGAGTAAAGATTGTGCATGTGTTTTGAAACTGGATAGTGTATAGGCAATTAACAAAAGAAGCCTCTAACTAGAATCATGAACCATCACTCAAGGAACAGTAAGAAACAAAAAGTGGTTTTCTAGAACTAGAATCAAATACAAAAGGTAGAACTCAAATTACTGCCATCATGATGTTTCTTGCAGCCTCACGCTTCACCTTGTGAGCATTTCCTCTGCTTCGGAAATACATGTATACTCGCTGCAAATACGACACACGAAGAATAAGTTTCTCCTAAGAGGGGGGAAGAAACGCGGAGTTAAGGGCAAGAGAAGAATGCAAGTTTGTTAATCGTCGAACCTGAATAACCCAGATACTGAGAAGCGTTTCGCAGACGTACAACCCAAATCCAATGAAGTAAAGTATCTGAAATGAAGAAACCAAGTCTGAGTCTTCATCGGGTTATCAACTCAAAGGAAACCTTCATGATCAAACCACACAGCAGTCAACTTTTCGAGTTTTTTTTTATTGTATTGAAATTCTTATCCGCTAAGGCAATGCTAAGCTGAAAAGTATGATTTTGAACGATGCATCTCCTATGCATTTTGTATTTCTGCCTCCTCCCTCTCTAAACGAAAGAACGAATGTAACTGCAGCCATTAGTGAACCTTGTAAACTGCACATCCATTAGTAGGAGCAATTGCAGCATAAATGAAAAACACAATGTGGAGCTGCAAAAAGAAAATCAGGGCACAAAAGTAGCTAATTTTGACATCTTGAACATCAAATGATACTCTCATCCACTGGATGGATAGAGGGTAAGAATCGGGAGACGCATTTTTTTATATTCATGTTGGTGGATTCATTTCGTAATGTATTTTAACAATATAATCGTCTATTTTTAGGTCTTTTTTCAAAATCGTGTTGATAAAAAATCTCCCAATTCCGAAAACCCTGTAACTGTTGGATCAAATGATAGTCACTTTAGTATTTCTTTGCAGAACCGTATTCTTCCACTTTTTTCACTACACATGAGTGTCTTAATAGTTTATTTTTTATTTTTTATTTTTTTTACAATGATGATCTATGAATGATTAATTGAAATATAAACGGTTTAGATCCTTAAAACCACTTTCTCAGTTGGAAAAGAAGTACCATTAGACCAAAAGTTAGTTGATAATTAAAAACTGTCGATCCTTAGGTAGCTTTATTATGGAGGAACGAGAGGTCAAAATCATACCTTCTGATTAACCTGCATATGTTTTGAAAGAGTGAATAACGAAACAAGCTGTGCTCGTCTTCCTCACGGGGTCTACCACCCACCCCAGAAAGGAAAAACGGAACTGTAGGCGATCCCCATCAAGACATGTTAGAAACTTTGGCTCTTCAAGATTTCTAAATAATAAAATTGCAGAGCGAAGGTTCAACCAGACGGGGATAGTATAAACTCTAGAAACAAGCATCTCAACTGAGTAATATTCAATACATTGGTTCCTAGGTTTTACCTATCCTAAGAATTATATTTCCAAATTAATTTCTTGTCGTGGTGCTCTTTCCGCCTCCGTGTCATTTCATTTTCAGGGTGTTTTATAGTTAATCGCCTTTACTGCTAGTGCTAATAATCTTCAAGCTTACATAAATGCACAAATATGAAGGTTCCCATTCGAGTTAGTGTAGTAGTCTTAAGGGTAGTAATCATTTTTACTTGCTGTATAAAGTATAAACGAACAATGGATAACAGAAAACTCAAAGATTGTATGAACAATGGTTAAGAACAAAGTTACCATCGATTTCGAACTAGTGAAAGAGAAGGCTAGTTTGTACTGCAAGTTGCAGCTGTACTGAAGTTACGAGACTTATTGCTCCTGCGGGTGTGACCACTGTGAGGTGAAGGCCCCTCCCCCGAGGAATAGGGTTATCAATCTGTGTTCCCCTTTGAATGGCTATCATATGAAGGATCTAGACTGATGCTTTGATGAAACTTCGGTACTGGGATAGGCCAAAATCTGGTATGCCCTACTCGTGTCAGCCATTACTTTCATGATTAATTTGCAAAGATGCTTCTCTTTCTAAACCTCTACTTTGTGCATGTGCCCTTTGCTGTTTGAATGTTGCATTTTGTCTTGATTTTGTTTAGAATTTTGGTCATCTGGCTTGAATCCTTTTTCAGTTTTGGTATTTCTGCTCTTTTCTTGCATCGAATGTGAAGTATAAACCGCTCGCTGAACTTTGCAGTGTTAGAACTTTCGGATTTTATAATGCAGAGGGATTCGCATACAACATACAATGGAGCTGAACTTGCAGTCTATTTGCTGTTGATTAATGTCGTATGTAATAAGGTGCACTTATGTGCTTTAGCTTTTCGTTCTGATTCTTCATATTGGCGAAGATATTGTTTCTTCTTCGTCGTCATCCTCTTTTTGTAGCACCCCCTTTTTCCTTGTAACAAAATGAAGTATCAACTCTAGGACAAGTAAAAGTTGGTGGTTGCCAGTGATATCTCTGAACAGTAGCTGACAAGAAGTGAATCACCCGATAGTGGCAAATTGCAAATGAATAATATCAGCCATACAACAGTCACATTTATTTTGTGTATCTAATTGTTGATCCACACACATGTATTATGAGTATGAGATGACAGATAACAAGCACATACAATAATTTTTTCCGATCAAGGTTGTTCATACCTCATATAAGAAAATATCAGCAATACAACAGTCACATTTATTTTGTGTATCTAATTGTTAATCCACATATTATGAGTATGAGATGACAGATAACAGACACATACAATAATTTTTTCCGATCAAGGTTGTTCCTACCTTCGATAAGAAAATATCAGTCATACAACAGTTACATTTATTTTATGTATCTAATTGTTGATCTACACGTATACAATGAGTATGAGAGGACATATAGCATGCACATACAATAATTTTTTCGGATAAGGACAGAGATTTTTCTTTTGGGTCTTTCGGGAAGTTTTTTGTTTGTGGTGCGTCGGTGCGGACTTGTCGTAGCATTTGTTACCTGCCATGATCGATAGGGTGGTCCTGTGGGCGTAGGACTAGATTCAACCTCGCTTCATATAGAACAAATCACTTTAATTCTTTACTTAATTACAAGCTCACATTTCTAGGCTCTACATTACTGTCACTAAGGATTTGTAATTATAACATGATAAGAACCGTACTAGGGTGGGGGAAGAAGACTATAGCATTGTACTTTGAGCCTAATCATGAACAAAGAGATAAAGCGAGAGGCAAAACATTACATGTTAAATCACAAAAAAACTTTAGGCAGAGTATTACACCAAGAGATTTTATCAAATGCTCAAAGGTCGTTAGCACCTTTTTAATTAATCATTGATTCTATATCAAGTGGAATCGGGTGCAGAGTTGGGTGAGAGCAATAGACTAAGAAATTTATAATTTGTGAGAATTATCTTGCAAATGACGTGATTCGAATCTCGTGAAACCGCAGCATGAAATTGAAAACCCCACATGATCAGCAAAAGGATCGTGGCTTCTAATTGAGTGGCTCCTAAACTGATACTCAGATGCTTGACTAAATTCATCACAACTAAAATCTTCAATAATAATTGTAATTTCTTATATCTTCTAGACATTATCATTTGGATCAGCTTTTAATTGTGCACATAACCAGAACTAGTGATGTGACATAGAGAAAATGAAGCTACAAAAATTGGGCATGTTGACGAAGATATAAACGCCCTGAGCATAAACACATTTAGGAGGCAGGGGACCAGTTATGGATTATCTACCAAGGAATGTGGGACACTTCACCATAATCTGCACCACTGCGGGAAGTGATCCTCTATCATTTTTTTTAATTTTATTTTCTAATTTTTAGATGGACAAATGAAAGGAAAATCCCGGAATATAAAAAAAAAAACTCGAATGCCATTTTTTAATTTTATTTTCTAATTTTTGGATGGACAAAGCCTTTTGCTCTATTTATGTTGCTATTAGGGCTCCATATTGTATGTTGCTTTCACCTGCTGGCATATTTGGAAAGCTAGGTGTAACTTTTTGTATGATCAGAGACAAATCAATCCCTCACAGTCCTATTTGCTATCACTACATCGATTGGAGCTTTCTCTGAAGCTGTTCGCAGGCATTCAGAGCCCCTTGGACCTCTGATGGTGGTTGATCAGTCGTCCCGCTGGTCCCCTCCTACTGTGCCGTACTCAAAAGTTAATGTCGATGCTAGTTGGTTGACTCGGTCGAGCTCTAGTTTTGTGGGGATTGTCATTCGGGATGCTGAGGGTTCTTTCGTGGCTGCGATACAACATGCTATTAGGGCTCCATCTGTGGGTGCTGCTGAAGCCATGGCAATCCTCAAAGGTTGTGAATTTGGTATGGCAACTGGGAGGCCTACCCTTCCTTAGTGAATGCTAAACGGTTAGGGGAGGCGTTTCAGGACTGTCACTGGTCTTCCAAGATCAGCCAACATGGTGACGGACTTGTTGGCGTCGCAACGGTGTGCGGAGATGTGCGATATTTCTTGGGTCAATAGACCCCCATCTTCGTTAGTTTTTGTGCTTCAAATGATGGTTTACCCTGTTAGGTAGGGATGGCAATTCTAACCGTTAAACACAATAACCATGGAAAACCGCCCGAATAGATTGGATTTGGATATGAAAATTTGGGTATATTTTGGATATGGGGAAAAACCGTGAATATTATTCGGTTATGGTTTTGGATATGGTTATAGGAATCCCCAATCCATATCCGTACTCGAATCCAAACCGAATAATATATAATATAATTATATGTATATATATATATATGTATATTCATTATTCACCGAATCCATTACCTTAAGAATACAAAAATTGTATTGTGTGAGTTGCATTTTGTGGCAAAGTTCAAAAGTTTTGATATGAATTAAAATCTATGAGAATTTAATAATATTTATGCGAGATATCAAAGATCAACCAACATTATCAATGTTTAGCTTTAATTTTTATGTTCCACAAGATCCATTAATTAAATCATTTTATACATCAAATATTGAATGATGAAATTAATATTTACTAAATTATCATGCGTCAATTAGGCGAATATATTTTTTGTATTAACGAAGATGAATATAACCGTTAACCGATGGGAAATCCGTTATCCGGTGGGTATGGTTATGGATAATACCCGATGGTTAATTTACGGTTATGAATATGATTAATTTTCGTGGTTATGGGGATGGATATAGCATTTCTGTCCCCAAATCGATCCGTTGCCATCCCTACTATCAGGGAACAGCATGGCTATGTTGTCTTCCTTGTAACTACCTCTGCTGTTCATTTTTTTCTTTTGCTGTGCTGTTTGCTTGCCTCGCAGTAGGCTCTCCATGTATGTTTGGCTTCATAGCCCGGGTAATGCAATTCCCAGTTTACAAAAAAAAAAAAAAAAAAAAAAGCTAGAGCATGGTGCTGTAGCCCAAGCTGTCAATATTGCTGATTGCCTTTGGTCCCCTGGCAACTCTTGTCACCATATCGAATTTCTCTCTCTCTCTCCCCCCCCCAGAAAAGGATGATTATGTCTTGTGGTTTACAAAACCATCCTACAACTCTAAGATCGATTGAGGAGTGGAGAGAGAGAGAGAGTTGTGCAACCAACATTACAAGGTTGGTTGAGTTTTTGAATAAACGACAAAGACTCCATAGATAAGTTGCTATATTCCAAGAGAGATATTTCGGTTTTGAATATGTTGTGGTCTATATATTCATACACTACTTGCTACAAATTAAGTGGCCCCCCACTAAAAATTCGAAGTTGTAACGACAATATTGTTCATATATTTTTTTTGTGCATTATTTCCTCCTCTGAATACCCTGCAGCCACAAAAACCTCTCCAATGGAACCATCTGTGTGTGGAGAAGATGACATAGTTAGGTGGTTTGAGGATGTGACGGAGAATGCCGGCTTGGTTCAAACGCAGACGCTCCGGCAGATACTTGAGTTGAACTTCGAAGTGGAATATCTCAAGAAATGGTTGGGGGACATCGAAATCCAAGAGGTAGATGCATGTGTGTTGGAATCACTCTACACTTCTTTGGTGCCTCTTGCTTCACATGCAGATTTAGAACCTTACATTCAAAGAATTGCAAATGGGGACTCAGGCCCCATTCTCACAAAACAACCTATGACTACTCTCTCCTTAAGGTTAGCTTCTTATATTCATAAAACTTGAGATATGCTTCAAATTATTCCCAGTTTCCTACTATATTAAAATAAATATATATACTTCGAATATTTATCCACGTAGTTGTATCAAGTTAGAATATCGCTCGAATAAAATGGAACATTTTTTTTTGTAATGGATTCAACGAATAAAACCATTAAATGTATATGTTCTCACTTTGTTGAAGGGTCTAATGGTCTTCTTTGATTACATTTTTTTTTCTAGTTCTGGAACCACTGAA
The DNA here is from genome assembly GCA_024362995.1 of Heteromeles arbutifolia. Taxonomy (NCBI): domain Eukaryota; kingdom Viridiplantae; phylum Streptophyta; class Magnoliopsida; order Rosales; family Rosaceae; genus Heteromeles; species Heteromeles arbutifolia. The sequence continues at coordinate 6,467,677 of JANCRC010000007.1, forward strand.
GGAAGACAGAAGTACGTACCATTTACGCGCCACAGTTCACAGACCACCCTTCAAATTTTTAGGCTGGCTGCAGCTTATAGATCAAGGTTTAAACTTTCTCTTAAATTTCAGTCCAGTACTATCCCAATTTATTAGACTATTATATATTTAGCTACCTACTTTGACAGATTTTCATGTTTATATGAAGTTATGAACCTTTATATTTACAACTATATTTCAACAGTACTAGTTAGTTATCATTAAAACTTGTATAACCGTGGGTCTTTAATTTTACTTTATTCATCTTGATCGTAGGGTTTATCCGACGAGGGAAGGAGGGAGGATCCTTGAATTCATATACAGCAGTAGACAATTCAAAACCAAGGGAGGATTAACAGCAGGAACAGCCACAACTCACTACTACGCCAGCCCGGAATTCAAAATCAAACAAGAAAAAACCAAGTCATTCACTTGCAGCCCCGAAGAGGTCATTTTGAGTGGTGACAGCAAGCAATCGACATATTGTCACCTCCTCCTTGGCCTCTTCTTCTCCGAGCAAGTAGAGTTCATTACCTCTGCCTTTGCCTACAGCATAGTGCAGTCCTTTATAGCTTTCGAAGAGCTCTGGAAGGAGTTGTACATCGACATTCGAGATGGCACTCTCAGTAAACGAATCAATCTCCCGAAAGTGAGAAAAGCTGTCTTGGGTATCATCTCGCCAAACCCAATTCTAGCTTCGAAAATAGAAGCTTGTTGCAGGGAATTGGAGGGTTTGGATTGGTTTGGTTTAATTCCAAATCTTTGGCCTAATGCCAAGTATGTGTACTCTATAATGACAGGATCAATGCAGCCGTATGTGAAAAAACTCCGGAGATATGCAGCGGAAGTGCCGCTAGTAAGTGCAGAATATGGATCAACTGAGAGTTGGATTGGGGTGAACGTGGATCCTTGTTTGCCTCCGGAGGATGTGACATTTGCAGTGGTGCCAACTTTTTCCTACTTTGAGTTCATACCACTTCATAGACAGAAGCAAGATTACAATTTGGTCGTGGATGATTTCATAGAAGATAAACCAGTCCCATTGTCACAAGTCAAGGTTGGACAAGAGTATGAGATTGTCCTCACTACTATCACTGGTAAGTAGTCACTATTGCACACACCCTTTTTATTTCTTACTCACACCTATTTATTTTTTGCACGGACGTGTGAAAATTATTCCCCATAGTCTAATTTTGCATGTTAAAACTTAAGTTGAAGTGAGTGCTTTTTAGGTATGTTGATGAATCTTTTTTGCCGTCTTTAATAGTTTAGCTCAATTTGTTGTCCCGACCATAATGATCACGTGCCAATAAATGAGTTATCGGAATGTTCGTGATAAAGTAGTGACAGGTCATTCTATCAAACTTTCATAACAAAATCGCTTCATAATCCTTATTAGCTAGGGAGCAAATATCAACGTAACCCTTTTCATTAATAGAACTTTGAACTGGACATGTTTAAGCATCGATCATTGCTATGTACTATCCTACAACAAACCAAACCTTGATGGAGGAACACACAGATGTGAACTGTCGATTATTTGCAGATCAGCAGCAATCTTGGAAATATCTGGCCCCTTTCCCTTGACACTTGCCCACAAGTTGCAATTTGGAAACATTGGGTACTTTCAGAGGATACGTGGACAAAATTATGGTCAAAAAGCACATGTGGGTCTGCATGATGTATTGATCGTAATTGAGTTAGTACAGAAGTTAAAAAAAGTAGATGGACATAAAAGCAAATCTTTTTCTTGGTTATATAGTCTATACCTATAAAAAAAGTCTTAAGAGTTTACAAATGTGTGTCAGTTCAATTAGTTGTTCTCATTTCTATGCATTTGAATTGGAAGTTACTTTTTCATAAATTAAAACAGTTTATAATATGTATAACATTATTATTTTTTTCTCTATTTTTCAGGACTTTATAGGTACAGGCTAGGAGATGTGGTGGAAGTGGCAGGTTTCCACAATGGGACTCCAAAATTGAACTTTATATGCAGGAGAAAGCTTATATTGACAGTAAACATAGACAAAAACACTGAAAAGGACCTTCAAATAGTGGTGGAGAGAGGGTCTCAACTATTGAGCAACTCCAACGCAGAACTGATTGACTTCACAAGCCATGCTGATGTGCTCACCCAACCAGGCCACTACATAATATACTGGGAGGTCAAAGGGGAAGTTGAAGAGAGGGTTCTTGGTGAATGTTGCAGAGAAATGGATGCATCTTTTGTGGATCATGGTTACGTTGTCTCGAGGCGAAGCAATTCGATCGGACCTCTAGAGCTTCGAATTGTGGAAAAGGGAACGTTCAAGAAAATTTTGGAACATTTCATAGGAAATGGATCGGCATTGAGCCAATTCAAGACCCCTAGGTGCACTAGCAACAAGGTGCTCTTAAGTATTCTCAACTTATGTACCATTAAAAGGGTTTACAGTACTGCATATGCTGATTAGCAACATTATTGTATCTGGTAAAAGCAGTGTTCTAAAAAACGCCATAGGCGGCGTCTAGCAACCGAGGCATTTTTGGGCAAATCGGGCGGAAAAATCGGGCTGGGCCTAGGCGGGCTAGGCGGCTAGACGGGATAGGCAAGCTAGGCGGCCCTAGGCGGTCCTAGGAGGTTTTTTTTTATATTTTTTTTATTAATTGTGTGCTTTTTTCTTTTTTGGTTTCATGGTGGTATACTTATGGAAATGGTGTATCTAATTTGCAAATGATGGATTTACTACAAGTTCATCCAATACTTATGGAAATAGTGTACCTAATTTGCATTTTATCATTATTTTATTATCCATACAAGTATAGTTTTTTTTTAGGTGTCAATATGCACTTATTTACAAGAAATTTATCTAAATCCGTCTAGGCCGCCTAGGCAGTAGGCGCTAACCCACCGTCCGACTAGCGTCTGTCTAACGTTTTTTAGAACCTTGGGCAAAAGTGCATATGGCGAAATCATTCGTTTGGCTCAGAAATAAAGTTTAATTCTATCTAATGTCGGCAATTTCTTTGTACAGTTCTTGTCCTTATGCAATGTATATACATTCCTACGTGTGAAGGATAAAAACGATAATTTCTTCAAATTGTCTTTACTACTAGAATGTGAGAAGCCAACTTTGGTGTCCCAAGCTTCACTAAAAGTAATTGGACAACAATGCCCCTAAAACAAAAAAAATTACAACTCACTAAAAATAATAGATACAAAATAGCAGGGATACTTTTGTGACAAAAACTAAAATAAAAACATAATTAAAAATCCAAATTATTGGAACCCTAAAAAAAATAAAAGAAGAATTTTAGTTAAAGAGGAAAACCACTACAATAAAAACACTATGTTGGTCAAGAAAAAAAAAACAACATGTTCAAAAAAAGAAGAATTGAAAATGGCCTTCTACCACAGTGATAGAGAGGTGGTTGCCTTTACACCACGGCGTGAGTTCGAACTCCGCCGGCTCCCTAATCTAACAAATCTATCGTTTGACCAAAAAAAAAAAAAAAGAGAAAAGAAATAATTACAGTGAAGAAAGAATCACGGCGTTTGGCGCGTTTAGTTTTCAGATGCATAGCAGCTCCCGTTCAGTTTTCAAACTCCATAACCTTTTATCACCTCCGCTGCATTGTTCAGTTACAAAATCCCAGTTTACATGGGATGATGCATCACTTATATGATACTTTTCTTATTGGCTATATATGAATCATCATTATCTTATGTGACACGTCCCAACCCAGGTATCCTAATGACACATGGATGGCACGTGCGGGCCGACACTTAGGAGTGACGAAAGCCCTTAGAATAGACCAAGATATCATCGACAAACACAGTTACAAATCGGTCGAGATACGGTCTAAAGACTCAATTCATCAAATCCATGAAGGCCACATGAGCATTCGTCAATCCGAATGGCATTACGCAAAACTCATAATGGCCATAACGAGTACGGAATGCAATCTTTGGAACATCTTCCCTACAGATTAATAACTGATGATATCCAGAACGAAGATTGATTTTGGAGAATACGCGAGCGCCCCTTAACTGGTCAAATAAGTCATCGATGCGAGGTAACGGATAACGATTCTTTATAGTCACCCGATTAAGTTGTCAATAATCAACACAAAGCCGCATCGAACCATCTTTCTTTTTTACAAATAATACAGGAGCACCCCAGAGGGACATACTTGGCTGAATAAAGCTTTTATCAAGAAGTTCTTGTAACTGAACCTTTAACTCTCGTAGCTCGGCTGGTGCCATACGGTAAGGTACCAATGAGATAGGGTTAGTACCTGGAAGCACGTCGATGGTGAATTTGATTTCTCGTGTAGGTGGCATTCCAGGTAGGTCATCAGGAAACACATCAACAAACTCGCTTACTATAGGCACATCTTCAACACTAACAGAAGGTTCACCCGGTGCAACCACATAAGCCAAAAACCCTTCACAACCTTTCTGTAAAGATTTCATTGCCTTGTGGGCAGAAATGATGATGTTCGGAAGAATCATCTGCTTTCCCCGAAACACAATGTCCGGTTGTCCAAGTCAAGGGAAGGTCACCATTTTGCTTCTACAACCCACATTCGCATCATGTTTAGATAACTAGTTCATCCCTAGTATGAGATCAAATGCTACCAGTCTAAAATGAATCAAGGTTGCTTCAAAAAGTACTCCATCTACATAAACTGGACAATCTCTAAACTCCCACTGCGCACAAAATATCTCACCATATGGTAACTCTATAAGTATATCATAACCGATCTCGTATGGTTGCAGATTCACCGCTCGAGCTAACTAGGATGATATGAATGAAAATGTGGCACCTAAATCAATCAAAACATGTACCCAGCGATCAAAAGCGAATAACATACCTGTGATGACTCGAAGATCCTGCTTGGCTTCCTGCTGCGTCATGGCATTAATCTATCCAGTAACCTGCTACCTAGAACCGTTGCCTCTGCCTCCACAAGTACGAACACCCCAATTTCCGCAACCACCACGGTTACTCTAACTACGACTACCAGAAGCCTCCCATGCACTATACTACTGTCTCTAGCTTTGATGCGGTGTGCCCGAGCTACTAACTCTACCATAACCTGAACCGCTGGCTCTACCGTATCCTGAACCGCTAGTTCCATCATAACCGAAATCACTAGCTCATGTATAGCCCGAGCTCGATGCAATGCTCTCAACAGGTTGGTCGGTGGGACAAACATTTGCGTAATGTCATGTACCCCCACATTTGTAGCATGTACCTGACCCGGCAGCACAATTTCTCATGTGGCGTTTGCCACAACGTATGCACATCGGAGCAGCAGAAGGGAAGTAACTAAACGACTATCTCGCTGCCTCAGTACCCGACCCTTCGCTAGAAGATCCTGACCCCTGATCACGACGTTTGAACGACAAAGAGTGTCTCGGGTCGATATTAGAGGATAAAGATCGCTCTCTAGTGCTCTGATACCAAACTGACACGCCCCAACCCATGTATCCTAATGACACCTGGATGGCACGTGCGAGTCGACACTTAGAGTGACGAAAGCCCTGAGTGTAGAAACAAACCCGAAAGACAAGGAACAATTAAGAATGAAAAGCACATGTAACATCAAATTTCGTATAGCAAACGGAAATGATATGGAATTACGAATGCTAAATGACCACAATAATGGTACAAAATTCACATGGACAAAATAGGATGATCAACGAATACATATCCGAAGTAAAAGTACAATACGTCCAGAGCATACCACTAAATAGAGTACAAAAGTGAGGTGAGCATCAAATTACAAGAGTCAAGAAGAGCCATACATAGATGAAAGTAATCAGAGTCACTGGTATGGAAAAACCTCGAAGTTCGGGTCGTACTCTTCGTCGCTATATCCTTACAAAACAGAAAATGTGAGTAGACCAAAATTTATAATAATACTAATAGTACTAAAACCAGTTTATAAACATACTAACCCCCTGTTTTGAAAACATATATAATACTACATAATAAGCTTTATAAAAATCCTAGCATGCCATGTAGAACATCTGTAAAACCTCTGTAAATCAAATTCACAATGTACTCAACTAAGGGTATCATAGTCGCCCGAAGGCAGTATATGTCCATCACTCGAATGTGAAGCTGTATAAAATAGTGTGCATCCACACCGACACTAGCCGCGGCTAGTGAAGCTGTCCGACACCACTTTCAGCTGTGAAGTTGGGGGTATATAATATATATATATATATCATAACTCACTGTAGATTTGGAATCAGAACGTCAAAATTATTCTAGAATGGTCTCGGTCTTCTTCTTCGCTGGGTCCGACAACCCACGATTTCAACCGAGTCGATCCAACCCATAAACCAAATCCAACTTATCATCCAGTCCAAAACTCATTATCTAGGCCCAAATCCGATAACCCTTAACCCAAGTTCTAACCTTAGGCTTAGCAGCCCACTAACCCGGCCTGTTTTCCCCTAACCCATAACCTAAGCCTAATCCAAACCCATTAATCTATCCAGCTCAACCTACTTAGGCCCAACTCATAACCCTAAACCGGTTCAACCCACTAACCCATTTGACTTGTTGACCCGACTTTGACCCGTTGATCATTGACTTTCTGATCAATGTTGACCGTTGACTTTTCAGGTTTTTCAACCGAGACCCTTCTAGACTAATTTTGACGTTCTGATTCCAAATCTACACTCTGTTTTCACAAATTCAATCGCTTTAGTAACGTTTTATTAAATAGTCTCTATTTGTGCATAGGTGCACCGGTGGAAGGTGATCCAGTCCTCTCTAGTTCGAGCAGCTTCCCGAAAGCGGAGTACTTGTGAGTTGACCCTTTTCTCAAATGAATATTTTATAATTAACCATCTAGCATGCAAATTTATATTACCTGATTTGAGTACGTTTTATATTATACTTTGCTTTACGGATTTCTATATTATGATTTATTTAAATTACGTTTTATGAAATATTATAACTATTGATTTCACACTTAGAAAAGGTTTACGACTATTGCTTTTATGCACATTGAGATATTTCGGATTTATGAAAGATTACGGACTTGTGGTTTATGAGAATGATTGAGTTAGAATTAGGGGTGGAATTTTTTCCCGAAAATCCCGAACCGTCACGAACCCGTCCCGAAATTTGACCGAAAAATTCCCGAACTGAATTTCCCGAAAAATTCGGTACCCGAAACCAAACCCGTCTCGAAAGTTTCGGTTTGGGATTCGGCCACAGCTTTGAAAGCGTTCGGTAGTCCCGAACCGAACCGAATATTATATATATTTATTTATTTTTAATTTTTAATTAGAAATTACTTGAACCGTTGGATTTGTTAAGATCTATCTAATCCTACCGTCCATTGAGTTAGGTCATTTGTTAGGTTAGGTTTCTCAGACTCTCTCTCAGTCGCTCTCGGTCACTATCTCAGTCTCTCTCTCTCTCTCTCTCACAGTCTCACCTCACTCGCACTCTCACTCACTCACAGTCTCGCTGCTCCACTCCTTCGTCAAATCCACGCCGCTCCTCATCCTCTATTGACTCACGCCGCTCCTCCATCAACTCAGGCAGACGCAGGAATGAAGACTCGAATCCAACACCAATCAAGTCCCAAAATCCAGGTTAGGGTTTCTGATTTTCACTGGGGTTCTTTAGTGTTTAGGGTCAAATTTCATGTTGATTAACTTGATTTCTGAGTGAGTATTTTGTCAAATGTGTGAGGGTTTGAGGACTATGGGTTTCGAATTAGGGTGGGTAAGTGCAGGACCCGCATGCAGGATATGGTTCTATTTGTTTCGAATTAGGGTTTGAGGACTGTGGGTTTCGAATTAGGGTGGGTCCAAATGATACGGTATTGAGTGTTTTTATCCCAATTTTATGTTGTTGTTGTTCTGTCTGTGACTCTGTTTAAATATCTACCACTTTTAGAGTATTTGATTTCTTTGATTATGGCAACCCTTTGCTATTCATATGTTGAAATATGGCCTCAAATTTTGTGGGTTAGCGAATTTGTGCATTTATTTTTTCGCATTTGAAATGGAGTTTATGCAATTGAAGATTGAAGCATTAGATTGAGATTGAAATGTAGTTTTATTGCAATACAAGTTACTTTGTTCAGAACATGTTTAGAGAAGCCGGGTTTTGTAAGTATGAAGAGAAACTGTTCAATTTTTGGGTTTTTGTAGAGAAACTGTTGTCATTCTTGAGTAATTTGCAAAGAAACTGTTCTGATTGTTGAGTTTTTGTATTCATTAGTTTCAAACTCGCTTAAAGCATTTGATTGTTTATTCCATTTTGCCATGCCAAACAAAATATCTGAGGTGGTGAATAACATTTTAACTTTACTTCTTTTAGTTTTTATTCTCATTTTGAGTTCTAGATGCTACAAGGTGTGAATGGCTTCCACATAATTGTGCCAATTGTTTGGCTGTCTAAATAATTAAATTGATGATGTTCTCTTACTGATTCTGTAGGTATTATTTTCACAACAACGATTACCTTGAGATTTGCCGTTGCTACATGGCGATATACGATATTCCTTCTGTTAACGAGAATCCAGCTCAGTGGATATCAGTAAAGCTCTCTCACACACACAACACACACACATATTTTAGGAATATAATTGAGTTTCTCTTATACTTTTGTTCTATGTCATACAATGGACCACTCTTTGGAATACATACAAGGATGAGTTTGAGTGTGATACTTAATTTTGGCAATTTGTTTTTGTATTCAGGTCAGATTTTCAATAATTGTTTACCTCTTCCCGAAAGTGCTTTTAAAGTAGCTATCAGAGACAACTTCCAGGTTTGTTGAAGGTGCATGCTTTAATCTCATTTGGACTTTTTTACTGGTATTCAATTAACTTGATTATATTTTGAGATAAATATGTGTTTGACTTTGATATATATGTGTTTATGGATCAGTTTATAGACTGTGTGCACTTTGTCAGTTTATGGATCAGTTTATGGTTGTGATATATATATGCAATCTATCAATATATGTGATATATATAATTATGTGTTTATGGATCAGTTTATGGATTGTGTGCACTCTGTCAGTTTATGGATCAGTTTATGGTTGTGATATATATGTGCAATCTGTCAATATATGTGATTCACTTTCTAAAAGGAACTTGAAGACTTGGAGAAGGGTAAGTGAAGTATTTGATGATTTCATGTTTTTATTTTCTTAGTTTTATAATTTATGCATTCAGTTTCTAAATATATTTTGTTTTTTATTGTTTTTATTGTTTTAGAGTTGCCTAATATGGAAGGTAAGGAGAATCTCACACAAAGTGAAATGCCACCTCCTCCACCACCTCAAGTTCAACGTCGCCCATCACTACCTCCGCGAACCCATTTCAAGAGCATCTACTCCAACACAAAGGAGGGTTCAATTATCAACAAGAGAAAGGGGTCCACCATCAACGCCAACGGCAACGGGTCATTCATCAACAAGGGGAAGGGGCCGAAGGGGCTAAAGGGAATGAACTTACTTAAGCTTCATTTTGGTTGCATGCACTTTCTTGCTTATAAACTATGTTTTTCTTTTGGTTTGTAACTTAATCTAAATTCATTCGGAAGTTTGGTTTGTAAAACTAACTTATTTCATTTTGGTTGCATGCACTTTTAATTAACTAGTTTGGTAGACAATTGTGAACTTAAGCTTAACTTGTTAGTTGTTGCTTCCCTGGTATGAAAATTGAAACTGAAAATGTGAAACTGAAATTGTGAAACTGAAAAATGTGGGCTGTGTGGGCAGGGCAGTAGGCTGCTAGCCTACAATTGTTGACCTTTTTTTTTTTTCTTCTGAAAAATGGGTGGGCTTACTTGTTAAAGAACTTAAAATTGTAAAAAGTTTTAAAAGCCCAACATTTTGGGCTTCAAGGCCCAATCCCGAAACACTTTCGGGAATCCCGAATTTCGGGAAATGAATAGTTTCGGTTCGGTTTCGGGATATAAAATCTCATCCCGAAATGTTTTGGTTTGGGATTCGGGTTAGGTGTTTCAGTTCAGGATCCCAACCCGAACTAACCCTAGTTAAAATGCTTTCATGGTTTTATATGATTTATGATACGAGATTTTGAGATATGTTTTGGTACTTACCTAGTGGGTCATCATACGGCACATCCGCACACCACGGGTATAGATGTCTATGGCCATAGGACATAGATGATGGAGGAGTGAGTTATGATATATATTATGTACCCCCAGCTTCACCGCCGAAAACGGTGTCGGACAGCTTCACTAGCCGCAGCTAGTGTCGGTGTGGATGTATGCTATTTTATACAGCTTCACCTTCGGGTGATGGACAGGTACTGCCTTCGGGCGACTATGATACCTTTAGTTGAGTACATAGCGGATTTGATTTATAGAGGTTTTACGGATGTTCTACATGGCATGCTAGGATTTTTATAAAACCTATTATGTAGTATTATATATGTTTTCAAAACAGGGGGTTAGTATGTTCTTAAATTGGTTTTTGTACTATTAGTATTATTATAAACTTTGGTCCACTCACCTTTTCTGTTTTGCGCCCCCTCAGGACATAGTGACAAAGAGTACGACCCGAGCTTCGAGGCTTTTCCATACCAGTGACTCTGATTGCTTTCATCTATGTATGGCTCTTCTTGACTCTTGTAATCTGATGGTCACATCTCTTTTGTACTCTATTTAGTGGTATGCTCTAGATGTATTGTACTTTTACTTCGGATTTGTATTCGTTGATCTTCCTATTTCGTCCATGTGAATTTTGTACCAGTATTGTGGTCATTTAGCATTCATAATTCCATATCATTTCTGTTTGCTATACGAAATTTGATGTTACAGGTGCTTTTCATTCTTAATTGTTTTGTCTTTCAGGTTTGTTTCTACACTCAGGGCTTTCGTCACTCCTAAGTGTCGGCCCACACGTGTCATCCAAGTGTCATTAGGATACCTAGGTTGGGGCGTATCATTATGGATTACTATGCTTACCGTTTCACATAAATATGTTTGATTCCTGTTAAACTTTGTTGTATTATTTTTGTGTTTGTCATTGGCAGGTAGCTTTGAAAACGTTCATAGTTATCCATAAGACCTTCAGGGAGGGTGATGTAACTTTCAGAGACGAACTTCTTAATTTCTTCAGAGAGGACAAATTCTCCATCTTTCTAATTTCAAAGACGATTCCAGCCCATTGGTGAATTTCAAATGCCTTAATCTCTTGAATTATTTCACCTGTTTGGCATGTCAATTGTCATTATTAGCTATTTGATGAAGTACTTGAAATTATTGCATGTATATTATGCAACATATACATGCAAATATATTCTAACCCTTCAATCAAAGTATATTCATTGTGCACCGTGTTGTTGCACGTAAAAAACAAGAAGAAGAAAAAAGACTTAATTATGTCCTGTTCACCGTAGTTTGATTAAATTGATGAATACACATTCGAGGACATGAATTTTTATGATTAATATCACTTTCATATGTTACGTAGGGAAATGATGATTGGAGCAACATATAAAAGGTTGTCACTCACGACCTTACCTACTTTTCTTATATATTGATTGACATTTCAGTGTTTTTCTTATTAACGTTTCAATTTTGATTTTGTTTATATTCGTATGATTTCTTCTTTTTTTCATTTTTTTTAAGAACTAAAATTCATTATCTTTTGCAATTTCTACTTAAAAGATCGACAATAAAGATGTTTGATTGCAATTTCTACATAAAGATCGACAATGATGAACAAAAATTCATTCTTTTTTCTTAAATATATTGTTCTAAATGTTAGGATCTCTTTTTCCTTCGTTTGGGGTTTTGTCTCATTGCATACAAACAATGTTTTCAATTCTGTCACAAATACTGTCCCTTAACTTCTGTAAATTTTAAATTTCTCCCTGTATTATGTGATATGATGATCGCATTTCTTTTAGGTTTCTAATATGTCTCATAAAGAAAGAAAATAATGAAATAACAAATAAGTGAAGCAATCCACGCAAATAAATACGTTTAAAATGTGTGAGTCGCACGTAGCGTACCGTGATTAGAAAAAGGCCTTTTGCACATGAGGTCCTCGGAAAAAAACAGTTTGCAAACTATATAAGGACCAAATACATTACAATTTAAAATTTGTCTCGGCTTAGGGCAAATTTCGTAGTTTGTAATACTTTTAGGGACTGAAAACGTGTGAAGAAAAATCACAAATTGTAGGTTACTGCATCGGACCAAATAACTATGCAACCACACGCAAAAACAAGACTCCATATGGCTCTTTATTCCTTCCCAACCAGTGGTCCTACACAGTTCTCTCCAAAGCCATCTACGGCCGGTCGGACAGAAATTTTTCAAAAGAAATAAAGAAATGCATCTTTTTTGTATTTTATTTGGGTGACTCAAAAGAAATTGATGGGTTAGAAAAAACACAAAAATACAAGACGGATGTTCTTATGTTGCTCATCTCTTACGTTTACAAAACAGACATACTTGCGTTTTAATGCTCCTCCAAGAATCGCAGAGAAGGCACTAGGCAAGAAGAAGCTAAAGTTCGGAAAGTGTTGGAGTAATATTAGAAAATATGAAAAATAACAATATAATTCCAATGATAATAATCATAAAGAAATTCACAACATCAATTATATATGAGATTAATATAAACAACTAAAGATAAAGTTAGAAAAACTGACAAACTTGGAGATTGAGGCTTGCATAAAATGCAATGTCCTAAAAATAGAATTTTGCCCCTACTCTTGTGCTTGTAGTTCGGTAGGCGTCCATCTCCAAGGATTCAATAATCTATAATCCGAAGTCAAAGCACTTCAATCTTCGGACTCTGACGAACTTCATATATTTCGTACTCTCAAGACATGACTTGGATTTTTACTAAGACATTGGAGAAAACTCTTATCTTCGATCCATTAGATATGTGGGATGTTTGAGTTTATATAGAACTCAAGCCACCCCTTTTGAAACATTGTGACTGTTGTCTAAAGTTCCAACGAACAAACGCAACTCATGAGTTTGAATTCAACTATGACACATGACTCTTATTTTTCATTCATATAAAAATTAAATATTATAATATTAATTATAATATGTAATTTCCAACAGTCCCCCACATGAATGAAAAATGAGGAAGAATTTGAGAGTACAGGCGAACAAGAGATGCATCGGGAGAGGTGTCTTTTGGACTTGAACCTACCCTAGTGAATACTTATCAGATTTACTTGGTGACGCAGTGGATATAGAATCTTGAACTGTTCACCGCAGTAGTAAACCGAAACAATAAGTAACACACATCACCAATCCTAATATATTCCGATTCATACGGTTGTGTTCATTTTGGTCCTGAACAAATCCCGGATTCATGAGAGTTTTAGAGAATTTAGCCATCTCATACTCATAGAAGCGACCCATTTCTACTCTCACATAGGTGACCACTGATTAAGAATATTCTGCAATATTCTTCTTATTTATAAGATATCATTGTCATTAAGTATAAATATACATCCTAAAACTTCTGCAAACAACACACTTCTTCCATCATAGGAATGGGGTATATAGTGTGTTAACTTCTTTGAATCATGCCCAACCAGTTTGCCTATTGAACTTAGACCATGGGATCTCCAATCAACTAAGTTAGGTTTCCGCTTGGCTGATTCATTAGTTATGTTGGCTTTAGCCTCATTCCCCTCGATGATCAACTTACTCTCTAGTCTAACCTTTAATGATTGGATCCACTTCTAGGTTGACTATTTTTAATGGTGTGCACAATCCATCTTATGAAATTATATTTCATACGAGAGTAGTTGTTTGACATTATTTGAAATGTCAAGTCCTCAAAATTATATTAGGACTTAATTACTAAGTAAGCACTTGGGTAAACTCCCCCACATTTAAGGTATTTGTAAGGTCTTTAACCTTGACATACCTTAAACAATTACTCATAATACTCATAATAAGAGATATTGCTTATTATCTCTTTTAAATGCAAATTACTCTTCCTAATTTAGACATTGTTCTTTGCCTTATTTGACAAGCCATCATAATACATGCATGACCATTCATATGCTTACTTAATAAGCATCATCAGGTATAATACATTTTTTCAAATATCCCACATTTTAGTGTCTAGTTTTTTCTTTTCCCAAAGACCCCCACACCTCCATTGTATAATTCCTCTCACATTGAGTGTCTAGTCTTTTCCCTTTCCATTAATAATTCATTCATCATACTTAAAAGAAATAGAAAACTTATGTAGATAAATTTCTCTCATCCATCTTCGTAGGCCCTTAAGCCTCACTAGCCCTTCTAAGGAGATGCACTTGTTGGCTACTTATTTGCCTTTAGCCCTATGAACTTGTCTTCTTAATTAGGCTTCTAATTATCAGACCAAACATGATCTGAAGCTTCTTCCCTTTGCGGGAATACTTCTTTTGCCGTCACAAATATTTGCAACGTTAATATACTCATCAAGCAAATAGAATACTTAATTAAGAACAGACTATTGAGTTCTACTGCTGTTTCTTGAAATTAATTTTGCATCTATACAGTACATGATACATATAATATATATATATATATATGTCATTAATTAGGCCACTTTCATTTCTAAAATGATGAATTCCTTACACACATACCATTTAAGCCATATTAATCCCTTTTAATGGAACAATGACAAGTGATGCATCTGTTCAATTTAAAAACCCCATTAAAATTCATCAGTCAATATTGTGGTTTTGGTTTATACCCTTCATGTTGACAGACGTACTTCTCAGTAAACAAACTTATTCAAGTACATTTCACCGAAAAATTCCTATATGCATCAATTGCTAACTGATTAATCTTCACTGCTAGATACCACCGCCTGGAAAAGGTGTCACGCCCCGATCCCGACATACATCCTGGATCGACACGTGACGTCACCAAATACTCGTATATCTAACATACCTCACCTCTGGGATATGAATTAAAGCACCACTCAAGGTCCAATTTGTGTAGTAAATTTCCTATACTTTATGGCTGCATCTAACCTCCTCGTTAAACTGCCTACGTACCCTTAACAAGGATCAAGCCATTCGTAGTTTGTCATTCATTACACTTCGACGTTTATCACAATACGTTCAAATCGAAAAGCATAGCATTCCTCAATCAATTATTAAAGCTTAACAAGCATGAATTACTAGATTCATGGCAACATAACAAACCCACATGACATTCAAGGTTTCCATTCCATCCATCATATAAATCACTATGTTTTCAACATGATACCTCCATCCACAACATTAAAATATCCAATAACCAACGAAGCACAATATTATTCTCAAGCCACATTGATCACTAAATAATCATAGTAATAACAATCATATCCAATGTCATTCCACAATCCCGTCAATTAATCCATTCATGAATCAAGGATGCATGATCTTAGCAATTAACTACGTTAATCAATCAATGAGATAACATACCATTTCACCAATTCAATTAGAGAACTCTATATAATTCCCTACTTGGGTTATGAGTAATAACATGGTAATCCTAATTTGTATTCACAAGATCTATTGTGGGTAATTCTCATTCACTCAAATTTAGGATTCTAAGATAACCTTACGGAAATGAACAAGAGCATGGGTTCCGGACCACTCAACGGAATCCAACAACATCGGGTTCCGGACTACTCAACGGAATCAAAATATCAAACGGTTTCTCATAATTTACCTAGACTTGTCGCATGTGAATTAAGTGTCTACATCATGAAAATGGTGCATCGGGCAAACAACAACCTGGATAAGCTGTGAAGCTCGTGTGAGCGACAATAATACAAAGTGTGATAATAGTGATAAAACCAACCATCAATCACAGTTTATAAACTTTCAATATAAATCATTCATAAGAAATTAATACCAAACCTTCGCAAACTCCGAAGTAGTCACCCAGACATCCAACGGTTCATCTGAAACAATCACAACATCTCACAACCATATTCTCATACAACACCATGAAAAGTAGGGTTAGAGCGATATAGTTCGGCCGAAGCCTATACCTTTGCAGCTATCTCAATCCAAACTCAATGAAATCCAAGGTGGATACAATCCCGGACCATCACTCAACGGAATCGCGGAGTATGAGGGATTCCGGACCATCACTCACCGGAATCTGAATGGATATGATTCCGGAACTTCATTCAACGAAATCGCGGAGTAGAAGGGATTCCG
This sequence comes from Heteromeles arbutifolia, assembly GCA_024362995.1. Lineage (NCBI taxonomy): Eukaryota > Viridiplantae > Streptophyta > Magnoliopsida > Rosales > Rosaceae > Heteromeles > Heteromeles arbutifolia. Next base: position 6,483,886 of record JANCRC010000007.1, read on the forward strand.
GACCATCTCTCAACGGAATCCGAATGGATACGATTCCGGAACATCACTTAATGGAATCGCAGAGTATGAGGGATTCTGGACCATCTCTCAACAGAATCCGAATGGATACGATTCTGGAACATCACTCAACGGAATCACAGAGTATGAGGGATTACGGACCATCTCTCAACGGAATCGCGGAGTAAGAGGGATTCTGGACCATCTCTCAACGGAATCCGAATGGATACGATTCCGGAATTTCACTCAACGGAATCGCGGTGTATGAGGGATTCCGGACCATCTCTCAACCGAATTCGAATGGATACAATTCCGGAACATCACTCAACAGAACCGCAGAGTAGGAAGGATTCCAGACCATCTCTCAACGGAATCCGAATGGATACGATTTCGGAACTTCACTCAAAGGAATCGCGGAAGGCCAACAACCATAATGTACAACGGCTCAAAGGAATGAGACAAGCACAAGTTAATTTACAAAAGCTCAACCCATGAAAATAAGGCACAAATACTAAATTTAGAACGGATCAACGAAGCGGGAAATGAAACAATACCGAAGCAACCAATCCCCATCACAATGGGTTAACGGACCACTACTAGCCCTTACATTTCATCACATCAATCCAATCATACAATACAAACCATATTTCCAATGCACAAGTCAAATCATACTTAATACAAATAGATCAATGGCCATAAATAAAAATAACACTTCAATAAAAAGTACAATTAATAAACAAGTATAACTCAATATGGTGCCACTAATACATATATCGAGACACACGTCAACTGGGAACGGCACGCCATCGTAATGAGCCAACTAAGATCCATCAAGCCTCAACAACAAACTAGAGATAAATGACACTCTAGAGTAGAGCACGTTGACTAGAGCATCAATCGTCGATAAGGTAGGTCCATTAAGGTCAACAATCTAAAGTTATTCAAACCAGAAGATCTGCACATCGAATTTCCAATTTGTAAGTTCTCAAAGGTCCAACAACTAATAACTAGGGTGTTCACAAAATTGTACGATGATCCACCGATCGGATTGTCATCAATCACACAAACAAGTGGCGGTCCAATTTGATCACCATACCAAACAATTGAATTTCAAGAAACCGAGATAGACATAGATTCACAGGGTCACTAGAAGGTATTTGGTACTTAGACAACACTCGTGGACGGTCCCACGCACCGCCACACGTGGTGGTAGCCAAGGTGGAGGGTTTAGAAAACCCAAATTTTCAACATTAATTAAATGAGCTCAAATTTAAGTGGTAGCTGGAGCTCAACAAGGGAAACACTTTTCACAACTAGGCCGACGACAAATTCAAGCCGTATACCATCCAATTTCACCGGGAAAAACCGGATTTCTAGGGTTCTAAACGCCCAACACTAAAACGACTACAAAAACACAAACCAAGCATACCAACTTGAAGATTATGAAGAGTAGATGAAGTTCATACCTCACTTGAAGGAAACGGTTGCCGGAATCACCGGAAAAATGACAAAACCGCCGGAACAGTCGTAGGCTTTGTGGCTTCGAACTGCAAATATGAAAAATAAAATGGGAAATCTAACATCACAGAGATGTAGGACTCGCCAAGAGCTTTCCATGGACACCAAGATCACCCAAAATGGAGCTCGGATGAAGGAGATATGAGCGGGTCAAGTTTGTGGGTTCATGGGTCCAACTCACCCCCAAAACGGGTTAGCAGCAGCCCCTCCCCCCCCTTTTTTTTTTTTTTCCCATCCGTTCTCCTTTTCTTTCCCCATTTCTCCTTGGTCCCTTTCCCACTATGTGGGGGTTTTAAAATAAATTAAAATATATAGTTTAGTAACACAACTTCAAATATTTGTAACTATACCGTTAAAATCCGGACTCACAACTGGCTTTCGCCTATGCGTTTGTGATCTCGAAATCTATTCAACAATATAAATTGGGACCTCGAAAGGTTCACAGATTTTAACTAAGTAATTCCCAAACTTCGTAACTAATTTAATTAAAATCTAAATTCAAACAATTTAAAATAAATTCTCAATAATACAAATACGTAGGTTAAAACAGTGAAATCCATGAACGGGATTTCACAAAAGGTACTGCCATATACCATGGAAAAGGTACTACCATATACTAGTTTTGCAATAAGCAGAACACGCAAGTAATAAACAAAAGTACCATTTTGGTGGATGACATCTCCAAGCAGTTTATAATTCATTCAGACATACGATCACACATATATCCATACTAATGAAAGAGAGTCACGACTTCTGAAACCCGCTAGTTCATTTGGAAAGAACCAAATGACCCATACTAAATAATCATGCCTTTTTGTTAAATTCTTATCAGGAATATGATCATAGACATGATATATATATATATATATATATATATATATATATATATATATATATATATATCTATTCCTTTAACCGACACAACTCTTATGATAAAAGAGTCGACCCTTTTCATTTGAAAGTGCATATTAATTGCGGTTTCTTTTATTCGACCGCAATACATCAGCCACATAGTTGAACAGGTAGCCATTTCCTTAATGGTAACTGACATGCCTCGAGAGAAACTGCCATGATCTGTGTCTCGCCCACTTGGCTTCAAGGCATGGGACGTACATGAAGATAACTTTCCAAGAGACTCATCTTCCCATTTGAAAGATTGTGATCGCTCACACATATAGGAACACAAATATGCATGCCAAATATATAGATGAATATATTTGAATTGTATCATGCATTTAACAATACAATTTGAACGCCAACATCAAAGATACTACTACATTATATATCAGTCCCACCAAGACATAAATTTTTCTGTAAAAAACCATAGTTTCTTTGAATTAGGGTTTAGGGTTACTTTCAATGTTCTTACCATCTTCTTCACATTCATATTTACTAATTATTGCATAAGTAATTCTATCTTTAGATTGTTGGAGTAATATTAGAAAATATGAAAAATAACAATATAATTCCAATGATAATAATCATAGAGAAATTCACAACATCAATTATAAATGAGATTAATATAAACAACTAAAGATAAAGTTAGAAAAACTAAACTTGGAGATTGAGGCTTTCATAAAATACAATGTCCTAAAGATAGAATTTCGCCTCTACTCTTGTGCTTGTAGTTCGGTAGGCGTCCATCTCCCAGAATTCAACAATCTATAATTCGAAATCAAAGCACTTCAATCTTCGAACTCTGGAGAACTTCATATATTTCGTACTCTCAAGACACGACTTGGATTTTTACTAAGACATTGGAGAAAACTCTTCTTTTCGATCCATTAGATATGTGGGATGTTTGAGTTTATATAGAACTCAAGCCACCCATTTTGAAACATTATGGCTGTTGTCTAAACTTCCAATGAACAGACGCAACTCATGAGTTTGAATTCAACTAAAACACATGACTCTTATTTTTCATTCATATAAAAATTAAATATTATAATATTAATTATAATATGTAATTTCCAACAGAAAGAAGATTCCAAACTGAAGGTAAAAAACTAAAAATAGCATGCGATCATGTGATCAGTTCAAGTTCCATAGTTCAATCCCTTCGTTTTAGCGAAAACCATTCACTTTGCAACTCACCTCCCTTAAATCCTATTATTTGTGAAGTAAAGTTCCATTGAACTTTAAAGTACTTCGTCCAAGACTCCAAACACACACTTAGGGTGTGTTTGGATGAAGGATCTTAAAGTTTCATGGAACTTAGGCTAAATTCATTAGGAATGCAGGGACTTGAAAATGACTCAATGCATTAAACTTCGAACTTTAAAGTGACACCGTTTACTTTGTTTTAGTAATCAGCAGTATAGCGTGTAATCATTTAGAAGAACTTCTGAGTTCCATGGCTGTACGATCAGTGTTTTTGTATTACATTTTTAGTTTTTTAGTAATAGCTTTGTAGTGCTTGAGTAGTTAATTGGATTGTTCTTAAAGTAATTTAGTATTAGCCTTGCATTTCCGCTCACGCCTTTCTTTTACCTCACCGCCATTTACCTCACCGTCGATCCTTGTCAAGCAAGGAAACAGAAATTTGAAGCAATTTTGGACTCCTTTCCTCGGGGGATAACCCATGATATCCTATTTAGACTACCCATTAAATCTTTGATCCAATGCTCCTCGGTGTGCAAGCCATGGAGGTCCGTGATCGTAAATCAAAGCTTTATTCAATCCCACCTTACAAACAGAATGACATTCACCTCCTCCTACTCCACAGTGTTTCTGGTCGTTCTATAACTTCTGTTAGAACCCATCGCCACACAACAGCCTGTGTCCAAAATACGAGAAGAGGTATTGTCTGTGCAGTATGATAACCAGGCTTTCATCGAGTACTCAGAGATAGAATATCCAATTGCTCTCAAGGAAGAAATTGGCAGTGAATATTTGCGCATTGGCGGCATTTGTAATGGGCTGGTATGCTTGGCGGATGATATTGTGCGTTCTGGTAAAAGCTTCATATTATGGAACCCATTTATTAGTAAGTCAGTGACCCTTCCCAGCCCTGGTATTACCTTTCCCATGTATAACAGCAGGTTTGACGCTGCTATTGGATTCGGTTATGATGCTATGACAGCTGACTATAAGGTCGTTAGAGTTGTTACCCCTAACAATGAACTTATGGGTCCAACCATGGCTGAAGTTTATTCACTAGCCACTGACTCGTGGAAGTCTTGGTTCGGTTGCTCCTCAATGTGCAACATATGGAGATGAAAAACAGGTTTTTTTTAAAGGAAAACTAATGAAAATGGCTTGAATACTTTGAGTTTTAACGATAAGGACAAAATAAAGGGTAAAGTGAATAGTATCAGGATTGACTTTTTAGGGTAAAAATGTGGTTTTTCGTTAAAGTGAACAGTACTGCAAGCTTTTCGTTAAAGTTCCCTTTTTTTAATGGGGTTCTTCATTGGCCTGCAGTAAGTAGGGCAAGCGATGATCATTTCATATTGACTTTTGACGTCGGGGCAATGAGTTATTTTGCAAGATATCCATGACAACGAGCATCGTACGGAGTTACACATTGGGATTGTTGTTGTCTGTTTCGGGAGATAGACAATCTATAGCTCTATTTGTGATGGATACCGATTCTAAAGATTTTTATCTTGAAATATGGGTGATGAAGGAGTATGGCGTGAAGGAGTCATGGACCAAACTGATTAGTCTCGGTCCACAAGGTCCAGAAAAACTTTTTCCTCGGGCGTTATGTTTTACAAAGAACGGTGAAGTATTAGTAATGCTTCATAAAGGAGGCAGGCACCTTTACATCGAGACCAATATATCAAAGCATGAACTTGTTTCCCTAGACCTTGTGAGCAAACAAATGAAAAGTCTTGAGATCTGTGGATCATATTGCTCTGTTGATTTTTATGAAAAGAGCCTTCTCTTGCTGGACAAGGCCGATGCAGTTTCTCTTTAAGTAAAGGAACAGATTCAGTAACGAGTTTCGGTGAGATGTCTGAGGCCCCTGAAGGGCTGGTGTATTTTTCTCTTTTTTGGAGGGCATGTAACAATTTATCTGAAATGCCGGTAGATTTTCTTGAGTATATCTTTGATTGTTGTAAGCTTGAGTTTTGTAAAACTTCAGCTGAAGCTATGGAGGACTCTTGTTACAAATTTCAATTGTTGTTGCAGCTTGAAACCATGTATTGAAGATCCATGAAATGTATCTGTGACTTCCTATAACTTAGAATAGTTTAGAATAAAAATCGCTCGTTTATAAAAAAAACGTTTGGTTTATCGGCTGACTCGAAAGAAATTGTTGAGTTTGAATAACTAATAAAATATACAAAGATACAAGATCACAAACTTTTGGTCCAAAACAAGTGCTCATATTTAATAATTCTGTAGAAAAAAAACTATCCCATAAAACCAAACGACTCCATAGTCATTTCGTCCTCCAACCATTTCACTGTTTCTCTCTCTTTCCTGTCTGCTTTTCTTGTTTACATATCAGTATGTCATGAAAGAAATGCGCAACCGATTTTCCCTATTTTTTCATCGGTTTTTCTCCGAGGTTTCGGTCTGAATCCAATGGGCGGTGAAGATAGGTGGCAAGGCATTGCTCTAGCTCCAGTAAATACAGAGATAGAAGAGGAGCAATGGAGGAACTTCAACAACTCAGTGAATGCAGTTTCTTTAGGTTTTGTAGCAACTGCTATCCTCATCTCAATGTTTCTCGTCATGGCTATTTTTGAGAGATTTTTCAGGCCCAGATCATCGCAGCTGACCACTTCAGCTCGGACTGCTGCTGCTACTCATTTGGATCTTCAGGCACAGATTACCAACAATGATTCCAAGCTTGATCGCCACAACTCTCACAAAGTAAGCTTTTTTATCTTCTTTTCTTCCCCTTTAATTGTTATTACTGCAGAGACGTGGGTTAGCACAGTTGGACAGGGCCGTGTTCCCGGCTCCTTTACAGCCAACCTACGAATCACTCTTCTTGTGAATTAGAGTAGTTTGATCAACAGTTTGTCTTGCTTTCTTTTTTTACTTACTTCCTTATGGGGTGCACTTATAGTTATAGGTGTGAAAATTTGACGAGATTGTGCCAAAATTGGAAAAACCCACTGTTTTTTCTTTGGATAGTGGTTTCACATTTAAGTTTTCTCCTTACGAAATCATTCTCTCGTTTTCACCCTAAATTCTGTTTTAATTTCTTCAGTACAAGAGTTTGAAATGAAATGAAAGAGTGCACGAGAGAAAAGGGAGCGTGGAAATTTACTTCCGTTGTTCTTTTTAGCATTTCCTTTTGTTCATTTGTGTGCATTATTAGCATTTAGGCGCTTAAGCTAATTGAGGAGTTGGTGGTTTAGTTTAATGATTTAAAAACAACCAGCAAAGATGACAGGGTGTTATTTGGAGCTTCCAATTTCAATAGTGGGCTGCATTACATTTAAGATTTCATAGGATCTGCATTATTATGCCCTACTTCTCCTTTTTTCTAAAAAGTGACCTGATGGTGATTTCATCACAGCAGTTCACATTTATGCGGGTCGAGAAGACTCACTGAGGCATTTTAGCCTCTTCTTGGCCACCATTGTGTGATTCACACACGTTCAGGAATCGAACTCAGGACATACCGTATGAAGTACATGCTTGAAATTCGTCTCCAAACATTGGGTCACCCCATGTGGTTTTATGCTCTACTTAATTAATGACTAATATCCAAAATCTTGTGATTTTATTTTTAATTAAATCACTAAAAAAATTATCATTTTAAGCCATTTTTCATAATTAAGGTTTGTAATGCTTTGTCCACTCGGCGTAATCCTTCGGCCTTGTCTCTTTGACGCTGATCCATCACATGAGAAGAGAGATAAGACTACACCGTGTTCGACTTATGTCTCTCCTCGCATGACACTCAAGAGAAATAGGCACATAAAGTATGCACCATGTGTTACCTAAGTTTTAGCCCTAATTCGTATCCTTTGAATTTAAATACTCGAAATCGTAGGCAATAGCTAGCTAGTTAGGTAAATTGGAAGATATATACTAGGATCCATCAATTAGCAACAAGAACTTGTTTTTTACCCTCATGCTATTACCATTTACCCCGAATTAAGCATGGGAATGGCAAACTTAATCACATGCTACAATGACCTATGTTTATGCCTTCCATGATCTCGAAAACAACAGGCATGTTTAACTCTTTTGTTAATCTGCATTCTACAATTATAATCTTGACTTAAGCTATATCTTAATCGCTTCCCGTATACCACATGTCCGCGCGACATTGAGCGTTTTAGGAAGTTTAGGGAAGTTTGGATATTTTTTATGTTTAGGAAGCCTTGATTTGTGGAGAGGGTTAGTATTTTGGAACGTATATAATTAAAGGAATATTTTTATAAATTTACTTTTCCTTAAACTACTTGTACAGGGAATAATTAAAATTAAAAATGCTTGTTTTATAATAATTTTCATTAAATTATGAACAGCATGCTGCATTTGAATCTTTAAAGTTAAAAGCCACCAACCACGCCAGAAAAGTATCTTCCTTGATCAGGACCCTCTTTGATTTTACTGATTCATTTGGATTCGTTCCTTCTGACTTCTTTATTTCGATGTGTCTAACGTTTTATTTTAGTTACATTGGAGGGAATCGAATTCTGACCTAAAACATATTTGCTCGGGTTGATATGTTTTGTATTAAATTTGTGCAGTTGAGAAATTATGCCAGAGAAGTATCTGTGATGATGCCTGGAGAAGATATGCCTACCTTCATTGCACATCCTGCTCCTGCACCGTGTCTGCCAGAGCGCATCGCTTGGCCTCTCCATCAACACAAACCGCGCTTCAGTTCCATCTTCAGCTAAATTATTGCAAGCCGAAGCCAAGACATGGATACCAGCAACAAAACCTAGTTTTAGTTACTTCTTTTAGTTCCGGACATATGATTGAATTTGGGTTAGTTGACGACTACGTTAGTGTTTTGAACGTAGGAGGAAGCCAGGAACCAAACTCATCAGCACTACAACAATCATATGTATAAAGCTTTGGCTGTCATCTCAAGTGGATTTTCTTGGTTTGTACTTCTAAATATCAAATAATCATCTAATAAGTAAAGATTAGTATTTGGCTACTCAAATGATGAGTAGTAGTTCCTATCAAAATTGTTCGTTCCCGATTTACAGAAATTCGTGTTTATGATCAGAATCGTTCATTTTATAAATCACTCTATAAAGATCGCATCTGCAAATAATCAATTAAAACAAGGTCTTTTAGTCATCGAATTGTATAAAAACAGATGAACGGAATTGGTAAAAGCATTACGAACCGTCTATGTATTTGCTACGATAACTTGATTAAACGACCTTAGTTTTAATTCATTTTTTGTAGAGATGATCTTTACATAGTGATCATAGTATGAACGGTTCTAATTACAAACACAAAGTTGCATGATTCAAACATGAAGAGTTTTCAGTAGGAGTTCCTACTCAAAACTGAAAACAACACTACTCCTGAAAGCGATGACCCATTTTCCTTCATTGTGTGAATGCACCAAGTGCGGTACATAGTGTGAAAAGTGGTAACGTTTATGCTTCGAGTGGTAGTGCTTCAAATAGTAGTGTTGTGCTCGGAGTAGAACATTCCACTCCGAGAGAGTAATGACCCCTCCGATGGAGCAATGTACCACTCTAACGATGGGAAATTTCACTTGATGTGGTCACGTAATGAAGAAAAACCGAGGAAGGACCGGAAATTTCCTAGAAACAGTGGGATGCTGGAAGCTTGTATCCATCAAAGGTTTCCCAACCCATCCCATTCCAAGAGAAGATACCAATATTCCAGGACAAACCTATCCCCACACAATTTTGTAAATCTCAACATTTGAAAAACAACCACACAAAAAATAAAAAAACAAGCCAAATAAGTAAATTATAACAACAATGGGAAGAAAGAACAGCAACATTGTCATTGTCTGTAGTTTGTAAATTCTAAGGTCGGTCCGCCGGAGCATGTGCTGCCCGGCCACACATAGAAGGAGAGACTTTCGTATTCGCTTTTCTTCCGTTCCTACCCGTGGTCTCATCCGATTGAGAGAGAGAGACCGAGTCGTACACAAGATCCTCTCCAAACGAAGGGTGCTCATAACTAATTCACACAAAATTAAGATGATAGAGCAACTTGAACAACATTTAGATAAAAGACTCGATCTTTATACCATTTTCCAGAGAATTTACATTGTTTCAGAAAGCAAAACCCAATTTGCCATTGTTTAAGAAAGGAAAACATGTTTTGCCAACATTTGCAAGGAAAGTGCTTAATTCCACACTACTTTCAAAAACAATCAAAGCACTTTTGACAAAATGCAACCAGTAAAGAATCAACTTTAGACAAAGATGAAGCACTCTAACGAAACCAGAGGGTTGTCGATGGAGGGCTCATTCCCCTGCTCCACGACGGCGCTGTTTGGTTCATCCTCCTTTCTACTTTTGCCCTGTTTCTCAACTCCCACTCCCAGCTGTGAAGAACTACCACCGGCTGGTCCAGTCAACTTCGACGCCGACGGGCTTCTTCCCCTGCCCCCTCGACCCACTCCACCGGCCGTCCGGGTAGCCGGTGACCTCGACCTCGTATCCCGCCTCACTCCGGTGGGGCCAACGCTGCGTTGCTGCGTAGTCCGCAGCTGACCTGACTCCCGCCCGCAAAACGAACTCGGTTCGGTGCGATTTCTCTTCGCTATCGAAGTGTCCGATGCCCTTCCCAGAGGTCTGGCTGCTCTTTCCCTCCGGGCTGCGAGGTCGCCGGAGTAAGGGCGCTTACTACGCGCCGCGGTTGAAGAAGCGCCTTTCACTCTGGGACCTACATCTTTCTTCCGCTTACTCGTTGCCTCGTCGTCTCTGGCTTCCGTAATGGTGGTGGCTGTGGTCGCCGTCGAGTACGAGTAGCTTTCGCTGACGCTGACCCCACAGGGCTCCGAAGCCTGAGAAGGCTCGGCGGATACGGCGACGGCGACGGCGAGCTCTTTTGGCGGCTGCTCAGACTGGAGTTTCGGAGGCGAACGAGTGTCCTTCTCTGGGGTTATTTTGGGCATTTGGGGTTTTGAAATGGGGGTTTCGGAGAGAACCTCTTTCACCGACTCTTCTTCGATTTCAACAACCGGTAGTGGCGGTGCTGCGGCTCTGAGTTGGGTTTTCGGGATACGGGTCGGGTCAGGTTCCGCGAGGGAAGATCTGGCGTGGAAGTGGCGGTTGTTGGGGCCATTTGGGTGGTGGTGAGGGGGAGGTTTTTGGGTCTTGGCGGTGCCGAGACAACAACCCATTTGTGATTTTGATGGGGATTTGGTTTGTGAAAGCAGAGATTATCGCTTTTCAGAGCGCTTTAGCGGTAGCGACTGCTAGGGAGCCAAGGTGGGAATTAAAGATTTCAAATTTAACGGTCATAAATTGGAGACTGAAATCTGAATGAAAGGAATTGGGTGACAGTGAGAGGAGAGAGCTGCAGAGGGACTAGGTTAAACTTGTAAATATGAGTGTGGACACAACAAAAGTACTGCAGGCAAAGGAACCCAACACGCTCAGTGATTATATGGTTTCTAGGGCAAGTTAAAAATTTGGGGTCGCCAACAGGGTTGGCTCAGTTGTTAAGGTCTTGCCTCGTGTGCTGTCTCATCAAAGTTCGAGTTTTTGCTACCAGCATTTCTTGTTAGTGCGCGAGCGCGATCCGTAAATTTCTACGTAAATCTATACCATCAGCAGTTGAAAGTTAGGTGTCATGCGTAAGTCCTTCTGTCTCGATGTTGTGAGTATGCCCTAGCTACTAGCCCGGGTGGTGAGAGTAACTAATCTCCCCTAAACTCATTTTTACCAACAAAAAAAAATAATATTTGGAGTCCAACTACAATACTCTGGCGTGAAATGCATCAGGATATTGATATTGATGGTTTTCGTACGGACAAAAGTTAAGAAACAAGGCCGAAAGATGCCCCATAGGCCACCACCGTCAATATTCAATATGGTCCCCAGAGAAGATGCATGTGAGCTTGTGACCTACAAATGGAAAACTTGGGGCATGAAAGGCCCCAGACAAAACAGAATTTAGTAGCAGAGTAGGACCAGTACCAAGCACTGGTACCAACAAACAGGTGGGACTTATAAGCAAAGAATATATTCACTACACTGTCCATTCCTTCATCATCACATTGTATTAAGTTCTATAAGATACATCAGTTTACAGCCGTTGCTTGCAATCTGCATCTGACATTTCGCATGTGTTTAGTGCCAAAACTAGAATCGTAAACAAAACACGAAGCACATGTACATGATTTGCTATTGCAGAATAAGCAATTATTCTTGTTATTAAGTTTTAATAAGCTGATTCACAACTGACAATTACAATGAACTGAGAATACCACTGGAATTGATATCGTAACAAGACCAGGTAAGCTTGGGCCCTCTATGATCATCACTTGTACAATACACAGACTAAGCCCGAGGGAAAAGAATACACACCGGAATTTCATGGAAGACATGAAGATTTCATATGTAGGAAACAAACCACTCATCACGAGGCAGAAACATGCGAAGATTTAGCCCGGTCTGATTCTATCATAGATTTGATGTAGTATTCACCAGCTTTGTATGACGACCTTACCATGGGACCAGATGCCACATATCGAAATCCCTGTTCCATTTAAAATATACAGTAGGTTAAACTTGTATACGTACAAGAGGATCGGGTGATAGTATGCTTGATACAATGAGATGTAACAATACCATGAGATGCTTGTGAACAAATTTATATAGGTGAGGCGGACCAGAAGATCGTATGTTTAATAATGTTATGTTAAACTCCCAATATAAATAGGTTGACCAAAAATCACATCCCCTCATTTTTTGGCAACAATGACAAGTTGACGTTCAAGGATTACAGCCTTGAGTAGTTTAAGTGTTTCATCCCCTATAAGAGTTAATTATATAAATCCTGCGTCTTCCTATGGTTGTATTGCAGTCAACATTTCTCAAAAAGTGAATACTAGTAAGTGAGAAAAGGAAACGCCCTATGATTTCTCGAACACAAGCATTACCAATAATGATTGTTGAGATAATAAAGTAGAGGACAAATCAAGTCAATAAGGAAATCCCTGAACGGAGTCAATACTGTTGCCGTAGCCAAATAATACACTAGTTAAAGTCACATGGAAGAGCTACTAATCATCCCAATGCTCAAACAATTACCACAAGAGAATATGAAAAAACCTGCTCCGAATAGAAACATGGAATCAAATAGCATAGCCAGCATAGTTAAGAACAAAAGGGTCAAAGTATACCATTTCCATGCCAAGAGCTCGGTATCCCTCAAAGGCATCAGGAGTAATGTATTCAGACACAGGCATGTGGCGCTTCGAAGGTCGCATGTATTGACCAAATGTCATAACATCGACACCTGCAGCTCTCACCTTCTCCATTGTCCTCACAACCTGATCAGGCGTTTCTCCACACCCTAACATTATCGAAGTCTTTGTAAGTGTTCCAGCAGGAGCATAGTCTTTGGCCATCATTAAAACATCTAAAGATTGTTTAAAATTGGCACGATGATCTCGCACTGCCCTCTGAAGCTCTTCAACCGTCTCTATATTGTGCGCAAGGACATCTAATCCTGATGTTGCAACTTTCTCTACACAGCTCGAGTCTCCCCGAAAATCAGGAACTACAAGACAACGTGCAAAATCAACATCACATATGAACTCTAATCATACGGGCATACATAAGGCAATATTTCGTGGAATCAAAATAAATGTTCCAAATTCCATACCGAGCTGACAACATCATCCTAATTTAAACTGAAGAACAAAACCATACCCAAAGCCTCAATGAGCATGCTGGGTTTGAGCACCTTCAACTTTTGCACGGTTTCTGCAAAATGTCCACTCCCTTGATCGGGCAAATCGTCCCGGTCCACGCTAGTAATCACCACATAATCCAAACCCCAAGACGCAATCGCCTCCGCCACATTGGTCGGCTCATTAGGGTCCGGCGGCGGAGGAGTCCTGGAAGTCTTCACATTACAAAACCTGAAAATTTCAGCACAAAACCAAAAAATTCCCATCAACATACATAAACCAAAAGACACAGCAATTCTCTCACATGCGCATTTCATCAAACAACTTGCCTGCAACCGCGCGTACACGTATCACCGAGAATCATAATCGTGGCGGTGGCGGTGCCAGTCTCGCCGCCGGACCAGCACTCGCCGAGGTTGGGGCACTTGGCCTCCTCGCACACCGTGTGGAGCTTCAATTCCCTGAGCTTTTTCTTGATCTGAGTGTACTTTTGGCCGCCGGGGATTGACTCCTTCATCCATTTCGGCTTCGGGAGAGGATTCTTCTTGGTACCGACTTCGACGGAGTACGGGCCTTCGCCTTCCACGAAGTCCGTCAGAACCGGAGACTCGGCGGCGAGGCGGGCCCGGAGGCCCGCCAGAGTTTGTGGGAACTGGGAGGAGGTTGCGGCGGTTGAGGGCGGGGTTTGCGTGGAGGAGGAGGAGAAGGACCGGGCGGTCGATTTTAGGGTCCGAGCCGCTAGAGCCGTGAACCGGGTCTGCATCTCTCGTTGGATTGGCGATAATGCGATGGGAGATGGAGAGAGATTCATATGGTTCGTTGGTTGGTGGGGAAGGTGGATGAGATTTTGGTGGTTTGTTCTGTCGTTGGTTTGGTTGGCGCAGACAGTTTTGGATCTGAAATCAACGGCCCATGTTTGATTTGGTAATGGGCCTGAGATTTTGATTTTAAGCATCGTAACTGAAGTGAAGTGATTTTCACACGTTACTTTTTTCTTCCTCTATAATCATGTTGAATTGTGCAAAATGTGGGTGAGAGCTCTTAGTTCGAATTTAGTAGGCAGCAAGTTTAATGCTAATTTATTATGATGGTTATTGTGAGACTTAGCACAAATCTTTCATTTTTTAGCATACATCATTATATTAGAAAAACAAGCGGACTGCTATTTGCATTCTAAAAATATAATATTGCCTCGTCATAAGAGTAATTTTCTTTCTAACTATAGAAATTTTGAAGTGTAAAGTTAGATTTTTAAAGTGCCAATAATAATTTTAAAAAATAATAAATAATTATTGTTGTTATCAATAACTAAACGAAAGTGATTTTCACTCACTTTTTTTAGCTCTTTAAAAAAAAACATCTTGCAAACTCTTCGAGAGGTACATATCACAATTTCGACAAAAATCATTTTATCACGTGATTTTTAAATGGAGTGGACTGTTGCGAGAAGCTTGTCGAGGTCCAGTTCGAATCCACTCCCCTCAATATCGATTGTATAAGAAAATGGAGTGCCTTATCGACAAAGGAAAATAACTCTTTTGAAGTACTGAAAATGTTGAAACAAATAAAGACCTTTTTTAAAGAATAAATCCTAAATTTGAAAAGAATGAAGAGGGAGGCAGATTTTATGCTCCTTTTTTCCTATACACTTCCATCATTTATCTGTTTGTGTGATTACGGTTAAGCCACGTCTTTTTGTCTTATTATCTCAATAACAAAATCAATATAAAATGTTGATGTGGTTTAACCGTGACCACACAAATAGAGAAATGATGAAAATGTATGGAAAAATATGAGCAGAGAATCTGCCTCCAATGAAGAGTTCTAGCACACGTTCTCTCACTCTCCTAAACTTTCTAATTTCATTACATACGAGATTCTTAACTTTTCATTAAATGATTCTCAATTATCAACATTATCTATGACAAAAGAATAAGTAATAAATTTGACTCAGTTAACTCTACGATGCCATAACGATGGGATTTCATGTGATTGGAGAGGATGGGCTCAATTAGTCAAGTTTGGAGGTTGGCCCCAATAAGTAGAGACTTATTTTTTTTGTTGGAATATATGGAGAATTTGATCGTATTATATTCTCTCTACGTATATATATACACACAGTAGCTTGATTATGGCGCGACTCCGACAGAACTTGTGGCTGCGATCGATGGGGGAGTTCATGAATTTGGCTACTTTTCCCTTAGTCTGTATAAATTTGACTTATATGTATGACAAAGACGTAAAATATTTGTATTGAAAGAAATTATTAATCCTTGCAAATGATGGGAACTCGAGGAGCATTATTGCACAATCAAATGCTAACAATAAACCTCCTTTAATGCATTAAGTTTGGTTTGCAAACAAAACTGAGAATTAAAAGAAATTATTAAGAATGATATTAACATGATCAATGAAGCTTTGATATATGAATTGTGTTTTGAAATACCCAATTACACATTCCAACAATCCCGGCATATTTCAAAATACAAATCGAGTTCACTAGAGAATTTGAGATACAAAAGTTTAAAGAGGAAATGAAGTACCAAAGGAAAGTGAGAATCCAAACACATCAGAACTGGTGTCTTTTGGACTATGAACTAGTCTTAGGATGAGCTAGTCGTAACTCACAGAAATTTATTGAAAACTAAATTTTCTATGAACCAACGTTTATTTGCGTGAATCATATGACTAACCATCCACATTAAATCCTCGAAATTGAGCTTGTTCGAGCAGGTTGGCATGAATAGGTCATGCGCCCACTTGGATATTCATGATTGCTTCAAAGAACTTGCCTAAACTCTCATAGAAAACACCCATACTCCTACACTCATATAGGTGAATCCATCAAGTACACATTGCATTCAAGCATACCACCCGTATATAGGCTATGGTATTCATTAAGAACATAAGTTTAATCTCATACACTGCAGTATTTGCACTATCTACACCATAGGCATAAACTCTCAACAATTACAACATTCAATCTAAATTGATAGTGCACGCCCGACCAATAAGTGATTTGTTCTTACCCATACGAACCTACTTCATGGGATCTCCATTCATATAAGTTGGATTACCATCATTCTCGACGGTTGTTATAGGCATACGTCTTATCCCCCGATGTGATAATCAACACTAGCATTTAGCTTAGTAGATTTGTCAGAGGATGATCTAGATCCATTTCTGACCTCAATAGGCGTTTAGTATACAAGAATTACTGCTCATTTATGGTTAATATAGTATATATAGTATCTTAAAATATTTAGTATATATTTAGAATATGCTTCTGCAATGGTCCATGAAACTTTTCGGTACACCTGTTCAAATCCATTAGGTCCTAGTGGATTGGATGAGATAGATTGCGATCAATTAAAATTGATTTGAGTTCGATCTGTTGTTTAATGTGTCAAAATATTAGATGAAGATAACTGAACATAATGGGTTATGAGTTCACAATAGAGTGAGGTATTTAACATATTTTTATACATGGGTTATAAGTCATATCTTACAAGTCTTTGTCAATCCAATCATATCTCTAAAGCTCAATCTCATCCATCCACCAAACGGCTCTTACATCTGACCAGCTGAGTGTCAGTATCATATTGGCCACACATAATTTTCCAGACCAGAATTGGTAAGAACAAAATTAGTTTCTATCGTATTTCAAGATAAATCTGATACCATGCATATGAACAAAATTTCAAGGAAGACATGTTTGCCAGGGTCACTATCAAATTTAAATCGTTTGTTTTAGGGAAATGGAGCATTTGCACCACCATAAACTATAATGTATTTTTATCATACATTTAATCATTTACCACGTATCATTTCATTTAATTTTGATTAATTTTTTTAAAATTAAAAAAGTAACATTTAATGTGAAAGTTAATTAGAATTAAATGACAGGACATGTGACAAATAATTAAGTATACAGTAAACATACACTAAAGTTATGATGGTGAGCAAGAATGTTCCGTTTAGAGAAACTTACATACTCATAGCATACCCCCACATTTTCAATTATGTCTTATCACCTGCAAAAGGATTTGTTTGTACACACTCTTTCTTACTCCTTTTTACACTCACGTTCAATTGTACAACATGTGAATGAGTCAGAGCTCTTAGTTGGAATTTCATAGACAGTGAATTTAATGCAAATTTATTATGACGATCATTACGAGACTTAGCACAAATTTTTCATTTCTTAGTATATGTCGTTGTGTTTAAAAATTCAAAAAAAAAAAGAAAAAGGAAACCACTATTTGTACTCTAAAAATTTAACTGTACACTATTCATAAAATTATTTTTCTTTTTTAAAAAAAAAGTTTGGAATGCACAATTAAAATTTTGGATTGTCAATAACAAATTTCCAAAAACAATGACTAAATGAAATTGATTTCCACTCACTATTTTTCTCCTTTTACATGTGACAGCCCGCCCCGAATTATATTTTCGATGGCGTGAATTGACTAAATTGCCCTTGAGCGTTGAATTTAATCTTTCACGTGATGGTCACCTCCCGCACCATATGCTAGCCTTAGATCCAAGTTAGGTGCACAGTCTTGTCGTATAGACCACTATAGGTGGTTCCGACTCGTAGGTGACCCGTGATTATTTGCACAGTCTTCACGTGATCGTAGCACTAGAGCATATTTATTTTACACCTAGTTATGTTGTGAAGACCACTAGAGGTGGTGCTGAATTGTGTGCATTATTTGATATGGTTGAGGATGATTATGAGCTATAGACTCAGCCGTGGGCTGATTTGATATCTTGCATTCTTATATGCTCACTGAGTTACTTATGGCATTTCGTTGAAATATTTTGACATGATATAATTATATGGATTTTCATTCTAAGCATGATTTCTGATATGGCATATATTATATTTTCTAGGAAATTATATAGGTTTTACGGCGAAGGGTTAGAACTTTTGAGAAATGAAATGATTTTTGAAAAGCTTTGGTTTTGCCCACTCACACTTTATGTTTTGCGCCCCTCCAGGTATTAGGTAAAAGTGTTTGTTGGTGGCTTACGAGGTTTCGACGAAGGTTCTGATAGATTACCACAAATGTAGGACCACCTTTGGGTGTTGACTATTTAGTATTTGTCCCTTCGGATTGCACTTAGACTATTTATGCTCTGGTTATGTATTTCACACTTAATCTTGCGCTAGCACATTATCTTAGTTAGTACTGCTAGTAGCTTGGTTCTTAATTATTCGTATTCCTCTTCATTAATCTTTGTTTCCGCACTGTGCATATGGTTACGTCACTTCCACGTAACGGCCAGCACGCCCTGATTTAGGTCGGGATGTGTCATTACATCTATATGTTCCTACTTATTTTTTACGATTGAATTAAATATAATCCAGAAAGGGTAAATAATTGGTCATAAAACATAACTGAAAATGTAAACAAATATAAAAGTTTAATCACCGTGACATAATAGTTACTTATCGGTTTTATAAATAAACAAGGTTCAACCAAAATTTTAACAAATGGAATGTTAGCTTACAATATCACGGGATAATAATTGTTGCCCCTAAGATTAAATTTTAGCTTCCGACGAAAAAAAAAATAAAATATATATATATATATATATATATATATATATATATTAGCTCTTTGAAAATGTCTATCTTGCAAACTCTTTAAGAGGGACGTATCACAATTTCGATAAAAATCATTTTATTATATGATTTTCAAATGGAGTGGACCGTTGCGAGAGGCTTGTAGAGGATTAATTCGAATCCATCATCCTCAATATTGCTTGTATAAAAATTAGTATCTTATCAATAAATGAAAATAAGACACTTTTAAACTAGGGAAAATGTTGAAACAAATAAAGACCATTTCAAAAGATTAAATCCTAAAATTGAAAAGAATGAAAAGTTTTGGAATACTTCCTCTCACTCACTATGAGATTCTTGTCATTACATTAAATGATGCTCAATTATCATTCCACGTCGACAAAAAGAGAATAATCTATAAATTTAACTTAATACCACGATGGGATTTCATGTGATTGGACAGGATGGGCTCAATTAGTCAATTGTGTAGGTTGGTCCCGATAAGTAGAGAATTCTATTTTTGTTGGAATATAGAGAATTGATCATATTATATTATATTATATATATATATATATGTATGTATATATGTATAGATGTGTGTGTGTATACACCCTTTATGCAAAGGGATCCTCATTTTTTGAAAAAAAATGGAGATTAGATGTGGGGTTCATTCCACATCAAATTTTAACGATCTGAACTGTCTATTTTGTAAGTCTTGATTCATAGATCATTCTTGCAAAAATTCAATTTAATTCAAAATCATTTGCCTATTTAATTATCAAGATCAAATTTAATTGTTTCTTATATAACAAAATATTCGTTCATTTCTTTGAACCCAATTAGATGTCTTAAATATTTCCGATTTGACTAATATTTTGCAAGGATGATCTATAAGATACAACTTGAAATAGACGGTTTGAATCGTTAAAGTTCGATATGGTGTGGACCCCACAACTAATCCTTTATTTTTATACAAAAAATGGTGATTATTTCCCTTAAAGGCTTCCATATATATACCTTTAAGGAAAGAGATCCCTATTTTTATGAAAAAATAGGGATTAGTTGTATGGTCCACACTATATCGAATTTTAACGATCCGAACACCTCATGTATCATCCTTGCAAAATATTAGCCAAATCGGAAATATTTAAGACATCTAATTGGGTTAAAAAAAATTAACGAATACTTTGTTATATAAGAAACAATGAAATTTTATTTTCATAATTAAATAGGCAAATGATTTTGGAATGAATTGAATTTTTGCAAGGATAATCTATGAATTGAGAGTTATAAACTAGACCGTTCAGATCGTTGAAGTTTGATGTAGAATGAGCCTCACACCTAGTCCCTACTTTTTTGGAAAAAATGAAAATCCCTTTGCATAAAGGGCTTCTATATATATATATATACAACCACAACATAACGGCCCCTGCATTTGAACAGAACTTTATGTAGGGTTTGCCCCTTGATACCAAGAACCATATGGTGCTAACACTCAAATCATAAATCCACGCTTGCATGCTATATGGTTATGAATATCTCGACAAGTTGACTACTAAACGTAATGATATTATTAATTCAAGTGTTATATTAGTTGACGATGAAATTTATAGTGGTTCAAAATTAGTAATACCACGGGGACATGCCGCTAATTGTGACCTAGGACAAAGGTGTTATGTGGGGGAGAAGAAAATGAGACGTCTTAAAATAATGATATAAAAAGATATTTGATTCTAGCGTGTCGGCTTGTGATTGGGCATGGATTTGTGCAGCCAATAAGCACATGAGCATCAACCTTAAGTCGAGAATCTATTCAATTGAATTGAAGGCGGCACCACCAGCACCAAAGGTCCTATAAATAATAATAAACATTCCGAAAGAGTGAGATAGGAACGGTTTGTTGATGTCAAAAGAAGGATATGGATTAGGTAATGCATGACATACATGCCTTTGTCACTCCTTTAGATACCTTTGGATATATAGAGAATAATTACTTGCCCTCTCTCTTTTTAGGATGAGTTCATGCCCTCATTTACAAATAACGTTTTTTCATTATAAAAGTTTTATAATCAGAACCATTGAATTTTCAACCTTCATTTGAAGGTATCTCAATGCAAATTTATTCGAATTAGAAACCGGTTAGTAATTTGAGTGTGACAAATAAATTAACAGTTCATCATGAATATGTTACTTGATATCTAGATTGTTGATTTATGAGATACATTTTAATGACTAAATAGTTTCCGACCAAATAATTATTTGTAGGGATGATCTTCAAATGATGGTTTAAAATTAAACGGTTTCAATTATAAATTTCTGATATAAATATACATTATTTGCAAATGCAAGCATTACCCATAGAGTAGTGTTATTCACACACTATTTTTTACTTCACAAACGCCCTTGTTTATTTTTTGTTTATTGTTCTTTTTCAATTCATTTAATCTGACAGATGAAAATTAAGAGAGTGCGTGAAGAATAAAAATAAGTGTGTGGATAACACTACCCTTATCCAATATATACACACACTTAGCTTAGATTAGCATGCACTATATATGTATAGATATCCAAATCAAATTCCATGTTTTAATAATTAATATGATGACTTTTTTTTTTGTCGAAAAATATGAGTGTGACTTAGCCAGCCTTATTCATGGCTAAAATTCAGTTATTATGTTGCTTTCTATGTTTTATTCCTCCAACTCCATTACCAGATTTGCCCATTCATTAATATCATCTAATTTCCTTCCTCCAAATTCATGCATTATCTAATTTATTTTGTTTGAATTGTAAAAAGAAAATTCGATCGTAAAATCTCTCGTTCATTATTACCACTATACCATGAATAGTTGGCCCTTTTTGTTTGAGACTTTTAATGTTAATAATAGTGTACATATTTCTAACACGCTCACCTTTTCTTGGATCTTGATTTTTTCATCTCTATTTTCCTTCCCCTCCCGTTCCTTCATATTTGAACGCTCCATTTCAACATCTTGTGTTGACTTATAGAGAGAGAAAGACGAAGAGGATGAGAGGGAAGGAGAGAAGATTTGAAGGGAAGATAATCCTACTCCCATTTTCTCTCTGTTGAATCAAAATGCTTATATAAATCTTAGACCAAATCACTATGTCCATGGAAAATAAGCTTTGTTTTCCTTTTGTTATAAAGGGATGGAGCCCTTCACCTTACAATAACTTTTGAGACAATGATCACCATAAATTACGCAATAACGGAATCTCGCACAAGCATATGAGATGATCTTGATTCTCAAACATGAATGGTCAGAATCAGTTCACGCGCGTATGACACTCGTCTTCGTATGAATTTAATGAATATTGAAAGATGAGAGCAAATATATATATATATATATATTATATATATATATATATATTATGTCCGTACATTGTGCCATGTGATATATTGATCAATAATTGAGCAAAATACATAAATATAGTAACCTAATAGAACCTTAATTCAGCAGTGGTGTCGCCGTAATATACTATTTCTTCCGGGGACAAAACAGACACTTTAAACTATGATTAAATCTGTTGACGTGAACAAAACGACACAAAAATTGGCGTTTAAATTTAGTCGGTGGGCTTAACTGGCCCTTGTCAGATAGATTCCCCGATGAGTGACAGCTAAAATCTGCTACCCTTTTTTCAGATACCCTTTTTTTTCTCCAATATTTCTTACGACTTCTGACTTTTCTGAAAAAAAAAGCACATAAAATTGCTTTTTTCAAAAGCGCTTTTTCTCACCTACAATTTTATTTCCACACCCTAACGTATATGACAAAAATATTCCAACGCTCCTCATCCAGACGGGCTTCTGGGAAAAGTCAAAACTTATGACCGTTTTCGTAATTTTGTTTTCAGCGGATTTTTAAATATAATAATTTTTGTGGGCTTTCAATGAGCTAAACAAAAAGCCCATAATAATCATTCGACGAAACACGTGAGGCCCATAGAAAAGGTGGCGGCTATTGTTACGCGTTACGCGCGCAGGGTAAGCGTGGCAACACAAACACTATCATGGCAAATGTTTTTATTTTTTTATTTTAAATTCTAATTTCAGTCCAAATAAAACTTCTTAAGGTATTTTGCTTTTATTTAATTTTTCAAAAAAAGGATGGAAATATGGAATTAATGAATGGTCTATCATTTTTATTAGGCACAAGTATTAGTAACATAACAAAAATGCATTCCTAGTTTTCTCTTTAGTTGATTCAACTTTTAAAGACTTTGGACATGATTATCATATGATCTGGCAATACTCAATTTCTATTTTGTTGAAAGAGATATTAAGTTTAAATTCTACGTTCAATTGTTTGAAATAAAATCTTCAGCATATGAGTTGTTCAAAAAGAACTTCATAATATGTAAAACGATAGAATTTTGCAGTAAATACACTTGATTTTTCTACTTAAATTGAAAGTATTAGGAGATTACATAATATTTGAAGGCATTCAACCTTATATTCAAAGAAGGAAATTTTTAAGACAGAGCACACAATTAATGTGCTCAATTCTCACAAAAATACATGGTAGTCATTAAGTTTTTCTGTGTTTTCATGCTTCTAAAGAGCAAAACACACCTGAAAAAAATATCTTCTCACATTTAAGATATGCAATTCATTAGCCACAAATTTAGATCGACTCCCACGATTCAAGCATCCTCACAATATTTATCCCAAAATTTACAAGTTGCAGAAAAGTAAAAATATTTTGAGATATTATTATTCATAGAAGATGAATCTCAAATATAATAAATTTTCACACGCGCCCCACAGAGAGCGTGGACTTGATGTTAACCCTTTTTCTTACAAAGAGATATGCATGACTTACACGCACACACATACACTGTTCCTCAGTACGAGAAGTTTAGAGAGAGAAAGGTAGTGGAAAGAGAGAGAAAGAAAGAACAGAAAGTAGAGAGAGAAAGAAGAGTTTCAGAGCTTCACAACACCTCCTTCCTCCTTCCTTCCTCACTCTCTCTCTACCCTTCTGCAGTTTCCTCTGCCTTTTTCTCCACCTCTTTCTTTTCTCCCAAGGCTTAAAAAAACAATTTCCGGTAAATATATTCCAAATTATGACGCAATAATTATGTTCGCGTCCCTCACTTCCATTGCTTAATCCATTGCATCTTAGCGTCTAAGGTTTTTTTATCTTGTCCTGGTAAAAATATCCCAGATACGCAATCACTGCCTTTTCCGCAAAGCTCTCTGCATTTTCCTGCATTATTTAATTCAATAATTTCCATCGGTTTCACTCAGCATTTGGTTAATTATTATTTCACCTCTCCATTTTCTCTGTAAGTTCATCTCGTTACTTTTTTACATGAACCATATGCTTGTCTGTGTGTTTGATTCTCTTATGAGGTTGTTTATCTTTGAATTTTGGCAATTGGGTTTTCGTTTTCTGGGAAGTTAAGATCATGGGTTGTTTTCTGTTTATATAAAGTATTAATATTTATTATTTAATAATCTCTTTTAATTTGTTTTTTAATTGCTTTTCAGATTGGAAGACGATGTGTGAGTGATTGGATAGAGCAAAGGGGATTGAGAAAATTTGAGAGCAATGGGAAGGAAGAGATCTGTGTTGGAGCACAAGAAGTTGAAGATCTATGCTGAGGTTTCAGTGGGGTTGCTTTTGATCTACTTTGCTCAAGTTTCTCTTGGAGCAACTAGTTCTACTGATGGTAATTCTCTCTACTTATTCGATAGATTTTTCGCTATAATGTGGCTTCGGTCTGGTAGTTTCGGAGTTCATGTGCGTTAGTTTAGTGAAATTGTGTGTGGAAATATGTTTACTTGATTGTTTTTCTTAGTTCATAAGGTTAATTGGAGATGTAAACACTTGTTGTATGTGTTTTACTTGTGGTTTGATCAGTTGCTGCAATTAACAACTTACATGCTTCGCTTGGCACGCCTGTTCTTCCCGGGTGGACTTCTGCTGGAGGAGACCCGTGTGGTGAAGCATGGCAAGGTGTTCAATGCAATGATTCTATAATATTGGGAATGTACGTTAATCTCTTTGCTCGACTTCTTTTATTGATATAATTTTTTTTCGTAACATGTTAATTGTCAGTGGCTTATGGTTCTAATGATTTTATAGTGTTCTTAATGGCGCTAATTTGGGAGGAGAACTGGGTGAACACTTGGGAATGTTTTCTTCAATACGGGAAATGTAAGTTGTACTCTCTTTTTCTGCTTGAACTTGATGATTGTGTGCGTGTGCGAGGTTGCTGGTTTGTTATATCTTTTGCTCCAAATTAATTTTTTCATTCACTGGCATTAAAGTCCTTTACATTGTTCTTCATTTCAAGACAAAACAGGCAAAATGGGAGTGATATGCACGATGGGGTGATTGCGAGTAGATTTAGGTTTGATTAGTTTGTATGGGCTTTTTTGTGTTTAAGGTCACCACATATTTTTTTTACTCGAGTTATTTACTTTGTTTGATAGTGTGGGGTGCAAAGCTCATCACTAGATGGTTTTCAACATGCTCATTAGGATGATAGTGCATTTGACAAGTGACTTGTTTTCGATGGAGTGTGAGTGCGCTGCATATAGAATGCAAATTGTCGGGAAAAGATCGTAGAATACTTGCCTCACATCATAATATGTAGCTGACCTTATGTTTTTGATACATTTGTGGACCTTTGACATTGGTCTTTGTGTGCAGAGATCTAAGCAACAACCATATCGGGGGAAGTATTCCATCCAGTTTACCTGCTACCCTGCAAAGCTTGTACGTCAACCCTCTTTATGAAATAATAATTTCGTACTGCATATATTAAATACTAGCCCCAGACTGCTGATTATTTCCTACCTGTTGTGCTCACATCCTTGTGCAAAAGATATGATAGTCTTTACCTTTGGCAGTTTTCTTTCAGCTAACCAATTCACCGGAAGCATCCCAGATTCTATAGCCTCGTTAGCTGTGCTCACAGCAATGTAAGTCATCAATTTGCTAGCTTTTGGTGCAGCACAGCAGCTCCCAGTTTTTTATATAATTGTTTCTAAGATATACTATTTCGCCAATCAGGTCTCTTAATAATAATCAATTAACCGGAGAAATACCAGATTCCTTTCAGAGCATTCCAGGGTTGACCAACTTGTAGGTTCTTATTCTGAATTTTTCGGAATTATACTTTGGATGACTTTTGTTAACTATTAGTAGCTGATATACACACTGACTTTTTGCAGAGATATTTCCAGTAACAATTTGAGCGGCCAACTGCCACCCTCTCTAGGAAGCCTGACAACTCTGACCACTCTGTGAGTATCTTGTGTCAGGTTTTTATTATGCATAGTTTATCTTGATGAGTTGAGCTAACTCCTCTATTGGCAGACATTTGCAGAACAATC
This sequence comes from Heteromeles arbutifolia, assembly GCA_024362995.1. Lineage (NCBI taxonomy): Eukaryota > Viridiplantae > Streptophyta > Magnoliopsida > Rosales > Rosaceae > Heteromeles > Heteromeles arbutifolia. Next base: position 6,510,136 of record JANCRC010000007.1, read on the forward strand.
AGCTGTCTGGAACCCTCGACGTTTTGCAGGATCTTCCCCTAAGCGACTTGTAATCCTCTAAACAACTCATTTTGATTGTCATATACAGTAGTCAGAAGTTTATAGTTTTATCTTGCCTTCTGGTTATGTCCACTGTTTCTTTCCCATCATAAATGATTTTCTGCCTTGGTGAACAGGAATATAGAGAACAACCTTTTTGCTGGACCCATACCTGAAAAGTTGCTGAGCATCCCGAATTTCAAGTGCGGTTTCACACACTGTAGACTTATCTTTAAATGAAGATTTAAGTTTTATTGTTATCAAGGAAAGAGATTCTCCACGTAGCTAATTCTTATATTTTTAATGCAGAAAAGATGGGAATCCATTCAATGCTTCTCTTGCTCCAGTCCCTCCACCAACATCACCCACATCTCCATCGAGTCCGCCAGCACCTCCGCTAGCATTTTGGGGACCACCTACTGGGAAAACACCTGGCAGAAGTCCTCCAAAAACTGGGAAATCGGCTGATGGACCATCTTCACAAGATGCATCAAATTCTGGAAAACCGAAGAAATTTCTAACTAAAAAAAGGGTGGTTGGAATATCAATTGGAGGGGCTTTGGTGTTTATTATTTTGATTCTAGCGATTCTGTTTTTCATGCCAAGACGTAGTAGACGAAGAGAAGAGGCTGACAGAATTTCCAAGCGGCATCAAATAGGTGCATATACAGGTGACAGGGAAAACCCTCCCAGGGACAATGGGTCCTTGGTGGTTCAACCAACCAATCAAATGCAGAAAGGTAAATTCTCTCACTTTTTTCTTCAGTTTAATTTGTTTCTTCGGTCGTCCATTTTCATTCATCTTATTCTGAGAAATTCACTAAAATTTTGATGAACAGTTCCAAAAGAAGAAGTTGTGATTCCCAAAGAGGATAATGAACCAGAAACCAGAAGAACATGGGCAATTCCAAAGCCAAATGATGAACAAGACAGAAAGGTACATAGAATGGCCGCAACACCAAAGCGAGAGGATAGTTTGAGTGCACTTGATTTGTATTCAATGCCTCCTCCTCCTCCACCTCCACCTCCCCCTCCTCCAACACCGCCTGTTCAGAAGGTCATTGTGAAGCCAACTGTGCCTACCAAATTGCCTACACAGAAGCCTTCCACCAAAAGTCCAAATCTTACAATTTCTGCGAAGTCGTTTACCATTGCTTCCCTTCAGCAACATACAAACAGCTTCTCTCCGGATAACCTTCTAGGATCAGGCATGCTGGGAAGTGTCTATAGGGCACAGCTACCTAGCGGAAAGGTCTGTTTCTTTATGATGGCTTTTTCTTTTATTGCATCTTCTTAATGGCTGAGTTGTTGAATGAAATTTATGTTAGGCGCTTGTTTTGCACCATTTTCGCAATTTTGTTGTGCTAGGTCCACCAGCATTGCTTGATAGTTTTCGACAGCCTTCTTGTTTACAGTTTATTTAGTATCTGCTATGTGTACTTCAAACCGCAGAGTTCTTTTTGAACCATATAATTGATCTAGTAGCGAAATAACCATGTGGCATGTGTGCATCTAATTCTTTATATAGAGATTCAGTGCTTCATGTTCATTATGGGATAAGTTTCTAAAAAACCAAAAACCGTTTTTCCCTTCCTTCCAAGAATATATGAATTGATATGTAGAGAGATCCCATTTTCATCGAGATCAAGTGTCAAACTTGATAGGCAATTTCAGGAAGACTTCATAATAATTTTTTTATGAATTTCACTTTAAACAGATAAGATGTGGATATTTTACTTTATAAAGACTAAAAGTTGGTCAAAGAGTTGCATGAAGAGAATTATTTCATTTTTCGGGTACTTTTGTATGCACAAAGACATTCTTGTCTCTTCCCGTGTCATGTGCTTCTATCTAAAGCGATCAAGCAGTTTCTGTTATATGCATAGAATAGTTTAGAAACTGACACTATTCTTTTGGGATGCTTTTGCAGCTACTTGCAGTCAAGAAATTGGACAAGAGAGCTTCTAGTCAGCAGAAAGATGACGAGTTCCTTGAACTGGTAAACAACATTGACAGAATCAGGCATGCTAATGTTGTCGAGCTTATGGGTTACTGTGCAGAGCATGGTCAAAGGCTTCTTATCTATGAGTATTGCAGTAATGGTTCACTGCATGATGCTCTGCACATGGATGACGAATTCAAGAAGAAACTCCCCTGGAATGCTCGTATTAGAATGGCACTTGGAGCTGCAAGAGCCTTAGAGTGAGTACAATTTCCAAATTTACTCATTTGCACATCTTTTTCCCTGATCACAATGGTAGTAGGAGATACAGTGCGTCTAACTCCATTTTTATTTTGTTTGAGAAGGTATTTACATGAAATCTGTGAGCCACCTATTGTACACAGAAATTTCAAGGCTGCCAACCTTCTCCTTGATGATGACCTTTCCGTGCGCGTTTCTGACTGTGGCTTGGCTCCATTGATTTCATCAGGCTCCGTTAGTCAGGTGAGTCATTGTTCTACATCTTTTCCAGAGTTGCTGCTTTTTTTCTACCAAAGTGTGGGTCATGATTCATGAGTCATGACCAACATTGACGATTTTAAGTTTTTTTTTCTTTCCGGGGAGATGTATTGTATTCCTTTTTCATGGTTTTAATTAGTGGGAGAATTTGGTGTGATGAATGATTTTTCCATTTTGATTGAATATATATAATAGATAAATAGCCTTCAAATGAGGAGTATTGACGAAAAAAATACCTTTGCATTTTAGATGGATGTAATTGTGCACTCTAGTGCGAGCCAATATTCCCTATATTTTTGTAGCTTTTGGGGCATTGCTGTTGGTTGGTTGACTTCGTCTTCTGATCTCGAAGCTTGCTTATTGGACTATTGGTCTTCCTTGTTACTTTGTTTTTGAAAAACATGCAGTGTCTCGGTTGTCTACTTAGTGCCATCCTCAATGCTACTTACTAATACTAACTTGTTTCTTACTTTCAGTTGTCAGGACATCTGCTAGCGGCCTACGGTTATGGAGCTCCAGAATTTGAATCTGGAATTTATACTCGTCAGAGTGATGTTTACAGCTTTGGGGTGGTAATGTTGGAACTATTAACAGGCCGAAAGTCCCATGACAGGTGAAAATAATAACAAATTCTTAATTGCATTCTCACTCCTTCCCGTCCACCCGTGATTTGATTTTGTATTTGAAAATTTTGAATTCACAGCACAAGGAACCGAGGGGAGCAATTCCTGGTTAGATGGGCCACTACCCAGCTTCATGACATTGATGCATTATCGAGGATGGTCGATCCTTCTCTAAATGGACAATATCCTACAAAGTCTTTATCGCACTTTGCAGACATTATATCTCGATGCGTTCAGGTGAGCAGCGTCATTTTGACTTCTTAAATTATGCAGTTAATTAAGACTTTGTTTTATTTGAGTTTGGGACGAAATATTCTTCAACACGGGCATCATTCGGTTGATAGTCATAAGATACCTGGTATCTCTATTCGGTCAAGATATAATATGCTTTAAATGCTCATACATTTGAGTTTTATTTACCACATGTTTACTAATTCGATTTCAAAGCGAACCATATTCCTGACACGTATTATATTCTACAGTCGGAACCAGAGTTCAGGCCACCAATGTCTGAAGTTGTTCAAGACCTATTAGACATGATACGGCGAGAGCCTAATGGCAGTGGATCAAGTGAAGACTCACATTTATGAAAAAAGACCTAATGACCACACTAGTAATGATGGGGGTGCACTAGTTGTAGCTACTGCTAGAACCAAGAAGAGACATCTGCGTAAACGTGCTGCAGATGATGGCCGGAACTATCACCATCAACATTCGCATCACAAGCATTTCCAGGGAGTGCTCGCTGCAATCAACTATGCCAGTTCTGGAATGTGAATAGCTCAACAGTCCGATTTTGGTGTTCGATATTTTCTGGTCATTCGATTATTATTTAAATTCGTGCAACGTCGTCTATCCTGCAAAAATGAGCTAACCCAATTGTTTAGCAATTATTGTTTGTCACTAAGAGTTCTTGATAGTGAATCATTTTCAGCTGCTGTATTTCTGTGATGCCTTGCAAACTTGATTTCTACCGGTTCAAATTGTTCTATTCCATTTCGTAACTGATATGCACTGCGAATTTTTCACAGATTGAAACGCCGAATGCCCGAGTCACTCATAAACAGCGGCAGGAATTTGATTTGTTCAGCCATTTAGGCTCTTCACGCGTCGGTTGATTGTAGTTTTAGCAACATGTTGTGACTGCATTAGTCAAGTAGTGAAGATGAAGTTAGAACTGGTTTCAGTTTGAATGTTTCAACTTAAACATGATGTTAGGATGGACACTTCATTGACATGCTACAACCAATTTGGCTGCATGTATTCCGATTTCCGCGTATTTGATAAATTCTGCCGTACTCGTGAGGAGATGTATTGAGAATATAAAAGTTGTGGCATAGGTTGATTACACAAGGGGTGTGCTATTCATACTCATTTTTACTTCTCATACACCCCTTGTTAATTTCTATCATTTGATCTTCTTCAATCCATCCGATCTGAAGGTCGAAATTTAGAAGGATGTGTGATAAGTAAAAAAAGGTATGTGATAAGTAAAAAAAGGTACGTGGATATCATACCCCTTACACAATAGGTAGAAAAGGCAAAGGATTATATGGGCATTATAGTCAATTTACTGTCTTGAAGAGTAAAATTTAATAATAACCAGTGGTTAATTGTTTTATGAGAAAACACATAATTTTACTAATTGGAAATGTCCCAATGCGGTTTTGTAGCCTCGCTGTCTAGCGTAGGTTTTGATGAGGGTTTCGGTGCTTGGTATGTCACATTTTACGGGACATATCAATCTCGGGATTTATCGTCTTAGTGGTGTGTTTTGTGTGATGACCGTATAGGGGTTTTCAAAATCATTTGTATTTGTGCTTATTACCTTCAAATCAAGAAATTGATTACTGGAGTATATGTACCCATCTGACATCCTTGTAAGTGTTTGGTTATGTTAATGAAATTCTACCGTTTCTTCTCAAAAAAACAAAAAGACAAAATCATAAAAGGAAAACCATAACCTTAATCCCATCAAACGTGCTGCCACGGCCGCAACCACTTCGCCGACAGCTACAAAATCAGCCGCCTTAAGAAAATCAAGTCAGCATTGAATTCATTTAGATTGGTCTTAATTGAAGCCATTTTAATTGGTGTTAAATAGTTAAAACAAATTTGATACCTTAGTGATCGTGGTTTTACTTAATCACCGCTTTGCACTCTCCCTTAATGCATTCCCACAATGCAAGCCTCAAAGAGTTGAACGCAAATAGCTCCTCCTTTTTCTTGTAAATCCATTTAGGTGTTAGTCCAATCTTAATACATGACGATCTCATTCTCATTCTCTTCTAAAATTCAAATGTAATTTCTATTAATATACTATTAAGAAAATAAATTGTTTATTTTTAGCTACGCCTCATGAAACTCTATTTTGATTTCATTTTGCCCTCTGTAACTCAAAAGTCAACGCTTTACTTCCTGAAACTCAAAATTCGTTTCACTTTGACTTGTAGACTCTCTTTCATCTTTGAAACTTATAAGTCGCCTCCTAAACATAGGGGTGGGAAATTTTGCCATAAACCGATTTACTGACCGAACCATACCGGTCAGTTCATAATGGTATGATATAGTTTTGGCATTTTTTCATAATCAGTTGGCATTATACCAAACCGACAATTAATGGTATGGTTTTGGCATTGGATTTTGTATACCGGCGGTATGCTATACATATACATATACATATATATATATATATATATATATATATATATTCTATTTAGATATTTTAGGTATTTTTACATGCTTAACATGTGAAGAACTGGAAAAATGTAAGTATTGTTGTACTTTGTCTAATTCTAATTATAGTACTTCAATCCAATGTTTATTGATATTTTTAATTTATTATTCAATATTACTTCTTATTCTAATCATACTTTTTTTATGTAACATTTGAATTGAAATAGTTGATGGTTCTACATCTCAAGCAAGAACATCAATTCCAAGTGCTTCGAAGAATTGATTCATGGAAGATTTCACATGCATTGGTTGCCGCTACTTTAGTGATGTTGCATTATCAAAACAACAAGTTATCTGTTTTGGGATTATAATAAGGGGATCTTATAAGGGTTGTGCTATCCACACACGCATTTTTACTTCTCACACACCCCTTGTTAATTTATGTCTGTTGATCTTCTTCAATTTATCCGATCCGATGGCCAAAAGCTAAGAAGGTGTGGGAGAAGTAAAAATGGGTGTGTGGATATCACACCCCATCTTATAACCAGAACCATACTTTTGAGTTTTGAGTTTTTTGTTTATGCATTAGTTGCTACAATTGAATTTAGACAATTATATTAGTTAGACTTTTGAGTTTGTGAACTTATAACTATTTGGATTATGTTTGCTGACATTGTTGTTGGCTTATTAAGTTTTGACTTGATTTCCATTTTAATTTGTTAAGTCATGATTATGTTGGCTTATCATGGTCTTGAGCTGTTGTTTTTGTAGCTTATTTGCAAACCATCGGTTGTGCCATTTACCAACCGAACCAACCAATAATTTTGGCTGAACCGATTTTTGGCAATCGCAAGAAGACGGTTAACTAGCAGTAACTGATTTTCGGTAATTATGTATATATGGCTGGCAGGTGGCATAAGGAATTTGGCACGGTTTGCCAACCGAACCCAGCCCTACCTAAACATATGCGGTTCCAACACTTAATAAGACTATATTACATGTGCAATAAATTTGATTATAACTTTCTATTATGTGTTAGCATTCAACAAATAGAGGATATTAAGTTTAATAGAAATTGAAGAGATGAAAAAATAAATAAAAAAGAAATTGATGAGCCTAGCGCACCTAGATCAAATCCACATAAGAAATTAACATATCTAAGACAACGTGAAACGAATTTTGAGTTTTATAGAGACAACTTTCAAGTTTTAAAGAGCAAAATATGATCAAAATCGAGTTCAGAAGACAAAATGGAGTGAACCTTGAGTTTTAGGAAGTATAATTGTGACTTTTGAGTTACGGAGTGCAAGTGAAAAAAATAAAGGAAAACAAATGAAAAGAACTTGAAAACTTTGAGTTTTAACGATAAGGACAAAATAAAGGGTAGAGTGAATAGTACCAGGATTGACTTTTTAGTGTAAAAATGTGATTTTTTGTTAAAATAAACAGTACCAGAAACTTTTCGTTAAAGTTCCCAAAAAATAAAGCTTAATTTGGTGTAGCTAAAAATAAGTCAAAATAAATCTAGTGAGGTGACAGTTTTAATTAGATAAAATCATAAAATTGTGCCTAATCTTACTGGCAAAGAAATGACCATTAAATATGACTTTGTTTTCCTTCCCAATTTTTAATGTCTGAAATATTACACGTCGGATAAAAAAGGCCCCACGCCACGCTTCCCCGCCAAACGGTTTTATATAATATTTTCTCTGATTTTCCGTTTCAATTTTCCCTGGAAACAAACAGCTCCCACTAAAACCAAGGCCGTACGTACACTCTTCGTCTCACCAATCGACCACAATAACCTCTCAGTCTCTCTCTCTCTCTCTCATTTTTCATGATCGGCGATTCCGATTCCCGAAACCTCTAACTCTCGCATTCCCGATTAGGAATCCCATTGTTATCGCAGAGTCGCCAGAGCGTGGATCTCCTGGTTCGCTCCCATGAATCGATACGATTCAAACCCTTTCGCCGACGAGGAGGTCAATCCCTTTGCGGTGAGTTCCATTACAGACCTGCATTTACGTTACGAGTTTTTGGAATCGGAATTGCTGATATGTTGAAACTCTTTTGATCAGAGTGCGAAATGTTCAATGCGTTTCCGTTTCTCTTTGGAATTTGATTCCACCGGGAATGGAAATCCGCAATGTAGCTTGTTTTGATTATTCGACGATCCGTTTCGGTTCTTAGAAAACGAAGAAAAGGAAAGAAATAAAATGTTTGTGGGTTATGTGAAACTGGAGAATCTGATCTGACTGGTTGCATCCTAGTTGGTATCGGTTCACTTCCGGTAGATTAGAGTAGTTTAGAACATCGCATTTGTAAAGAAAGTTCCTTTCGTTTGTAATTTTCCATCTGATTACTTTTTGTTGAATTTGTAGAATGGAGGTGGAGGTGTTGCCCCTGCAAATCCAAGGCTTTCGCCCCTTCCTCCGGAACCCTATGATCGCAATGCAACAATTGATATTCCTCTTGACAATTCGAAGGTAGTCAGCATATGGAAGATGTGTAATCACATTGTCAAGGCTTATTATTCATCTGTTATTAACTTATTGTACAAGCAATTAATGGTTTTCTGTTTTTCTTATTGTTTTTGTTGCTATAGAGTTTACAAGCAAAGGAGAAGGAACTCAAAGCTAAAGAGGCTGAATTGAAAAAGAGGGAACAGGTAATATCTTACGAACAAATTTCCCAGACCGTTAAACGCAATTGTTGCAATGAGAACAAGAATAATCAACCACTTTCGAGTGAATGTTTCGGTGAACAAAATATGCGATCCAAGTTTTTATTTTGGACACCATTGAGCAGTCCTTGCAACATTGATTTGAATGAGAATTTTTATGCTTTAAAACAAGTTACTCTTCTATTTAGTAAGTGGAGTTTACGATTTTATTGTCCTTTTCCAGGACCTAAAGCGGAAAGAAGATGCCATAAAACAAGGTTCATCCCTTTTCTGATAAGTGCTTGTGAAAAACTATGACACCCAAGTCCAAATTTGTGATTTCCCTTGTTTTGTTCTGCAGCTGGAGTTGTTATAGAGGAGAAGAACTGGCCTCCATTTTTCCCCATCATCCATCATGACATTGCAAATGAAATACCAATCCATCTACAGAGGATCCAGTATGTTGCGTTCACAACATATTTAGGTAGGTTAAGTTTTATTTAATTTCTTTGTGATCGTTCACACAGGTGCCTCAGTTTCCAGATGATATTTGATTCAGATTTTTCGGTGATCGCTTTTTTTTTTGTTGCATGTACTTTAGTAGTTTGAGTTTAAAACTGCTTACAAAAGTTATAACATTGCCAGAAAAAGGGAACTTGAAGCAATATAGATCTCATGATTTGTTCAAATTTACTCATTATAATTCTGAGAGTTGGGTTTTGCTTTTGCATTATTCGGTTGGGTCGAGGCAATCTTTTTGAACTTTTTATATCGTACCTTGTTTTGGTACCAAAAGATTTTCTAACTACTAAATGAAAAAAATTCTGTAGTTGTTCAAGTTGACTAAGTTTATGGCACTGTTCAGGTTTGATTGTGTGTCTCCTGTGGAATATTCTGGCAGTTACCGTAGCCTGGATCAAAGGAGAAGGTTTGATCTGCGACTTAGCGTAGACCTATTAACCACCATAAATAAACTCATAATTTTAGTCTGAACTTGTATCCTCTTGCAGGTGTAATAATTTGGCTTCTGGCTATAATCTACTTCCTAGCAAGTGTTCCTGTAGCCTATTTCGTTTGGTATCGCCCTCTTTATCGTGCTATGAGGTACTTACGATTCCATGGATATGACCTTGTTGTATATCACTATGCCAAAACTGTATATGAGGCTCAAGGCCTATGCATTTAATGATTGTGCACTTCTCGGCCATTTGTCCGACATATCTTTTATCTTATACTTTTTTTCTTCCTGTTATTTGTTCATCCTAACATATTGGGTCTCATAGTTGTAATTGTGTACCATCTATTACAGGACTGATAGTGCTCTGAGTTTTGCTGGGTTTTTCTTGTCTTATCTGGTGAGTTTTGTTCTTACTGCAGTTATATTTTCTGCATTCAAGATGTGAAAATTAGCTCACTTTTGTGCCCTGATTTTCTTTTTGCAGCTTCATATTGCATTTTGCATTTACGCTGCAATTGCTCCTCCAATCTTCTTAAAAGGGAAATCTATCACGTAAGTTTTCTTTACTGTGCAGTCTACAAGGTTTACTAATAGCTCAGTCACATTCATTCTTTTGCTTAAGGAGGAACGAGGCAGAAATGAAAAATGAATAAGGGATGCATCATTCAAAATCATAGTTTTCAGCTTAACATTGCTTTAGTGGATAATTTGCATCCATATGTGGGCTACTCCTATAATTATGATTTCGTGCAGACCTTGTTAGCTAAACTTTTCTCCCAATATTTGGCTTCTTGTAGTCGTATTCTATTTCCGCAATGAAGAAATGTATATTAATCGTATTTCCTCCTGAACACTGTTTTCTTTCTGCTCTGAAGCTCATTTTTCTGTGGTGTGATCATGTTGACAGGGGTATTTTGCCTGCAATAGAACTGATGAGTTACAACGTTTCGGTTGGGGTAAGTTTCAGGGTTTCAGTATTACATGTTGGCTTCCATATTGTCCTCAAGTAATTGCAAGCGGCAGACAACTTTGTTTTTCAGCTAGACAGCAATCTAGCAGTGTTAGTCACAAGAAATTTTCAATTCAGTCGAAAAACTTGAACTGTTGGATTGCTCCGTCGGTGGTTTGATCTTGAAGTTTTCTCTTGAGTTGATGACGCGGTGAAGACTCAGACTTTGTTTCTTCATTTCAGATACTCTACTTCATTGGATTTGCGTTGTACGTCTTGGAAACGCTTCTCAGCATTTGGGTTATTCAGGTTCGACGATTAACAAACTTGCATTCTTCTCTTGCCCTCCTCAACTCTGCGTTTCTTCCTCCTCTTCGGAGAAACTGACTCTTTGGTGCGTCGTATTTGCAGCAAGTATACACGTATTTCCGAGGCAGCGGAAAGGCAGAAGAGGTGAAGCGGGAGGCTGCACGAACCACCATGATGGCAGCAATATGAAGTGGCCAAAATCTATGGACTTCGGATAGTAACTTGTTAGGAATGATTTTATTGTCGGTCGACGGTTTCTTCACAAACCAGAGGATTTTCGGGATAGTAGAACGTAACTTGTTTTAGGCTGTGCAGTCAGATGGATGTTGCTCTTTGGTTTCTTCGTGTGTAGTTATTGTCTCTACAGTTTTGAATCTGCTACAACTTCAGTTTCTGCATTCATTTATAAAGAACTGAAACCTGTAACTTGTTCGGTAACTGTTTTCTTTTTCAGCTTAGAAACTATTTTGAAAGTAATTTGATGAACGTTTTTAGTTTTTGTTTTATGTTTAACTTGGAAATGAAATTTTTCTTGAGATCAAACTGTGAAATTTGTGGTCAAGAGTACGTGACATAAAATAAATGTACTCATATTTTGGTTTCAAATGCTTCTTGACAATCAAAAGCGTTTCTTATTCTAATTGGAAAAAACAAAAAAACAAAAAAATTTAATGAGTGTTTCTACTTCATAAAAGTACTTCAAGAAGAAGCACATGTGAAATGCATTTTAAGAAAGCATTTTTTTAAGCTGCAATTGAAATTCAATACTAAGTTTCAAAATATCTGGTCGGTTTTAGCCCTGAGGCTCATCTTGTTCCTACACGAGAGGAACAACTTCCAGGGGCTGCAGCAGGAAAACCCCTAATAAAACTCTCTGAGCTGAAAAATCCGTCGAGCCCCCACCGCCGAAGAGTCCGAGTAGAAAGCAGGCAATGATGCTTCACAGCCAGAGTTACAGCTCCATGGAATTAGGGCAAGAAAGTTTCCAGAGCTCAATTCACAGTCGCCGCACTTTTTCACCAAGTAAGCTTCGAAACCCCCATCAGTGTCCCTTCAGAGCTAGGGCTTTTCTAGAATTTAACTTACCCAATTCTCCGAATTTCGAAAAGATTGTGAATTCACGAGCTCAGAAACAGAATTTGAGAGGTTCTAGGGTTTTTGTAGGGTTTAAGATTCAGTGTCATTCGAAATCTTCGGTTTTGCCCACGAAAGTTTCTTCGATTAACGGTAAGAAGAAGGGGTATGGAGGCGTGTTGTCTTCGATTTTGCGGTCTATAGAGTCCGAAAATGATGTTGAAAAGACCCTTAATTCGTTAGGTGAAAATTTGAATCCGAAAGAACAGACTGTTATTCTCAAGGAACAGAAAAGCTGGGAAAGGGTTCTGCGTGTTTTCGAGTGGTTCAAGGCACAGAAAGAGTATGTTCCTAATGTAATACACTATAATGTGGTGCTTCGGATATTGGGTAGGGCTCAGAAGTGGGATGAATTGAGGCTTTGTTGGATTGAAATGGCGAAAAGGGGTGTTCTGCCAACAAACAACACGTATGCAATGCTCGTTGATGTGTATGGGAAAGCCGGCCTTGTGAAGGAAGCGCTTTTGTGGATTAAGCACATGAAACTGAGGGGAATGTTTCCAGATGATGTTACAATGAATACAGTTGTTCGGGCCTTGAAGGATGCAGGAGAGTTTGATAGGGCTGATAAGTTTTATAAGGATTGGTGCACCGGGAAGATTGAGCTCGATGAACTAGATTTGAATTCAATGGGTGACTCTGTGAATAGTTATGGCTCAGAGCCTATTAGTTTTAAGCATTTCTTGTCCACTGAACTTTTCAAGACAGGTGGGAGAATTCCCACATCAAAGGTTACAACCTCATTGGATACACAGAACTCTGTTCAAAAACCACGACAGGCATCTACATATAATGCTTTGATTGATTTGTACGGGAAGGCAGGGCGTCTGGATGATGCAGCTAATGTGTTTGGAGAAATGATGAAATCTGGGGTCCCAATGGATGTCATAACTTTCAACACTATGATCTTTACTTGTGGAAGTAATGGGCATTTGTCGGAAGCGGAAACTTTGCTTAGCAAGATGGAAGAAAGGGGAATTTCTCCTGACACAAGAACTTATAACATTTTTCTATCTCTGTATGCTGATATGGGGAACATTGATGCTGCTCTGAACTGTTATAGGAAGATCAGAGAGGTGGGTCTTTCCCCGGATGTCGTCTCTCACAGGACTATTCTTCACGTGTTATGTGAGAGAAACATGGTCCGAGAAGTGGAGACTGTGATTCAGGATATGGAGAAATCTGGTGTGCGTGTCGATGAGTATTCTGTTCCTGGTGTCATCAAGATGTATATTGCTGAAGGAAAGCTTGATCGGGCTAAGTTGTTTTACGAGAAATGCCAGTTGAATGGTGAGTTATCATCAAAGACATGTGCAGCAATTATAGATGCATATGCTGAAAAGGGATTTTGGACCGAAGCTGAGGCGGTATTCTATAGGAAGAAAGACTTGGTAAGACAAAAGAAGGATGTTATGGAGTATAACGTCATGATCAAAGCTTATGGTAAGGCAAGGCTTTATGATAAAGCTTTTTCACTCTTCAAGGGCATGAGAAATCATGGGACTTGGCCCGATAACTGCACGTATAATTCTCTCATTCAGATGTTCTCAGGAGGTGATTTAGTGGACCAGGCAAGGGATGTTTCAACTGAAATGCGGGAAATGGGTTTTAAGCCGCACTCTCTAGCCTTCTCTGCTCTTATTGGATGCTGTGCTCGCCTTAGCCAGCTTTCTGATGCAATTGATGTGTACCAAGACTTGGTCAATTCGGGAGTAAAACCAAATGAATTTGTATATGGTTCTTTGATCAACGGATTTGTAGAAAATGGCAGAGTTGAAGAAGCATTGAAGTATTTTCGTCACATGGAAGAATCTGGGATTTCTGCAAATCAAATAATTCTTTCATCCCTCCTAAAGGCATATGGTAAGGTGGACTCCCTTGACGGAGCGAAAGTACTCTATGAGAGATTGAAAGATCTAGAGGGTGCCCGAGATATTGTTGCATCTAACAGCATGATCGATCTTTATGCAGACCGTGGGATGGTGACTGAAGCCGAATTGATTTTTGAAAAACTGAGAGCCAAGGGTTGGGCAAATGAGATAACATATGCGACCATGATATATCTTTACAAGAGTGTGGGCATGCTTGATCAAGCCATTGATATAGCAGAGGAAATGAAACTGTCAGGTCTGGTGAGGGACTGCGGTTCATTTAACAAGGTAATGTCATGTTATGCCATTAACGGGCAGCTCCGTGAATGTGGCGAATTATTGCATGAGATGGTAACTCGGAAACTCTTGCCAGACGTCGGGACTTTTAAAGTATTATTCACAATATTGAAAAAAGGTGTTTCAATTGAAGCAGTGACGCAGTTAGAGTCATCCTACCATGAAGGGAAACCTTACTCTAGGCAAGCTGTCATCACCACTGTCTTCTCTATGGTGGGTATGCATGCTTTGGCGCTCGAGTCCTGTGAGAAATTCACAAAAGCTGATGTAAAGCTCGATTCTTTTCTCTATAACATCGCGGTATATGCTTATGGGGCTGCTGGGGAGATCGACAAGGCTCTGAACATGTTCATGAGAATGCAAGATGAAGACCTGGAGCCAGACGTTGTAACGTATATTAACCTAGTAGGTTGCTATGGAAAAGCTGGTATGGTCGAAGGTGTGAAGCGAATATACAGCCGGTTGAAATACAAAGAGATAGACCCAAATCATTCCTTGTACAAAGCTGTTATGGATGCCTATACAGATGCCAACAGGCATGACCTGGCCAAACTGGTTAGCCAAGAGATGAGATATGAGTTCTACTCAGAACAAAAGACAGGTTCCGAAACTAAAGATGAGTCCGATGAGGCTACTTCAGATCTTGAGGATGTGTAATTGTTTGAAGGTATAAACTCCCAGTGTTGTTACACCGTACAGAAACACGTTCATGCATCTAATACCGTATTGTATAAATGTACCGGATTTGACGAAACATGTATTGTATTTCCCATCTGTGTTGTTACACTGTACAGAAACACATTTGTTACTGCAATTTTGTTTTCCAATATAGTAGGGCAAAAAGGGAACCATTCAAATTTCTTTTCCCCTAAACAACAAGATGTGTACAAGTCAATTTTCCTTTCCAATTTTCTCAGCAGCCAAGCAAAAGTTAAAGCTCCCTTATTTTTCCTCTGTCAACTGTATTTCCATTTTTTTTTCCACTTGGATGACGGATGGCCGTTGGATTTTCAAAGATTTGACTATAAAACTCGGCCAACCGAAGCCCATTCCAAATCAACTTCAATACCTCCTAACTGCCACCCACATTCACCATCTATATAAATTTTTCATTGTGGCAGGAATACGGATGGTACATCACGTGCTTTTATATAAGTGGTGGAAAATTTTATTTTTTAAGTTATTGACTTTTTAATACACATATCATACCATTTGCATAGTAACACATGATGTACCATCTTGTGTTCCGATCACACTGAAAAATTTCTCTACCAACCTACATATTAATCACCACAGCATTCTGAAACCACCATCTCCCACCACGTGTACGGCCATGATCTCATGCTCCCATCACTAAATTCCCCAGCCAGCTGGCAAAAATGTACTGGCCTTGTTGCATGAGCCATGATTCCCTAAACCCCGAACTCACCCAACCGTCAGAAACAGCAATGGCAACAAAACTTGGGAAAAGGAGGATCATTTTCCTAAGGATTCTACAATCTTGTCTGTTTATTATATATCGTACGGTCAGTTTTCGTTAGGTACTATTTATATTTGAATTTTAAATTTTAAATTTTAAATAATTTCTGACCGCACGATATACGATTAATGAACACGATTATTGGATCCCTAGGATCTTTAGGAAAAGGATCCTGCGAGAATGCTTTTCCACTTTGCTCGATCTATAACTTGTCTGACTAGGGGTGGAAAAAATTCCTGAAAATCCTGAACCGAACCGAAAAAATCCCGATCCCAAACCAAAAATTTCCCAAACCGAAATTCCCGAAATTTTCGAGATGCTATCTCAAACCAATCCCGAAATTTCGGTATGGGATTCGGGATTGACTTCTCAATATTTCGGGAAACCCATACCGAACCGAAAATATATATTATTAATTATTATATATTTATACATATATATTATATATATTATTCTTTTATAATTGATGCTAGTAAATTCTAATTCATGCTCTGCAACCTGGAATGCCCTACACCTTACATATTTTTCATGTTCTGTTTGATATTCATTTGGATTTTATTATTGCTGTTGTCATGGCTGATGATTTCAGAAGGCTTGATTCTTTTGTCTCTCAACAGATTGCCAAAAAGGTTTAATTAATTTGAATTTTGACTCTGATAAAGACAATCAGGCATGCCAGTGTTCGATTAAATGGTAGTGTGAATGAAATGACATTCCTAGTTCATGAATGTGTTCTTGAATTATATATTTGAAGAATCATTCATAATTTCATATTTTAATTTGGGATTCCCGATTTGTCTCGAAATCCCAAAAATATTTCGGGATTCTCGAAAATTTGGTTTGGGATTGGTCTTCAAATTCCCGTCCCGAAAAAATTCGGTTTGGGATTCGGGATACTAGTTTTGGTCCGGTATCCCATACCGAACCACCCCTACGTCTGACGCACATATAAGCAAAGTTTTCATTTCTTATTTTTCAGCTTCCAAAACCAACATCTCACATTTTTTGGTTCTCTCTTCAGAAGTCAGTTAAAAGCCGAAACCGGAACAGAATGGTGGTGTTTTATTTTCTGGTGGATCAGAAGAGGCAAGTGCAGGGGAGCAAGCCGGCGGCGGGAATATGCTCGCAGTGCGGCGGAGGAGCAAGCGTGGCGGACATGAAGACCGCTACAAGATTTTGTTACGTCCCGTTTTATTGGAAATCTTGGAGGGCCATAATATGTACTTTCTGTGGAGGTGTTCTTCGTTCTTATCGATAAATTATTGGCTAATTTGCATGTTTCTTCTAGCAAAAGGGTAATTTGTTAATTTGTTAATTTGCATGTATAGCTAGCTAGCTAGGTCTTTAGTAGTTTAATTTAATGACTATTTGATTTTCGGTATCTTTTACTTTGTGTTATTCATATTTCTCAATTCAATCGTCGTCACTCCACTTCGACGTACCAAATGCCGCTTAAACTTTTTAATTTTAGACACAATTTTACATACGTTTAGCACACTGCATCAAATTCTAGTTGAATATCAGAATGCGGAACAAACAAACGAACAAACTGAATATAAAACTTTATTAAACGGAATTGCCAAGAAGGCTACATGAACCGAAGATGCTACATCTTGACTAACTTATTTCTCAAACTAAATTACAAGCAATATTTATAGAGAACTAAACCTAAGAAATCTTAACTCGGATGGGCTAGGCTCAAATCCTAAACTAATAAGCAAAACCCAAATACTAAAATAAACCTAAATACTAATATTTTTCAACACTCCCTGTCAAACTCATGGCAGTAGATGACATGAGTTTGCCAACAAGCAGATGCTGATGCAAGCTCCATTATGCTAATTTCCGATGCCAATTCCAGTACGAAATTCCATTAGTGCAAGTGCAAGTTTCTAATGCCAATGCCAATGCCAATGTCAATGTTAATGCCAATGCGAACTTCCGAACAAACCTGAACAAACAAGAAAAAAACCCAACTTTCGCTATGTCACTCGAGTGATTATCAGTTCAAGCACTCGAGCAATCGTTTTGGTGAGCAACAACACATAAGCCAAACAGCATCAACAAACTCATCGTGCAACTTCAAACAAAAGTCACTACTACAAAACTACTACAAAATAAGGCTTTCATGACACTTGGTAAATTTTTTAATGACATTCTTTTATTAAAAATGTTATTAAAGTAATATTATGATGCAACTAAAAAAAATGTGCGGAAGATTTTTTTTTAATTTTTTTTTGTTCAATAAAATATGCGGAAGATTTTAAAAGGAAAAGTGGAAGATTTATCCCTTAAATCTCTCAAGCAGTTATAGATTATTTCTTTTTAACGCCACTACGTTTGAGAAGCACGTTGTTTATCAACAGCGCAAGGTTGGGAAGTTCGGTGAGATCCTTACCAAGATTGACAGGAGGTCTGGCAAGGAGATTGAGAAGGAGACAAAGTTCTTGAAGAACGGAGATGCAGTTATGGTGAAGATGCTTCCCACCAAGCCCATGATTGTGGAGACCTTTTCTAAGTACCCTCCATTAGGTTGCTTTGTTGTTTGTGGCATGCGCTAGACTGTTGCTATTGGTGTTATCAAGAGTGTTGAGAAGAAGGATCCCAGCGGTGCCAAGGTCACCAAGTCTGCTGCCAAGAAGAAGTGAACCATTGCAAGTACTCAAATTTTCACTCACTCAAACTTATGCTTTTATGATACAAACTCTTATCTTAGTTGTGGTTTTAAGTGGTTTAGTCAGTTTAGTTTGTAGTTGTTTCAATTCCGGTCTGATGTCTTCATTCTCGAGTGTCCGCTCCCAGAATTGGGTTTTGGACAAGCGGTGGTGACGCATCTAGTTTATGCTTAAGAAAGTAGGTTTGTCTTCATGATTCATATTTAATAAACTGATATTTGCAGGATTCGTAAAGCAAGCAGAGGCAATCTTATGGATTGGTATTTAAGAGAGTAAGTTTGTCTAGAGGATTTTTATATGCTTTTGAAAATTGTTCTTGGATTTTTTTTATATGAATCATTACAGGTTTTTCAGAATCAAAATTTTGTTCAGTGATGATGACAAACATCACTCCAAAGGTACACTCTCCCTCCCTCTCTCTCCATGCGTGTTGCTTTTTTCTGTCACTCATCTTCATTTTGGTCATGGGAATAATTTAGTATCCTGCTCATTCAGTCTATAATCTTGTAAATTTTATGTTTATTTTTTTTAGTTCAATGATTGAGATGATACAACAAGTTCGATCTCAGCTAGTATGCAACAGACTTGCCCTCCACCCAGACCTCATAAAAATTGCATTAGGTTTAGGGTTTGCTTTCAAGTCTTGGATAAATATGTGTTTATTCTATTTTTATTTAAACACTAATTTAAACTGCAAATTGAACCACTAATTTACGGTTTCTATTTAGTTGTGCACAAATCAAGAAGAACAAGGACAAGGGAGACGGGAAGATCCACGGTGATCAACATAGTTTTCCTTTTTGTTTTTCTGTTGACTTATGGTAAGGTTCCTCTCATTCAATTTATTTATTTTTTTGCAGGAGCAGTTTGAAGGATAAAAGCTATATACACTCAACATGAAATTGATGCATTAAGAATAAAGTGGGCTGAGTATGTTGATGAATTCATCCCAATAGATGAAACACTAGATTAGCTAGTTTGTGAAATTTTAAGTTAAGTGAACTTATAGTTTTATTTTAGTAGGAAAGCTCTACACATTATATTGTCTTTTGTAATACTTTGGTGGTGGGTGAATTACAAATTTATGAAGCAATATTATTTTATTTGAGGTAAATATCTTACTTCTTGGATGAATTATGTAAGTCTTGTTTTCAAATTAAAAATACATTACATATGTCATCAAACATATTTCAGGACATGCATTGAATGGTTCATGACAAGCTTTGTGTGTCGTTGCTAATATTCAATGACGCTGTAGTGATGTAGACATGACGCTATACATACGTCATGTTTAGTATATCATGACAGTCATTCCTGTGTTTATGACACATATTCCGCGTCTCAAATTGAAATAGGTGACACGCTTTTTTAATTCAATGACACTTGTTAGGTGTCTCTAAAAGCTATACATGACACTATGCGTATGTCATAATTAGTATACCATGACACTCATTCCTCTGTTTATGACACTTATTCTGTCTTAAATGGTAATAGATAACACAAGTTCTTAATTCAATAATGCTTGTTAGGCGTCCTTAAAAGTAATACATGATACTCTTTCAACATCATAAAAAATATTTTTAATGACACCCACAAAGATGACGCTAAACTCTTGTGTCATTAAACTTTTAACATGACCCATAAACTGCGGCATGTATGTAAAAATTTGTAGTAGTGAGTGGACCCCAAAGACTTCTAACCAATTTTTTTTTTAGGAAAACTAATGAAAAGTGTTTGAAATTTTGAGTTTTAACGATAAAGACAAAATAAAGGGTAAAATGAATAGTACCATGATTGATTTTTTAGTGTAAAAATATGATTTTTCGTTAAAGTGAACAGTACCGAGAGCTTTTCGTTAAAATTCCCTTGTTTTTTTCCCTTGCCCGTGGTGGGCTTTATTTTTTATTTTTCCTTCTTTTCCCCTTCTTCCTCTTTTTCCTTTTCGTGGTTCCCTTTTTTTTTTTTTTTTTTAATTTTAATTTTATATTCTTTTCTCCTTCGTCCCCTTTGCCTTTTTGTGCAAACAAGTGCATGAACTCTAGTGCAAAACGCGCAGGTTGCAGAGGGTGCAGATGCAGTGCAAGAAACGATGTGGTGATGCGGCTGGTGAGATGCAGATTAGAAGTTGGAGTATGGGACAATAACGAACGACGAACAATGAACAACGACAATTTTTTTTTTTTGACTTCAACCAATTTATCTAAACTAGAACAATCAAACAGCGGAAGACGACAACAAATTGATACGAGACGAACATATTAAATCCCGAATGATCAAACCTGCTCTGATACCAAATTGAATATCAGAGTATGGAACAAACAAACGAACAAACTGAATATAAAACTTTATTAACGGAATTGTCAAGAAGGCTATATGAACCGAAGATGCTACATCTTGACTAACTTATTTCTCAAACTAAATTAAAAGCAATATTTATAGAGAACTAAACCTAAGAAACCCTAATTCGGATGAACTAGGCCCAAATCCTAAACTAACAAGCAAAACCCAAATACTAAAATAAACCTAAATACTAATATTTTCCAACAATTCTAACACAAGCTAATGACGATATATTCGAGAATTAACCCAATGAGATACGCAATTCTATTTCTGTCAATTTTTTTATTGCATCTCTCTATTTATATTTGGTTTGCGGGTGGTTGCGTTCATGCTGTGGAATTTAAGTAGAGACAGTTGAAGGCAGAGGCCAGTTGGAACTTGCAAGTAGACAATCAATTTCAATGGGTAAAAATACAAGTAAAGATGCATGGTTTTTTATGACATGAAATGAAGGCAAAGTTGGTGTTAGGTTGGGGGTGAAACTGAAACCATAAACCATATG
Source organism: Heteromeles arbutifolia (assembly GCA_024362995.1). Lineage (NCBI taxonomy): Eukaryota > Viridiplantae > Streptophyta > Magnoliopsida > Rosales > Rosaceae > Heteromeles > Heteromeles arbutifolia. Next base: position 6,531,112 of record JANCRC010000007.1, read on the forward strand.
CTACTTATTCACGTCGCCTATCATTTTCAGCATAATCTGGCTCCTCCTGTATGCAATAAATACTATGCAATTCCAATATACAAGTAAAGAAAAATATATACTAATCTTTTGATTGTTGGCAAGTGTTTTGAACGTCCTCAAAACGGTTGTAGAGGTATACACATCGTCAAGCATTGTCATTGCAGCGTTCTGGTTTAATAATGGATTGTCACGTCGAAAAATTATTATATGTAACAATATATTATTGAATAGGACCATCACATCATAATAGACTCGTTTTGAGTAAGTCGTTTCCTCCAAACAAATGTGTGAAAGGAGCTTTGCGTCGACATTGCGACAGCAAATAGAAATGGACTTAAACATTTATCGGACGTGATCGGTAGGGTAGCAGCTAGGACCTTAGAATAAATGCTATGCCATGCAACATGAAGCAGCTAGGACCTTGATATATGTTGGATTTGTGGTACGGTTTCTTATGAGCCCTCTAAGAAGAAGATCGTGGACATAAACGAGTTGTGGTTGGTAATGTCGCAAAAAACAGAAACAGAAACAGAAACCAGGTACCACACTACTAGAAATTATAATTTTGCCAACAAAGCAAAATTTTGTCCGCACAAGAGTCATTTCTCGATGAAAATTCTAATTTGTCGGCTGAATACTCACGCCATAACCAATTTACAACGCCAATCTTAGCCATGAAGATTGGAACGTTAGCCGACGATCATTTTGTAGGCGTAAATTTGATGCCCTGATGAATTTTGTTTTGACGGGTAAACTCTGGGGAGAACTTTTCCTACTGTATTGAAATATCAGGTGACGATGTGAGGCAACACAGTATTTCATCGGCAAACTGATAAGAGAGGCAACAAAGTATGTCATCGGCAAAGTGATAATAACTCTATGTGATAAGAACAAACTTATCAAATTCCCAAGGCAATCCTAACCTATTTTGTCGGTTCACATCCACCAATTGCTCATGATCTCCCTCCCATATTCTTCCTAATCCTATTTTGTCAGTTCACATCCCCCAATTCCTCATGATCTCCCTCCCATAATATTTCTATTCTTATTTTGTTTATTCACATCCCCCAATTTCTCATGATCTCCCTCCCATATTCTTCGCTCTCTGCGGGCCATCCGATTTCACTTTCGTAAGAATTCCTATTTATCTTGTAACAACTTGGCGGGGTCTTTCCCGCTCAGAAACAATTTTGACGATCCTAAATCCCTAAGTTTATATATTAGGGTTCTCGCACTCTTAACTGACTCTCATCCACGTCTCTGCTTCTATCATCTCTCTCGCTTCTCTCGCTCTCATCATCATCTCCATAATTTTGCAGAAGCAGCAACCACAAGCAACCAAGCTTAATGGTGAGGATATAACCAAACTATTTAAATTATAGTTTGGTTCAAGACCTTTAGGCCCTGATTGGCACACCGTATAAGGCATCAGATAGTACTAATAATACGGTATACGGTGTTTGGTGCCGTTTGGATTAAATAAGCACCGGATTAAATAATCCGGGCCCACTTTTTTTATACGGTGTTTACCCTCTTCCTTATGCCGTCCATTTGCAAGGTACAAATTAGTCAGGCCTTCCCTCGCTCTCTACTTCTTCTCCAGACAACGGTCTCCAGATGCTCTTCCTCTCCAGATGCTCTATCTTCCTCTCCAGACACACTCATCTCTCGTCTGAATCCCAGGTTCGTCTTCTCAAATTCTTCTTCTTCGTTTGCATCACAATTCATCTTTTCATTTTTCTTCTTCTCCCCAGGTTCCGCCCCTCCCTCTGTTCTTCCCCCTCCTCCTATTTTTCTTGCAATTTTCTTTCAATTGGTTGAATCTAGTTATTGTTTTCTCTCTGATTATGCAATTGATTATGTAATTTGTGTTTTAATTATAATTTTTGAATTTTAGGGTTTGTTGTTGGGGTCGAATTTGGGGTCGAGTTAGAATTTTCGCTACAGAAGCTCTCTCTCTCCTCGCCACTCGCCCCCAACTTTCTCCTCATCTTTATCGTTACGCTGCTGCTTTTTTCCGGCTAACCAAAAACCGCAGCGCTCACCTGGTACGCCTCTTTGATTTTGGATATAAAGTTCCAATTTTTATTCATATGGGTTCTTATTTTTGCTGTGTATGTTTAAGATTTTGCACCCATCGGGATCAAATTTTGGTGGGTTTTGTGAATTAGGCATCGAGTTCTGCGACTGAGTTGGTTGCTGTTACTTGTGTAAATTTGTCCGAATATAAAAGTTTGTATTTGCTCTGTGTTTGAAACAAAAGGCAGTTGTTTCTGAAGCTAATATTGTGCGTCAATTTAGATACAAGAGGGGTTCCAAATTTTGTTATCAAACGCTATACAAGATATGAAACCGTCCTCTGAGCATTAGTTTATTTGATGTAGCTATTGGATATGTGGTTGGATTAATTTATATAACGTAACGACTGTAGTTGTTTGTTGTGAACCTTCCACCACAATTGGAAAATATTTTGAATTTGATGTATGGAATTTACTATTTTTCTTTGTTATTTGAAAATTTGTGTGGTTTTCAATAGGTATAAATATGAGAAAAGTTCAACAAACAAACAAAGATTTGTCAAATTTTTTTTTTCCCTTATCCTATCCAGTTCAGTACCAAACACAGTATAAATAATACGGTCATTAGTCCGATACTACACCAAACGCCCGACTAATTTAGTCAGTACTATCCGGTGGCTATTTATCCTATCCGACAGAAATAATCAGTACAGTCCGAGCTGCCAAACGAGGCCTTAGGCTACAATTACTTTTTGTTCTGATTTTTTCTTGGTCAGGGCATGTTATTGTTCGGCTCTTGTAACTTAGGGTGCACTACAAATTGAAGTAAAGTTTTTTATTTGGATTTTTATGCGTCAATGTCTTTGATTTTTATTCTTACCAATGAATTGCAATGCACTGCATATATGTATTTACATTTAACTTAAACTTGGTTTTTTTTTTTTGGTAGATGCCAATGATTAGCCAAAAAAGGAAACGACCTCTTGTGTCAACAAGAATCATGCCTCTGCCATCCCAGTCACGGTATACATCTGCTATCGAAGCTGCTCCTCCTACTTTTCGTCAAGAGAGGAATAGGCCTGATATTTTGAGGCAGACTTATATTTCTCTCACACAATCTCATTTTGGGTAGTACGACCGGGAGTGATGCTCCTCATTTAGAGCAAAAAAACATTGATCCTCCATGACCTTGGAGGGAAAACACCATACCTTCTTCGCCATGTACTTGTTCCCAAACCATAAGTGGTGCGAGCGGGACCTCTCTTCATCGCACTCAATCCCAACCCGTAATTGGTACTAGGGAAACTTCTTATCAACATCGAGATGCAGTAGGATCCCAGCTTGATGATACTCATAATGATTTACCTACTGAAGCACCTACTAGAAGGAGGAGTGTAGACGATACAAGGAGTTCAAGTATGAGTTACATGCATGCTTTTTAGAGTGGGCATTGGCCAATCCTTCGATAGAGATGGACTCAAGACCTGGGGAACCTGGACAGTGGGAGTTTTTATTCGAACATTTTTAGTCAGAGAAGTTTTTGGTATTGTTTTAGTTGTTTTTATTCACAAATTCCAAAAAATAAAATCCCGTCATTTCAATTTTCATCATTTTAAAATTCCTTAGTAATTTTAAATTTCTTCATCCAAACATAATGTTAAATTCTTATACAGTTATAAATGCATTTTGTTAAGATTAAATTCGAATTGAAATCCGATATATTGACATGCCTAGTTAGAAAAAAATATTCAATGGGTTAAAAATAGTAAAAGATTTTTGAGACATTTTGATTTTTCTAATTCTAGACCAAAATGTCACGCAAGTAATAAATATAAGTGTATAATCAACGAAGATAATAAAATTTGAGTCATTTGACGGCTTGAACAAATGGTTCAAAATGGTTGGTGAATATATAAAAAAATTTAATACATTTAAATGCAAAAGTAAAATTAAAAAACTAAGCAAATTAGATCGATAAATACGATAAAATACAGATTATAAGTTCAATATAATATAAGTTACGTTACGTACAACATAAACTCCAAGTAACAAGGTGCTAAATGCAACAGCACAACAAAGTCCAACCTCCTAATTCCCTTACCCTAGGATTTTGGTCCTCGATGAACCTCTAAAAACGTCGTCGTATGAGCTCATTTTAAATTTTATTTTTTGTTAAAATATCTAATTTACCGAACACCCCGCCATCTTTTATATTCTCGTCTGAAAAATGTTCAAAACCCTAGCTAGGGTTTAAGGACTCCTGACCGTTTCCAACCCAAACCCCAAAATCTATAAATTCGCTTTGCTTTCAGTACCCATGGATTTTCACTCATCTAGTTCCCCCACCCAATTTCTTCTTTCTTGCGCTCACAGATGGTAGGGCTCATCCCTCAGCAAACACTCGAAGACCTCGATCCAGCTTCAAAGCCCAAGTATTCGAAGGACCCGCCCGACTCCGTTGATCCCAGAGACCTTTCAGTTGCAGATTCGTTCTTTGATTTTGATTCCATAGAGGATTGGTTCAAGAATATTGATATGGCGGAAACAGGGCAGTTCAAGTCTGAGGCTGTTGACGCAGAGTATATTGGAGGTGGGTTCGAGCCGGCGGGTGATGGGTCTGTGCCGATTGATTGTGGGTCTGATTGTGTGGTGAAGGTGGAGGGTCAAATGTTGGAGAATTCGGGTTGTTTGATTTCGGAAGAGTTGGGGAAGGTTAATTTGCTTGGAGGGTGTGAAGAAAGTTCGGTTCTTGATGGTGGGAATGGTATGAAGAGTGAAGTAGTGAGTTGTGATACCGGGAAAATGAAACCGGTGAGTAATGAGAATGGGACTGAGGGTTTGAAGTCGAAGATTGAAGGCGGGAATGGGATGGGGAGCGAAATGGTGAGTGGGAATGGTGGGAAGAGTGGGGCAGGGAATGGTGAGTCCGAGAGTGAGAGTTCGGAGTCGTTGTCATCATCATCATCTGAGAGTAGAAACTCTAGTGATGATGACAGCAGTGATGATGAAGAGGAGGAAAACAGGAAAGGGAAGATGAATGTGGAGGTGCAGGAGAGCGACGAGGGTGGTGAAATGGAAGAAGGTGAAATAAGGGATGCTGGTGGAGGGGAGGAGGAAGATAAGATATTCGGTATGGATAATAAAAGTGTGGATGATGATGATGAAGATGAAATGGTTGCTTGGGCCGATGCTGAAACTTTTGACGAGGGAGACGGTGATGAGGATGATGTTGGAGATCTGAAAGGACCCATTAGGTCCAAGAATGAGCTTGAGGTAAGAAAAAGTTCATTGGTTATCTCGTACTTTGAAGCCGTGAATGGATTTGTGCACATTTTAATTGATAAGTTGATATGAACATTCGGTGAGAGGTGGACATAGAGTCCCTATTTCATTCGTTAGGTCGTTACTGATAGATTAGCTTAGATGAGGAGTACATGTTGATTTTGTTTTAGTGGAGATAAGGAGATAGACTCCACTGTGATAGTGGAGCCGGCTTGTCTGACTTTGGTTTGGGATCGGGGAAAAGAAAGGGTACTTGGGATCATCTTTAAGCTTGCAAGAAAGTCGTATTCAGGATTTTCAGTATTTTCGTCTGATATACAGAATTCTCTTTAGTAAATTGAGTACCTTGCTCAATTGCTCTGGAATTAATAACGCATTGTAAAAAAAATTAGCATTTCTGATGTTGCAGTACTTGCAAATTTTTTTGGAATTAGTTTTTCCATGTTTCTGTTTACCATATTCTTGATTCTATGATATCTTAAAACATGCAATGCTTGCTAAACCTTCAATGAAATTAGCTTTCTGGAGTATCTAGTACTTCTTCAAATAGTTTGACAGGATTGCTTTGAATTTCGCAGGTGCTTCCCCCAATTCCTCCAGTGGAGGTGACTTTGCAACCACATCATCAGATGCAACCTGTGGGAGTTGTCTTATCGGTAAGCTCATAAGGATGTGAAAGGTTTTTTTTTTTTTTTTTTTTTTTTTTTTTAATCTCAATTATGCAAGGAAGCCTATATTGTAAATTTAGAATTTAGAATCTAGGTGACACTCTAGAAGGTGCTTATTGTGATTTGTGGTATTGTTGTCTAATCGGTTTAATGCCAATTTGAATTTTACAGGTTCTTGGTACCCAAGTCATCGTAGAAGGGGTTGAGAAGCACAACTCTCTAAACGAGGGTTCAATTTTGTGGGTAACTGAAAGTAGATCTCCGTTGGGGTTGATAGATGAAATCTTTGGACCTGTCATACAACCTTACTATGTGGTGAGATACAATTCAGAAAGTGAAATACCTTGTGGAATACAAACAGGAATTTTGGTCTCTTTCGTTCCGGAGTTTGCGGATCATGTGCTTAATAACAAGGATGTTTACCAAAAGGGTTATGATGCATCTGGTGCAAATGATGAAGAGATATCAGATGAGGCAGAATTTTCAGATGATGAGAAAGAGGCTGAATACAGGAGGATGCAAAAAATGTCAAAGAGGGGAATGAATGACCAAAATGTTGGCAATAAGAAAAACAACAGAAAATGGGGTAAAAATAAGCCGGGACCCTGGAAAAATGGTCAACCTTCACCGCAGCAAACACCAATGGATGCGGGTAAGCAGCCTCCCAATCAACACCACCATCCTTTTTCTCCAGGTGTACCATCTTCTGCTGCAGTATCACAAGGATTGGTTAGTCGGACTGGATTAGTTCCACCATTTCCAGCTCCTACACAGGTCGCTGGTATCAACACAACTTCAAATGGAGGTTGGACAAATGGAGTGCCGTTTCAGCCACAAAACACATCCTTCCCTAACGGATTTCCAAACAATAGTTTTCCAAGTCTTCCACAGTATAATCCTCAATATCCTTATCAAATGTCTATTCCGAACAGAATGCCGTTCTGTCAGCAGGCTGGTGCTGTCTTACCGGGCCAACAGTTGAACGCCTTTGCAGGACCTGCGTATTCACAAGGGATGATGGGTCAACATGGGTTCAATCAAACAGCATTTGGGTTAGGTTTACAGGGCCAACCCATACCAGGCCAACAATTCAATGCCTTTGCAGGACCCATGGTGGGTCAACTTGGTTTCAACCAAAACGCGTTCGGGATGGGTTTACAGGGCCAACCTTCTCACCCGATCTTCAATGCAGATCAAGGAATGCCATCAAATGGATTACGTGGTGAACAGAACCATAATTTGCCACAATCCATTGCAAATGCAGGCAACGTGGACAGCCAGCAATATAATCAGGGCGCACCTTCTAATCGTGGAAGGAGACCCTCCCATGGAGGGGGTCGTAATTTTGGAAGGGGAAGAGGCAGGCAGCAATCGAGGTGAAAGTTATGGCATGCTTTGCGGCACCAAGCACACTGAAGTTAAACTACAAGGTGGCATGATGCACACTTATTGTTCGAAATCGCTTGTTTTTTGTATTCGGTTTTTACTGTATTTGCTGGTCCAGTTTATGGAAGAACATAGATGGTGAACATGTTCTCCATTTCCTTAAAATGCAATATCCACCTTAGTTGCATATAATTTTGAACGTCGACAAATTTTGGTCTGTCTAGTAAAAGCGTCGATAATTTTGAATTTAATCCTATCAAGCTTATTTATTTTGTTGTGGAAGCAAGTTTTCAAGCCCCAAATTTATAATCTTGCAATAGTTGGTTACCAACACATCCGTTACCCGAGTGCAGGGATGATCTTGTGTGCGAGTTCAAGTGACAGTAAAGCCCGTACCGAAGAATTTCTCCTTAGATACGGACAACATTCCCATGTCAATCTAAGCATACATCAGTTCAAGGAATCTTTAGTAATTCAAGTTTTTTTTTTTTTAATCACAAATGGTTCTTGAAATTGATCCACAAGATAGTTCCTAAAATTAAAAATCGATTAATATAATCCCCTAAAAATGAGTCACATTGATTTGCGACTCATTTTCAAAAACAACATAGATTGATTTTCAATATCAGGGACCATCTCGATGGGATAAGTCAATTTCAAGAACCATTTGTGATAAAAACCCATAATTTAAAGAAAATAGAAAAGAAATATCACCAAGTAAGCATGAGAATTAATTATCAAATTAGAAGGTTCTAAATCGGTCGAGAACAAGAGACATTAACTCGGGAAATTGTCATTGGAAGCTGCCTTTTTTTTTTCCGATGTGGGGAACGGGGAGGGGTAGGGGGTTGCTTTCAATGAGGCGATAAGGGTACAAGTAACCCATATGATCAAAAGGGAATATCAGGACTGCAGGGATATTATTCAAGTTTTAGCATTCCTTGTGAAGTCAGTGCAGGTCTGGCAGCTGCAATCCGAGAAACGACAGATTTCGCAGCCAAAGCACACACAAGAAGTACAGCCTTGGCATGTCGGAGAACGGCTGCAGCCTCTATATACCCTTCGACTTGCTCGTTCTTCTTCATCATCACATGTTATTCTGAAATATAGACAAACATTCACATTTGAATTACTGAACCTTTAAACATATGTAATAACTACAACATACCAACCATTTTTTTGTACATTGGGTGTGTGCACTAGTTTACAACCTACCGTCTTAATCTAAAATGCCTACTGGTGAATGTCAAGGAATAACATCGCCATTTATATTTACTCCCCCAATCGAACGTCCCTATGTGCTTCCTAGCGTTTTCTTAAATGTGTATTTCTCAACCTTAACTTGAATGGCAACAAACTACCATTATTGGATGGGTATAGGCGTACAAACACCACCTACTCTACCCCAGAAAGTAATAACTACACTCAATTTTCCGGAAATGATGCCACAATCAATCTTTAAGCAGCTAATCCGTCTAATTCCTAATTACTGAATCAACGAAGCTGGATGAACAGTACACACAAACATAAAATAAGCGATCAATATAGAAGCTACGATAAGCAACCATTCAGTTGTTCTAAAAACTGTCAATAAAACAGCATATTGAAACCAAACTAAACTATATAACCATTAGCATAATGATGGAACAGAAACATTATTCATATTATTTAACATTTGTGAGATAAAAACTATAACTAGTGCATGGTTCATGAATGGTTGATGGCCCATAGCATAAGAGAAAAACAACTCGATCAATACCGAGTAGAAGTATTTGTTCAATGTAAGAGAGGAACATACTTGTCATACGGCAGATCATCACATTTCCAATTCACATCAGCCAAAGCATCATGGTAAACCCGACATTCCTCTTTTGTCCGGAGGCGAAACCTGCGCTCCTTGTTGCATCTAGTACAGGAAACAAACTCATCATGGTGACAAACACGTCCATTGTTGGATCTGTGGGAACCATTAGCAGTTTTTGATGCCTCGTTATGGTATTTGAGCAGCACTGTTTTACACAGCGGAACCTTCTTCCCATTATCAATCACCCAAACATTATTTTTCCATTTCCTAGCTGTTTCTCTTCCAGAATGCTTCTCAAATGCAGCAGGAGTCAGTTTTCCTAGTGATTGAAATACAAAGGGAAAATAAATAAGATGTTTATAATACAAGATTGGAACTAAAAACAGAAACAAAAATCTTGGATATGAGCACGAAACCTCAATCTGAGCTTTTGTCATAACCATTAAAGTAGTTAAACAATACTTAAAACGCATGCATCCCAACGTGTACCATTTTCTGGATGTTATTAACAGATCACACGAACTACATATAGCTAAGTCAACTAGATAATTAAATACACCTCTATCTAGTTAGAACCACAAAAAGAGCCAACAGTAAAGACACGAGGGTTGTAAGCAGGTGGTCTCCATTATCGGGTCAAGACTATGTCTTAAGGCAGCAATTTGCTTTACAGACAGAACAACTGTCCTTGATGGATTAGGTTGTTTTATATGAGGAAAAGATGCGGGCAATTCAATGAACACTAAAGACATACAGTCTTGTTATGAGATGCTCTAAATGTTTCAAGTATGTTTCAGATTCAGGAAGCAATCTTATGGAATTCTCACATGGACTATAGTATGGAAGAATAAGATATGGCACACCCAATAGGATACACCGCTATCGGATGCACCGCTAGGTTGTCAGAAAGAGGTATTCTTGGAAACTCCATGCCATAGTGCTTAGTGATAATAGCATTGTCGAAACAAGACCAGAAGCGCATAGAGACATCAGATAACACAGTCAAGCGTGAAAGTTATAAGGGTGGCTGCTCATGAAATAACACATTGGATTAACTGCCAATGCCCATAAGTATGAAAAAGCACTTTCCTCAACCACATTAGTGCTAATTACATCAAAGACGAAAGAAAGATACACAAAGCCCTACAGTAACTAAACCATGCTACGCAACTCTACAACACCTTACTCTGGAAGAGAAAGAACAGAACTCAGGACATATTTGAAACCAAAACCTCGAAAACCAAGTTTAATTACGAGGTTGCGATCGCCACGAAAATGGCAATGTAGGTTTCATTCTCAATACACCAACTTAAAGAAAAACTCTTTACTCCACAAACAAGCCAGAAACCATCTGAACTCGACCATATGAAGCAAAAGAGTAGACAAACATATAGCTACTGTACACCCAACAAGGAGAAGGCATTCGGTCAGACAAAACAACATACACCTCAACTGTATACCCAGCAAAAATACAATGAACTTCCAAAGCAAAAGCTCGTCGTCATCAAATACAAACCCAGCAGATTAACCAGACCAGAAAGGGACAGACAGACAGACAGCCATCAACGTCAAAACCAGTACACGATGAACTCAAAGAAGAAGCTCAAAACGCAAACAACATGCATTAAAAATCAAAACCCTTTTTTTCCCAAAAAGCAAGTGAGAGAGAGATCAAAGGGTCAGAGAGAAAGACCTTCCTGACAGCCAGGGGTGCACTCGCAGGTGATTTCGAGGTCGCCATTGACGAAAACCCTAAGCCTCCCAACAGCATCGCCATATCTGTGGCTGGTGCAGCCGCACGTGACCTCCATATGGTCCGGACCTCTCTTCACTCCGCTCATCTCTCTCAACTCATCGTCGCTAAACAGCACCAACCCACAGTCTTTCTCTACCCCATTCGCCATTTTTTTCGCAAAAGGTGGAGTCTTGATCGAAACCCAGAAATCCCAGAAGGTGAAATCGAAGGAAAAGTCAGAAAATATGGAAGAAAATCAAGGAAAATAACATGGGTTTTCTGGGCTGTATCGGGAACAAGAGAAAAAAAAGGTCGAGAAAAACAAGCCCAGAGAACCACAGTGAGAGAGAGAGAGAGAGAGAGAGAGGAAGGGAGAGGCGAGTGCTGTAATTAAAAGGGTTTCGAAGAGGCACGCATCTCCATGGATTTATTCCGAGAGATCTGGTGGAGGAAAACGTCGAAAGTTACAGTTTTTTGTAGATAGAAAGATAATAAAGAGGAAAAAAAATGGAAGCATTACGAGTTTGATAGAGAGAAAGTGTGGGTGAGATGAGAGAGAGGAGAGTGAGAGGTTAGTTGGTAATGGGGTTGAATGAAATATGAATGAATGAAATGAGCTGGCTGTCGTGGGGTGGAGTTCAGCTGGGAAGAGTGAGTAGGGGTTAAAAGCCTCTCTCTCTCACTCCTCTCTTTTCTCTCTCTCTCTCTCCTCTCTCCTCTCTCCTCTCTCCTCTCTCCTCTCTCCCTCCCTCCCCTATTTGCCAATTGCAAGAGATGCATGATATGACATGAGAGGGAAGGAGGGATAAAAGAAAGGGAAAAAAAATGGGTCTTGGGGTCGGGGGCTTTCGTTCATGGGAAAATCCCTCTCGTGGGAAGGAGGTGAGGTTTTCGGTTTCTGTTCAAAGTCCTTTTTTTACTCCCTTTCTTATTACTGCTGCTTGGAGATTTGCACTGTTTTCATAAAAGATGGCATCTTTGATTCTAGCGATAATCTACCCTAAATCCAACAAGACGGATTTGAAATTTAAAGCAAAAAACAGAGCACATTGATCTAGTCAATTTCGCTAACAAATAGTCTTAAAACTTTGTTACTGTGGTACTGTGGTGGTGAAGTAAGGTGAGGTGCTGGCTGGTTGGCGCCAGGCAACCAGAGAGGCCGAGGTGTAAGAATTTGATGCAGAAAGATTGTGATCAGAAATTGGAGGTGTATACTTGGTATTCTCGTGAGTCGGGATTGGAAAGCAGTAGCAATGACAGTGATTTTTAGTTAGCTTTAGGCTTTAGCAGTTTCAAATGGTGAAACCGACAGTTGAGTAAAACCAATCCAAACCTAAACCCTTTTGGCTTCCTCATACGCATGAGCGAAATGGTTCAATATACGTTGAGATTTTTTACCGTTAGATCGGTGACCGTATATATAACTTATTGTTCATTCGGTGCATGACATACGCTGTAAATATAAGAAAATTGTCATAAACCATATGATATTTTTTACGAGAGGAATGTTATAACATTGCAATCACAATTTTGGTTCCTAAAACAAACTACGAGCCAAACTAATGGTTGATTTTTTGTTAAAAGTGAACAGTACTGAGAATGTCAAAGAAGAAATTTTGGCATGGCCGTCTTACTAAAGCATCTCTCACACTAGTTGGTGGTGAGGTTGGGTAGGATTACAGTACAATTTTTTTTTTTTTTTTTTGCAAGAGGTGCATACATAATGGGTGTAAACAACTCTATCTAAATAATTGTCTACTTTGAATAGAAACTTGGATAGAAAAATAGTCGAGTTAGAGAATGGCAGCTATAATAATTAAAAAGGAGGATATTCACACATTTTTTTTACTTCTCATATACACTTTTTAATTTCTGATCATTGGATCGAATAAATTGAAAAATATCAAATGACAGAAATTAACATGCGATGTGTGGGAGGTAAGAATGGGTGCGTGGATAAAACCACCCATGAATAATGGCCATTTTAATCAAATGACACAAGATTTACTCATTTGCCCTAAGAATAACCAAGATTTAGGTATATATCCTTACACTATGTTAGAGAATAGAGTCCCACATCCAAGAGATAACAAAATAGTATACCGTTTATATGTGAGAGGTTCACTTCTAATATCATTGATGTATTTTGCGATAAAACTTCCCACATAGTAATAAATTGTTAATTTAAAAACGATATCAGTGATGTTGGTGATGGATCATGTTGCGCCTAAAAAGTTTATCATGAAAGCAAGTTATTCTTCCAACACGTGTTGCGCTCGAATTTGTCGCTTATTTGCGCTAGCTCTCCTCTAAGCGTATTAGTATGAACAATGAGTCTTCAAACAATTGAGTTGTCTCTTGTCTAATGGATGAATGATGACCAAACTCTTAAAACGTTAAGCTAGCTCGGATATCGTAGATTGGTGGCGGACTATAGTGAACCTGAAACCTTGAAAATACAAACTTTAGCTTTATCGCACCATCATCTTGCCTACGTCGATATAAAGCGAGACTACCATTTCTCAGGTTGCCTGAAGTTTTTTAAGGTAACGTTGAACGTCAACTAGTTACACTAATTTAGGAGATATATGAATTATCATACTTGCAACTTAATTAATTTGACACAAGTGCTAATATATACTTATATTTTAGGGTGTCTCACCAACCTTTAATATGTGGGGATAATTTTATATAGTTTGTGTGTGGAGCCATTCACTAAGGTACGTACGTCATCGTTTCATAGTTGCCACATGCATTCTCTGTTTTCTATACAGTATTAAGCTATTTAAAAACAACTTAAAGCTTTGTTTAAAGATGCATTATTGACACTAGGCTTAGAGCCAGCTTCTTTATTTGTTGACAAAGTTGGATACCACTAAACATCATCAACTTAGTTCTCAGTTGTTGAGGCTAAGTATCATCAACTACAAAATTACGTTTTAAATGATCGATGCAGGACGTGTTGATTGTTTAATTAACTTTAAATATACTTGATCACTAGTTTTCATACCATATTCATTATATTATGCACAAGAGCCTACTTTTGTAAATTGGTTTAGACATACTCTGCGTCTTACATATAAAAAATCATTTCTTCTTGTAAGTCTGGATCATTATCAACACGTTATCTTAGTGATCAAATTGTGAACTACATGAAAGCTTGAAGAACTTTGATCTCAAGACAGGTAGTGGCGGTGGTGGATGTCAATGTCGGATCTTATCATAAGTCACAAGAAGGCCATTGTGGCGGGGGATTGTGAAGAGATTCTCAACTAGTACTCTACACCATGGAGCATGGTAGGACTGTAGTTAGTTTGGTTTCATCTTTTGATATCTCCAGCAATTTCAACTGGTTGATTCCTACCCATCATTAGCTCATGACACAGTGCATGCACTAGTCATTACCTATTAATTAGCTAATTGGGGTAAGTTGTTAGCTCAATTTATAGAAAAATTATCGTCACAAGCTGTATATTTGATGAGCAGAGAAATTTCGATAAATCAATCTGATTATGACAATGCTCATAAAAATCGAGTTGGATTAAAATAAAATACATAAACAAGTTAAATAAAGGTATGATATGATGCCTCAACCATGTATGATATGATGCCTCAACCATGTATGATATGATGCCATCATCATCATCTTTAGCAAAAGGTAGAGGAAATATTTCAGTGTAGTCCCGTTGGAAAAAGTATGATTGAAAGCAAGGCCTAGCTCTTTTCACTGTGGCATGCGATTCGGTTTATGATTGGTTTGATATCCCTTGAAGTGACCTGGCCACACACAGTGACATCAATGGGCTAGGTCGACCTTCACCTCTCTCTCTCCCCCTCTCTCTGCCTCCCCCTCTCTCTCTCTTTGCGTTCAAAAAGTTGTACAGCTCTAGCATAAAATCATTAGGCATTAGAAATATATTAATAAAATGATAAAAGTACACATGGAACACTGCCTGCACACATTTTATGTAACAACAATGATTAACTATAAGCTTTTCTTTTTACGGTGTATAAATAAATTTAGGTGTAAGACAATGATTACGTTAAGCTAGAGAGTTCTAACGAATCGTTTATCTCATTATGTGTGTATCTCTGTTCTCAAATGATCAAAACATGTTATTATGGCTATATCTTTGTCAACAAGTGATCAAAACATATATACATTGAGAAAAATAAAGAAACTATTGTTTTATAGAGCTTGTTGTATAGAATTTGGTGCATGAATGTGTGTTATTGGAGAAGGTTTTTTGTCCAAACACCGGAAAATACCAAAAGAGGGAGACGAGAAGGTCTTTTGTCTGAATGTCGGACAATACCAAAAGAGAGAGGATGAGGTCAAAAACAAGGTAGGAGTCGTCCTCAAATCAGGAGGGTGGGCAATGAGAGTTTTTTTGAGTCTGAGGCGTAGGAAATTGGTAGTCCGGACGCCGGACACTTGCTATTGGTGCCCATGTTGACTTATTAGCTTTAGCTAAGTTGTACTTTGCAATTTGCACAAGCCATGATATTACATTGGATTCTTCAGCAGAGAGGACCACTTGGACTTCAAGCATTCTACAAAGTAGGGCTACCCAACTTGAAATGAATTATATAGATTATAGACATACATTTGAAATGAATTATATAGATTATAGACATACATACATAGTTGATATAGTATATATGAGTTAGGATTCAGAGATGCATGTGTTTGATATACATTTTAACATTTACTGTGTACGCCTCACTTTGTAATGTGTTTAACAATCCGAACTGCCTATATTTTAGTACATTATTCATAGAACATCTTTACAAAAATTAGACAAATCCAAAATCATAAATACATTTATTCGTAGTCAAGAAAACGGACGAATACGGTTTTACAAAGAAACACTAAATTTAGTCCAATGATCATATGGTTTTCAAATTTGGGTGATTTTTTGTACATGACCTTTAAGGTAAGACATAAAAGATAGACGGTTAGATCGTTGAAATATTACTGAGTGGGTCCCAAAAAAGCATATGTCTAAATGTGCTTGAAATATTATTGAGTGAATTCCACAAAAAAACATATGTCAAAATGTGTGTCACAAACATGTATTCTCATATCCAACCCATATATATATATATTCTTGTGCCGCAGTCAACTTTCATTCACATTCATGCATTTGGGTCTTTTTCTTAATGTTATGTAACATTTTTTGTCTGGTAACTAGACTTTGATTGACAAATCCAAAACCTCTTTTCTTTTTGGTCCAAATTTGCCAGCTTATATATACTGACCTCCGGCGCTGCCTACTAAACACCTAACTCCTAGAAAGGGAGAGCTTTATTTTACTATGTACAAACATGAGATGCAAAAAAACAACAGAATTCTAGGTCATCCATATGGCCAAAACCTAGGTTGGTTGCTACCACAAAAAATTCATAAGAATATAATCATATATATTCTATGTTGTGCTTGTATATAACAATTATTCCTTATAGGCAGGGGGTTTTTCGGTGTAATGGTCCTCACCTCTTCGCGAGAAAGGTAAGTGCCTTGCACATGATCATTGTTAAAAAGTTAATCTCGCTTAATCTTTCTTTATTTGAGAAAAAAAAAATTCCCTTGTTTTACTGCATTAATCAGTAATTTAGTAAACAGGGGATTGTGATTGCCATTTAGGTTGATAGACTTACCATTTATGTTTGAATCGATATAGCTTAATAACATTGTAACCATGAAATTGATAATAAAGCAAAAATATATTGAAAACTTTTGAGTAGAATGGTTCTTGTCATAGTCTAAAATTCTTAATAGTTGAATCCGTAATGATGCTATCTACAATTAAAAATCTCACAATTAAAAATCCTGGACCATAGTACGAGTCGGTCCATCCGGAAAAATCCCCAAATACAAATTGTTGTACATAGATAAGAAAAAAAAAGATTGATTCGTTTGGTCTTTAAAAAATATGTCTCAGGCATTGTCAGTATTGTCTATTGAAGTGGGGCTTTCAGGTATGGTACGGTGTAAAACTGCACAAAACCCAATGTTTTGTTGATGTCAATATATCTGACCCATACATACATACATTAGTAAAGATTGTTCTACAAAGCTTTCCAAGATTACAGAGGTAGCCACGACAAAGTGTTACCAATGCTAGTGCAAGTAAAGTAACCCGATAATATTGATAGATAACATGTCATTAACTAATTGTCATGTATTACCGATATTGACAAATCCGTAACTAAACCCTAAATTGTCATGTGGCAAAGAAGTTTGTTAAGGAATGAGCCCACAAAACTTTCTAATCCCTTCAGATGGCCATGGTTCGTGAGTCGTGTTTACACTGCATGAGATGGAGGGCAACTTGGGACGTAAACTCTAAACATAGAGTGTGTGTGTGTGTATATGTACACACATATACGTGTAGATAGATAAATACACAGAGGGTAATGTTATAGGGTTTCTGTTGTTGAATGTCAGTGTCGGAGTACCTAAAGTTAAGAGGTCTGCTGAGGTCTAATCCCGTGTCTCTTCCTCTACTGCCTGCTGCCTGCTGCCTGCTGCCTGCTGCTCGTACCATCTATCCCCCAAAAACGAACCGTACTCTATGACCATTTCCACCATGAAGTCAACGTTTAAATGTCCCTTTTATTACAGTAATCAAAATAAGTTAAGCTCTGACTACGTGAGTTTGAATCTTATCAGTAGCTAAACCTAACATCTAATCTAAGGCCATCTCCAATCGATGGCTGGCCAAAGGGCTCGTTTTAGCCCTCTGGCCCTCCAAGATTATCCAAGATATTAATATTTTAATGAACAGTACATGGTCATATTTGTCTTTGTCTCCGACTGAAGGCCAGAGTGTGACATCCCACATCGCACAGGGGAGTGATCCTTAAATGTATATTCCCATCCCTACCTAGCGCGAGGCCTTTTGGGAGCTAACTGGCTTCGGGTTCCATCGGAACTCCGAAGTTAAGCGAGTAGCGCGCGAGAGCACTCCCATGATGGGTGACCCACTGGGAAGTTCTCGTGTGAGTTCCCAGAAACAAAACCGTGAGGGTGTGGTAGGGGCCCAAAGCAGACAATATCGTGCTGACATCCCACATCGCCCAGGGGAGTAATCCTTAAATGTATATTCTCATCCCTACCTAGCACGAGGCCTTTTGGGAGCTCACTGGCTTCGGGTTTCGTAGCAACTCCGAAGTTAAGCGAGAAGGGGGCTAGAGCACTCCCATGATGGGTGACCCACTGGGAAGTTGCTCGTGAGTTCCCAAAAAGAAAACCGTGAGGGAATGGTAAGCCCAAAGCGGACAATATCGTGCTATGGTGGTAGAGCGGGCCCGGGAAGTGATCTGCCCCGGGTCGGGATGTGACATTTGGTATCAGAGCCTAACCCTGGCCGCGTGTGTGCCGACGAGGACGTCGGGCCCCTAAGGGGGGGTGGATTGTGACATCCCACATCGCCCAGGGGAGTGATCCTTAAATGTATATTCCCATCCCTACCTAGCACGAGGCCTTTTGGGAGCTCACTGGCTTCGGGTTCCGTAGGAACTTCGAAGTTAAGCGAGAAGGGGGCTAGAGCACTCCCATGATGGGTGACCCATTGGGAAGTTGCTCGTGAGTTCCCAAAAACAAAACCGTGAGGGAATGGTAAGCCCAAAGTGGACAATATCGTGCTATGGTGGTGGAGCGGGCCCGGGAAGTGATTCGCCCCGGGTCGGGATGTGACACAGAGGGCCAGAGGGCTCGTTATAGCCCTGTCACAAAAAACGGTCTTCAACCGAGGGCCAAAGGGCCAGATGGCTCGTTGTTTCATGTTACTTAATTTAATTTAATGTTGTATAATGGCTTAGTAAGTTCTAGAAAAAAAAAAGAATTTAAAATAAAATGAAACAAATTTTGTGAAATAGAAGTTATAGGGAAAAATGGAATTTAAAAAAAATATGAAACAAATTTTGTAAAATAAAAGTTATAGTTAAAAATAGAAGTTTTATAGGAAAAAATTTGTAAAAAAAAAAAAATAATAAAATTGTGTAAAAAAAAAAAAAAATCAAATGCAACGGCTAGTCAGCTAGCCGTTGCATTTGAATTTTTTCTTAAGAACTCCTGTCGGTTATAACTGACAGGAATACATCTATATTACTTAGTATAATTGTATTATTGTCGGTTATAACCGACAGTAATACATTTATATTAGTAATACAATGTTTTCCTGTCGGTTATAACCGACAGGAATAACAACACTTTAAAAAAAAATGGCCAGCCCGGGGCTGGCTAGCTGGGTGGAAGTGGCCAGCCCTCCAGCCCTTTCCGATTCCGTGGGGCCCTCTCAGATTCCAGAGCCCTCTGGCCTAGCCTTCGGTTGGAGACTGTTTTCGAGCTATTTTCGGCCCTCTGGACCCTTCGGTTGGAGATGGCCTAACAAGCCACTTAGTACTATGATCTAGTAGTATTTCTCTGCACTTGTAAGTGAGAGGTCTTAGGTTCGATTTTCGTCAAAGGCGAATTTGAACCACATTATTGTTAGCTCATTGTGAGGCTAAACCCACCTTCTCCCCTTAGTGTAGATAATATTATTTGTTAAAAAAAAAATCTAATCCAACAAAATATGTTGTTTGACAAAAAAAAAAAAAATCTTTTCCATTTATCTGATTAATTGTTTGAATATCTTTTATCGACAAAAAAATCTCTCCGATTAATCAATCCTAATTACGGTTTTTTTTTTTTTTTTCCTGACAAAGGTAATATCTTTATTATCAACGAACAACTAACATAAGACCATCTTCAACCCTTGGATTAAAACTTAAAATTTTTAATCCACAAAATTTAGGTTTTAACCCATAAACAGTTTTTCTACTCCAACCCTTCAGGCCTAAAATTTAGCCCTAGATTATTAAAGAGTGAATTTAGGCTAATTTTCTTTTTTAAATTAACTTTTAAAAAAAAATTATGTAGACTATTCTAAATTAATTTTATGAACATTTTAACCTAAAAATATTTAAATTCCAATAACTATTGAAAAACCACTAAATTTGGGTGAATTTTGAGTTAAATAATTTCTTTAATTATTTTAGCCATTGGATTTAAATTTGGGCCGTTAGATCTTTTTTTACCGTTAGATTTGATTATATTTGTTCTCAGCCGTTGGATTCAATAAATATATAAATATAAAAAATATAAAAAAGAAAAAGAAATCTGAACGTGGACTGTTGGATCACAAAAACTAGCCGTTAGGCTATTATGGCTGCCGACATGCGGGGAACATGCCCACGTGGGGGGGTCTTGTTGGGGCTGCGACTAGCGTGTTTGGCACATCTGAGAGTTTTTTGGGCGTTTGGGCTTCACATCAAGTTTTCCACTCTCGCATGTGGGCTCCACTACTAATTTTGGGCTAAATCTTGGCTGGTATTTGGGTTTTTTTAGGTTCTAACACTTAACCCAATTTTAGAACAATGGTTAGAAAATATTTGGGGGGGGGGGGGGGGGGGGGGAGGAGGAATAGAAAGGAAAGTTTAAGGACTTACTTCAAAAGGTTGAAGTTGGCCTAAGGGGTCCAAATTCAAGATACATAGTAGAAGAAATGGACGCAAAATTACACAATGCGGCGGCCGAAACACAAGTTGGAGCCCAAAAACAAAAAAAAACTAGCCTTCTGCAAACAGCACCTATAGGTTGCATCCCTACACATCAAAAGAAATGAAATACTATCCATTTCTATTATTGGTTTTTTTTTTAACAAACGGTATTAACATGCCCTTTCATGCGTGACAAATTTTCAAGCCTTAACAAGTGGACAACACAACAGGTGGAGCATGTGTGGCCATTGGGTTTCACATGCGACACGAGACAACCTGCTCTAATACCATGAAGAAAGTTGAGGTTTCACCATAAAACCAATTAGCAATATAGGGAGTAGCCCAACCTCTTATAAACCCTTACAAGGTTTCTCCCTTCACCAATGTGGTACTTTTTTACCTTCACATAGTCTCAACAATAATGTTGTTCAAATTCGCCTTTGGCGAGAATCAAATATAAAATTTGTTACTAACAAGTGAAGAAGAATACTACTAAAGCATAGTGCTAAGTGGCTCATCTTTATTATTATTCAGTATTAAGTTTAGAATCTTGAGAAGATTTGTAGGTTGTGGTAACCTTTCTGGGTTTCTGAGCTGATAAAGTTTTCGAGTTCTAAGCTGAATCATTTATTGGACAGGTACTAGTAGATGAGTATAAGGAAGAGGTATGTGAATCATCATCACTTAGCAAGGGTGATTGGTGATTGGATTTGGGTTATTCCATTCTATGCTAGCTTTATCGTATTCGTTACCCTCTCCTTGACCGCCATTTCTGGGCTCTTTAAACCATCTTCAACCGAAGAGTCCAAAGGGCTGAAAATCGTCTCCAATCGAGACCTAGGTCAAATGGCTCGTGGGTCCCACTGGACAAAAAGGGCCAAAGGGCCAACCGGCTCGCCCAACTCAGCTAGCCAGCCAGCCCCGGGCCGGGCCAGAATTTTCATTATTCCTGTTGGTTATATCCGACAGCATTCAGTTATATCAGACATGAATGGTAGGCCAAATTTTCAAATACAACGGCTAGCTGACGTCAGCTAGCTGTTATTTTTAATTTTTTTTTTTTTACAAAATTTGTTTTAAAAATTGTAAATTTTTTCCCCCTATAACTTATAAACCATTAAACATTACATTAAATTAAGTAACATGAAACAACATTAAACAATATTAAACAACATTAAATAACATTAAACAACATAAAAAAAAAAACATTTAACAACATAAAACTTAAACAACATTTTTAAAAACATTTAACAACATAAAACTTAAACGCCTACTCCATACTATTTTTGGCCCAAATATGTGCAACAAGATCCTGTTGTAGGTACTTGTTTGTGGCACGGGAACGTACCATTCTATAGCGCCCTGTGTACTCATTTATAGAGATACTACCAGTTCTTGGATTGAAAGGCAAATTAGGCATATCATATATTTTTGCACGAGCCCTTCTTGACCTATTTGGATCGTCTTAGTCGTCATTGGACTTTCCATCAATATACTCATCTCGCTCTTCCACTATCATATTGTGTAATATGATGCAAGACATCATGATGGAGTCCAAATTTTCTCAACTCCACCCTCTTGCCGGTTCGTTGATGATCTTCCACCGTGCTTGTAGAATACCGAAAGCTTTCTCAACATCTTTCTGGTATGCCTCTTGGTGTAAGGTAAACAACTTTTCGGCGTCATTCTTAGGGTTTGAAATTGCTTGGACAAGTGTCGCCCACTTTGGGTAGATGTCATTTGCCAAGTAATACCCCATATTGTATTGACGGTCGTTGATGTAGTAGTGAAGTTGAGGTGCTTTACCTTCCGTCAGGCTATTAAAGAAAGGTGAACGCCCAAGAACTGTAATGTCATTTTAGGATCCAGGGACTCCAAAGAAAGCATGCCAGATCCATGTGTCATTCGAGGCAACCGTCTCTAACACAACAGTTGGCTTTCTCAACCTTCCGCAGAAGCCTCCTTGCCATCCAATGGGACAATTTTTCCAATCCCAATGCATGCAGTCTAATGACCCTATCATGCCCGGAAACCCACGGTTTTCAGCTTTGCCAAGAAGCCGATCCAAATCTTCTTGATTTGGCTCGCGGAGGTACTCGTCTTTGTAAACCTGAACAATTGTGTCACAGAATTGTTCAAGAGTATCAAGGCATGTAGACTTAAACATACCATGATGGGTTTCATCCATCGAATCAGCTGGGAAGCCATAGGCCATCATTCGGAGTGCAACAGTAACCTTCTGATGAGGTGATAAACCAGGGCGGCCTGCTCTGTCCCACTTCTATCGAAAGTATGGATTGACCTGCTAGACATCACGAAGTAAACGCTCGAAAACATGACGCCTCATCCGGAAGCGACGTCTGAAATCCTCTTCTGTGTACTCCGAGTTGGGGTTGAAGTAGTTGTTTATCAGATTGGCATGCGTCATCACTCTGTTTCGTGGTTTGTAAGAGTAACCAGCAACAGAGCCACCCCATTGAGGTTTTTCCTCAGTTGGCTAACACACCATGGCTGCATCCATGGTTGCTGCTCTGTTTTGTTTGTTGCGCCTTACTTTAGCTTCTTCATCAGACTCCTTATCTTCTTGTTTCATCTGCGCCCATTTTTCTTCCAATTTGGAATTGGATGAAGACCCCCAGTTGGAATCTGAAAAGGATCCAAAGTTGGAATTCATTACAAACTTGAATTGAAAGAGATTGAATTGAAATAGGTTGAATTCAAAGTTATGTGAATTATAGCCCAATATCCACGCTATTTATAGCAAAAAAAAAAAAAAAAAAAAAATCAAATCCAACAGCTAGCTGACGTCACTTAGCCGTTGGATTTGAATTTAAGTTGTAGTTTTTAAATAATAAATTATGTTTGGCCCTATGGCTCTTTGGCCCTCGGTTGGAGACAGTTTTTTGTGACAGGGCTAAAACGAGCCTTATGGCCCTTTGGCCCTCGGTTTGAGATGAAGGTAAATATGGCCATGTACTGTTCATTAAAATATTAATTTTTTGGAGGGCCAGAGGGCTAAAACGAGCCCTGTGTCCAGCCTTCGGTTGGAGATGGCCTTATTGCCCTACATGGCGGAGAGAAATTGCCATTCTCAAAATCAAATGGCTCAAGTGGGTATTTTGTGATTTTTGTGGAGTCTGATTTGAAAAGATCATTGGACATCAATGGGGGTTGCGAAACTAGGCCACGTTATACAAAGTTTGAGTCATAGGATGATGAGGACTTTAAGCGCGGTGTATTATCCGAGAAATCAATATATCTTGAGATGTTTTGTTGACATTGGGTGTAAGAAAGCGATCTGCACCAAGTACAACAATGGTCCTCATTGGAGACGAGAATGTGAATAAAAAATGGACCGGAGGCTTTTGGCTTGTCTCCATCCGAGCTTTGATCGTTACCCATGGCTGGAATCAACGACACAATAAAATAGAAGAAAACGCTCGCTGCATAGGTGCGAGGGAATCCAGCAGCGGAAGAGAAGGCAGAGCAATAAAAGGAAAGAAAATAAGTCAAACAATTGCGACCTATCTCAAAATACCAAGCAAAGTAAGCTGGTGGTGGTTATGAAGCTATATTTTCTCTATGCAAATGCTTTTGCTTAACAAAATACCAAGCAACGATCACATTTGACCATTGTCATCTATCTTTGTCATCCATCTAAGACCACACTTGACTTGGCTTGACGGCGTTAGTTTGCAGGCCTTCCAAATGACAGACTGATAACGAGATATACCTAACGACAGTAAAGTTTTGCCGTCAAGTGTGACAGTGACAAAACAACCCTAAGAAAATGGCGGGACGCCTTAAAACCAAAACCAACTGTTCTTCAAAACTATTCCCAGACGCAAACATTTCCCAAGATTAGTGTCCCTATTCAATCGCTCTCTTTCTCTTCCCATGGGATCGATGTTGCAGATATAATTGACCAAATACACCTTCTTCATTCCCATGGGAAGCTGCGTATGCACACCTGCGAAAGCAGTTGTCCACCACAGACGAAGAGACATCATCAAACCTCTACCTCAAAACAGTGTACATGACTCGTCACCGCGCAAGTCGACCGTTGCAGCGGTTCCCCATCATCGCAGTATTATACGGGTGCTCGACAAGACTGCCGGTGATGACATCTTCGGCAAGTACATATTTGGCAAGGAATTAGGGCGAGGGGAGTTTGGAATCACTTACAGATGCGTCCACAGGGAGACGGGGGAGCCTTTTGCGTGCAAGACCATATCGAAGAGAAAGCTGAAGACGGAGATAGATGTCGAGGATGTAAGGAGGGAGGCTGAGATCATTCGCCGTTTGCCTAAGCATCTGAATATTGTCTGCTTCAAGGAGGCTTATGAGGATAGGGAGGCAGTTTATCTTGTCATGGAGCTTTGCGAAGGCGGCGAGCTCTTTGATAGGATTGTGGCAAAAGGGCATTACACGGAGCGCGCTGCAGCCAATGTTACCAGGACAATGCTTGAGGTTTGCCAGGTATAATTTGAGTTCCTTTCTCTCGAAGTTTTTATTTTATATGGTGAACTGCTAATTTAGTCCTTGAATTATCACTTCAGTGAAAATTAGGTCCCTAAACTATTTTTTCAGAAAAATCAGTCCTTGAATTATAAGAATCTGCCAATTACATCCCTAATATTATATTCGAAGCTACTATATTCAATTTTCCGTCAATTTAAATCACGTTACTTACATGTGATACACATTTGAGGGTAGATTGATAGTTTTTCATAAAGAAATAGTGTATGAAGTTAACTTTGGAGGGTAAATTGGTAGTTTTTCATAAGAAATAGTGTAAGTTAGCTTCGGATGGTAAATTAGACGTTAGATTTGCAACCTATATGAAATGTTAAGGGCTTATAGGCAAGAAAATAACGGTATTACACTCTAAAGTGTGTCAAGTGACTTAAGTTGATGAAAAATTGGATAAAATAGCTTTGAATATAATAGTAGGGATGAAATTAGCAATTTTTAAAGAATTTAAGGACCTATTTTACCGAAAAAATAATTAAGGGACCTAATTTTCACTAAGGTGATAGTTCAGGGACTAAACCGGCACTTCACCCTATTTTATATTATAAAACTTATAGTTGTCGGGGTGTTTTATCTAATTGATTGTTATTGATTTTTGCAGGTATGCCACAAGCATGGAGTGATACATAGGGACATGAAACCGGAGAATTTCCTTTTTGCAGATATTAGTGAGAATGCACAATTGAAGGCAATTGATTTTGGCCTTTCTATATTTTTCGAACCAGGTATCTTCCAAAACATGACCTCTTTTTTTTTCGTGTTCTTATTGCTTTTTCAAATTTTGCTCATTTCGAATCTTGCCAATAGTTTGGTAGGTCAGAGATTCACTGAAATTGTTGGAAGTCCATATTACATGGCTCCGGAGGTGATACGGCGTAATTATGGATCGGAAGTTGATGTTTGGAGTGCAGGGGTTATCCTATACATCCTACTTTGTGGAGTGCCTCCATTTTGGGCAGGTAAATTCATTCTAAATTTGTATTGCGGTTGAATTTAAGTTCTCTTCTCAGGAATCTGATTAACTTCAGTGCATATGATATGCAAAAAATGAGTGAAGATATTGTTTTCGAGAATGCTTTCTAATGTTCGGTTTATACCTAGTGCAGAATCTGAGGAAGGAATTGCACAGGCTATTGTTCGGGGTACGAATTTCGAGAGGGAGACATGGAAACAGGTTTCGGAGGAAGCAAAAGAACTAGTGAGGCGCATGCTTGATCCAAACCCTCACAACAGGCTCACAGTTGAAGAAGTCCTCGGTATGTATATTTTTGCACATGCTTGAGCAAAAAATGTCGGATACAACGTCTGTGTTTCTTTCACTTAGCATTTCCATGTCTTCAAAAGTGCATTTGTTGTTCTGAAGTGGACTACATAAAAATTGTACTAACCATTCCCTATCAATTTACATGAAGATCATCCATGGATACGAAACGCAAATCAAGTTCCTAATGTTCCTCTGGGAGAAAATGTCACAATAAGGATCAAGCAGTTCTCGTTAATGAATAAGTTCAAGAAGAAAGTGTAAGAATAAACTTATCAAAAATATAAGTTAAGAGATTAAGCTCATGAACCACAAATTTATACAATTATTAAAATCACAATTCGATAAACACAATGACAAACTAACCCGTAAACGCAGTAGAAGAAGAAGCCAAATCTTTTGGATAGCGAAAGCTTAACCTCACATACAACTTACCAATGCATTTTAAAGTATGGAACTTAAGAATCTTTTCTGTTACATCACATAATTAACCCAAAAATCACAACATACTTAATTTGCACTTTGTAATTATGTGAACGTTGTGTAGCAAAACCAAACCAATTTGCTCCCACTCATCTAGGCCATACTTAACACAACCAAGTTAAGTACAAGTCAATATCAACTGTATTAACTAACAATCATTACAATACATTGAATGACTTATCAGAATCAATACACTGAATGACTTATCATAATCCATATAGGAAACCAAATTCGTGTAGTTTCAATCCTGTTCCTTAGCATTCTTATAATATTCTTATCATATGACCTTCCATATATTCTAGTTTGAATCATACAAGCTGTCAAAATCAATACCAACTTACTATCATGCTCATATCTTTATATCTTATATTCTCCCATTTGAGCATGAACTAAGCTAAATTTTCAGCTTTGCAAACTTTTAATAGAAGTGATCAATGTGATCAATTAGTCTCATCGCATAAGAGATTCGCATCACATACATTATATCTACACATTTCAAAATGTAGAATCAAAGAAACATTGCTGCAACCAATATGCAAACAGATTCCATGAACACATGCATCCAATTTGTATTTATAACAATGTGTTTTTACATGACCAGAACAAACACATAAGTTAGTTTGCTCGCACTATATCAATTCAAGTTTAGCTCCAACAAATAGCACTAAACTTCTCATTACTTAAACTAATTAAGTAACATAAATAATTCAACCAATTGCTTCCATAAAACCATAAATTGGTTTTCAAGCATCCAAATGAATTATAATGGCCGACCTGAATAAACATATAATTCTACCACTTAAGCATATGCAGAAAGTACTACACAACCAATAAAGATACCGGAGATATGAACCAATTGGTTCCCGATTTCTCACCAATTGCATAATCTCAGTTTAGTCATATACACCTAAACCGTTATGCAAACAGTCTATGTATCAAAAGATAGTCACAATCCATTAAGAAAAACTTATATCACATAAACCCAAAATCACCAGTTTCAATAACGATCAAAATCAAAATAGCAAGCACAATATTTTTGCATTCAATTTGATCCTAACTAGTTCAATATCCATTGAGAAATATCAACCAAATATTGATAATGTCTGGATATATATCACAACAATATGTCTTGATTAAAACGAGATAATCAAGACCACTATTTCTTTTGGAGAACTCAAAATTCATTTTCCTCCCTATTTGAGATTTCAATCAAAACATAATTGTGGAAACATGCATCATAAATGAAATCACAAATACACATATACAATAAGAATGCATCTTAAACTCCATGATTTGCACAGTACAATAAGCACATGCTTTCTTATGAATTCATAAATTAAATCAATATGCATTCGGCAATGTCAATTTGTGTTGTACAAAAATATGGACAACAGGTCACATAAGCTAAATTGTTTCTCATCCCTGTATATAGATGACACAAGCTAATTCTCAAAATTTATAACTTGACCTATATAATCATACAAGTAAAATTTTTTTTAAGACTACAATCAATATATATCGCCACAAAATCTAATTTGGGTCAAGTAATGAAAAATAAGATCATTACAAGATAAAACCCAATTTATACCAATGTATACAGATCCGCCATATATGCACAATAACGATTCTAGCCAAAACTTATTTCACATATATATGTTCATTCATCTATTCACATATTTTCTTATATGCATGCATCAATATGCAGATAAACTTATGCAAGTTCTATTTGATATAGATACAATCGCATGCCCCCATAATTACAACGTCTATGCACGAATCAATAAAGGAATCTGTAACATACTTAAAACTGTAATAATATCGTAAGCCTCAAATTTCATCCCAAACTAATGTTAGCATACAACCCAAAAACGAATTTATGAATCAGAAATTGACAATAAGATGTGCATGTGCCGCTCCCTATAATTATATATATCGAGATTCATACATGAAACAATGCATAACATACATATCGTTAGCATTCTTTTAAGCCGTCAGAAAGACTAAGCATATTTGCTTCATCACGACAATCGATGAGACTCAACCTATACAAAAATCCTTAATCATATATGCTCATAAGTTCAAAATTTGGCTTCACCAATGCGAATGACAAAGCAGATACATGCACCAGCACACTACGCATCCATGTATATATTGAAATAGATTCGTGGTTGTGCTTCTTTATACTTGGAAGCCCCTTGATATTATATAATATAACTTTTATTATATAATATCCATCAAAATATAATTGAGGCACGACACTCAATTTTACAAGCAAAATGACACGATATAACAAATGTTCGAAACTGAGAAGAAGGGTTAGCAGAAAAGGATTCAAGATAAAACCTTATGAAGCCCTAATTCACCATGCTTTAACTCATCACACTATAATCATCCATATAAGAGAACAAATTAATCATGCATGAAACAATGAACTGAGTTACCTAAATACATCACCGGACCCATATTCGTGGACTGGACCAAGATTTCTCGACCACAAATCAACGATATCCATCAATGCTCGAGACCCATCCATGTGGATTGTCATCACTCCAGATTCCGGTGAACCCGTATCATCGCAGATTATCGAGGTACATTGCCATTGTTATAGACCCGCCGAACCAAAATCATCGCCAAAGTGACGGCTAGAATCCCATCGACACAAATTCCCCGTAAAAAGACAAACCGTAAACGTTAATATCTCTTGGACAAACAAAAAACTTATTAATATCTTCAAACCAAGATTTCATCTTTCTTTCATCTTACTTATATTTGGTATGTACAAGGCATATTTTATGCACATCTTTATAATCAAATTCATTAATCTAAACCGATCAGGCCCACGAAAAGCAATAGCTTATGTACTCGCATTCCATAATCACCCAATGAATCCTTGATTAATTCTTATAAAAATTCATCATCATGGAATCAAACACACAGAAGAAAAATTAATAGCTGCGCAAGCTTAATAGATCAATTTTACCAAATTGAATTCAACATTTAGCCATCATTCGTTTGGCAGGCAATCGCAAATATTACAAACCTATATCGCGGCAAACATGATATGCATATAACAAACTCCATTCAAAACCTACATATTATCTCACAAACTAAGCTTGACTACTGCTAATTTACCATCACGTCTTTTGCTGTTTTTTTTTTCTTTCAAAACTTTCAATTTGAATTCAAGAGCAACAATCTTAGGCTCTGATACCACATGTAAGAATAAACTTATCAAAAATATAAGTTAAGAGATTAAGCTTATGAACCACAAATTTATACAATTATTAAAATCACAATTCGATAAACACAATGACAAACTAACCCGTAAACGTAGTAGAAGAAGAAGCCAAATCTTTTGGATAGCAAAAGCTTAACCTCACATATACCTTACCAATGCATTTTAAAGTATGGAACCTAAGAATCTTTTCTGTTACATCACATAATTAACCCAAAAATTACAACATACTTAATTTGCACTTTGTAATTATATGAACGTTGTGTAGCAAAACCAAACCAATTTGCTCCCACTTATCTAGGCCATACTTAACACAACCAAGTTAAGTACAAGTTAATATCAACTGTGTTAACTAACAATCATTGCAATACACTGCATGACTTATCAGAATCAATACACTGAATGACTTATCAGAATCCATATAGGAAACCAAATTCGTGTAGTTTCAATCCTGTTCCTTAGCATTCTTATAATATTCTTATAATATTCTTATCATATGACCTTCCATATATTCTAGTTTGAATCATACAAGCTGTCAAAATCAATACCAACTTACTATCATGCTCATATCTTTATAGAAAGTTCTTAGAGTACGCAACTTCCCGAATCTCTTTTCGTTCACTAATTGTTAAACGTGGTTCTTTGATTCTTTCACAAGCATTGTTAACTGTTGAATAATTCATAACTTCAGGTGGTGGCGGATAACTTGCCAGAGGATCAAATAGATGGAATCAGACAGATATTCGAAATGATGGACATTGACAACAACGGAAACTTGACTTTTGAAGAACTTCGAGATGGTCTTGTGAAGATAGGACACAATGTTGCTGATCCTGATGTGCATATGTTGTTGGATGCTGTGAGTTTATATTGCTTGACGCCTTTTTGTTTTTCGATTTCTCTTTTCCTTTACCATATCTAATTAACAATCTCTCTGTACATATTCAAAAGGCGGATGCTGATGGAAATGGCACACTGAGCTACGAGGAATTCGTTATGGTGTCTGTTCACTTAAAAAAGATAGACAGCGATGAATTTCTCCATCAAGCTTTTGGCTATTTCAACAAGAATAACAGCGGATATATTGAGTTCGAGGAGTTGAGAGTGTAAGAAGAATGAAGTACAAAACAATGATCCAAGTGAGAAGGATATCAATGGCCAAAATAAAGCCACTTGTCAAGAGATTAAATAGGCTGTTATGAGAGTTAGAATATTGGTGGTTAGAGATATAGTTAGTTGGGATAAGGAGATAGTTAGTTGATATAAGGAGGTAGTTAAAAGAAGATACTTGCTCTGCAAGCTTGACACACCTATATAGGTTGATCATTGTAAACATTACAAATTAACAAAGAAAGCATTTCACTGATATACTTCTCTCTCTTTCTCTCTCATCTCGATCTCTCTCTCTCCTAATTCTGCCATTGGAGCTATCTTAACATGGTATCATCGCCGGCCGATCCGGTGCTTCCGCTCAACATCTAAAGCATTTATTTCTCTTCTCTACCCTCTAGTTTGCATCTCTGTGTGAATTTTGGCATTGGAAAATATACCAGTCGCTCAGAAAGTTGGTTTCTTCTCGTCTGCTCACCAACTGTTTGATTAACGCATCAATGAAAGTGTTCTTCAAGAATTTGCAAAAATGGTTACAGCTGCTCAGTTGCAGATTGTTCAATCGCCTATCACCAATCTTCTCTCCACAATCTCCACTTTGGTTACCGTGAAACTGGATAACTCCAACTATCTTACTTGGAGTTTTCAGGTCCGATTGCTTCTGGAAAGTCATGGCATTATGGGGTTTGTTGATGGTTCAATAAAGTGCCCATCAAGATTTGACAATGATTCGAATGCTGAAGGGGTCGAAAATGATGAGTACTTGGTCTGGAAGATGCACGATCGTGCGTTGATGCAGTTGCTCATCGCCACATTGTCTACGATTGCCATGTCTTGCATCATTGGGAGTAAGAGTTCTTATGAGATGTGGTTAAATCTCACCGAAAGATTTTCTGCGGTTACAAAGGCCATAATCTTTCAGATGAAGACAGAACTTCAGAATATCAAGAAAGGGTCAGAATC
Source organism: Heteromeles arbutifolia (assembly GCA_024362995.1). Classification (NCBI taxonomy): domain Eukaryota; kingdom Viridiplantae; phylum Streptophyta; class Magnoliopsida; order Rosales; family Rosaceae; genus Heteromeles; species Heteromeles arbutifolia. The sequence goes on from JANCRC010000007.1 coordinate 6,563,160, forward strand.
TGTTTCTGTTTATCTTCAGAAAATCAAAGATGCGAGAGATCATCTTGTTGCAGCCGGGGTAATTTTTTATGATGATGATATTATCATCCTTGCGTTGAAAGGTTTACCTGCAGATTTCAACATGTTTCGATGTGTGATTAGAGGAAGAGAGAATGACATATCTCTCAAAGATTTTCGGTCTCAACTGTTGGCAGAAAAAGCTATCATTGAGCAATCTTTTGACAGTTCTTTTGGATTGTCTTTTGGTAATGCCATGGTTGCTGGTATTCAATTCGATAAAGGGAAAGCTCTTGTTCTTGATCAAGATCCACCAAGGTCGTTTTCTGATCAGCCCTTTAAGCCAAATGGAGGATCAAGGTTAGTTAATCACAGTCATGGAAATGGGTCTTATAACAATTTCAATGATGGTTATCATAACTATGGAGGCTATAAAAGGAATAATTTCAGAGGCAAAGGCAGAGGGAGATTTCAATACAATACTGGTCCAAGATTTTCAAATGGTAATCCTGGCATTCTTGGTACTCCTAAACCATACCAATCTCACTGCCCAGATCATCCATATAACATTCATACCTGTCAAATATGTAATAAAAAAGGACATGTTGGTGCAGACTATTTTCAAAGACATACTACTCCAACCTCGAGTTCTCCTACTCAATGTCAAATCTGCTGGAAATATGGGCACACGGCAGTTCAATGCTATCACAGGGGTAATTTTGCGCATCAAGAAAGGCCTCCAACTACTCACCTCTCTGCTATGCATGCAAATCATCAACCATCAGCACCATCTGAACAATTTTGGATTGCAGACACTGGTGCTACATCACACATGACATCTGAGTTGGCAAATTTGGATATGTCTACTCCATATCAAGACACAGACACCATTACCACTGCAAGTGGTGCAGGTTTGAGTATTTCCCATATTGGTACTTCTAAATTGGTAGCTCCACATCACTCTTTCACACTTAGGAATGTATTACATGTTCCAAAACTGTCACAGCATCTGTTATCCATTTATCAACTCTGCAAAGACAATAGGTGCAGATTCATTTGTGATGATGTTTCTTTCTGGGTTCAGGACAAATCCACGGGGAAGATCCTACTCAAGAGGCTGTGTAGAGCTGGTTATTACCCTATGCTATTCAACATTTCACAGAAGAAGTCATCTACCCTACCAGCATCACATTCATGTTTTCTTGCAAAACCAGTTCAGTCAAGCATATGGCACAAAAGACTAGGACACACATCAAATGCAATCACTTCTGCAATTTTACATCAATCTCAAGTTTTTGAATCAATAGATCCATGTTCATCAATCTGTACACCATGTTTAGAAGGAAAATTTACCAAGTTACCATTTGTTTTTCGTGTAAACAAATATGTAATACCATTAGAAAAAATACATAGTGATGTATGGAGACCTGCCCCCTTACTTTCATATGAAGGATTTCGGTATTATGTAACCTTCATAGATGATTGTACTCGATACACATGGATTTTTCCATTAAGAAATAAATCAGAAGTGTTTCCAACCTTTGTTCATTTTCATGCCTATCTGTGTACACAGTTTTCTGCTATAGTTAAAGTCTTCAAATCTAATGGTGGTGGTGAATTTACAAGCACTAAGTTTCAACAATTTCTATCACATCATGGTATTTTACATCAAAAATCATGTCCATACACACTTAAACATAATGGATTGGCAGAAAGAAAACATAGACATCTTGTAGAAACAGCAATTACACTTCTTTAAACTGCAAAATTGTCAAATCAATTCTGGTTTCATGCTTGTGCTACTGCTGCTTATTTGATTAATAGGATGCCCTATGCTTCTTTACATATGCAGTCACCATTTCAAAAACTATACAACACAGTTCCTGAAATTAAACATCTCAGAGTCTTTGGGTGTGCATGTTTTCCACTTTTAAAACCTTACAACACTTCTAAACTTTAGCCTAAAACTGCAACTTGTGTGTTTCTGGGGTATGCATATCAATATAAGGGGTTTATCTGTCTTAACATTGCAACTGGTAAAATTCATGTGTCTAGGCATGTATTATTTGATGAAACTAGCTTTCCATATTCCATTTTCAGTATGTTTCAATAGTCAAAATTGGTTTCTGCATTATCTTCATTGAATGTATCACGTACTCCAATTCATTCCTCATCTTTCACTTCAGTCATTACATTAACCAATCAAGCATCTACACCTTCATCTCATTCATTGTCATCTCGAACTACAGACTCATTGACTATGCATTCATCTAGTGCCTCAGATTCATTGTCTGCATCTAGAGCCTCAGATTCTTTGGAAACAGTTGCATCTAGTGCTCCAGAGTTTGTTTCTTTCTCCACAAATAATATCAATCCATCACATATATCTTGTGATCCTGCAATACATTAGTTGCCTCCAACCAGCTCCACAACACAGCACCATGTCTCTATGGATCCTGACTTTCAACAGGAGCAACTAAGTGTTGTTCTACCAATACCAATACATCCTATGCAAACCCGATCTAAGAATGGGGTGTTCAAAAAGAGAGCTTTTACTGCTACTGTTGTTTCAGAACCGAAAACATTCAAAGCTGCATCTCAAGTTTCAGAATGGTAGTTTGCAATGAAAGAGGAAATAGTTGTTCTTCACTCTCAAAAGACTTGGTCTTTAGTTCCCTTACCACCTGATAAGAACTTAGTTGGATGCAAATGGATTTACAAAATAAAGAAAAATGCAGATGGATCTGTGGCAAGGTACAAGGCAAGACTTGTGGCACAAGGGTATAGCCAAGAAGAGGGTGTTGATTATCTGGAGACATTCAGTCATGTTGTCAAACCTACAACTATAAGACTTATTTTTGCCTTGTCTGCTCAATTCCAGTGGTCTCTTAGGCAGCTGGATGTAAAAAATGCCTTTTTACATGGCATACTCCAAGAGGAAGTCTATATGGCACAACCTCCAGGATTTGAGAGTGCAACACATCCTTCGAACTATGTGTGTAAACTTCAGAAATCATTATATGGGTTAAAACAGGCTCCTAGAGCCTGGAATGAAAGATTCACCAGTTTCTTGCCGAGTTTGGGATTTCAAGTCTCTCAAGCTGATCCTTCTTTGTTTGTGCAACAGTCTTCAAGAGGGAGTGTGTTGTTGCTATTGTATGTGGATGATGTGATTCTCATAGGTAGCAGTTCACAATTGATCAGCCAGGTTATACACGCTCTCACTGAAGAGTTTGAAATGAAAGATTTGGGACAGTTACAGTTCTTTTTGGGATTGCAGATCAGTTATACAGCAGATGGCTTATTTGTATCACATACAAAGTATATCAATAAGTTAATTGATAAAGTGGATTTACAAGACTCTATACCGTGTAACACACCATGTCTACCTTATCATAGGTTACTCGAGGATGATGGGCAGCCTTATCAAAATCCTGAACAATATAGGAGTGTGGTTGGTGCACTTCAGTACCTTACTTTTACAAGACCTGACATAGCCTTTGCAGTCAATCAAGCGTGTCAATTCATGCATAATCCTATGGTCTCTCATGTCATTGCAGTCAAGAGAATCATTCGATACCTCAAAGGAACATCTACCTATGGGATTCATTTCAAACCAGGACCAATGCATCTGCAAGCTTATAGTGATGCAAATTGGGCAGGTGATCCAAATGATAGGAGGTCAACTTCAGGTTTTGTGGTATTCCTTGGGTCAAATCCTATTTCTTGGGCATCTAAGAAACAACACACGGTGTCTCGCACATCCACAGAAGCTAAGTATCGAGCTTTAGCAATCACTGTTGCTGAACTTGCATGGATTCGACAGCTATTCTGTGATATGCATCTACCCTTACTTTCATCTCCAATGATATACTGTGATAATGTTTCAGCTATTGCACTGTCTACAAATCCTGTGTTTCATGCTAAGTCCAAACACATTGAAATAGACTATCATTTTGTGCGAGAAAGAGTCACTCGAGGAGATCTTCAAGTTCAACATGTATCTTTAACAGATCAGTCAGCTAACATACTTACAAAGGGCTTGTCTGCACCTTTGTTTCAACAGCATTGTGCCAATCTCATGCTCAGTGTCTTCGAGCATCAGATTGAGGGGGATGTAAGAAGAATGAAGTACAAAACAGTGATCCAAGTGAGAAGGATATCAATGGCTAAAATAAAGCCACTTGTCAAGAGATTAAATAGGCTGCTATGAGAGTTAGAATATTGTTGGTTAAAGATATAGTTAGTTGGGATAAGGAGATAATTAGTTGATATAAGGAGGTAGTTAAAAGAAGATACTTGCTCTGCAAGCTTGACACACCTATATAGGTTGATCATTGTAAACATTACAAATTAACAAAGAAAACATTTCATTGATATACTTCTCTCTCTTTCTCTCTCATCTCGATCTCTCTCTCTCTCCTAATTCTGCCATTGGAGCTATCTTAGCAGAGAGAAGCCTTGCTCGATGACACACTTGGTCCGGCTAATGAGCAGGTTATCCAAGACATCATATTCGATGTTGACTTGGACAAGGTAATTAATTTTTAAGTATATCCTTTTCATTTCTTACAACTTTACCAACTTGGTTGCTTTCTGATTTATACTATCGGTACCAACTTAAGTTTTCTGCTATTTGATATTACTAACACAAGTTTTAGAATTTAGGATTTAGGATTAGGGTCGTAACAATCTGCGAATACCGTATGAATGCTGTCCAGAAAATGAAGATTTAAGTTGGTATCTTAGTAGTGTACTTGCAGATTTACACATTTTAATTATTTTGGTCTGTGTTTTAATAGGATGGGCGAATAAGTTTTGGAGAGTTTAAAGGAAAGATGAAAACTGGCATGGACTGGAAAATGGCTTCTCGTCAATATTCGAGGGCATTGCTAAATGTACTTAGCCGTAAGTTGTTGAAAGACGAATCGTTACAAGTGAACTATAACGAGGAATGAGAGCTGCTTTTGAATCATGCATCTTCGTCCTCCCAAAAATTATGACTGAAAAAATTGATTGTCGAATGTTAGTGTCTTGAAAGAGAAATGCAAAGCGGTTATCTTGAGACTTTTCATGGACTCTCTGCTATCTCAGTTTAACAATTCTCGTGTCAACATTATTAAACGTTATGCAAAAAAACATGAGGTGGATAGTCCATAAAGAGAGTCCTACTTTTGAGAGAGTCTCTTTAACATTTCTCGTCTTGAAAAACTTGATCATTATTTAACTTGTGTACAGTTAATTTCGAACTTGATCATTATTTAACTTGTGTACAGTTAATTTCTTTCTTACAAGGGAAGTGACAGATAACTTTTGGGAATGTAAGTATTAGTGTTATAATAAGCTTTTGTAGTCTAAAACAGTAAACACAGAGTTAAATTTTCTCCGTCGATCCAAACATATATACTTTCACGGAAGTTGAAATACTCATGGTCTTTGGAAAAAAAAATTTATTTTCTTCTAGTTGTTGATATGATGCTACTAATTATTGAAACGATTCAAATGGAAGAGAAAATAATTATTCTGTTGATAAATGAATTCCAATTTTTTGATCATTACTTATCAAATCTTTTACCGTATCTTTTGTTTCATTTCTTCGGAAACAATGACAAACACTCCCCAGAGCAGGCGGGGGTGGAGCGACAAAAGTTTTGAGGGTTTACGGGAATGCTTTGTGTGACTTGACTTCACCTCAAGTGAACAAACTAAGACCACCACTTACATTCATGCCCTGCTTAGTTACAAACTCATGGTAATAGGCTATGCTTAGTTACAAGCTTAGGTTATTAGGATGAGTAATATCGAAGTGTGATGAAGCAAGTCCCCTTAAGCATATATCTGAAGTATTTACATATGTTCTCTTAATTTCCGTCGTGGGATTATAGCAATTTTGTGCTAACTAGCTTCCCAGTTCCCAGCAATGAAATGCAATGAAGTCCAACATGGTAGGGTTGCTGCAATCAGATTGATTAGGAACGAAGATGAAGTGGTAAAAGAATTACCAGCAAGAACTGAATTTAGAATAGAGCGAGGATCCTTGTCGGATTCCCTTTGGGAGGATCTCAGGGATCTTCTAATCACATTCATTCATCGTACATCGTGCGATCAGTTTTCGTCAGATACTGTTTGTATTCAATTTTAAATAAAAAAATTTACAATAATTTCTGACTGCGCAATATACGATGAACGAATGTGATTTGAGGATGCTTACAAAGAAAATCCGATGCTGATCCTCACTCTTAGAATAAACATAAAGTTAACCTGTCAATCAATGTTTAACTGTGATTGTTTATAAATAGTACGAATTTATAACATGATCCGTTGAATTAGATCCATGCACCCATTGTAATCATTAAGTTTGTTTAACAGTAAATAAAGATGCTTATCAGTTATCGCGCCATGCATGCAAGCCCTACACCCTCTTTGTCCTGCTTTACTTGGTAAGGTGCGGAGGATTCTTTCCCTCCTACTTTCTCTCTTCTTCGCTTCTACTTGAATACATACGGTTAAATCACGTCAACATCTTATATAGATTTTTTTATAGAGACAATAAGACAAAAAACTATGTATGAGAGAAGAAAAGAGAAGGAGATGAGAATAAGAGGTGATAGAATCCTACTCAGATGCAGAACGAGCTCTTTTTACTTATGTTGAGCACATTTCTCAAAAACGAAATTTTTTTTATTGTGACAGGAACACGGATAGTACATCACGTGTTTTTATATAAGTGGTGAAAATTTTTATTTTTTAAGTTATTAACTTTTTAATACACATATTCTATTATTTTTATAATGCCACGTAATGTACCATCATGTGTTTAAGTCTGACAAATCACTTTTGAAAAACAAAACAAAGGAGATATTTTGTATTATATTTTTGCCAGGTCGGCAGAAATTCAAAGGTTGGTGAGTTTGGGGTTTAGACCTTACAGCATGTCCACATATAAGACACAATAAATGCAGCAATGCACGGAGCAATGCGTGTTAAGACGATTTCTTTGGGATTCTGAATGAAATAATAACCACTTGAAAAAAGGTTAAGGATTTTTTCAAAAGTGATATTTTTTATAAATTTTTTGTTATGTTATATTATTGACATGATATTTTATAATGTTAGTATAAAAATTATTATTAAATTATGAGATGACAAATAATTTATAAAAAATCTCTGAGAGAATCTCCTTAGTATTTCTTTAATCAGAATCTCCATATACTAATAAAATACAAAACGTAGAGAATGTGCAAGAATATGAATGAATAAAAGTTAAACAAAATAAGGATTACTACTAATCTACAAAAGAATCATATTAGATAACAAAAATACAATTACAACACGAATTAACATAAAAAAATACCATTAAAGTTATCACAATATAAACTAACAGCGAAAACCGTAAGCATAACCATTTGAGTAGAAACACTCTTTAATTATGAAGCGAAGCATAATGTACAAATTAGTGGTATACTATAAGCACAACAAAAATAGAGACTGCAATTTTTGTTTCTTGGTTGTGGATACGAAGGATCCTCACTACAAGATATATGATACATGTGAGTCACACCTTATTATTTTATCTGCCTAAATACAATATTGTGAATTTTGTTTATGAGATAGTCATTTCATATAGTTAGGGTGATCCCGTGTCAAAATCTCACCAAACATTTTCATTGCATTTAAGTATGGGGCCATAGCTTATCCACACCTATATAAAGGTATAATGTCATAATTCAGCTATAATTATAATAATGTAGGAGTAGTTTCCATTAGAAATTGTTATTAAAACTTAAAAAAGATCAAATGTAATTTTTTTGTTTAATAAGTATAAAAAATAGTGCATCATCATTTATTTTATAAATCAATAACAACTCTATTTTTTTTCTTAAACATCTTTATCCAGCAATAACAATAAAACTTTATTTAATTAAATATGGTATGTTGTATGAATTCAAAAACGTCACTGTGTTCGGTTTAAAAGGAATTTGAGATGTGTTTTATGATAACAAATATCATTTACCAAGTACAAGGACTTTATTAGATTCCAATATAATGGAGGTGGAGTTTTACATCTTTGATGTCATTACTTGTAGCTTGTACATTCATCTTCCTATAATCTAATTAAATCTAAAACAATTATGAGCTGATTAATTAAACTCTGCTTTTGCCCCCAATTAAAGCAAAGTATTCATCTACTTAATCACCCATTATTCCCCTCTCCCTCTCTACCCTAATTTTCTCTCAAAGCTGCCAACTTTTTGATCCCCACATTAACAAAAGTCTTTCACTTGAACCTTCAAATTTCTGTATCGAACCTCGAGCTCTCTCTCTAGCTGTCTCTTGTTTCTGAATCTTTTCTGGGACCTCTCTCTCTCTCTCTCTCTCTCTCTCTCTCTCTCTCCTCTGCCAAACTTCATAGCTTGAAGCTTCTATGCTTAGAACTTTGGGTTTGTATTCAATTTTGGGTAAGTTAGATCTGGGTTAGTTAGCCGACAGAGACGTTTACCATTCATGAAACTCTGAAACTGAAATCTGACTCCCATGGATTTAAATTCGTTGTGACGTTTCTCCTCAATTCCGACGTCTCAATGTAAGCATCTATTTTCTCTCTGAATATAAAAGTGTACATTTTTTCACCTTCCCTTTTGAACATCGTAGCTCCTCAATGCCAAAGTTCTGTAATTTATGCAATTTTGATCGAAACCCATTTTTTTTATTGCTGAAAATTGTGAACCCCCACCTTTGATGTTATTCATTTGCTGATTAAAATGGCGTTTTAGGTTGGGTAACCGAACCTCCTTGCTCCTCTTTAGGTCTAGAATCTTCAGGATATATGTGGGTTTTGCTTTGAATTTGATGAACCTCTCTGGGTTTGTGAGCTGATAGAGTTTTAGGGTTCTAAGCCGAAGTTTAGTCAGATAGGAACCGTAAACGAGTATGAGGAAGTATGTGAATCATCACTCAGCAAGGGTGATTGGTGATAGGAATTGGGTTATTCCATTCATTACTAGCTTTATCATATTCATTACCCTCTATTTCTCTGCCATTTCCGGGATCTTTACCTCCCCACACGATGGAGAGAATTTGTCATTCGACATTATTCCCTTCACAAAATCGGATGACACAAGTGGGTATTATGTCGAATCTGATTTGAAAAGATCATTGGACACCAACGGGAGTTCCAAAATTGGGGCACCTAGATTTGCGTATCTTATATCGGGCACAAGGGGTGATAGTCATAGGATGATGAGGACTTTAAGCGCGGTGTATCATCCAAGAAATCAATATATCCTGCATTTGGATCTTGAGGCTCCGCCTCGTGAAAGGTTGGAATTAGCAAGTTTAGTGAGGGCTGATCTTACTTTTCGCGAAGTGGAGAATGTGCGTGTTATGTCTCAATCCAATTTGGTGACTTATAAGGGCCCTACGATGATTGCTTGTACTCTGCAAGCCATTTCCATTCTATTAAAGGAGAGCTCAGAGTGGGACTGGTTTATAAACCTCAGTGCATCAGATTATCCTCTCATGACACAAGATGGTATCAGACTTTTCTCTTTGCTTGTTGTTACTTTTTTTTTATCATGATCCATGTTGTAGTATGCTTGCATAAAGTTTCCTGCCTCGATAGTTAGAGATATTTGATACATATTTTGTGCATGTGGTAGCAATTCCATTACTTAAATTGAGTTTCTTTTCTTCTATATGGCCTGTTAAAACGTTGCTGGCCACATTCTTCATTTTAAAAACTTTGTTTTTTGCCTGAATTGTGAAGCAATAGTTGTCGTAGTGTGGATTTGTGTAGCTGCATGTTGTCCATTATGCTACTTCTACTTATGACGGACTTTCTCAGAAAGGGAAAGCTGGTGATGGGTTAAAATGAGTTTATTGTTGAGATTGATGGGTTGGGGATTTTAAAAGACAAACTTTTCAACCCTCGTATTGTGCTAGCAGAGTTAATGGCTGCTGATGAATCAATATATTCTGTATCTCTTACTATGTCGCGAATCAATATATTCTGTATCTCTTACACTGTCGCAATTGTTGATAATAATTATTGTTTGTTAATGAACCCTATGTGTATACTTAAGTTTTGCCTGCTAATACACAGTGCTCTATCGGTACCCCATGAATTGACATTTTTCTTCGAATACCTTATGAAGTCTGTTTTCATTCACTGTTCCTGCCTATGATTATGAAATACTCTTATAAAAGCCTGTGTGCTAGAGTCCTACAAGGCAGTTATCATAATTTTTCAAAGATATTAGTTTGGGACATTCAGTTCTGATGCCTATCTATCTACCTTTCATTTACGGGAGTTTTTCTGGTTCTGGGAGTGAAAACTGCTCCGTCCTGTTGATTTACCAGTATCTCATGAACATTCTTTAATTAAGCTGCACCCAGAACTTTTGGTATTTAGCTTTGTGCCTGTGTGATACAGTCTAATGTATGTCATGTGACGATTTTCAGTGTGTGTTAATTGATCGGTTTTCTAATGGTGCAGATTTGCTTCATGCTTTCTCCAATCTTTCCAGAAATATCAACTTTATTGAACATATGCAGATCACTGGATGGAAACTGTAAGTAAAGTGCATATAGCCTAACAAGAGAGTATTTCATTTTTGGAGTTAACCATTACGTAATCATGGTTATGCTATAATGCCTTATTTTGCAGGAACCAAAGAGCAAAACCAATCATAATTGATCCAGGCCTGTACCTATCAAAAAAATCTGACCTTGCACTAACTACTCAGCGACGATCACTTCCTACATCATTCAAGTTGTTTACAGGTATATATGTATACACATACATATAGAGCACCCTTTATATATGCACACTTTATAACTGTCAGCCCATTTTCATTTATAGGAAGTTTTTATTACTTTTTTTTTTTTTTTGAATAATTATAAAATTACATAGCATAAACATATTTCCAAACTTAAAGTATTAGAATGGAAATGCTTTTTTTTCCCGCTCGTTTAATTCTGGCCAAGGGAATTTTAATCGTCCTACTTGGGGCTAAATGATCACACTGATAAATTGGATTGGACAAGAACCAGGATTGAAGGTGGGTCTAGTCTAATTTGCTGTGAAAAGAAATCACATGCCAATCAAACTGTATATATATGTGTGTGTGTCTAATGATCCACCAGAACTATCCGCCTTCCTCAGCCCCGACAAAGGGGGGATATAGAACAAAGATGAAAACTTTACATGTCAAATTCTGTTTCTTTTGCAAGTTGTGATTCGCTTGGCTGATTAGAAATAATCTTTATGACTTCAATTTTCATTTTGAAATTAGCAGTCAATCTCTATTTAAATAAATAGCTTCCCTCGTTTTGCATTTCTCTTTGTGTGCAGGTTCAGCGTGGGTAATGCTAACGCGATCATTTCTTGAGTATTGTATATGGGGATGGGATAACCTCCCACGCACGATCCTTATGTACTACACAAATTTTGTTTCTTCTCCGGAAGGCTATTTTCATACTGTTATTTGCAACAACGAGGAATATCGCCACACTGCAATAAGTCACGATCTCCACTACATTGCTTGGGACAGACCACCTAAGCAGCATCCCATCTCTTTATCAATGAAGGACTTTGACAAAATGGTAAAGAGCAACGCTCCCTTTGCTCGAAAGTTTGCAAAGGATGACCCAGTGTTAGACAAAATTGATAAAGAGCTTCTAGGTCGCACAAGCCGGTTTGCTCCTGGGGGGTGGTGCATAGGCAGCCCTGAAGGCGGGGCTGACCCATGCTCCATGCGTGGTAATGATTCAGTGTTTAAGCCGGGTCCTGGTTCGGAGAGGTTCCAAGAGCTGCTTCGTACACTAATATCCGAAGATTTTCAAAGAAAGCAATGTACATGACAGAGCAGCGGTAAGAGTTGGAACAAAAGAACCCCAAATGTACATTACTGTACCATATATTTACAAGGCTGATGTAAAATGACATTGAATTTTTTTGAGAAATATAAATAGAAGATGCAAGTTCACAATATCCACTTGGCATCATTGTTCTGCAGATGAAATTGGTTTCATGTATTTTTCAATAATCATATCTGGTGAGTGATAGGTGAAGTACCCCTTCTTCACATCCAACCCTTCTTGTGCCGCAAGCATCTCGACGTGGTTCTGGACCCGGTCTGCTCCAACTTGGTTGGGCTCCAAGAGCATGCAAGCTATCTCTGTTGAGTCCTCGCCGTGCACAAGGCCTAGTGTTTGCAGGGTTGGGAGTCCGCCCCCTCGCGCGTTCACCATCCGTGCAACCAGTTGAGTGGCCGCAACATCGGTGGACAATACGGGAATGCTGTACAAGGCAACCCACGGACGTGCCCCGATCATTGAGATTCCTCTTTCCGGGGATACGTTTGTTGGGCCTTCATCGGGCTTTTCTTGGAGAACGTCTGGCATGGGCCATCCTGCCCATTGGCTCCCCATGAAATTGGGTTTGTAGTAGCCTAGCTCACGCCTGATTGTGTCTAGTGCCTTGCCTGTCGTGTGTACTGCAGCATACAAATATACTGGTTCTGCAGTACAGAGTTAAAGATGAGTTTTTCTTACAATCTACGCTAAATTAATATAAATTACGGGACGATAGATTCGAACTCAACATAAAAGTGGTGTTTGAAACCTTAGGACCAACCTTGGAATCTATTGCCAATGTCCACTGCCAGTGCCTTAGCAAGCCAAGCAGCTTCATCCATAGATGCCCGAGCAAACGGGTGGAAGACAATGTCGTCGACAACCCCCAACCGAGGGCGAGCCCCGGAGTGCTGCTCAAGGTTGATGGCTCTAAATGCTGCTTCAGCCATTTTCATGACAGTTTGCTGCAAGGGGCTATATATGGCACTTCCTATGCTATCATGCATAACCTATGACACTATAGTGTACCGGACCCTATTGTATGCTCGGTCCTCAAACTTGTTAATGATGACGGACTTCGGTTCGAGCCTGGCAGCACTTTCAATGGCGTCGAGAACAGCGAGGTTTCGTGATTCAGATATGAAAAGCTTGCAGCACAGTAGCATGGACTGGTCTATGGTTTTCTTCTTCTTGTCCTAGTGTCAATAACAACTTTCATCTCATTCATCATTTTTACTGAGACAGATCTGTACGTCGTGTCCTAGAAGATGAAAATGTACCTAAAACGACATTGTAAACTATCTAATTTATCGTAAGAGAAGTTCAAAATCAAGTGCAAAGGAACGGACATGCTGTCATAACCACATCTGCATTATGCAGTGAACTTTATGTCAACTAAAATAGTGGAACATTATCAAGAAATTAAAATGGTCTTAATCACGCGATTATTTAAAGTTAAACAAACATTAAATAAGAAGACCATCTTGAAATTGCAAATCTGGATGGATCAATGTTAAAACGCAATATGCAGGATTGAAATATGATTCAATCCTGGTTCTTCACAACAAAATTAAAACACAACAAACTGAGAAAATAAACAAAAACACAGTATTTGTACGAAATCTTGCACGAGGAAAAAACCCTCCACACAGGAGAGAAAAACCTCAAGGCACACAGCCAATTTCACTAAGAAAAACGCAAGGACTTATACAAGACTCAATTGATACTTTCTTACGCCACAACAGAAGCTTGATCAAATACTCTTGTCTTGTAGAACACGTCCTCTTCACCTTCTCTTGGATGAACACCGATTCACGCAGGTTGATGATCTTCCTCACAGGCAAAGCTTACACAAAGTTCCATGATGAATGAATGATATGTTATGCTCTCAGACTATCACCTAGATAAAGCTAAGAACCTAACAGCCTTTTCTCTCTCCCCCTTGACCTTATAAAATAATCTCACAATTATAATTTGCGTACCAAAGGTCTCACTTAAAACTCCCAGCACAACCCTTTATATACTAGGTTAACTCTTTTTCCTAATAAACAAAGAGATTGGCCTTATATAAACCTCTTCCCTATTTAAGACTATGCAGATTTGAATAGACTTCTAGAATCCCACACCAAATCAATCTTTAATAGGGAAAACAAATCCTATATGAATGCAAATGATTCTTACCAGAAAAGAGCTTTGCCGTGTAATATTGGTCAATCAGACTACTCATTTAACGCAAGCTCCAACCTTTGCAAGTTACAATTAATCCTAAGACTAGGAATAACCAACTTACAGACTCTTTACATTTGCTAGGAAATAGCCAACTTAATTACACTATCACATCTTTACAAGAATCACATCATACGTTATGAGTTTGCACTAATCAACTGACAGGTGTACGGCTGTTATTGTTTATCAATTATGAATACAGTTTCATCTGGTTGATCCTTCTCCAGCAGGCATTAGCCAACAGGAAAGCTTTTGATTAACAGCTTATAATTTTCCATTTGCAAGAAATCTTATTTGTCTAAAGGACATTACAAATAAAGTAAGCAACCTTAAAATTTAGAGCTAGGTTAATTTCAAAGGATGGATGGTTTGGTCCCAACAAATCTACAAATCACACGTATAATTGGCACAAAATCGGAGATAATTTTGAATGCAACTAGAGAAACGTAGATATTTCATATCTATTTCTCTCGTCATGTAACAATGATTAAGTAACGTAATCACTTGACTTGATGAGAGATACAGAAAAAGGGGATACACGAGTGGCGTCGGTGAGAGACTGAAGAATCTCCCCCATGAAATACAAGTGAATGATTCTACAGCTGAAAAAGAAGTTGTTGGTCTGTTACCTTGCAGCCTTGGCTAAAATCCATTTTCTTCTTTTTCTCCAATGTTTAAACTTTGCAGCTGAAATTATATTCTGTTTCTGAGACCTGACAGTCCGGGAAGTGCTTTTATATAAAAGCCATGTTCTATGAGTCAGCATTGGTCCGACATCCGTGTAAGCGACCGTCCCTCCATGCTCTATATATAATAAATAAACAACCCACATGGTGAATGTGATTAAACGCAGCTTAGCACATAAGCTGCTTTCTTATTCAGTACCTTTTGTATGACTGCAAGTTACTGTAAAAATCCAGAAGCAGATGACTTGCAAAGCAGATGATGGTCTCTTGTCACTCTTGTTGCTGACCAACACCTAAGCAAGCTCTATTTGTCTTTACCATAAACTTGCGGCGCAAACTACAAAGCCATGTGTGAAAGAAGAAGCATCCAAAATGTTCTAGTTTATTATTTCAGTTTTTTCAACAAAATAATTATAAAGTAAAAAAATTGAATTTAAATGCAAAAGATGGAGCATATAGTTAAGTAATAAAAGTGTGATTTGTTATATAATCCTTTATATATTTAAGGAGTCTGTCAATTTGATTAATATTTCATTCCGATCAAAAACTGTATTTCTTAAAAAGATTTAATCATTTACCTCTCAATGAAAAATGTAGCGAAGAATATACATTCTCGTGATTTGTATCCAAGAATCAATTAAAACTTGAAAAATTGGATTATAAGATTCTAAAACATAATTTTTGTTTAATTAGATCAATAATTCTAATTGAATGAGTATGAGTAAGGATCCATAGATAAAGATGGAAAGTTGTTTCTTAATCGTAACTAAATCTTTAATTTGGACTTTGTATTATGGAAATTGAAACAAAATGGCTACTAAACAATGACTTTGGTTTACCAGGGACATCGACAAATTGCTTTAGTTCGGTGGAAACAAAATGCTTTTTTTAAGGCCATCTCCTACCAAAAGAGCTAAACATAGCCCGTCCAAAATTATAGCCCTGCAAGAAAAAAACTTTTTGAACAAATGATATTAATTATCTACACTAAGGGGCAGGAAAGTAAGCTAAACCTCACAATAGGCTAACAATAATGTGGTTCAAAATCACCTTTGGCGAGAATCGAATCTAAGACCTCTCACTTACAAATGAAGAGGAATAACACTAGATCGTAGTGTTAGGTCATACTCATATACAATTTTCAACCGAAGGGGCTAAACATAGCCCTCTCAATAATTGATTAGTTTCAAGTTTATACCATGGTCTTAAATGCCGATAATATCGGCAAAATATCACCGATATTATCGGTTTTTCGCGTTAACGATATTTTAATAGGTATCCAATTAGTTTTCGTCAAAATCGCGATATTATCGATAATATCGCGATATTTTGACTATAATATCGATATTATCGGCAAATGAACTCGGCGGCCTCCTTGCGCTTGGCAAGATAACGGTGGTAATCGTCCTTCATCTTGAGATAAAAGACCTTGGAATCGCCGCCGATGGCGGAGGGGATGAGCCTGGAGTTGAGGAGCTTGAGAATGCCGTGGCAGATGTTGGAGAGCTCGGTCTTGATCTTGGATCGGTAGTCACGGATCGTGGCGACGTGGTCGTCGTTGCCACGACTCTCCTCCTTCTGCTCGATGGAGGAGATGATGCGCCAGGAGGCACAGCAAGCGTCGATGACGTTCTTGTAGGCGACGGAGAGGAGGTTGCGCTCCTCGACGGTGAGCTCCTCTTTATCGGCAGAGGCGGAGACCTTCTCGACGAACTCATAGCGCTCGGCTTGCTCGGCCAGCTTGGCCATGTAAACGTTCTCTTCGCGGGGGGAGGGGGTGGTTGCCGCCATTGTTGTTAGGGTTCGGAGGTCGATGGAAGGGTTGGATCTGGAGATCTGGAAGGGATTGTGTGATTTTTGGTAGGGGAAGGAGAGGAGAAAGGTTTGAGGTTCGAGGGGAAAGGGGGGTGTTATTTTTGGGAGTAGTGGAGCGATCATTGCGTTGGGAGGAGGGGAGATGTGGGCCGTTGGATTTGTACCGGCCTTGTTCCCCAATTGGACGATGTGGAAGCAGCAGCTGGCAAAGCACCTTTTTTTTGTTAAATTTTAATTTTTAATTTTATTTTATAAATCCTTGTGGTAATAATAAATATCGATATTATCGACAATTCGTTTTTGTGAGAAGACGATATTTTCACACTTATTCACTTAATTATCGTGAGATGAAACCCAAAAATACTTGAAAAATGCTGAAAAGTCTCAATCTTGCGCATAGAGGGATTCGAACCCCTCCCTTCGTATAAAGTATAAAATATTATACTAATTTATTATATATAAATGATTATGGTGTGTTTAAACTTATTTCATTAATTACTACATATTTTCTACACTCACAATGTTTGCCAGCTCGCTATATAATCAACTTAAATCAGTTAAATCCATCATGCAATGCATTTCCTTCCAATTTTTTGTGATAAACTAATAGATAATTGACTAAATAAACATCCTGCAAAGTTTCAATAAAAATTTCCAAGTTTTTCTTACAATTTCCGTGGTTTCCATATTATTTTTATCGATATCGATAATATCCCGATATTTCCATCGATATTTCCGTGTTTTTGGACTACCGATATTTCCGATATCATCGATATTTAATACCTTGGTTTATACTTTAAATTTATTGGTTAATTTAGTTATATTATCATTTGATGTTTTCAAATCTAACTATTGAATTTGAATCAATTATTGTAACTGAGGAGCTGAGTATCAAAAAAGAGCTAAGAGAGGGCTACATTTAACCAGCCTAATGCCCCTTTGACCAAATAATGGTCTAGTAAGCTCCATACAATTATAGCTCAGCCATCGGTTGAAGATGGGTTTTTAGCCAAATCAAGTTATTTTTTGGTTTTTGGACTTTTAATCCTCTCCATTGGAGATGACCTAAGGAGTTATACTACAATTAAGCACCAAATACAACTTCTATAATTGTTCTATAAATATATAAGATTAAAGGCGACTCCAAGTCAACAAGACTCCTCGCTTTGTGAGGGTCGGATGAGGAATGTCTATCGTACGCAGCACGGCCGTTTCCACGACTCGAAAAACAAATAATGTTTTAAATAGATTCCAATAATAACAATAAAGATAGGATTTAAATACACACTAAGAACAATATCAAAGTTTCAAGTTAACTGGAAAAGAAAAAAAGAAAAGAAAAAAAAGGAAACCAATGTTTGGATATTGATTTATTTTTATTTTAATTTTAGCGATAATGTGATTCAAATTCGTTTTTTACGAGAATCGAACCTAAGATCTATTGCTTAACAGTGAAGAAAAATACCTCTATAACATAGTACTAAGTGACATTTAAATAATGAGTTGACAGCAATGGATGGAGAAACTTCAACCAACGAGTTATGAAACCTCGTCATGAGCTGGAAGGCAATCTGACAAAGATATGGGTTCGTTTAGGAGTGTTTTTGGGATTTGGATTCTCTCCGGATCCCCTCCCTGGGGATCCCGGGGATCAATGAACAAGAACCGTTCATTAAAGATCATGCGGCCACAATTAAATGTTTTTTACACAAAACGAGACTGTTTTACCTTTAAAAATACAAAAAGCATTTAATTGTGGCCGCACGATCTTTGATGAACGGTCTTTGTGCATTGATCCCCGAAATCCGGAGAGAATCCAAATCCATGTTTTTGTAAGTAAGAATAAAAAAAGCTTAAGCTAAAAGCGCTTTTATTAGAAGTAATATGTATCATCATAAGTGCTTTTACAATTTAGAAACACATTTTGTTTGTACTCGAGTCTGATTTCATGTAACTTTCAATTAATCTTTCCTGAGAAAAATCAGTGAAGTAGCCTTTCCCAACTCTCATACCCTCTTCCTTTGCAAGCCTCTCAACTTCAACTTGAACCCTATCTCCGCCAACCTTCTCTGGTTCCAACAAATTGCAAGCTACTTCAATGACGGATTCACCATGCGCAAGTGCCATGGCTTGAACCGAAGCAAGACCAGTCCCTCCACCGCTCATGCGTTTTGCAATTCTACGAACAGAAGCGATATCAGTAGAGACGACGGGAACATTATAGTTATCAACCCACCGGGTTGCTCCAATCACAATGACACCTTTTCCTTGAGTTACTTGAGGAGGACCCTTGTCTGGCTTCAGCGCCAAGTAATCTGATTTCGGTCCCCCAACCCACTGTTCTCCACCAGAATTCGGCTTGAAATAACCTAACTCTCTTCTGACAGAATCAAGTGTTCTTCCCTCTTCATGGGCAGCTCCATAGAGAAAAGTAGGGACTGCAGGCCACATTTAAGATTATTAGCAATTCATAAAGTAGGTAAACTGATCGTATATCGTTCGAATTACTGTTTACAAGAATCATATAATTTGTTTAGGAGCATCAAAATTCCGAAAAGAAGAGAAAGAAAGCAAACCTTGAAGACTAGAGCCAACATCTTCAGCCAAAGAGTTTGCAACCCCAGTAACTTGGTCCAAAGAAGCACCAAGCAGGGGATGAAAGCATATATGATCCACAACTCCGAGCCGGGGATGACTTCCACAATGCGACTCGAGATCAATTGTTTCAAAAGCAGCTTTAACCATGGCAAGCACTGCCATCCTCAAAGGACAAGGATCCGCAGACAGATTTGGAGCCAACTTAGAGACAAGTGTGTAACCAACTCTGTTGTAAGTCTCATCTTCAAACTTATTCATAATACGTGCTTCCCAGAACAGCTTAGCAGCCCGTTCAATCGAGTTCAGGGCCGCTCTATTTCTGCTTTCGGATATGTAAACCTTGCAGCAACCAAGCATCGCCTTCAACATTTTCTCTCACTCCTGCTCATCACCAACTGCAGAAAAAAACTACAGATTACGATAACGAAAAGACACCACCAAAAAACAATGTGGCCATTGTTCTTATCTGATCACAATCTCCTCTAACCTCGGCCACTAGTTCAGCTATCTACTTGTGGCTGATGATAAAACCACCTCAACAAAAACCGAAAATCGCAATAAACCATGCTCTGCTGAATAAAATTTTCAAACATTTCTTGCACAACAAGTCGGAAAAACAACAGAATTCATAGCATTGTCATAAACAAAATGCATCCACAAATCGAAAAGCGAAAACCCGTAAAACTGTATTCTAATTTAGACTAAACTAGTCGCAGCAGAACCAAAAGCAAATTCAGCAATACATATCGAGAACACTAACACTCCCCCATAACCAAAGCTTCCAACTTTAACCCTAATTCCATCAAAACGACAACAACCCATCTCAAAACGACGTCTCCGTAGCCTCAGAAGCAGCTTTTGGGTACCCCTTATACTCCAATTTCACACCCAACGAAGCACAAACCGCCCGGAACTTCAACCTCAGAGCCTCCATCACATCCCCGACGCTCTCGTCCTCGGGTTCCATGATCGGGTACTTTTCAATCAGCTCCTCCATCTGCCTCACGGTCTTCCGGACCCGGTGCGAGAACCGGGTCGGATCGACCCGGATCGCGGAGTTCCATACTTCCACGCATCCCTTGTAGAGCCCGAGCTCCTCGCCCACCTCGAACCCGGTTTTGATCCCCGTCGGCTTCGCCTCCTCCTTTCCGGCGATCAAGCCTTCTCTGTAGCCTTCGTGGAAGCCTTCCTTTTGATGGTTCGCTTCCAAATTCAAAAAATCTTCGCCGAAGATGTCGTCGTCCGCCATGGAAGGCGATTTCGGAGGAGAATACAGATAAAGGTAGAAACCTTTATACGGTGAAGTAGTTACCTCTGTTGATTGCGGGACTGTCCGTCGAGACTGCAAAGAGCTGCTCGCGAATGAGTGGAATTGGCGGTAGTGGGTGCGGGTTGTGAATTTGGATCGGGCTTTGGAAGCTTGTAACTGGGCCTTAACCCAATTTGGTATCCACGGTAATATGGGCTTCCAATTATGTTGTGACCTTAACAAAATAAGAAAATAAAATACTAATTTGGGATTTTTTTGAACACAAATATTTATTTTTATTCTTTTATTCCTGGTTTTTTTTTTACTATTATTAGGGGATAGAGGAGAGTTTAAAATTATTACAATAATTTAAGGAAGGAGGAAGTTTCGAAGAGAATGCCAAGACTGGCAGCAACGAATACCCGCCAAGGAAAGAAAGGTGAGGATTGAAAGATGGTGGAGGAAAATATGTTGATGGGAAAGTTGATGACGGCGAAGAAATTAAGATCACAGGAAATGGGAGTGAGCGAGATGTTTTTGAACCAGGTGAGGCAGAAATTTAGGTCATCTCCAAATCGAAAGGGTTCAACATAGCCCCATCCAGAATTATAGCCCTGTAAAAATTATGTTTAAATGAACAATGTTAGGACATACTTATATACTATTTACAACCGAAGTGGTTAAACATAACCTGTGAGATCCCACATCGCCTAAGGGAGTGGATCATGTGAGCCTTATATGTATATTCTCATCTCTATCTAGTGCGAGGCCTTTTGGGAGCTCACTGGCTTCGGGTTTCATTGGAACTCCGAAGTTAAGCGAGTAGTGCGCGAGAGCACTCCCATGACGGGTGACCCACTGGGAAGTTCTCATCTGAGTTCCCAGAAACAAAACCATGAGGGCGTGGTAGGGGCCCAAAGCGGACAACATCGTGCTACGGTAGAGGTGTGCCCGGGTTGTGGTCGGGGATGGGGGCGGGATGTGACAATTTGGTATCAGAGCCTAACCCTGGGGCCGGGATGTCACAATTTGGTATCAGAGCCTAACCCTGGCCGCGTGTGTGCCGACGAGGACGTCGGGCCCCCTAAGGGGGGTGGATTGTGAGATCCCACATCGCCCAGGGGAGTGGATCCTGTGAGCCTTATATGTATATTCACATCTCTACCTAGCGCGAGGCCTTTTGGGAGTTCACTGGTTTCGGGTTCCATTGGAACTCCGAAGTTAGGCAAGTAGCGCACGAGAGCACTCCCATGATGGGTGACCCACTAGGAAATTCTTATGTGAGTTCCTAGAAACAAAATCGTGAGGGCGTGATAGGGGCCCAAAGTGAACAATATTGTGCTACGATGGAGGCGTGCCCGGGTTGTGGTCGAGGCTCGGGCCGGGATGTGACATAACCCCCTTAATAATTTATTAACTTTAAGTTTATACTTTAAATTTATTGGTAAATTTAAATAAATTACCGTTGAATGTTTTCAAATACAACCGTTGGATTTAAATCAATTATTGAAACTAAAGAATTAAGCCCTAAAAAAGGGTTAAGAGAGAGCTACATTTAGCCAACCTGATGCCCTTTTGACCAAATAATGACCTGGTAGGTTTCATAGAATTATAATCAAACCATCGGTTGGAAATAAGTTTTTTTTTTGACAAATGAAGCTATTTTATGGTTTTTTGGACCTTTAGCCCATTTAATTAGAGATGGCCGCAGTGGCCTTAATGCGACTGCGGGTGGTGGGAGTTGGAAACGCAAGAGAGCTTCGAGAAAAGTGAGGGGTCGAGTGACAGGGAGGCATGGCTTTAGCAGCGGCGAGAGATGACAGAAATGGAGATCAACGGGAAGGTATAGGAGGGAGGAGAAGAAGGGAAATTATAAGACCAATCGAGTGGAAAGTGTGAGTAGCAGGAGATTCTTCATAGATGATCAGAAGCAGCTTTAAACTGGAAACTAACAAGCGATGATCAACCCCGTGCCTTCTTCAGATGTCGAAAACTTGGAGCCTCAAAACCCTGAAAAAGCCGAAGATGATAGGAACCATAAACTTGAAGGTGGAAAATCGAAAGAGCACGAGGGTAATTAGAGATTATCAAGTATTGATTACGGGTCTGATTGGGTTGTGCTTCACAATCTAAACCATAATTATTGAAAACATGAAAAGTTAACTCATGGGATCGTAAAAGCAACTACAAAAAGAGCACAACTCAACAAGGGCATAAACTCCCAACAAAACCATCGACCTCAAGTTTTTCAATGGATCGATCTCCAGAGACGGATCATAAATCATTTTCTGACAATGAGAAAGAAATATGAAGACATGTTATATCCAAGCAAACTCGTTATTACGAACAAGTTCTGGGAATATCTAAAACTCCAAACCTCAGTGCTTTGCTTCCACAAGGTTCTGAAAATAAACAACAACTTTAGTCAGCAAAAGCTAAAATTACAGTCCAAAACAAAACGAGAGTTACATCAGGGACTCCGTTCCATATTAAAATGCCAAGGCCGCCTCCAGTTATGTTTACCTAATTCAATCCAAACGTGTTTTTTGTTTTCCTCTTCTCCCAGATACTACAACAGTCCCCCAATATAGTGGCACACATTATAGAAAATAGCTACATTGCATGCTTCACGACAGATAGAAGCACTCTATAAAAACCGGACTCGTCCTATATTCCCCTAACCTAATCCATTGTTAGCTCTATGCGGACCTTAGAAACAAAACAACACACCATGATTTTATTATCTACACACACACACCCATTTTTGAAAAAACAACTCCCCATGATAATCCGATCAACTGACCATATGCGAACAACTTGAAGATTGCAAATAAGCGTGTTACACATTGTCCAATTCATCTGATGATTATATTTGTAAATTTTCTTATAGATGAACCACTAACCATTTAATACAACACCATCTCTATCCGACAACCAAAAGCACACAATATACAGCAAAATATGATGAAGGGGCATAAGGAGAACAATCATTTATCTAAACAGTATAAAATGGGAGATGCAACATGAGTGATCTAATTACGTATTTGAAGTCCTAGTTACTTTTCAGCATGCACAGAGTGAACAAATCATACGCTGGAAAAAAAAGTAGAAGAACATTTCAATAGAATGGGAAAGTAAACAGTCATATAAACGCGATATCTAATTGACTACACCAAAATCAGGACCATGAGCCGCTGCCCACATTCATTTACATAAAAACCATTGCTCATTCAAATAACCACAACAATGTTGCTTAGGCTATCCGATGCCTAGGCTCGTAACCCACCACAACAATATCATAGTGCTAAAGGGAGAAAGAAATCTGAAGTACCTCTTCTTTCTTGCCTTTGCCTCCAGTGAAAAACTTGTAACCTCCAAAGATGAGTAGACCCCATCCAGATAAAGAGACAATTACAAACTGCAAAAGTACTGAACCCAGTCAAGACAACTTAATGTGTCAACTAATTTCTATCATACTAGTGGTTCAAGAACAACACTAATCAACTTCAACGAGGTAACGTGTAAAACCGCTAATCGTAACTAAAACTCTCTTTTACCATGTTTATATTTAAGAAAAGCATCACTCTTTCGTCACAATATAAATCATAAATCAGAAGATAAAACAGTTCAAACCCAAAACAACAAAAAATGCATCTTTCTGATTATATATTGATCATGCTACACTTCTTAATCCATAAAAAATTTAGTTTTTTTCTTTATGATTGTCAATTCCATACAAATGGGTAAAATCAAAACCTAGAAAAATCATCAAAATCATCACAACCCAAAATTTAACAAGTAACTAATTTCATGAAATTGAATACCAAAACAATAAATACATGCATGCATACATATTATATAATATATACATATATAAATTCATGAGATCGAAGACCAAAAAATGTAGGGGGAGAGAGAGACTGACATGCTCTTCCTTCCATTTAGATGGGCTCAATGGGTCTTGCCAGACGTTAACCCTTGGGGGTCCATTGTGATCTGAAAATTTCACATTTTTTGTGGTTGAAAACCAAATCAGCTAAAAAATCAGATCGGAGATCAAGTAATACACGAAACACAAGATTGAAAATTTGGGTTTATTACCAGCAGCGCCGGCGAGGCCGCGGCGGTGGATCATATTGGAAGGGAGAGACGAGGTTCTCGCCGTGGAGATGCGGCTTGAAGTGGCGAGTTGACGAGCTGCGGCCGCCGCTAGAGTAGCCATGGCTTTGAGCTTCAAATGAGAGAGAGGGAGACGAAGGAAGGAGCGAGAAAGGGAAATACGAGGAAATGCCTTGGTTATAGAAAGAGGCTTGCCCATCAGAAAAACGACGTCGTCTGGGCTAGTTACTCGGGTTAGTGCTTGTAAGCCCAAGGGTGACAAACTAGGCCGATTTACAAAAGGAAATTTACATGCAACGGGGACCGTAGAATAACGGTTTTTTAAATATATTACGGAACGTTATGAGTTTCAACTTAGTCGCATAAAAAATATAATAAATGAGATTGTTTTATGATACTATCGTCTTGATGTCTAGTTACATATCAGTTCTCTCGTACGAAAGCGTTCTTAAAAACTTGAAAATCTAGTCGATCTTAGCTAAGAATGTACTAGCCCTAGTGCCTCTGAATTTGTTTTTCAGTTTAATGAAGTTTCACTTATCTTAATCGCCTACTTCTATTTAAATCGTGTTCAAATGAAGTTTCAGGTTGTCACCTTGTAGTTGAACAGTAGCTTTTGGTATGTAATCAGAGACTCACCATGAACGACAAGGTTTTAAAAAGCGACGCTAGTCGGGCAGAGGTAGGGGTTTAAGCTCTTTTTTTTATTTTAATTAAATTTATTATCTAAAATATAAATAAATATTTATTTATACTTAAAAAATACATTATTGTACTGGGATACATAAACTGTAAAATAGAATGACATGTAGATTATAAAGTTTAGAACATATTGAAAACATGGGGAACAAGCATATAATGAGTGTTTATCTAATTATTTAACAAGTCTCTTACAATATATTGAAGAAAAAAAATGTAAAATGAAAATTATCTATTTTTTTTATAAAGTGAGAGTCGCCTAGGCAGGCTAGGTGGGCGTCTAGGCATGTCTAGAGGCTCTTTCTTAATTTTCAAACGGCCTAAGAGTTAATCAGGATGGTGGCTTGCTGCTCTCGCCTAGGCATGATTTAGACGTCGTTAGACGGAGATTTTTAGAATAATAGTTATGTGAAGCGAGTCCTACATAATTGATTAGTGTCTGGTACAATGCGCCGGCCTATTTTAGTATTTTATTATCCACTCCTTATTAATTCAAAGTTAAATTATAAGATAAAATGAAATTAATATTTCATACAATGTAAGCATAGCAATGTAGAAACGTGCAAAGAATACAACTCTTGTTAATGCAGAGGGCAGTTGCATATTTTTGTTAACTCTTGAAGTGAAGCAAAATAGGCAAAAGAAGAATGACAATAACACAAGTGCCAATAACAATGGCAATGCAAGTGCACTTCCTGGTACTCTTCTGATAGTCCTTAGCCACCTCAAGCTGCACGGTTCCCCGCCTAACGAAGGAATTGGCGCGCGCCACGTGGCTCTCGATATCGTTCAGCTGCTGCCCTTGTGCATCTACGAGTGCAGCCATGTCAAGGAACACCTGGTGGAGCTCAATGAGGCTCTTCTCCATCTCCTTCACAGCACCAAGCCTCTCTTGGATTTCTTGAACCGTGTCCAAAACTTGGCCACGGCCCTGCTCCTCGATCGCCTTCTGGAGTAATGTCTCTCCATCTCCGCTCGATATCAAATTCTCTATTGTTTCCTTGCTGGCCTTCTCACCTGTGATTGTGAAGTACCTCCTTTGAACTGTCTCTTTGTATTCGCATGCAATTTTGGCCCTTAAGCCTTGAAAATCATCCA
Source organism: Heteromeles arbutifolia (assembly GCA_024362995.1). Lineage (NCBI taxonomy): Eukaryota > Viridiplantae > Streptophyta > Magnoliopsida > Rosales > Rosaceae > Heteromeles > Heteromeles arbutifolia. The sequence goes on from JANCRC010000007.1 coordinate 6,589,503, forward strand.
TCATGTCCTTTAGCTTCTTGGCCAAGCCATTGAGCACGGAAGTTCTTGTTCGATCCGAAGATGACCCTGTGCCGCACCCTGAAACTTTTCGCTGATCGGCATTGGAGAGTTCGAGCTTTTCTAGCTTCCCCTTGATGAGTTTAACCAACTTCAACACCTGCTCAACATCGGAATCCATCCGTGCGCGAAGCCCCTTCATGGATTTGGCATCGTGGAGGAGCTTGCTTTCCTCGTTTGCTCCCTCTAACCGCTTGTAATGCTGCACCACAGCCCTCATGTCACGTTGGACATTCTCTATCTCCTTGAAGAATCCATCAAGATTGACGGTCTCTTTCCATGCCTCACCTCCATCCTGCATGTCATCGATGTAGACTTGGCGCTCAAGGTCCTTGTATCTTTTGAATGAATCGCTCATAAACAAATCGTTCATCTTCGCAGATCAAGTATTTCGATCAACTTTCCTGTTTGGCAGGTAGGAGTTTCGGGTTTGGATTGGTGAGAGGCTCGTAGCAACCTTCACTTTTTAAGAGGACGGACATTGGAGAAGAAAGAGGGATTCATGGTTGCCCATGAACTACCACATGGCTGCATGCCTGCATCTCCTAAATGAGATACCATTTGAATTGGGTTTGACTTCGTCATTGATTTTCAACTCAATCAACAACTGTAAATTGAAACATAAGAACGTGTTGACCAAATGGATTAATTAAATAAAAGAAACATGATGAGCACTAAACATTGTTGAGGCAGCTGGCCGGCCTGAGTAAAGTTCAAGTGTGACGGTCATACAATCATGTGAATTACGCGGTATGTAATTCAAATTCATCTAGGGTTTGCAGTGTGAGAAGTGCCGTTACAGTGAAAACTAGCATAAAAAGATGTTGTCAACATGTTACAAAAACACACATGATAAGAAAGCAGAATCAGTAAGAGCCAAACGTGGTATATCTACGATTTTTTTTATTAAGAGCGATATTCCTACTAAGCAACGTAAGCTGAGTGTCTACGTAAAAAGAAAATTGAGATTACATGTTCAATCAGCTAATGACCGAAACTTTCTTGCCCATTTACAGAACCTTATACTCACATATACATTACAAAGGCCAGTTTCATGCATCAATCATCTTCCAACCAACAATTTCTAAGAAATATGATGTCACTTAGCCCCCGTGCTGGCGTGCTGTATAACATCGTCCCAAATCATGACGCGATATCTATTTGTCTTGGTTCCTGCTAATTAATTTGTTCTTGTTTCCAAAGTTCTAACTGAATTATACTGCACTTCAAACTCCTCTCTTCAATCTGTCCGAACAAAATCAGAAGGAACAAAGTCAGTTTTTTCGGAGTTTGGTGCGGTTCATAGGTCATGTGACATTAAGCATTAGTAAGTGTAATTTGTAACGTGCATAGTTTCTATATGGAAAAAGAGTTAGCTTATTACCTCTAGTATGGAAATGTTTCTGAAAAGCTCAAGACACTCCTCTAAAAGCAATTTTTCCTGTGCAACCACCTCCGCTAATTCCGACAGTAACGGAGCAGCTTGCTCTGCCTGTTCAAGAATCGGCTTCAATGTATGTCCACATTACATGAATCCCAAGTATACAACATTATAAAACAACTGAAGCATACCAATGGTGAGAAATTAGAAAGCAACAACTTAATGGAAGTGGTGAGATCCGAAGCATGTCGAAGAGCAACGGAAGCAGATTGAGTGTCCGCCTGCATTCGCACTCGGTTTTGTAAGAAAAAATGCATCTCTTTTGCCGAAAACAATAGATTAGAGTCAGTTTCATTTTCCCCTACCTCTGCACCTTCAACGAGAGGCACCCTGCAGACAACAGAATGCAAGCACTCTTTCATCATGCAAACAGCTGCCGTGTGTTGCCTTTCCATATCTCCCCAAGAATCCAATGGCTTAAGCTACACAAATTACAAACATATTAACACAGGTTGTTTGAATCAATCCAAACATCTATACACCATCAAATCTAGTAACGAAAACCTTTAGGTATCGTAGTTTGCTACTCACTTGAGAATAGAGTATGAAGTTCAGCTTCATGTCAAGCCTTTCTTTTTGTAACTTCACTTTCTTCTGTAGCACGGAATGCCGTAACTTCATCAGAGCATCCCAAGCATATAAAACATTGACCTGCAAATGTTGAAGAATGTTAAAAGTCTTGCATAGAAAACTTTGACAATTAAATATAACTTATATTTAGTGATTTTGTTTCTAATTGCACCGAGACATACCTGTGCTTGATCAGCTATGCTCTGATTCACAACATCAGCTCTAGCATTTGCAAACCGCCACTGCAAATATCGATTATGAAGCAACCGGAGTTGATGACCCATCTCTGTCATACTTGAGCCCGAAGAAACCGAATTAGACCTCACCAGCAAGACATTAGAAGAAGAAGATTTTTTACTCTTGAACAAGTCCAACCCCAAGTTGAACAACTTCTCCACCCCTTTGGTTTTCGAGGGACTTGTAGGAGGCTTCAAGCTCGAAAATGACATTGGTACTCCCTTATTCTCCACGGACATCGTCTGCGACCCTGTTCTTCCCGGCGACAATGCCCACTGTGTTGTCGCCGTCAGAGAATGAGCCCTCCTCATCACATTTTTAACGGTGAATTTGTTCAGCTTCGGAGACTTATCTCCCGAAATCGGATTTGCGATGTTAGAATCCGACGTCCCTCTTCGATGCCTCAAAGGTATCTCATTCATGTACTTGGAAGAAACCTCTACACCCAATTTCCGAGCAGCTGAACCAACATTCGGAGACCCCATAATCATCCCTGAAGAGCCGTCACTGCACTCCGATTCCGAATCAAGGGTATCCGGAAAACCATCCGAATTTCTCCAAGATTGTTTCTGATACAGAGCATTTTCGTCCACTGAAAATCTCCGAGGAGCAGCCACATTCGAACTGCTTGAAAACTTGCTGGAAGACGACGAAGTAGAAGAAGAAGACGAGTTAGATTTTCTGGAAAACCTGAACTTTCCAGTGTATCTCATCGACCCGCCAAGAAACGGTATGTGATTTTCTTTGGCGCTTTCTCTCCCTTTCTCTTTGGGATTGTCCAACGAACCAAACTCTCTGCAGCTCCTTCCTCTGTCAAAGATTGAATCCTTACGCTGGGCGCGATCTTCGCGCTTGTCGTTTCCGAGGTGGTCGGCGAGAGTGTCGAGCTTCTTGTGCGACGAGTTTGAAGAGGGCCATAGTCCGCGGGTGGGGCCCGAATCCTCGAGCTGCGTTTTGGGTTTTCGGGCATCGGAGAAAGGTGAAACGGGTTTGCGCCGGACCGGCGAGATGGGATGGCTTGGCGACGGGAGCGTGGTGGTTTCTGTGGTGGTTGGCGATGATAGAAACCGCGAGCTTACTTCGCGGGATTTGGCTCTTCTGGGTTTGTGGGATTGGTCTGTCACCGCTTGATCGTTCTTCATTGTCTGTGTGTGCATGTAGAGAGAGAGAGAGAGAGAGAGAGAGGTGTTTTGATTACTTGTGTGTGTGAGAAACGAAGGATTTGAGAAGTTGATTTGTCTGCGTTTCTTTGGGAAAGAGATGAGACCAAAAACAAACCACCACATTTGAAATGGCGGCAAATTAGATCCTCTGCCGGCATATGAGGGGGTTTTGTGGGATATTCGAGGTGGGATTACTGAAATGCCCTCGTGGAGGCTGATTTGGTAAATATGTGGCCAATAAAACAAAAATGATTTGCATCAAATTTTCTTTCTTTTATATACTGCACTCCAAATTGAATATTTTACAGCTAAAAAAAAAAAGAAAATCTTAACTTGAAGAATGTTAAATCATTATAATTTTGCGATAAATTTTAGAAACAAACTATCGTTGCAAAATATCGATAAACGTAAATGAATTTAGACATTTGCTTCATGTTTATTTTTTATCAAAATTTGCGTCATGTTTAATAATTATAGGAACGCTTACATGTATCATATTTATTTACTGGAATTACGTAAAATTTATCAAACGTAGCAATGCTCCATTCACTTTATTTAGTCATCTTGGTGTTTACATGAAAGACTGGTTAAATACAACTAATTTATCTTTACAAATTCAAAATGTTTTTGTTTTGGGTGGTGGAAGGAGTGAATATATATAAGAGTTAACGAAATGAACTGAGCCGGCAAAGTTAAGAGATAACGAAGGGTTTATTTGGAATCTGCCATTTGTCAAATTGTGTTTTTGTAGGCTTCTGCAATGCACTTGGTATTTGTTAATTTGTATGTAATTTTTGGGTTAAATTTGTTATCAATATGAATGTGCCTGTTTATGTAAGCTAATTGTTTTATCTTTGTTACTGTAAATAAAATTCAAGTGATAAATTAATCTCAAATCATATGAAAGAAACAGTCAATTTCGAATTCGATAAAACTAAGAGACCTTTTTACATATTTTGTAGGATTGGTAAGCTTGGAGTTGGAGGCATATATGTGGAAATACAATGGATAATGCCTCCAAGCTTGGAGTTGGAGTGGGAGGTGGAGGCATAAATATAAGCGTAGTTAGTTAAAAAGGTAATGTTAAGGATATCAAATTTTTTAAACCAAATTTACAAATCAAATCTTCTGCATCCAAAAATTTGATCTCCTAACATTATTCTAGTTAGATAGGAGATCAAATCTTCTGCACCCAAAATGGGTGTGGCCTCTCTGTGGCCTCAATAAGTGTCTGACACGTATTTAATATCTTAACTTTTCTTGATTTTGTTGTCATGAATTTAATAGGTGTCAAATATTTATTGGAGCCATAGAGAGACCATACCCATTTTAGATGCAGAAGATTTATCTCGTTAGATAGACGCATAACACGATTCGAAAAAAAAGTGTTAACTGTTACATTAATTCTGAAAAGATAAACAGTTACTTTGAATTACGGGTTAGCAAAAGCGAACTTAGAACTACCAAATAATTACATGCACAAGGGGGGTCGTGAAATACTTGAAAAGTCAAACTTTCTTTAAGTTGGTGAGCTTCTCACATCACAAGCCAGAGAAAACAGCAGCTCGGCCTCTTAAAAAAAGGAATAAAAATAATATACTGCTTAAAATTCAAAAACTGACCGCCGTTGCCGGGGATCGAACCCGGGTCACCCGCGTGACAGGCGGGAATACTTACCACTATACTACAACGACCTTCTTGTTCCAGATCCCTATTTTTTAGTATTTGTTATTTTAACATTGTTTTTACTCCATCTTAAATATCAATCGATTACCATCTATGACAGGTAGAGATGGAAGTATTATGGGTTAAAAATGGACTTCACATTTTCCTACCACAGTTGGTATTCAAGCAATATTTTAATCTAAACTACAACTTGATTGACCACTTAATATTACGGTCTAATGATATTCATCTTCACTTGTAAGTGAGAGGTCTTAGGTTCGATTCTCGCCAAAGGCGAATTTAAACCACATTATTGCTAGCCTATTATGAGGCTAAGCCACCCCCACCCCCTTAGTGTAGAGAATATCGTTTATTAAAAAAAAAAAAAAAATACTACAACTTGAGTGCAAATGAGGGAGTTCTGACCAACTTCGCTACTCTATGGTTTGCCAATTCAGTTTGCTATGCTTGTACCGCATTTGTTAAATCATAAAACTATATGTTGTCAGCACGTCAAGAAAAGATAGGAAAATGATTTCTACACACCATTTTTCTCGTTCTAGACATCCTTGTTTATGCTTTCTCCTTCATTGTCCTTTGCTTTGCTCGATCCAAAATCATAGATTGAAGAGTAGATGAAAATTATTGATTTTATTAGAGAGGGTGTGAGATTTTCTCTAGAACTTGACCAACTAATAGATCAAACAAACATGTGGTCTAATGTCTTAGTGGATAAGGTGTTAGGTTTCCACCCAAGCGTCTTGGGTTCGAAACTCCCTTATCTCCTAAATTATTGTAATAGTTTCGAACCCTCCCCTCTCCTTAATATTGATAAATAAAAAAAATAGATCAAACAAGTTATAAGGATACAAGTATTGCAGTTTAACATATTAATATTATAGTGCAAAAAATAGTTATTGAAGAATAGTGGTTAGCATTAACAATCTGAATGACATATGAAGTAAATCATCATCTATAGACTATACTACAACACAACTAGGAAGATCATATAAATAGCCCCACCCATCTTACAACCACTACCCATCCATCCATGCTTTCATCCTGCAAAAATTATGCAAGCATTCATCCATGCCCTCAAAGAGGTTACGTCTCCTTTACGCGCCAAACCTGTCATGGTAAAGTCGAAACTTCCATGCCTGAAATCTCAATGGAAATTGCACCGTTGCAATGACGAATGACCATAATCAACGTATTTCTCCCAGAGGGGCTTGTACTTTTCCATCCCGATCTTCAACCATGGTTTTGAGTTTCCGTTATAGTGCAGCACAGCACCTTTCTCTATTAAGTGAGGGTCAACAGTTGTGTAGCCCAAACCCAGAATATGCCACAAGGCGTCCAAGGGCTCTGTCAATCCGTAGAATGTCAACAACCCAGGTGGTAGTGTGCCGAGCTTCCACAATGTCCGGTCTATGTTTCTTTCCTGCCAGTAGTGGTAGATGCCGGTGACATTCCTTTTCCTCCATTGAACCAAATCAAAAACATTCATCCCAAATGCCCATCCACATGCATCAGGATCAAAATGCGCTCTTATGAGAGGGTGAGAGTAGTTCAGATATTTATGGTATCTGTGAAATGTCTCCATGCATGTCTCCACCGCACCATTGACATTACCTTTCAAATCGATGGAGAACAGATCAGACAGATCCTTCTGAACCACAACATCATCATCCAGAAATACCACCTTCTTCAGGGCAGGAAAAACTTCCGGAATATAAAACCTCAGATGATTAAGCATAGAAAGATACTTTGGGTTGCGAAACTTGATTGGTGTCCGCCCATCGTCACTATTTCCAGAGAAATAATAACTCTGAGTATCAGAGTCTTGGAGCTGCTTAAGTACAGGAACATAAGAAGCATTCAACCACGTAAAATCCTCAAACTTTTGAACCTCGACGGCCACCCCTCTGAAGCTGTTTATAGAAAACCAGGCCTTCATTGCAGCATAGTTGATTTCATCAGTTACGAGATGGAAAACAATCTTCTCTGGATTTTTGGAATTTATAGAAGTTGAATTGACCACAACAGAAGTTGCTAGGATGTTGTCAGAGAAGACGCAGAAATGATAGAGATTGTTATCCTTCAGTTTCATTTCTATTTGCTTTCTGTCCTTAATTTTCCTCTGTATATTAGGGCTTCTGAACCATTCACTAGTCAGCTGAATACCAAGGCAGTAGAGACTTTTTGGGACTTCTTCAGCAGCTATTTGTCCATACTTTGAACTTTTCTCACTCACCGAACTCATCTGTTCTTCCAGAGTTTGGATTTTGGCTTTCAGTCTCATGATCATGGTTGCACTATCATAATGGAGCTGCTGTGCTTGGTAAAGTATAAGTGCCATATCACGGATTGCAGTTTCCGTTTCTCTAACAGTCAGAGGAACTCGCCTGGTTGCAGCATTTGACAGCAGCATCTGCGAACTGCGAATCTGGGCACTTAATTCCCAAGCAAACTGAAGGTTGTTACTTTCTTTGGCAATCACAACAAAAGCTTTTGCAAGAGCAATTTGGTCATTGAGCTGCCTTGAAACTGAGTTGGGGCTCAGCATTTCGTCGGTAATATTAAGGCCTTCCATAACTCTATCATTCCTGAACCTCTGCGAAAGGAAAACAAGCACATATTTTATTAAGGTTTGCAAAATAAATTGGAAAAGGTAAAGGTGAAAAAAATGCATATTTATCACTCCTCCGGAACAGAAAAGAAGAGAACAAAGATTTAGTTCGTCTTCCAATATATGGAAGGATTTTATTGGTGCCTGTCACATAAGAGCGGCTTCCCATCAATCTTGCATCAAGACCACATGATTTGTGTCATGATACACTTCCAATTCAGAATGCTAGGATTCAGCCAGCGTTTTAAATATTTTAACTCGAAATCAGTCGAAAGTAGATCATTAAGTCGTATAAGTTATCTATATGAGTTAACTCTGGCCATACCACAGTAAATGTGCTGTCTTAAAGTCCTTGTTCTCGACACTATAGCATTCACTTCTCCGGGCACTTTACGGTGACATCTACCTTGACCTTGTGATGACAATAAAATCTCTAGATTCTTCTATGGATCTAATCAACTCTATACATTTTACAAGAATCCACAACATGAGCAGACTTTGAAACACTGAAAAAGACATAACCAAGCACATCCATATCATTTTTTATGATTCAGCAAACATTACTATTCCACTTCGAAAAACATAATGCAAGCAAGTTCAGTCAAATACACCGGAATCCCTTTACCCAAATAAAAAATTTATCTTAGAACTCTTCTGGTATATGCCCTTGCCACGGCATTAGTTCCCTCCTTCACTTAAATTCATATACATATACACAATAGCGATATAGATCAGAAAGTAGCGAGTTCCTACCCAATAGATCTTGTCACTCAACTCCTATTACATGGAAATCAGAGTCTTCAGCCCCTTCGACGAAATCATTGGAAATAATAAGATTATATCAGATGAAATCTAGATCAAGCTTAATCCCAACTAAATAACACTTCATTGTCTCTAATCGAACCGAACCCACGTATGCAAAATCAAATCCTTGCTCGATTAACCAAGAACACCAAGTAAAGGAAAAATACTATTGAATCCTAAAGCTCACATCTTTTTGTTGTTTTAGCTCCAAAAAATGAAAAACTCACAACTCAATTCAGCATTTTTTTTACCCCAGCTCCCAACTTAGTCAGAAACCCAACATCCAATACTCCAATTCCCTCCACTTTCCTACATTTTCTAGGCAACCAAACATAGTTCAAACACCCAACTAAACACAAAAACGACAAAAAGGCTAGAGAAGTTATATACGCATACCGTGGGAATGACAGGCCTGGACTCCATCTGATTCACTCTGCTCAAAGTAAAAACGAAGAGCAAAACCGCAACCCCGCACAGCGCCCACCAGAAGGCATTGGGGAACCGCCGCCGCAGCGGCCGCCGGAAGTCCGCGGCTCTCCGCCTCATTTCTCCACTGCTTCCAAATCTGAAGCGTCCAGAATACCCGTTTGTTTCCCGGAAAGTTGCAGCCTTCCAGACAGATCGCAATCCGGATCAAAACTTGGAGGGATTGGATCTTGTCACATGAGGAAAATTGGGGATGGGAATTTAGGGTTGTGGGGGTTGAATCTGTGGTGGGTTTTTGGATTGGGAGGAGATTTACTGAGAAAGAAAGGAGTTTTTATGTGTCTTCTTCTTCTGCTTCTCAGTCTTACTTCGTCTTTCGCAGAGAGACAACAACTGTTGTTCCGGGAGTTCGTGTGTTGTAATTATATGTGTGGAGTGGCGTGGCTTCTGCTTCTCTGTTTTATTTATTTATTTATTTTTGTTTTTTTTCCTTCTAAAGTTAGTAATTTTTGTTTCATGATTTGTATTGGGGGGGTACGATTTACCTGTTCATTTTATTTATTTTTTACATTTTTTCTCAATTTTTGTTCGGGAATAAAAACTAACAAAAATGCGTGAAAAGTAAAAAACAATGTCTACGTAACGCTTCCATTTTTATCATTCAGTGATCCAAAGTAATTAACTATTACATATTGCATATAGAGATTTGGTATATTTTAGCAACGTTAGGTATTGCATGAAATTCTCATCATTGTAGTTGGATCCAAAATTTTGAAATGCGGTTATAATATTATATTTCACTCAGTATCATATGAGTTGTATGCAAGATTTAAGCGTTGCAAGGTTCTATAGAATTTCTAAATGCAATATCTAACAGTTAATTTTTCAGACCACTCAAGAAAAATTGAAAAGTTTGATGCTGCTGCTTCTTATTATTTTTGTTTGTATTTATTTGGTTTTATCGAGATGAAAATAGCATATTGAAGCGAAACAAAGGTTAGTAGAATAATTAATTCAATTTGGTGATGTCATTTTCGTTTGATCCCTCAAAGTCTCTTTCCTCCATGGTTAAGTGATGGTTACCTCTACATTATTGGCAAAAATAACTTCTATTTTATAGGAACAAAAATAAATTTACTATGATATAAATATATCAAAAGAGGAGAGCTTCTATATAACGAGATTGCAATCTTTTTGTTTGTGAGAATCCCATTAGAGCGTCTTCTGCTTCTAATAGAATATGAATTAGATTAGGATTATCCTCAACAAATCCATAAGAAGTGATCCCATTTTTTCTTCGGGTTAGGGTAAAGACCAAATATCTTGAGTGACTGATCCGACTTAAAAACTCAAAAGCACCATACCTATAGTAGGGTAGGGGATACCATAGTTACTTAGCATAACTATAGTAGGGGATACCTGTGATGTCGTTGTGAGAGTATGAAATCAACAACATGCTACCACAATAATTGGCTTACGATATTACAATGACATCCCCTTCAATTAAAAGAAAGATGTAATTCTTGTGCGGACTAGCTCTAAGTGGTAAAATATATGTCAAGAAAATGAATTAAAATTAGTTATATTAAGTTTATATAAACATGAGTTAGATCAATTAAACAAGATAATGTATGCTCTGTACCTTTGGAATACCGCAAGAGAAAGAACAAAAAAAAACTTTTATAACAAAAATAAAAAAAAGAACAAAAAAAAACCTCTTAGATATACAGTTCAATTCCACCCATTTATAACAAAAGAAAAAAGAGAAATGTTAAATAGATTTTTTTCAAAGTAGGACTCTCTACCACCTTACAATTAACGTCAATTCCCGCGCTAAAATTATAAAACATTATGCGAAAAAAATGAAGTGACTAACCGTTCATGGAGAATCCCACTGTCTTCTTACCATTTCTCAAAAACTAAACACCATCTCCCTTTGCTAATTCCTGGGTTCGTTTAGAAGTGCTTCTAAAATGTCTGAAAGCGCTTTTGGTGCAAATGTTTCTGAAATCAATCCTTAATAAAAATTCAAGTGGATTATGAAAAGCACTTGAAGTGCTTCTTGCAAAAAGCACATACCTGGTGTTTTTTTTTCAAAAAGCACTTGATGTGCTTTTGAAAGTAAAATCAATTTTACCAAAAGCGATTTCGGTTAAATACTTCCAAACTAGTCATCTCTTGTACCAAACGCTTTTTTTTCCCTTTATCCAAGGTGAGTAACGTCTAACGTGCTCAGTCTTGGGTTTCGTTTCTAAAAGATTGGTGGCATTTCCCATTGAATATATATCTTCCATGAACATTGCTATAAAGGTCCTATCAATTTTAGGCCAGCTTTGGCCTTTAATTTGTACAAAACCTACTGAAAACAGACACGGCGGTTCAATAAAAAAAGTCTACAAACACTCCCTAATTCGTAAACCAGAGGATCGTATTTCATACGTGTTTGTGTGATAGTCTCGTATAATCTAGGCAATCAATTATTTTAATGCCCTACTTAGTTACAAAACCACGCTACGCTACTAAGCTCAGCCAGTCTTGTATAATAATAATAATACATAAGAAAATAAGCCAAATAATCAATTTATAATAACACAACCATTCATATAAAGCGCATAGCGAAGTGACACCGGCTGATGCACATGAAAAATGATAGTGTGCCTAAATGATACACTCTAGAACAACAATATAACTTCTCAGACTGTGACCTAAACGATACAACTCTTCAGAAAGGTTTATGGTATCCTTCTACTTGGAAAAGAGTATGGACTAAAGCAGGGGTACTAAAGAATGGGAGTTTAACATACTTGCCGGCAAGAGCACACCTTATACACTCGAGCAAGACCGAAACGTACACGAATGCCACGACCGCCCAGTATTCTATGCCGAATGTGCCGTTGAAGTGTATAAGCGGGAAAAAATTGCTCGAGTACCACACCACTTGCAGCATTGTTTCTAATAGCATTGCCATGATTACGTGGTACCTGAAGAAGTGAGGCCACTCTTTTCTCTTCACCACTCCAAAGTATGCGAAGAAGAAATATATCATTGTGAACCAATACGGTAACCTCTTTATTGCTCCCGGGACATAATAAACCAAGTCTCCAAACAATTCATAGTGTTCTGCGACGGGTTGAATATAAAACCCGGTATCAGACATCTGCAAAGCGATTAAGTAGGGGAGACATGCTAAAGTTCTCCACCACCATTCCGGCTTCTCTTTCATTTTCGGAAAAGGTACACTGATTGAGTTACTTTTCTGTGCTTGTGCCAATGTTGAAGATCTCCGTTGTCTTGGTAAGACGGATATGTTGTGCCACTGATCGCCTTGATCCCCTCTTATCAGTGTGGATGACGTAGAAGAAAGGTGCAAGCTCGGCAATCCTGAAAATTACAAGTTTGGGAGAATAAGGACATAAACAATCTCAAAGATGCTCCTATCTAAATGCATTGCTTCTGTTATACATAACATATTAAGAGAGCTCCTTCGTAACACAAGCAACTGATTCATTTCAATCAGGTTATAGGAGAAACAAAGATGATACTCGACAAGAAACTTTGCACACCTTTTGGAGCCCAAGAATGCAGATTGTGACTAAGCTGTCGTGGGCTCTTGCTGCTTGACAGTATAGGCATTGCATTCAAGTTAGAACTGCATGCAACCCCGTTGCGCTTGTTCTGTGTTTTTAGATTCACATCCTTGTACCTAGTTAAAGACCAATATAATATAATTGATTAACATGAGCTGGGAAACAATCATATACACTTAGCAACACTCTTGTTTCATTACTCAAATGCTGCTAATAATAGTCCCTATTCCAGACCAGAAAAAGAAAAGGTGGATCTCAAGACTATAAAAAACAAAACTGCCGTACTCTGTAAAAATACTCGGGAACAATTGAAACCGGTTAGAATCTGTCTTACAAGCCTCGGAAAAAGCTCCTCACATAACATCTCTCACACGACTATTCCGTAAGCTCAATACCATCCTTTCTTTTGGTAATTAAAGATTCAACAAAACCGATTTCAGATCTATGTAGAACCATGCATGATCTCAGCCCTATATCTGTATCTCCACCATCACTTACTCATTGGAAAGTCATTCCGATCCTCCAAACTATACAAATTTCCGAAATTAGTTATGGCTTCCCTTAACACATACAAATAAGAAGTTCCCAAATGTCACACTCTGTTTCAGATTAAAAGTTTAAAGTACAACTCTACCGTGATATTACCCTAAAGCAAGGCAACTCAAGTGTGTCCCCTACTTAATCACACATAAAGCGATAATGCAAACAGTCCAAATGATATATTAACTCAATGAAAAAAGTACTAAAATTAAGAATCTCGGAGAATGTTAATCCTGCAAGCAAACAGGGGAAGAAGGCTTCACCAAAAATTCAGACCGCTTAAAATTGCCCATAAAAACTAACCATATTCTATTGCCAAGAATCTAAATATGCAGCAGAAACACAACACATATTCCATTGCCAAGAATCTCTAAATCGATACATATTCATACGCCTATAAACGAGAAATCAACAACTAATTACCAACAGACCTACTTTTCGACCTTGAATTTAAAGTTGAGCTTAAAAGAAGAGTGCCAAATTACGGACCAATATTCAGCTCATGTAACAAACCTCTAAACTACATTCCAATTTTCATAAATTCCTAATTGTTCCCTCTTACATAACATAAAAAACTCTCTAACTCCGAAGAAATTTTTCGTTCCTAATCTCCGAAAATTACAAAATCAAAATCTTTCATCAAGCAAAACAATTCAGAAACAACCTACCACAGCTAAAGCACTGAAATAATTATTAAAAAACATTACAAACACCATTACAAGTAACAACCCCCAAAAAAAAAAAAAACCAAATTCTTCACTTTTCCAGGAATTAAGAAATCGAAAAGCGAAAAAAGGACGAGACAAACGAAACCCAGAATTGGTTCCTTCTTTTGAATCTAGTTTTTCAAAAAAAGAAACGACTTTTAGCATAATACAGCGTTTTCTCTGGAGATTTACATAAACAATCGGTTTTTTTTTTTTTTTTTTGATTTCCAAATTTTGTTGATTTTCGGAGAACGAAACTACGAAAGAAAGTGTAGCTGTGAGGAGGAAGAAAACGTACCGGGAGGCAAGAACGCTGAGGCGGCAGCCCAAGGCGGTCGCCATGGCTTCTCGAGATGTGTTGTGGATTCTCTCGCACTCTTTAGAAACTCTGGTGCAGTCGGCTTTTCTTTCTTTCTTTCCCCGCAAGTATATGGCCCACACACACACACTCTTTTATAGTATTCCTTAGGGTCTTTGTTGTAATTACCAAAACTCCAGGGGTCTATACATACTTTTCCATTTTTAGTGGTGTATTTGGTTATTTTGAGGGAAAAATTGTTTTGTTGTACGTTTTTACGTTGGTTGTAGTTCAAGTGGTTAAAAATATTTATCATACGCAAATGATCATTTGCTATAGTGGTGGAAAGGTGTTGAGCCCTTACCTGACAGCGAGGGTTCAAACCCTGTCGATGACTAATCTAACATCTAATATAATAAAATCTATCGTTTGACAAAAAAAAACAAATTTCATCATACACTCGAAATCTGTTGTTCAATATTTGGTTCTTCCCTTGAGTATCCATAATTGTTTCCTGCCGAAAAAATAAGAGAAAATAAAAGGAAAAAAAGTGCGTGATGACATTACAAAGTGCTAATGATAATTTTTTTTTGTTGAATCATACTCTTTCTTTTAAGGATGTAGGGGTGAATTTGAAGAGGCAGTTGTTTTGAGAAAAAAATGTGGGATTGGTCTAAATTTCATAAACTTACAATTTCTTTTTGTTTTAATTTTTTTTCAATTTTTTCTAATAATATACTCTAAACTATTTTAATTTATTGATAATGTCGTCAACCTCAGGTGCAAAACAAATTTACATGAAGTTATTTGTTCGATTCTCCTTCTCCTCAATGTCACATGTCACTTACGTTGAAAAAAGAGAGGTTATATTTGTCTTCTCGTCTTGTTTAGTTGAAGGGGTAGGTGAAAGAACATTTACTTTTTGCCAAAAAAAAAAAAAGAACATTTACTTTGCTAAAAGTAAAAGGGTAAGTGAGGGAATCAGCAATAAAGTCTCATCTCATTTGTAAATATGAAAAATATTGGGCACCTTGAGAAATTAGAATTTCAAGTTAATAGAAATTTTGAGCCTGTGACATCTAGATCGAACCAACTTTTTTGATCATGTTTGTAAATCTTGAGAAATAAGCACGTTAATCATCATTTAAGTAATAATTTAATTATCAATAAACATGTTATATGGTTTAAAAAATATGCTAGAGATACCGTTTATTTAAACCATATTTTGTGAGTCATATAACGTTGTTATTGATGATTGGATTATTAAGTGTTAATTAAGTGCTTATTTCTTATTGGTAACTCATCACATGATATACAAACGTAGTCTAAAAATTTAGTCTCCTTAGCATTAGTCTTTACCTAAAAAACCGTTGCTTCTCATTATGATGAATTCAAGGGCTCGCGGATTTTTAACTCTTAAACATAAACTCTAATTGAGTCAAATTTGAGGAGAAACTTTTATGTGTACCCGAAACACAATAACATACAATGTAATGTTAATGAGATTTTTTAAAAGTGGGACTCTCTATGGACTCTCTGTCACCTCACAGTTTAACATTATCGTACCAATATCATAAAACATTGTGCAAAAAACATGATGTGACAGATAGTCCATGGATAATTTCACTTTGGAGAGAATTTCCTTAGCATTTTTTGTGTAATAATATAAATAAACGACATAGTTAATATATCCCAGAGTATCTTTTCTAAGTCCCTCCCCTAAATCAGGGAACAAAGATCTAACTAAACTTGTTTGTTCAATGCTAAATACTTGATTGATCCCCAAAGAACAGAACAACATGGGTCCTACAACTACAACCAATCAAACTTCCAACGGTTGCTTTCTTTCACCAAGCTCTTAACCTCCCACGTCAGCCAAGGTCGTCCCTTTCCCTCTTCCACCACATGCAGACCTCACCGGCTCTATCTCTCGACCCCCATGTCTTCTCTCTTGTTCTCAAGTCCTGCTCCGCCGTCCACCTCCCGCAACTCGGCGTCTCCGTCCATGCCCATGTCGCCAAATCTTCCATCCTATCAAACCCATTCATGGCTTCCGCTCTTGTCGACATGTATGGCAAGTGCGTGTCATTGTCGACCGCACGCAACCTGTTTGATGAAATTGCTCACAGGAACGTTGTTGTGTGGAATGCTATGATATCGCTTTATACGCGTAACTGTAATGTGTTTGATGCTTTGAGATTGTTTGAGGCAATGGATGTTGAACCCGATGTGTCAACTTTTAATACCATCATATCTGGTGTGTCAGGATTGGATGATGGGTCGTTTAAGGCTGTCGAGTTCTATAGGAAAATGAGAGCGTGCGGATGGGAACCGGATTTAATAACGCTGCTTGCTCTGTTACGTGCTTTTGTTGATATAGCGGCTTTGAGGTTTATTAAGGAAATTCATGGTTATGATGTGAGAAATGAGATTGACTTGCATTCCCAATTGAGTAGTGGCCTAGTAGAGGCCTACGGGCTCTGTTGTTGTCTTGCAAATGCGCGTAATCCGTTCCACTATATGAAGAAAAAGGATGTGGTTGCATGGAGTAGTCTGATATCTGTGTATGCACTTCATGGGGAGGCAAGAGCTGCATTGGAAATTTTCAGAGAGATGGAATTGGGGAAAGTAGAGCCTGATGAGATTACTTTTCTTGCGGTACTGAAGGCGTGCAGCCATGCTGAAGGATTAGCAGATGAAGCACTGCATTATTTTGGTCGGATGCATGAGGATTATGGTGTGCAAGCAAATAGTGATCACTATTCTTGTTTAGTAGATGTTCTGAGCAGAGCAGGGAGGTTGCATGAGGCATATGAGGTCATAAGGAAAATGCCGGTGAAGGTGACTGCTAAAGCTTGGGGTGCTCTTCTTTCAGCATGTAGAACTTACGGAGACTTGGAGCTTGCTGAGATTGCAGCGAAAGCTCTGTCTGAAATTGAACCTGATAATCCTGCCAATTATTTACTATTGGCAAGAATGTATTCTGGCTTAGGAAGGCACGAGGAAGCGCAACGAATGAGAAGGAAAATGAAGGAGAAGGGAGTGAAGGCATCATCTGGCACTAGTTGGGTGGTTTATCAAGATTAATATCAGGTGTTGGAAAGTTATCAAGTTTCGCCTACTGCAAACAGCTTCCGTTCGCCTGTTAAAAATCAGGCCAAAAAACTTAATTGATACCTAAACAGGGTTCAGTATAATGCAGTACCTTGTGACCCTAATCTATGACATTGAGAACGAAGAAGCAGCGTTTTTGGGAGAGATTGGATGACGAGGAAGGAATTTCTTTTCGAACCAGTGGCAAGCTTCAAGATGTCTTCATTTTTTTCAACACGAATATTCTGATTTTTTACTGAATTTTGAAGACGGTGAAGAGTGAAGATGCATTGAGCTTTAGGTACCAGGATGTATATGTAAAAATATATTCTTGAGTTATTTTGGACTGCGTGGATGAAGAACAACGCAGTTACAACGATCCAACGGAAGTGTCATTGTCTAGAATTGTTCATCACTTTTTCACTACTGAATTTCTGAATGACTCAACTCAACATTGTGTCTGAGCTGCCTTGTTGAATCAAGGGCTTTCATTCGTCTTAGATTTGTTCTCACCAATGCATTCGTACATGTCATCTATCATCCCTAACAAAATCAAAGCCCTTGATTCAATGTATTTGGGATTTAAAACAACTGGCGTTGCAAATTGTAACTGAGGAAAACAAAAATTTGCACAAGAGTTAATCTTCAACATCACATAGTCAAATCGTTTGCGATCGCCCTATAAGAAGCTGTCACGGCCCTGATGGACCAAAACAAGGGGACAATATTATGTTCATCAGACACACCGCATGACAATGCCACCTAGTATATCGAGCCTATGGTTTAACACGTGTAATTCAATGGGGTTGACTGTCCTACTGAAGTTTTTATTTTAAGAAATAATTTTCACACACCTTCTTTTCCCTTTATGTATACAGTATACCTTGTTTATTTTTTCTTGTTTGATTTATTCAATCTAAAGGCCATAAATTTACGAGGAAAAAATGAGAGTGCGGAAATCATTTTCCATTTCCGTACTGTGTCATAGTGGGCCGGACCTAATAGTGTGCCATGGGTCAATTGTGAAGTTTTTTGGGACCATTAATACAAAAAGTCCAAATCTTTTCCTTCTCAGAGAACAAAGGTCCAAACCTTCAAAACCCCAAAACACCAACTTGTGCAGCTCCGTGGCTGCTACCGGTAATGGCAGCAAAGCCTCTCTAATCCCAAAGCCATGGCGACTTCCATTCTCACCATCTGCGCTCCAACCCGCTCCATTCTCAGACTCAAAGTCACTTCTTTTTCTACCCCCAGAATCCGACCGCATATCCAAACAATCCCTTTTCGCAGTTCACCCAAATTCCAATGTTTTGACCGAAAACAAGCTCAGAATTTTCCTGGGTTTTCCGGGAAAACAAATGGGTTTTTGTTTGAGAGAAAGTTGAGGGTTCGTGCGAGTGCGAAAAGTGAGGGTGTTGATGCAGCTGAGGAGGAGAACAGAGGGGGAGAGTACTATGCCTGAGCGGTTCAGGGACTTGACCAAGGAAACTCCTGACCCTCCTGTCAGGTGGCCTTGGCTTGAAGGTAAAATGTTCTGCTCTCTTTCTTCTTCTTTTTACTATCTGTTTGGTTGCTGAGAAAATGTTGGTTAATGAAAGAGAGAAAACAGAGAAAGTTTGAGTATTTGGGAAAAAATTATTTGAATTTGTCACCAGCATCTGAAAAGTGAGCTGGCAGGTTGTAATATGTGTTTGAAAAGAAGGGTTCTTCAACTAATTGTGAATTCTCATAGTTTTATTTTCTATCAGATCAGGCATATCATTAGTGGATAAATCTTCACACGATGTAACACAATTATGTTTATTGATTCATCTTGAAGACTGTCGTTTCTTATGAGTTGGTGGGGGATGATTTGGACTAGGTGCTCCGATTAATGTGTCTTACCTCTTCATGCTTGACAGCATTCTCTCTCACAAATGCATTTTCATTGCGATTGTATGAGTAGAGAATGGTTTGGTGAATCGGGATGCTTATGAATTTTAGAAACTTGTTAGGAGAGGGAAGAAAGTACAGGTTTAGTAAAACAGATTGGAGCACTGACTTTGTTGATGTGATCTTGTACTTAAACTGACGAAATGAAACTTTATTGTATTGGTTTTAGACTATTTAGTTCCTGGTACGCGCACGCATCAGTGGTGTTATGAGATGTATTCTCACAATACTTTTCTGTGAATACAAATTGCACTATAATAATTTATGCAGCTGACTAAATACTATTTGTCATTGATCGTGCAGCATTGGTCTTCCTTATCTATGCATGGAGAGCTGTCTTGCTGGAATTAGCTAACTGGAGAAAGGCTGCTGTGGGCGTTATCCGTTTTGTTGGATACCTCTTGAAACTTATCCTGGCCCTAATCTTTCATTTCATTGGTGATCCCATTACTTCCGTGATCAGATTCATAGAAACAACATTGTATGCGATACGCTCTTTCTACTCTGGCATAGTAGCATACGCTCCAATCCCAGAGTTGACGATGGTGGTCATACTGGCATCAACTGTTCTTGCTATCGCAGAAGCTGTTGTTCCAAATGCTGTAAACTGTCAATCTTTTCTTCCCACAGCATCTGGTGTGGTAGGATACGCAGCAGTGGCAGGTTACACCTCAGAGCCTTTCTTCTGGACGATTCTAGTAGGGTTCTGCGGTTACTCAAAAGAGGGATGATGTTACATCTGCATTGCCCACGGCAGCTGTGGTGTCTGCCATAGGAGAACCATGGGTTAGAGTTTTGGTGATCACATCGTATCTGGCCTTGGCCATTTTTCATCACTCAAAGAAGGTATCAGATACGGATGAGGAAATTGTAGTGGCTAACAGGAAGCTTCCAAAGCCCTTGCTTGGTGCAGGTTTAGCCATCGGAATTCGTCTTGCTGCTAAGTGGGCTGGCTACCGGCATTTGACATGGATGATAGTACGAGTGTAAGAATACCATTATATGAGATGTCATCAGTGTTCTCTCTGTAATTCAGTGATTGTACAACATCAGAAATTTCAAGTAGCTAGCCTTCCATAGAATTCAAACCGAAAATGTTTCTATAGTTTCTTGCCAAATTCGATTTTTACGGCCCTCTCACTTATAAATATTTGGCTCTCAAGTAAGAAGGCGCCAATTCACGATTGCAGTCCGTGTAGTTTAAGCGAAGTTCCGCTTTGGTCCTGCAGTTTCAGTTGCTTCGAGTTAACCTTTTGTAGATTGCAGACTTTGTAGTGTGCTAATTTATGCAATTCAAGGACAATGTTACTTACATAGTTAAATTTGTTGATCTTTTCGTCGTAAGTAGCACGTGAGTGGCACTGAGGGAAATTGGACTTCTCTGATGTAAAAACACCACGCATACCTCTTGCGTAACGATCGTGTTGAAAAAATTGCAGAATTACGGGGTTGAATTGCAAATTTGCAACAATATGAGTTCAAAACGCAACAACTGAAATTAAAAGGACCGAAGTGGAACAAAGACCGTAGAGGGGGTAAATTCGTAAAAAGATGACCATTAGACCATGAATGTTAAAACGATGCCGTTAGCGGCGTAACAATCGCGAAGAACAAGCCCTAGGGTTTCCATAGGGCTTTGGATGCCTATATAAACAACTCTAACCCCCGCTGCTTGTTCACTCTCCAGTCTCCATCGAAGCCTCCTCTACCCTCTCGTCCAGAATTCCCCCAATTCCCCTTCATACAATCAAAACCCTAAACTTTAATTTCTGCAATTTATGGTTTGCAATCATGCACGATGCACCCCGGGCTTCTCTGAGAGTATAATTCACTGAAGAAGAAAGCCCCAATGCTCGTGCTAAAACGTCGCCGTCAAGTGTTGCAGTTTAGCCTCGCTCTTCCCTACGGCTTTTCTGTGTCAAATCGACGGCTACATTTCCCCCAAAACCCTAAATATTCTCATCAATTTTCAGTTTCATACGATCCGATCCGATGTGCCTCGACACACCTTAAGCCTGTTTTTGAAAAATCTCCGGAAACTGAGCTAGTCATGGAGGCGCAAATCCAATGGCGGAGTCACACGTGGGGGTTTTTCTCTTCTCATAGTTTTTCCTCTAAAAACGTCCGCTAAATTTTCCAATTTTGTTTCAATTTTTTTGTGGATTTTGACATATTTTGTTGAATTTTTGGCTTTGATTACAAATTATCCGCGCTTCTGAGAGCAATCGATGAAGTAGAATGTGATAATCAATGGTTGAATTTCTTGATATGAGCCAATTTGTTTTGTGGATATGTTGGCGTGTGTGTCTGAAAGGTTGGATTTTTTGGTTAATTTTGGCGCTGATGACTGAATTATACAGCTTTATGCCAGTTCTGCTTCAGAAAATTCGTGATCGAGAGAGCTGTTTCATACTCTGAGCCCTTTGTGTATAAATTGATTTGATTTTGTTTTTTTATTATGTGTTGCCGATGATGATTGAATCCTTCTGTTGGAGGTACGGTGGAACTGAGACCCTGTTTACAGGGAGAACCCCTCGGCGAAACTGCATTTCATATGAATTTTATGGATTTAACTGAGGTTTTAATTTTTTTTTATAATTACTGCGAATGTTTTTGTGTTAATTGTTTTGTTTTTCTCCTATAAGATTTGATTACTTGTTTGTTTTGTTCTTAATTGCTTCTGATGATTCTTACCAACCGTCCCAATTTTTTTTTTTAATTCGTCATCAATTTACAATTGATGGCCGTACAAGGCATGTGTTTCCGGTACGTTGTTAGGAACGGTGGCGCAATTGGAATAACGAGTTTTGGGTTTTAAAACGGCCCTCTCACAGGTTGTCTGGATCGGTTTTGCAGTTTTGGAGCGGTATGTGCCGCTCGAACCGGGTCGTTGTTGCTGCTAATCTTTTTGTGACTCGGGTTGATGCTGCTAATCTTTTTATTGTTGACAGAATTAGATTTTGTAGTGATTGAGTAGTTTGCAGGAGAATCAAGCTTGTGCAAATATAGAACGTATATCTAACATGCAACTCGTTTGTGATACTCAAATCAAATGTGAACATGCAAGGCTTATTAAGTTTCGTGAAAACTTTTTGAAAAACCATAACTTTTAAGACGTGTCGTCCATCCTAAGAAGTTACACATATTAATCACAAGAAGCCTTAGTCAATTTTAGGGATAGCCTTTTGTCAAAATTGCATCAAATTATTTTTTCAAATATCCTAATGGTGACCTAATTAGATAGTTTCAAATATAGTGATTAATAATTCAAAACCTTCAGGTATAATATCATAAGCAAATTAAACAAAACTACATGTTTTATCTAAGACTCGCGGCATCGTCCTAGCAAAATGGAAATTAGTTACTAACAATCATAAAACAAAATGTTATTAATAACATAGATAGAAAATACTTTGAAAACTTGAATCGTCAAATTCTCCAAAGTAGTGCCTAAAGTTATTTATACTACTACAAAATAAAATCCTACCTGGAAAATATCTTATAAAATAATGTGTTTGTCTCTCTAATGGCCAAATAGAATAAGATAACTAGGAAATAAAATGTTTCCTATTTAAATTGAAATTCGGACTACAGAGAAAATCCATCTTTTGACCAACCAAATCAACTTTGATTTGGTCCCAAAAGGTCTCTTCTTAAAGCTTGAGACGTCCCTAACAAATCATCAAAATGAATCTTCCTCAAAATATGCCATCTTGACTTTCAAATACTAAAAGCATCTAGAAACGTTAATTTAGGAAAATTGTGTGCTGGGTCTTCTTTTCTTCGCCACTGTCATATGGTGGCACATCTAAATTATTATCCTTATTAGCTAGGTTCACTGTTGTGGCATACTGAGTGCATTTGCTTATGCGATTTGTTTACTGTCACAATGTCGAACTTACTGCATAGTAATATATTGTTCTATCAATTCTTTTGAATGTGCGAAATGTCGAGCTTATTGTAGCAAATATATAGTTTATATATTCTAGGGGCTTTTAGATCCAGGTCCAAAAACATAAAGTGTTTTTAGGAGTGAGTCCAATTATCTAATTATATGTTTTTATTTCTTTTATACTCATTTTATATTTTCTAAAAATATTAAAAATCAATTAAAATCTTCTAATATTATGTATTTTCCAACTCTAAAAAATCTAATCAATATCTTATAACCAAAAAAACTAATATACTAACATAAATCTATCTGCAAAACATTCTAAATATATGAATGTATATTATACCTATAACTGAGATATGAAACCCAACTAAAAGGTAGAAAAATAATAATATACCTACAAACAAGACACATTAATCTATGACAGGTTGTTTATAAAAAAGAATCTGTCATATAGAGGTAGATAAAATACAATTAACCTGTGGTATAGGTTGATTATAAAAATTAAAAATAAAATCTATAAATGAGGTTTAAAGCAGGAGGAAGAACAAAGAAATAACAAAAAATAAATAAAAAGAAATAATCAAAGAGATAATTGGGAAGAAATTTGATTTTTATAATAATTCTTATCATTGAAGAGATAATTAAATAATTAAATTTATGAAATTGGACTTATTTTAATAAATTGGACTATTTATACTATTGACTCAAAAAATTGGACTTATATCAAATTTCCCCTATATTTCTATTGATTGAGAAAACGTTCATAGAATTAACTCAATTGTTTTTTAGCAAGTACAATATGAACACACTGTCATAGAATCATAGGATACAATTCCCTTCATACCATCGAGGTTAAGAAAAAGACACAATGTCACAGACTCATAGAATACAATTTGATTAGTATAAGGGACAAATTTCACGAAGTGAATAGTTACCCAACTTTCTGTGTTTTACCGATCGACTTGCTACTCACGTCCTACAAAAGTTGTACATCATCAGATAAAACCCTATTCGATTAGATGGTGAAAGCATTGCAAATTAATTTACAACCTAGTCTTGGATTGTTGGCCAAGGTACACGTGTCCTAATATCCCGGTTTGACAAGTCAACCTCGGACCCAAAAAAATAGTGTTTGTCCGTCTAACCTTAGACCTCGGACCTTCACTGGCATACCCGGCCATTAGAAACTGTCACACCCCAAGTTTTCGAATTCTTCTAAATCCAGAAATAATATATCGGCCATTGTAATTTTCTAACCTTTTCTTTCCCAGAAAGAATCAGAAACAATTTGAGTTTCAGAATGTGGGGACATTCTTTCTTTGAGACAGCCTCGAGGCTTTTCCATCAACGTTCCTCTCTATCCAAGATTCTTCTTGTTGTCACTGTGAGGTACTTGTTCAGTTATGAAACATACGTTTGTTCTTTACTTAAAAAAACAATCGATTGTAGATATCAATATATTTTTCAGAATAATAATATATATTCATTTTTTAATAAAGAACAGACGTCATGCACATGAAATTTCTCTCTTTAACACGCATGTTTATACGAGCTTGCATGGTTTTTGTTTAGCTTTCTTTTGCAAGGATTTATGTATTTGTATCTCTTTTGCCGATTATATATGGTACACATAACATCTTTGGCATTTTATGTTAATGAATCTCTGCATATCATGATTTCTTCTGACTTGCATTGCATATATTTGCAGTGGGGGAGGCCTAGCAACATTTCATGAGACCAAACCAGTACATACTGTATATGCTGATTCGGCTCAGGAAGCCGAAACAAGCAAGAAAAAGAAGGTGGTAGTACTAGGAACCGGTTGGGCTGGAGTCAGTTTCTTGAAGAATTTGAGGAGTTCTTCTTATGATGTTGAAGTGGTGTCACCCAAAAATTATTTCATGTTCACGCCCTTGCTACCGAGTGTTACATGTGGCACAGTTGAAGCACGCAGCATTGTTGAACCAATTCGCAAGATTACTGAGAAGGTATGTGCCTAGACATGTAATGTATATAAATTTTATGATCTGGATGATTTATTAATTGGATATGATGAGACAATTATGCTTAATTCTCTTTGGTTTCAATGATATGGCAGAAAGGTTTAGATGTTGAATTCAGGGAAGCAGAATGTTATCGAATCGATCCAAAGAATAAGAAGGTTCTCTGTCGATCAACCCAACACAGTAATTTGGGTTTGAAAGAAGCTGAGTTTAGCGTAGATTACGACTACCTGATCGTTGCAATGGGAGCCAAAACAAACACATTTAACACTCCTGGTGTTGAGCAATATGCTCATTTCTTGAAGGTAACTTAAACTTATTCTTCCTCCCATGTCCGAAAAGTATTTTACAGGATGAAGAAATAGTAAGTGTTAATGTTGGGTTTGAGCTTTTGATTTGCAGGGAATAGAAGACGCTGTGAGGATCCGACAGACTGTGATTGACTGTTTTGAAAGGGCAAGTCTTCCTAGCGTAAGCGAAGAAGAGAAGAAGAAACTTCTGAGTTTTGTATGTGTTGGTGGCGGTCCAGCTGGTGTGGAGTTTGCTGCAGAGCTTCATGACTTTGTAAAAGAGGATTTAGCCAAATTATACCCTTCAGTTATAGGATACGTAAAAATTACTGTGATCGAAGCAAGCGATCATATTTTGAACATGTAAGGCATGCATACAGGTTTCTGTATTAGGGTTTTACATGTTCAAAGATGCTAATTTAATTTTTACACACTTGGTTAATTTGGTGTTGCAGGTTTGACAAGAGAATTACTTCATTTGCTGAAGGGAAGTTCTTCCGAGATGGAATTGATGTAAAAACAGGTTCACTGGTCATAAAATTAACTGATAAGGAAGTCTCCGCTAAAGATAGAGACACAGGAAAAATTTCAAATATACCTTATGGGATGGTTCTCTGGGCAACTGGTATCGGGCCACGCCCTGAGATTATCGATTTTATGAAGCACATTGGTCAGGTTTGATACTAACTCGTGCTTGTTTCCAATTGTAGTCGAGAGCTTAACTTTGGATTTGAAGCCTCAATTAATCAAATGATGTAATTTGTCTGCACAAAACAGGCTAATCGGCGTGTTTTGGCTACGGATGAATGGCTGAGGGTGGAAGGATGTGATGGCGTGTATGCTTTAGGTGATTGTGCAACAGTAAATCAACGCCGCGTCGTGGTATCTATTTAATGCTTTTCTGCTTATGCCATGCATTGCAGTATGGTTGAAAGTGTCGATGCATGTATTGTTGTATGGTAGAATTTGCCGATTCTATGTATGATATTTTGTTGTCATTGCATACCGATATGTTGTCAGGATGATATTGTTTCGATATTCCGAAAGGCAGATAAGGACAACTCTGGTACATTAAGTCTAGAGGAATTTCAAGAAGTCATGGAGGACCTCATGGTCAGGTATCCTCAACTGAGCCTTCATTTGAAGAGCAAGCATATGAGGAATATTGATGAGTTGCTGGAAAATAGTTGGAAAAACCCGAAAGATGAAATCGATATTGAAACGTTTAAAGCAGCTCTTTCCCAAGCAGATTCGCAGATGAAAAATCTTCCGGCAACTGCCCAGGTTAGCTCATTATATTCACTTCTTTTTCCATCACATCTCCTTATCCTCTAACTCATATTCCGTTTCTTTAACTATTTTTGTTTTCGAAATTCTAATAATTTAGGTAGCTGCTCAACAAGGTGCCTACCTTGCCGACTGTTTCAATCGTATGGAGGAATGTGAGAAGTACCCTGAAGGTCCCCTCAAGTTCAGGGATGTTGGACGCCACCGCTTTCAACCCTTCAGGTGAAATTGTATCACCAATCCATCATACAACCGACTTCAATGTCGTGCTCAGTTACAATGCTATGCTACTAGGCTCGTTGGCCTGAACTTTTTATATAATTTACTTGAAGGTACAAACACTTTGGGATGTTTGCCCCACTGGGAGGAGAACAAACTGCAGCTCATCTTCCAGGAGATTGGGTCTCAATTGGCCAGAGCACGCAGTGGCTCTGGTACTCAGTATATGCTAGGTAAATATCTGATACACGTTTGCTTTCACTCAGCTTAAATCCGGCATTAGCATATCGGTTCCTGCTGAAAATTCTCGGATTTTTGCAGCAAGCTAGTGAGTTGGCGCACAAGGGTGCTGGTGGTTTCGGACTGGGGAAGGCGATCTATTTTCGGAAGGGACTCCAGTCGGATTTGAGACCAGATGGGAGCATATATATCATCACACTGGAACTGTGTTTCCACCATTTGTCTTGCAATATATTAGGCAGAGCATTTGTTCCATTTATTTCTTACTGTCAAACTTGTAACCGGATTGAAGTTATGATATTTGTACTACATATATGCAAATAACTCATTTGTATTTTGTATGCGACTATTAGTTGTTTGTAGGTTTTTACTTCTCACACATCCAACTAATTTTCGGCCGTCGGATCAGATGAATTGAAGAAGATCAAATGATAGAAATTAACAAGAGGTGAGTGAGAAGTAAAAGAGGTGTGTGGATAGCACACCCCTTATTTGTATGAACCAAGCCAAGACTCTAACCGCTCAAATGGTTAACAACTTTTACTCCTTGCACCCGAGGTCCTAGATTCAATTCTCCCTGCTTCAATATTGATTGTATTGAAAGAAAAGCTTTATAAATGATGGCTAAAAACATAACCCATGTCAACGAAAGAGATCAAAGTTGAAAATGAATAGAAGTCAACTTTTCTCAAGCCGTCTCCTTTTTATAAAGATATAACGTCTTATTTAAAAGTTATTCTGTTCAAAAACCGACCTAGGGACAATGAGAGAGAGGGTGGGATCAATGAATGGGGTTAAGTGTGGGTCTGAAAACCAAGGGATAAGATAGGTGTGATTTTTTATGCCTTGCCGTATGGTAATAGTACAAGTGAACCGGGTGCCGGACCTTAGAATTTCTCCCTATCACGAGCAGGGAAAATGATTATATACAACAAAATGGCAAAACTGGGCCAAAAAGAAGGAAGTGAAAAAAACCAAGAGAGAAGTGAAAAAACCAAGTGTGCCGGCTTGTTTAAAGCACTTCTTTTAAAACCCGCGCAGCCGCGCCTCAACGTTCTTCTCCCAATTCCAGTGACTGACGAGTGTGGCATTTCATCAAACACCTTACCTGCACTTCCGAACCCCCCACCCCATCGCTATGAATATCCAGAGCATGCTATCTTCTTCCTCAAGGCACTTGCGATGCTACATAGCAGCAGCAGCAGCTTCAGACCTACGCGCTCTCACTTTCCTCCCCAACTCCGCTCCAATTCGGGGCCCGAATCACAACCCCCCGCCATTCTCCACCTCAGTCGATCCGCCATTGTTTTCCACTGCAACCAGATTCATCAGCAGCTCTCGGACCTCTTCTTCCCCAGATCAAGAAGTCACCCTGAATCAAATTCTTTCCTCCATACAAAACGCCGCCACATTACTCGAATCCTTGTACGAAAACCGCCTTTGCCTCAGCCCCAAATCGTTCAACCGCGTGCTGGTTGCGGCCGCCACCGAAAGCAGCGACCTTTCCCTCCTATCTCAGCTTCTTCAGGCAGCAATCGCGTCTTCTCAACCTTTAAATTCTGCTTGTTTTCTCACTGTCGCCAAAGCTTTCGCAAAGTCGGATGATTGCGCGGAGCTGCTCAGATTAACCAAGCAGGTAATGGAGCTCACCTCTTCCAGCATGACAGTCATAAACAGGATTCTCTTTGCTTTCGGCGAATGCGGAGAGACTGAGAAGGCGCTCCTGATCTTTTCCCAGATGAAAACTCTTGATTTCGTGCCCGATTTGTACACCCACAACACTGTTTTAGAGATTTTAGGATGTGCTGGTAGGATTGATGAAATGCTGGGTCATTTTGGGGTTATGAAAGAGGCCGGCATTGTCCCGGATGTGGTTTCTTACAATACTGTGTTGAACAATTTGAGGAAGCTTGGGAAATTCGATGTGTGTTTGTTTTACTTCAAGGAAATGGGTGAAAATGGTGTGGAGGCAGATTTGCTTACTTATACTGCAGTGATTGAGAGCCTGGGAAGATCAGGAAATGTTGAGGAGGCATTGAGATTCTTCGATGAGATGAAGGCGAGGCAGATTCGTCCTTCCCTGTATGTTTATCGGTCGCTGATCACGAACCTGAAGAAGATGGGGAAGGTGGACTTGGCATTGAGTTTAACAGAGGAGATGAATTCGTGTGATTCAGAGCTTGCTGGTCCAATGGATTTCAAACGTAATAAACGATTGTAAGTAGTTAGAAGCTGGAGATACCTTTTGGCTTTCGGTTTGTTGGTTCTTGTTATTTCCAACTGATGTAGTTGTATAGTGATTTAAATGTGCTATTCACTTTGTTGGCTCAGTTTCGAAATGATTTGTATCAAACATGATTCGAATTCAACAGTTTTCTTCGAGCAAAGTGGTTCTTATTTGCAGACTGATGATACTCAGATTAATAGTCCTATGGACTTCAAATGAAATATACACTTGTAAGTAGTTTTAGAAGCTGAAGTTATCTTTTGGTTTTTGGTTTCGATGTCTCTTGCTATTGCCAATTGGTATATAGTTGTATACGAATTGGAATGATTTTGTATCAAGATTCAGATTTCGACACTTTTGTTCGAGTGAAATCGTTGTTATTAACAGACACATCTTGCTAGGAAGCAAGAAAATAGCTTCATCTATTATTATTGCATAGCAGAGAAACCAGAGACTTACAAAGCCAATTAACCAATACAAAATGCATACTTACTCCATAACAAGAGTTATGGCTAACTGAAAATCAAGTAAACTGTAGAACAAAAATTAACAAATTCAGTCGAGGTGAAGTTCCTCGACAATTCCACTTATTCTTGTTCAGCACCTTCTTCTGCAAAACTCAATTCATGGCAAACCTCCCCATTGGTGCTAAAGTAGGATTTCATCCCAACCAATTCAGCAGCCCTTTTGGCTGGCCCTGAACCCCTCGGAGTATCAATACCACATCGGACTGTCTTAATTTTTGGAAGCACATCTCCTATTTCAGCAATAACTGAAGGTGACTTATTATCCTCTGCTGCACCTTGGTACACCTCTATCTCACTTGGAATCTCCCATCTCTTCTTCACCCGGCACTCCGGTCCTTGACTCCGGGATGTCTCACGGGCAATGCCATGCGGCTTTCCAACCAAGGAGACCCGCCTCTTGTCACCTCTCTTACTGTCATCCTTATCATCCTCAGGCCAAGACCGCTTCCGACCATCACTCACTGCCGAATTCCCAATCTGATTGTACCTACTAGGCACAACCCTCCCAGGCTTGAATGGTGTTTTCTTAGCAGGCACAGACTTCTCAGCTCCGTCTTTAAAAAGCTTCTTGGGTCCAATTGATGCAAGAACCTTGTCTTGCTTCTTCACAGGCCTTTTGGACCCTCCAACAGTAGTTGTAGCATGTTTCGGAGCTTGAACCTTGGACACAGTTTTCCTCGATTTCGGACTCAAACTCAAACTCTTGCCCCGCTCTTTCGTAGCCCTCAATTCATCGATGTCCTGAAGCTTCCAAAAGCACGATTTCCGGCGACTCTGCGTTGCCTGAACAGGGGTGATCTCGAACTTACTCGGCCTCTGAAATCCGGCTCCAGCTATAATCTCAGACGGCCCCAAACTCATTCCTCTCCGATTAACCTTCGACCTCACACTCATCATCATAGACTCAATCTTTTTCAAACCATCCAAATTCTTCACACTTTGTTTCTGCTCCATGAACTTCGCCGCCACAACCCTTCCACGCTTATCTACCGCCTTCTCGTTTCTCTCAGCCTTTTCAAGTTTAAGCGCTTCGAGCCTCGAATTCAATCGACTAATCTCCTTCTCAATCTCTTCAATCTCCGCATCGATCTTCCCCTCATCTCGAACTCTCTCTTCTCCTTCTTCAACCTCTGCAAGACCCTTCTTCTTCGCAACTGCCGAGAAGGGATCAAGATTCGTATTTGTGTCCAGCGGCTTGAAGGGCACCGAAGATTTGACGCAGACAGGGGTTTTCAGAATCGCGGGGCTCAGATTCTCTTTGCTGCAACCCGATTCAAACGACTCCGAAGAGCAATTCAGCGAAAGGGGTTGGAGTATATCGGACCAGGAAGCCTTCACGACGGAGGAGCCGCCTTCGGAGTCTTCGTTGTCGAAGGCGGCGTTGTTCCACACCTGAAGGTCTGGTGCGTTAATGGCGTCTTGGTATTCAACTACACTCATTTTCGCTCACTGGGTTCGAAGTTCAAACGATTTTAGGGGAAGATGGAAAGATTAGATGATGGGGTTTTGTACTGTAACTGCTGATTTGTGATTCTTGGATGTGAGAGAGAGAGAGAGAGAGA
The DNA here is from genome assembly GCA_024362995.1 of Heteromeles arbutifolia. NCBI lineage: Eukaryota > Viridiplantae > Streptophyta > Magnoliopsida > Rosales > Rosaceae > Heteromeles > Heteromeles arbutifolia. Next base: position 6,620,902 of record JANCRC010000007.1, read on the forward strand.
GAGAGAGAGAGAGAGGGAGGCGATCTTTATTTTTATTTTTTTGTATTTTGAGATTTTTGACCGTTGGGAAGAAATTTAGACGTTGGGGCCAGCCTGAGGCTCCATGTAATCGTAGCCGTTGGATGCTAAACGGCTCCTATAGACGCTCCGATTTGAGTTAAAGTTTTTTGTTTTTAATGAGATTTGAAGTATTTTTGCTCTCGTTTTTTTTTGGACATATTTGTTTTTACCTTTTACGTTTATATTTTTTTTGGGTCAGAGGTTTTATTACGTAGGGCAGTGCCCAATTTCTCAGAAAATATAATTTTGTTTTTTTCAAACACTAAATTGGGTGATTTTGGGAAACTCAATTTCTGAAGAGAATATATAATTCATGACATCACATGGTAAAATCCTCGTTTTTCAACATTATACTGTATAGAGAAGTCTCGTTCAGTAGCCCGGACATGACATGAGTATCATAAGATGGTGTCACCTCTAATGTTTTTTTTTTCCTATTAAGAGATTAGACATCTTTCATAATTGGTGCTCTTAATCATGTGAGGACTAGATTCATTAAAATTGACAGTTGTGCGACCTATTAGTATAAGCAAATCTCAATCATGTCCTCGCCCGCCCACCCAAAGAGGCAAGATCATGATTCTAATTTTTCATGGTATAAAGTTGTATTTCAATTTTTTTTAAATTAATTTGGTTATTTTTTTTATGGAATTAATTTGGTAGTATTGAAAATTTTTCAGAACAGTTCCTTCGGGAATACAAGCATTACGAGTGGAATGTGACTCTTCCCTTCACCATAGAACTAATAATGGAGAATGATAATCCAGCTTATTTATGACTATATCAAAAATGATTGACTGACAAATTTCCAACTAATTAAAAAAAAAGTCAGTTTTTTCGCACCAATATTTGAATAGGAAAGATCCGAGTAGAGAGATAGAGATATGAGTGCGTAATCTTTTTGTGCAATAGCGCTGAAGTGAAGAAAGCTCAACAAACACACACGAACACTATGCTCATAATTGGGATCGCTGACCATTTCATGGAACATATATGCTTGACTTTTCGCGATGCTCTTTTGGAGCGACCTATCAAACCAACGATCGATGACACTTTCCAAGAAAAAAAAATTCCCGGAGTGTTGGGTGTCCAAAGGTCATGACTCAGCCCCAACCCAATCCTCTAGCCGCAGCCCACTCAGCCCACTTCCAATCTTTCTCTATAAACAAAGAGTCGAAGTCGAAACCCTAAATCGTTCGCCTTGTCAAAAGACAACTCTTGTGACTGTAAGTTTGAAACTTTCCTGTATCTTCTTCTTCCTCGTCTATTATTCTTCTCTTCTTTCTTCTTCTGTAACGTAAGTTCTCTCTATATGTATTTTCACCAATATGTATATATTTATATGCATTTATATATACGTTGAACTCAATGATCCGAACTTTTTATTTTTCAAGATGCACTTTATAGATTATCCTTACAAAATATTAGGCACATCAGAAATGTTTGAGGGGTTAATTGAGTTCAAAGAAATTGAGGAACGCTATATATGTATGTGTGTGTGTTTCGTATAAATAAGTTTTATTTAGGCCCTGATCACATCAGCATTGACTTGAGGAGCCTTTTTTCTTTTATCTTTTCATCAGGTAATGAACCCATTAAATCATGGAAATCACCAGAGCTTTTATAGAGGGAGAAAAGAAAGCACACGATGAGCAAAAGTGCAGTATTGACAGAATCAGCAATCTTCCAAACGATGTTTTGTACCACTTACTCTCCTTGTTACCCGTCAAATACACAGCACGAACCAGTGTTTTATCTAGAAGATGGAGATATCTATGGACTTCCGTTCCCGTCCTCGACTTCTGTGAGGGCTTCACATCTGACGTTGATGATACAAAACGGATGCAGTTCATAACCACTGTTTTGACTCGTCGTCAAGAAAACTCTAACATAAAGGTTTTGCGCATTGCGGGTGAAGAATCTGGAGATACGAGTTTTCAATTTTTACATGACTGCATCCGCTGGGTTGTGCAGCATAATCAGGTTGAAGAAATTGTACTCTATCTGAAGATTGTAAATGGCAGGTTTGATTTGCCTCTCTGTGTATGTTAGTGTGATTCATTGAGGAGTCTCACACTGGCAGCCACTAGCGGTTTTTCCTTTCTCCGTGTTAGGATGGCTACTACTACTATTGGTCTCCGTTCACCTCACACCTTGTCTTTAATTCGTGTGATTCAACATTCCCTTTCCTTGAGAAATTGACCATTTTAATATGTAGAGGAATACGTGATCTCAAAATAAGTTGTTCGCGACTTGAATATGCACGAATGTTCCAAACAGATTTATTTAGGCTGCACATATGTGGAATGAGACTGAAGAATTTGGACGTCGTGGGCTGTTTCGTCAATGCAACTCAAAGTTTCGTCGACATATTTGCACCAAATCTGCAGACGTTTCGTTGGAAACATAATTACCTTACAACTGGGAAATATTTGATCCAAATCTCTCCTACCATGAGAACATCTGACGTAAATTTTTTGGTCCAGGGGTAATGATATTAGCATGGCGACGACTTGTGTCGCAGTCAATCTTTTATGTGGATTATCCCATGTTCAACAACTTGTCCTCAGCATCGACGCTTTCCAGGTTCATTTCCTCATCTGTTCTCTTGTCTACTACTTTGAAGCTCTTTAGACTTTTAATTTCATAATATGAGATATATATTAGACTAGAGAAATTCTGTTAAGAGATGATATCATCTACTTGTATGCATTTTCCGAATTATTTAATTAACTTATGCCTTATTTAACCATATCCAGGTTTTATCCAGAATATATTTCGAAGATGGTCTACCAAATTCATTTGTGAAACTTCAGACGTTGGAAATTCAAACTGAGGGCTTTGGCAAACGTGAGATCCCAGGTCTAACGTGCCTGTTCAAGAGCTCTCCCATACCCCACACTCTCAAAATCGACATATCCAATGGCAGCGACCATAATGATGTAAGTTTTTGCCTACTTAGAGTGTACTGTATATTGGCAAGTTTATAAGGACAAGTGAGGTTTAAGGTTACACTGTGAACTTTAACTAATAGCGATTAACGACATATTTTCTAATTTTGTTGCAGGTATGGAACAACAGTTTGTTGGAAATATCACTTAAATACACACTGATACCTTAAGTTTTTAACCTAATAAATTAAAAAACCAAAACCCTATTAGATGAAGAGTTCTAACAGCTAAACCTTAAAATTGGAGGAGACCTAGTGAAGACATCGACGGTTGGTGAAGGATTGTGCACCCCTAAACGAAGATGAGTGTAGATGGTTAATTTTTTGCACTTTTCCTTGTTTACATTTTCTCTTTGCTTTAGTAGTTTCTTCATTCGATTGAATATTTATGGAAGAATGAAATGTCAATTTTTGTAACATTATTTATCTCAATTTTCCTTTGGATTATATGTGTTTTGTATTTAATTTTCCACCTTTGCATTATTAAGGTTGTTGTTTGTGTCCTGATTCTGTTTTGAAGGTTATCATTGACTGTGGTAGTGAATCGAGAGATTTGTTGTGTTCTTAGAAAGTGCAAAAAACATATTTTAAGATTTACGGAATATAAATTCTTCAGGTGCATATTAGAAAAATTAGTGAAAGCACCACTTGATTATCGCACAAGAATCTTTTAATCAACAACTAGTTATTTATATGAATTAAGGGTATTTGTGTCTATTTAAGTGATATTTTGGATATATTTGAAAGTTTTTATAAAAATTGACATTTTTGAAATTAAAAGCTAATATTTGATTATATTTGATAAATACTCGTAAGTTAGAAAACTTACAGCCGCAGGATTTAATCTCACTGATTAAGCCTCAACCATTGGATCGACAGAAAAACACTACCCGCTAAACTCGCACGCTCAGGCCATGTTTGGCACACCGTATAAGGAATCGGATAGGACTAATAGTACGGACCCGGTTGTTTGGTGTCCTCTTGTACTAAATAGTCGCCGGATTAATTTATGCAGTCGGATAGGATAGTCGGGTATACACCTTCTTAATAAACCATTCCAAAAGGAGTGGATTATTAGTTTGGTTCCCTTTCCTTTGAGTGGCTGTGATACTGATGGTGCTCATGGCGATTGGCTGGCAGTGACCACCACCGGCGTCGACTAAGACGAACATCTTCTTCTTCGTTTCCCCTCCTTCTGTTATTCCCCCTCATTCCCAAAAATCCCAAAATCCAATTCCTCCGCCGGCCACCATGAACCACCACCACCACCAGGTTCCATCCAACCACCCAGAACAAGACTCTTCTCTCCCTGCATCTTCTTCTGGCTACCAGATGTCCCTCCCTCTTCTCCACTGCTGCATCTCCGACCCCTACAAACAAAGCCCAGGATGTCAAATTTTTTTTTTCTTTCCCTCAATGCCTTTTGAGTTTCGGCTTAAACAAAGCCCAGCTGTGGAGATTGGCAGTAGAGCTTTTCTTTTGCATGATTTCAGTTTTTTTTAATGTCTGGGTAGTAGAGATTGGCAGTGGAGATTGGTGCTGAATCAATGTTTGGGGAAAAAGAGATGATTTCAGTTTTTTATTTTATTTTATTTTAAGTTTTATTTTATTTTAAGTATGATTTCTCCTATTTGGTATAATACTAAACACAGTATAAATAATACGGTCATTAATCCGATACTGCACCAAACGCCCGACTAATTTAGTCAGTACTATCTGGTGGCTATTTATCCTATCCGACAGAAATAATCAGTACAGTCCGAGCTGCCAAACGAGGCCTCAGTCTCTCAGTCACGCTGTCACTACCCACCACCACCAACCCCCTCTTCGTTCGCCGTCCACCACCACCGCGTATCTATCTCCATCTCGTCCTTCAGCTTCCACATCCAGCTTAAATCGGAAGCCGCCAAGCTTTAAAATTAAACCCCAAATTGAAGTCCATATCGAGTCCTCGACCTCCATCTTCCACCTGCAGTTAAAACAAGGTAATATTTGTGTAATCCCTCTCTAATTTGGTTTGATTCTTCAATTTTGAAATTAGTGATTTATTGTTTCGAATTGTTGCTTTTATAATTCAAATTTATTATCCATTCCCCCTAAAAAAATGATAATATTTTCCTACTATTTTATTCGAGTTGTACTCTCACCATCAGAGTGTGGGGACGAAACTCTATTGGGAGTCCATATGAAAAATGAGGGTTTTGACACGGATGCCTAGGTTTTAAAATTTTGAGATTAAATATTTATGTCTTTTAGAGTTTTGATTAAACATCTTTCTACAATTTAGGTGCCACATAGATTAGAAGTAGCATTTTTATAATTTAAAAGGAAAATTAGAAACTCCTGCACTTTTCTAATACTCTTTAGATTAAACATTGGTTCTATTTTGAAATTTGATAAGGACGTCTAAACAATAGTCATGTCAGCATTTTTATATTTATTTAGATTACTGCTGACCCTAAAAACTACCAAGGTTACGTGGCGCGCAGGCGGGGTAACTAATGAGCTAACTACGTCATTCGATTGTGTGTGGGGAGTGCCAACTCGTCGGCTGAGCTCGGCCGGGGAGTAAAATGTGTTGCATGGCGTTGGGCACGCTGCTGACTTATTGATCTTGCGACTGCGACCGAGGAAGGAACACGTCTCGGCCTTCGAGTTCTAGAGTGTGAAGACAAGGTTGCTAGTTCTGCGAAGTTCAATATCAAATTCAGCTTTCAGTGTGCCGAATATAGTAACTTGTAACACCTCACTTCGTCGAGAAGGCTGATGAGATGACCTTTGCCAATAAGGACTCGAAAATCCTTGTCGATCGAGACTTGGATAGATAATCAGTCGACCTCAACGCAGTGCTGTTTATCCAAAATAAAGGTGCTCTGCAGTCGGCTGATTCTACGACAATAGTGCTGTTTATCCAAACTGAAGATGTGTTGGTGGAAAAAGAAAATAAAAATCTCAAGGTTGTTGAGAGGTTTCACGTAGAGCGAGAGTTGCGCAGGGCAGTTTGTGTGTTGAATTGAAGGGGCCTAAAATGTTGCACGATGTCTTGTATTTATAAGGACGAGTCCACGCTGGTTGATAAGCTATAAAGACTCCCAAGCTATTAAAACTCTTCCACTGACTTGAGCCTCAGATAAGCCTTACTACTCTCAAAACTCTGAACTTAGTAAAAAATGCAACCAAATTTGATCCATGTGTTTAGTCTTATCACATCGAATCCTAAGATAACCTGCAAGCTTGGATTTGAACAAATAACGTTCATCTAAATAGCCACCAATTATATATATATATAGGGAGTTTTAACGAAAAGCCCGTGGTACTATTCACTTTAACGAAAAATCACATTTTTACACTAAAAAATCAAACCTGGTACTATTCACTTTACCCTTTATTTTGTCCTTATCGTTAAAACTCAAAGTTTTCAAACCCTTTTCATTAGTTTTCCTATAATTATATAGTTTGCGCCTTTCACATGGCATGGAAGCCAGATTATTCTCCCACGTTGGAGCCGTATGATTTCTTCTCCCACCAGTGAATACAACCACTAATTGAAATGGATAAGTCCATTCAAAATTCAAAAATGAGGATCACACAATTCTAACGTGGGAGAAGAAACCATACGGCTTCAACGTGGGATAAGAATCTGACTTCCTAAAAAAAAAGGCCACGTACAGAAATATATCAACCTAAAAGGATATTTATGGAATTTAATAATTAACATTTTAAATTAAAAAAACACAATAATTACATGTAATTCTTTGGACCCAATTTTACACCATCAGCCCGAGTAATCGAGGCCCGGAACAGTCCGAAATAATTATATATGTATGTATGTATGTATGTATGTATATATATATATATAGCTAGTAGCTTCTCACACAGCATGTAGGTCAAGTTCATCATCAATTCAATTCATCTGAAAACATCCATAAATAACCTAGCCTACTTAGGTCTCCTATTTCACCATTATCCAAGCCTTGCAAATCCCATGATATGCCACGTGATAAGAAAATAAATCCAAGCTGCTCTAATCCGTTGCACTGTTAACAAACCCAAATTATTTCGGACTGTTCCGGGCCTCGATTACTCGGGCTGATGGTGTAAAATTGGGTCCAAAGAATTACATGTAATTATTGTGTTTTTTTAATTTAAAATGTTAATTATTAAATTCCATATATATCCTTTTAGGTTGATATATTTCTGTACGTGGCCTTTTTTTTTAGGAAGTCAGATTCTTCTCCCACGTTGAAGCCGTATGGTTTCTCCTCCCACGTTAGAATTGTGTGATCCTCATTTTTGAATTTTGAATGGACTTATCCATTTCAATTAGTGGTTGTATTCACTGGTGGGAGAAGAAATCATACGGCTCCAACGTGGGAGAATAATCTGGCTTCCTAAAAAAAAGGCCACATATAGAAATATATCAACCTAAAAGGATATATATGGAATTTAATAATTAACATTTTAAATTAAAAAAAAAACAATAATTACATGTAATCTAAATAAGTATAAAAATGTTGACATGGCTATTGTTTAGGCGTTCTAATCAAATTTCAAAATGAAACCAATGTTTAATCTAAAGAGTATTAGAAAAAGGCAGGGGATTCTAATTTTCCCAATAAATTATTGTAATAGCTTGAACACTCCCCATTTCCCTTAATAATAGTAACAGTATAGAAACCATAATACTTAATGTAATATATTTTTCTTCCCCTTAATATAATATATTTTTCTACTCCTTAATATACTTTTTTTTTACAAACCCTTAATGTAAATTTTGTATAATAAAAATACAAAAACATACGGACGTGGCATAATGTGCATCATGGATTGTAATGGACGGTCCAGATTAAAAGCATTGTACAATCCGGTACTAGGCCAGTAAGGCAGAGGATCCGGGTAGACGCTAGACCGTTCCGATCAGCGGCACTTGTCCCTCTGCAACTCCAAAACTCGTGCTAACTTCAGCTTCTTCTTCCATTGAGCCGTTAGGGGGGCTGTTTGTACGCCTGGATAAAGACTTCGGACTAAATTATCCCGGAATTGGATTCGAAGATGGATTCAGGGAGGCAGGTATTCACGGTGGATCTTCTGGAACGATATGCGGCCAAGGGGCGCGGAAATATCACCTGTATGGCTGCCGGAAACGACGTCATTTTGCTCGGAACCAGTAAAGGTTGGATCATTCGACACGATTTCGGCGTCGGCGATTCGTTTGGTTCGTTACTCTTAACCAATCCTTTCGTTTGGCACTTTCAATTCTTTCCCAATTCACAAATTTGCCATTTGATGAGAATTTGGAATTCAATCTTTTGTAATTGACATGAAACTCTGGAACTTTCGTCTCAAATTAGTGATTCTTTTGCAGAATAAGTTTTGAATTCCTGTCAAATTTCGGATTTTCATCCGAGCTTAATGCTTAGTGATAGTGTTTAACGTAATTAGCTAGATAGGATATGATTAGTAGCAATTTCCTTGATTGATTGAGATTGATTAGAACAATGATTTGCTTTGTTTACTAAGAAACCCGTTGTTGAATTTGGTTGACTTGATTCGTTTGCTTTCTAGTTTGTGTATGGTATGATCCAGCAATGCTTGATGGTTGTTGTTTATTTGAGCTACAGATATTGATCTTTCGGTGGGTCGTCCTGGGGAGCAATCCATCCATAGAGTTTTTGTTGATCCTGGAGGGAGCCACTGCATTGCCACCGTTGTTGGGAGTGGGGGTGCTGATACGTTCTATACTCATGCAAAATGGACCAAGCCCCGTCTCTTAACCAAGCTAAAAGGTCTTGTCGTGAATGCTGTTGCCTGGAACAGACAACAGATTACAGAAGGTAATTTGTCAGTCCACTGACTATTTTCCCCCGTTGCATTTGGATGGAGGGTTTGTGCATATTGACTCATTTGAGCTATTGTGCATGATTTTGTTCATAAAAATCTCAGCTTCAACAAAGGAAGTCATTCTCGGTACAGAAAACGGCCAACTTTATGAAATGGCAGTCGACGAGAAGGATAAGAAGGAGAAATACGTAAAGTTTTTGTTCGAATTATTGGAACTTCCAGAGGCTTTCATGAGTTTGCAGGTAATCTTTGATCACCTTCTCTAATAGAGAATTGATTCTGACAGTTATACCAACTTGCAACTCTACGTATCAAGATCTTGATCTCATTCTTCGTGTGCAGATGGAAACGGCAACCATTCTCAGTGGGACTAGATACTATGTAATGGCTGTAACTCCTACAAGACTGTATTCTTTTACTGGTATTGGATCACTGGAAGTAAGTTTTCTTCCATGCCTAGTGAAATTGTCATTTCCAGTGACAATATATTTGTTGCCGTTACAATTCTCATAACCTGAATATTCTGCGTTTCTAGACTGTTTTTGCTAGTTACTCGGAACAAACAGTGCATTTCATGGAACTTCCTGGTGAAATTCCTAACAGGCAAGTGCTTATGTTGACACTACTAAAATTATTTTCAAAATGGGATAAAAATATTTCCTATTTTTTTCCCTTTTTTTTTGGAATCATTGTTCCTTTTATTAAATAAACGGTTACCTTTGATTTGCAAAATTGTTGATGTACTGTTTCATGTCATTCTTGTTGAGCTTTCTGGTTTCACCTTGTCATCTTTCAGTGAACTGCATTTCTATATCAAGCAAAGAAGAGCAATACATTTTGCATGGCTTTCTGGTGCTGGTATATATCATGGTGGTTTAAATTTTGGAGCACAACATAGGTACAATATAACATTCTTCTGTTCTTCCTTCTTTTTTGATGGTATTGTCTGTCTAGATTCTGATCATTCTGTCTTCTACTGAGTAGTAACCTTCTCCTAATTTATCTCTTTTGCAGTTCTCCTGATGGAGATGAAAATTTTGTGGAGAACAAGGCTCTTTTGAACTATTCAACTTTGAGTGAGGGTTCTGAAGCGGTGAAACCCAGTTCTATGGCAGTTTCAGAATTTCATTTCTTGCTTCTTATCGGGAATACGGTTAAGGTATTCACATATTAATTCTCTAATTAACTTTTTTCTTCTCAGTGCTGTTATCTCTATGTCCCTGTTGAGTATCATGTTATGAACTGCTGCTGGTGCTAAGCATTAGGTTAAATGCATTAGATATGTGATTCTTTTATTATTCACGGAATACTGCTGAATACTGCACCTGCCCCCTTTTTAGCTTCCATTATGAGTGTAATTGTTTTGTAGGTTGTAAATAGAATAAGTGAGCAAACTATTGAGGAACTTCAGTTTGAGCAAACACCTGAAGCAGTTTCAAGGGGTGTCACTGGATTGTGTAGTGATGCCACTGCTGGGTTGTTCTATGCATATGATCAAAACTCTGTATTTCAGGTTTGCGTCTTCGATTGCCTAAATATTTTCTGAATTTAGTTCATTTTGCATCAGACAGTAAAGTTTTCCATACTGCTGAATTTGAGAACATAATGTAGGTGTCTGTTAATGATGAAGGCCGAGACATGTGGAAAGTTTACCTGGACATGAAGGAGTACGCTGCTGCTTTGGCAAATTGCCGCGATCCACTTCATAGGGACCAAGTATATATGGAGCAGGTCGTATCTAAGTGATGGTTATACTCATTGTCACTTATTGTAATTTATTCTCACTATGGCACTTAGTTAAAAAATTGTGAAGATTATTGCGTTGCTGTGTTGTATATTTGTCTTCTCAATCTTGTATTTACCTGGGTAGTCAGTAACGAAGTAATTTGATTTGCAGGCTGAAGCTGCATTTGCCGCCAAGGATTATCTTAGAGCAGCATCATTCTATGCAAAAGTGAATTCCCTATTTCCTTGATCTGTTTTCCCATATATTTATTGCAATAATGCCTATAGGTGCAGCAGGCCATTTGTTGTTTATTAATGATAATATGATTCTTTTCCAATCTTATTGCCTCGATTTTTCGGTTTTGGTTATATTTATACTAGATTTGAACGTGTACTTCTAATTGTGCAGTCACATTGATGACATTTAGGAATATGCTTCACTTACTGAGATATTGTGTGGTAGCTATTAAACTATAAAGTACACATTGTTTTTGTCTTGATGTTTCTCATATTGTAAGGCAATATCTAACAAATTACTAATTAATATCTTTTCAGTGAACAGCTATTTTACTAATATCGTTATATTGAAATTGGTTGCCCTTTCCATTCTATCACAGTCTGATCATCCAGGTCTCATATTTGATGGATGCTGAGAGTAACTGAATTAGTGATTTAATTTGGTAGAAGCATAGTAACAATGATATTCCTGCCACTTCTCTATGATTGTTTTGATTTATTTCTAGTTATTATAACTTGTTACAGCTCATTTATTAAATTATGGGATTGTCTTGCAGATTAATTACATATTGTCATTCGAGGAGATCACCTTGAAGTTTATCACTGTAAATGAACAGGTACTTGCAAAATGTTCCTTGCACTGTCTGTGTTTTTGATTTGGTATTAAACTCTTATGGATTTTTTATTTTACTCGGCGTGCTTGCAGGATGCTTTAAGAACCTTTCTATTGCGGAAACTTGATAGCCTTGCGGTGGATGACAAATGCCAAGTAACAATGATTTCGACGTGGGCAACTGAACTGTACTTGGATAAGGTCTTACTTAGCTCTTGGATAAAGAACTAGCTTTTTTTCTTACCTCTCCTGCCTTATACCAGATAGCTTGTAAATGTTGTGTTCTTTTTTCTTAATGCATATCAAGGGGCAAGAAGGATAATTAATGACGATGCATTCTGCTTAAGATAAAACCTGAGAACATCTTCCTTTTGACTCCGTCGTCAGTTTATGCACACTTAAAATAGAATAATGTAGACGTTGAAAGTTTCCTTTTACCTGAAGTTATGAAGCCATCACTAATATGTTGTTTTTCATTGTAGATAAATCGTCTACTATTGGAAGATGATACTGCAGTGGATAATCGTAATTCAGAGTACCACTTGATCATTAAAGAGTTTCGTGCATTTCTTAGTGACTCCAAGGATGTTTTGGATGAGGCAACTACCATGAGACTTTTAGAAAGGTAATTGTCTTTGAATTTGCTTTGAATTGTTCATCTCGCACCATTCTTTTTAAATTCTTATACAGCTGTGGAATCCCAGATGCTAATATCATGTTGTTTAAATGTATCAGTAGAAGAAAATGTCATTTTTAAATATTATCATCTACAATTAGATTATTGTGAAAGATCTGTGCCATTAGGTACTTGGTGGGTCTTTCTCTTTAGATTATATTACAGTTGAAAGAATACTAAAACAAAGGATCCTCTGGCTACATGCTGCAGTTATGGCCGAGTCGAAGAATTGGTTTTTTTTGCTAGTCTGAAGGAACAGTATGAAATTGTAGTCCACCATTATATTCAGGTGCTTTGTGCTTCCAATTTATTTCTTATTTGGTTTCAGATTCTTGTCATTATTACCTGTTTTGCTACTTCCATGGTTTCGTTTAGTTTTTATTTTTTGTTTTTTTTACTTAAAAAAAATGGTCCTTCTAGTCATGCTTGATTTACATTGACTGAATGCACATTAGCAAGGAGAGGCAAAGAAAGCATTGGAGGTGCTCCAAAAACCTACTGTTCCTATAGATCTTCAGGTATGGGTTATGTTCTCTGGTTTGGTGTTTGAAATTTTTCCCAAACAGGTTCCAGATGTTCTCAAGTGTTTATGTGTTATAATATTATTAGTATGTATGTTCTTTATTTTATCAAATTATGCAATCCTTCACTTGCAGTACAAGTTTGCACCAGACCTAATTATGCTTGATGCATATGAAGCTGTGGAGTCATGGATGACCACAAACAACCTCAATCCAAGGAAACTCATTCCTGCAATGATGCGTTATTCAAGTGAACCACATGCAAGGTATTATCTCATGTATATAATGGACTAGAAATTGCAATTATGAATTGAAGATCTGGATAAGGCTCTTTAAATACTAATCAATTTCCCTTAACACAAAAAGAGTACATATCCACTATATTTTATTTGTTGATTTTAGACATAAAACTTGAAATTTCTAATTCATTGTGAGAAGTAGCGTATTGCAATGCCTTCTTTGTATACATGTACCCCTCCTCTCGCATGACATATTAGGTTCCCATGGTGTATTTTATACTTTGGTCACTGAAGTATCATCTCTTTCATTCAGGCACAAAGTTTACATTGATAGTAGTTTTAATTTACAGTTGCCATAGAACTCAGGATTTCTATTTCCTGTGTGTTAGTTAGTGATGCATTTAAAATTTAAAGCTTTACTCTTCTTTCTTACTGCTACTAATTTATTTTATATCACATGCAGAAATGAAACACACGAAGTCATCAAATATTTGGAATACTGTGTTCATCGTTTGCATAATGAGGATCCTGGTGTTCACAACTTGCTATTATCACTATATGCCAAACAGGTTGATTTCTTGAAGAATTTGATATGATTTTAGTATGATCTTACAGGCGTCTACACATACATACATACATACATTATTAATTATTATTATACATCTTTTAAAAACTGTGATGTCCCCGTTTCTTAACTCACTAATGCCTACAAGGCTTCCCGCTTTGCGAGGGTTGGGGGGTTCGGAACGTCTATCATACGCAACCTTACCCTTGCTTTGCAAGGAGGCTGTTTCCACAACTCGAAAGTAGGAAAAATATTTTGTAGCTTGAAATTTGCAGAAAAACCACATCCTGAGTTTAAAAGTGAATTATAGGCTTATAGCTATATCTCTTACTCTCCCTTGGTTTATTTTAGATGAAATTATATGTATGCGAGAATTTCTTTGCCTTATAGCCATATCTATATATGAAATTATGAATGCGTTTCATTGCTTTCACAATAATTTACAGGAAGACGACAGTGCACTTTTGCGTTTCCTTCAATTCAAGTTCGGAAAAGGACGGGAAATTGGCCCAGAGTTCTTCTATGATCCCAAGTATGCTTTACGCCTCTGCCTCAAGGAAAAGCGAATGCGTGCCTGTGTTCATATATATAGTATGATGTCCATGCATGAAGAAGCAGTTGCTCTTGCCCTGCAGGTATGGTTTGAGGCTATGTTTTTGTGATTCGTTTTTGTGATTCAACTATTATTGCCCCAATCTATATATTGTTTTACTTGTAGCAAAAGGATTTCAATTTACATGATATTCTCGTTTTTGGATACCAAGGGTCCTCTCTGGTTTATTTATTTGTTAGAACTACCTTTACAACATATGCTGCCATTGGGATAGTTACTGCCATTGGGATAGTTAAGGTTGAGGTTATCTGAATGTTGAAGTAGTTATAAATTCCGCGTATCTTGTTTCTCCAACTCAATGGGAATAGGAACAATCACCTCCACCTAATATTCTCTTCTCCAGTGGAAGTGGAACCCAGGAAAATCTAATTGTTACATAATTCTTTTACAGTTATGTAATTGTAAGTTGAAATGGTTTTATCCTATTGTTTCATAACTTGTTCTTTGGTGCCTTAAGGTTGATCCTGAGCTTGCTATGGCTGAGGCTGACAAGGTTGAAGATGATGAGGACCTGAGAAAGAAGCTTTGGCTCATGGTTGCAAAGCATGTTATAGAACAGGAAAAGGGAGCTAAAAGGGAGAACATTCGGAAGGCAATAGCATTTCTTAAAGAAACTGATGGCCTTTTAAAGATAGAGGATATATTACCATTCTTTCCGGACTTTGCCCTCATTGATGACTTCAAGGTAGAATTATCATACCCTTCTGCTTTGTCATGGTTTGTATTGTTTATAATGATTCAAGTCTTTTGCAAAGTTTCAAGCTTTCTTCTTTTCCGCCAGAAGTGATTTTCTCCAATTTTGTTTTTGTTGGCCACTTCACATATGATTTGTGATTTCTTTACTACAATATGCTGTGTTTTATGTTTTAATTTACAGTTGAATTGTGAATTTATTTGCATGCATGGAAACATGTTTTATTGTGTTCTGGTTACAGTGAATATAGCCTCATTTGTTTCCCCTTTAGGTTGCCTCTTTATCAATTGCTATAGTGGTTGTTTATATTAGATTTCCATTAGGGGTGTGCCATCCACACACCCCTTGTTAATTTCTGTCTGTTGATCTTCTTCAATTCATCCGATCCGACGGCCGAAAATTAGAAGGGTGTGTGAGAAGTAAAATGGGGTGTGTGGATATTACACCCCTTCCATTATGAAGTGGTTTTCAGAATATTTACTTGTGTGGTGCTGTTGGAACTATTAGTTTTCAGCACGTTGGATTTTGAACTGAATCTGTATGTCTGTAGGAGGCAATTTGCTCATCATTAGAGGATTACAACAATCAAATTGAAGAACTGAAGCAAGAGATGAATGATGCGACACATGGTGCAGATAACATTAGAAATGACATTAGTGCACTTGCTCAAAGATATGCTGTGATTGATCGTGATGAAGAATGCGGGGTATTGCTCATGTTGATGTTATAGTTTCAAGTTAAATTGGATTGGCTCATACTTTCATTTCTTTTTCCAATACTTGCTTTTCTTTTACTTCTTGTATCAGGTTTGTCGGCGTAAGATTTTAACTGTGGGTAGGGAGTATCAGTTGGCTAGAGGCTATGCATCCGTAGGCCAAATGGCTCCATTCTATGTGTTTCCATGCAGACATGCCTTCCATGCCGAATGCCTGATTGCCCACGTCACACGTAGTACAAATGAAGCTCAAGTAAGTTGAAGTATTGTCTTCTGTATTCTTCTCTTTTATCATTATCAGCTCGTAATAACATAGTATTCTGCAAAAGCTTTACAATGTGCGCCCAAGTAGTTGAAGCGTAAGAAATACTTTTGGGCTAGATGATGCTTGTGCCAGTTGAATTAGTGTTTTCGTTTGGTATGAAATGTATTTCAGTAACAGGAATTTTCTATAACTTGCCCCATTTTTTTAATGTGTATTGTAGGCAGAGTATATATTGGATCTGCAGAAGCAGCTTACTCTACTTGACGGGGAAGCTAGGAAGGATTCAAATGGTAGCCTTACTGAGGAACCCATAACAAGCATGGCCCCCGTAGATAAGGTCTGCATTTTGATCTTAGTTTGCTCTATCTTCTTTTGCTTTACATTGTATCTTATTTGATTTGTTTTCTGTTTCATGGCTGTCAAATGAGTCTATTAGATTGTTAGCCGTTTTCGATAAGATTTGCTTTTGATTTTCAACTATTTTCAAATATACGATTTCAACTTAACTTTGCAGTTTCTGGTGATGGTTTTACAATGTATATTCATTACATTGTATTTTCTTTGATCTCTAGTCGATTCATGAAATTAAGATCTACATAGTAAGCTAAACCAAGTATTTCATGTTGGCAGCTGCGGTCGCAGTTGGACGATGCAGTGGCCAGCGAATGCCCATTTTGTGGGGACCTAATGATCCATGAGATCTCTCTACCTTTCATCCTTCCAGAGGAGCAGCAGCAGAATACTTCATGGGAGATAAAGTCGCATAATCTTGGACACCAGAGGAGCCTGGGTTTATCTTTATGATCATCTTTCTCTGCGTACGGGTGCCATGTGAGTTGTGTACTCCTACAGAGATGTCTCGTTGCCAGTTGCGGAACTTTGTTATCTTTCTCCTTTTCTTAACAATTTGTTTGGCGTCATTACCGTTGTTAACAGTGCCCTTGTTGCTTGTGTAATTTTTTTGTTCCCTTCGGACGGGCTCTTTCGCTTCCTCGTCTTTATCAGGTGATTTTGGGGCCGTGTACGGTCTGTAGTTACAAAATGGCTCCAAGTTGTCAAAGAAACATCGTTTGCAGTGATTACTTTTCAATCGCTTTGTTTGATGTCTATATATAACAGAAACACCGAGTCTGTATTGTAAGTGAACCATGCTGACTATTTTTGGAAAGAGCTTTGAATTTTCGAGTAAACTTTAATCATTTGATCAGTGTAGTAGATTTGTAAATTTGAGTTAGATCAGTTGACCAAAAACTGTGTGCCCGCCCACTTACGCCCCCACCCAAGTTCGACTTGCACTCTCTAGAGTACTCTAAAAAACTCTTTACAAAATAAAATGGTAGTTCGAAAACAAATAAATAAATTGGATGATGGATACTGATCAAATTGATTGATGCACTTACGTCCGCATAGTATATTTCTACGTTAAGGTGATTTGCTACTCATCTAGGTGGGGTCTGTCCTACTAACTTGAGGATTTGGGTCGTGCTTAATGAATTATTCATTCGCTCGACTTATTCATCATACAATCAATCACTTCAATGTCTTGCTTAGTTACAAGCACACGCTACTAAATTTGGCAGCATAATATACTTCTAGTGTAAACAACAATGTTTTATCTCATTTCGTGAAGTTGGTTGCATGAATAGTAGAAAGTCACAATTTAGCAGCAATTTCTTTTTATTTATTTCTTTGTTTATCAAAAGTGAAAAACTATTTAAAAAAAAAAGTGGAATCTGAAAAGCACACTGATGCTTGCTTGGGCTCTTTTTATTCATGCATTTATTTTCTCTCGTTGAACTCGAACTCTCCCCTATTCAGGCTCCCAGCGCTTATTTCGTTGTTCCAGCAATACAAAGCCATTGACCAACAAAGATGGTGTTGCAGTTGATGTTAGGGTTGATTGCAAAGAAGTGAGCAGTCAGCTTGAACTTGGCCATGATTCCATTGCAAGTATCCCCAGCTTCTACCCCATAAACTTCTTGGCATCTTAGAGTTGCTTTTACACCCCCATACCCAACTACACCATCAAATATTCATAAAACAAAAATCAAACACAAAACGCAACATATCAATATCCCATATAATCTCACAAAAGAAATTGTTATTAGCACTCCTACAATGTCAGTCTGCATTTTCCCCGCTTTTTGTAATTTACATTGGCATGGGGTGTTTTGCTTGATGACTTGCTAGAGTGTTAATAACAGCTCCCTAAAAAACAAGAAGATTTCATTTTATTTTACAAAAAACGATGACACGTGATTACCATTCATAATTGGACAATTAAAATTCTAATACCATAAAACTTACCGTCGCCTATTTGTTTGCCCTCAGCAAAGGAGATGATGAGAAAAAGGCAGAGCATGAGAACCAAATTAAGGGATTTGTTAGACATAACCACAGCCATTTTTGCTTTATTATGTGATTGTTTATTAGTCTTAGAAAAATAAGTGTGTTTAGTGTGTTGGGTGATGATTTGATGAGAGTGTAAAGCCATATTTATAGGTCGAGATGGCATGCCTAGTTAGAAGCCGGCTTGTCCAACGTCCATTTTCTAGTGTATTTGCTTTGGTTTACCAAAGTAATTATATTTTTGTTTATTCAGTTTTTGTGATCGTGAACATGTTGTGTGTTTCAGGAATATTACGCATTGGGCAGGCTTAGTTGCCTCTGTATAATTTGCTATGTCCTGCTCGCCCATTTGTCTCATTTTCTTGTTGTTTGCTAAAAACCTTTTAGTCTCCTAATATCTTTCGTTCTGAAATGACCTACAACAAGAAGGATTTAGGCTTATTTTTAGCTACGCCTTCTGGAACTCGATTTGAATCTCACTCTAACTCAAAAGTCGTTCTGCACTTTGTTCAAATCCGCTGCACTTTTGAGTTAGAGTGCAGAATGGCTTCTTTTGTTCAAACGGATTTGCACAATATATTACATTTGAGTGAGCAAAGGAAGCCGTTCTGCACCTTCAAATCCGTTGTGTGCGACCCTGACAAGGCTCGCTTGGTTGTGTACGTGGGTCCTATATGAATTTTGGAAAGTCTTCATCTTTTCCCTAGTGGATTATTGCTGGCAATCTTGCGCAAGGGTTTTTCTTCTTTGAGGTTTTTCCCTTGTAAAGCTAATTTTTGTGTGTTTGGTATTTTTCTATTTTGCTTTGTCTTTATCAGTTCTTTGCACAGAATGGGATTAAAATTGACATTCAATCTTTTAGTTTGAGTTCTTGGTTTTACTTTACATTTTCAGAACTCTTAGCCCATGAATCGAACAATATTTACAATTACTTCGACGATGATGTGAGTCCGTAGCCAACAGAAGATATTGCAAAAGCGGCTGAGACCGATCATAGGAAATCTGCCTAAATGTCAGTTTAGCGGTGTATTGTATTCAGATTTATTTAGACTTTTGCAACAAAATAAAATAAAATTATGTGATAAGACTTTTGTAGATTTCTTAGAGTTTAATTGACTACTAGAAACTTCATGAAATTTACTACTTTTAAAAAATATACTTCTACAGATCTTTCAGTTTGGTAATCTAATTGTAAACAGTTATCATACACTCACAAACCTAGATCAAGTCAATTATGTCACTCGATTTTGATACCTAGTTTGTAACTAAATTAGGTTGTATAAAGCTTAATGAGGTAATGATTGTTAAATTATACAAGAATTTCACATCGAATAATTGACACATTTAAATATGACTTGTAGATTGAATGGTCTTCTTCTTCGTTTCCTCGTGATAGCTGCTAAGGTTTTTTTTTTCCATAGTTTTTCTTCTCCCCTTAGAGATTCATACATGAAGGTTCTCATAAACTAAACACAATCATTCCTCTCTTCTGCTTAACCAAACAATATCTCGTGCGCAAAGCAGCTCATGTAACCACAAACAATAACCTATTGAAGACTGCCTCAAAATCTGAGACCTACGAAGAACGCTTTCACAAGCCAACATGGTCGCTCACATGAATTACAATATATCAAAACAACTACATAAGGCTTGGTAAATATTTAAAGAGAAGTGGATATTTAAACAAAGAACACTAGTACAAAAGTTTATTTGATTTGCTGTGTTATATAAAACGGAAAAAGTTGCTGCAGCCATATATAGCCCATGCAGCTAGGCGACATTGCGTTAACATTGATGACGAATATCAATGACCATCAGTTGACAAGGTAAAGAAATAACTCATTAAGGAAATAACAATTACTAGAAGAGAAACGATGCCTTAGACGACATCAAAGCTCATCCTCTTTATTCATACAAATAAATTATATAATTTTCTGAACTTGGTATGAACTTGTTGCAATTTATCAGTTCACAGTCCCTTCAGTACAAAGCCACTGACCGACAAAAAAGTTGTTGCAGTTGAGATTAGGGTTGATCGAAAGGAAGAAGTCAGCACCCAATTGAAACTTTTGAATAACAGATTCACATGTATCACCCTCTTCTGCACCATAAACTGAGTCGCAAATTACAGCCTTTTCTGCAAATTCAAGTGGAATATTGCATTGCATTAAGATAGAAACTTGAAACTTCTTTTAATATTTTTGAAACTAAAAATAATTCATTTAAACTCAGTAAGTAAATGTATATATAGAGGATGAAAATAAAACTAGTGGAGTAAATATTCTTACTGCCCAGCTGTCTACTCTCAGCAATGGAAATCATCAGAACAAGAGAGAGCACTAGAATCAAGTTAAGAATTGTTGCCATTTTGTTGCTAGACTTAGCCATCTCCACCTTCTTAATTTCCCCTCTTTTTTTGTATCAAATGTGGAATTATAATTAGTTAGTTTTAGTAAGAAGCTAACTGTGTTTAGTGTTGGGTGAAGGTTTGAGGACAGTGCAGAGCCATATTTATAGCTAGTTAGGTAATTAAAGAACTAGATATGGTTGCCTACTTACAACTACAAGACGGCTTATCCAAAGTGATTACATATATTTGTTTAATAAATCTTATCTAAACTGTGTTGTGTATAATGCGAATATTGCGCAGGCTTTGCCGCCTGTGTTTATTTGTCATGTCCTGCGCTCACCGATTTCTTTCTCGTTTTCTTCCTTCTTTTCTGTTTTCGTCTAGTGTTCTCTTTTCCATAATTATGATCTTTTCTGTTTTATTGGCATTAGAATGACCTACAATACATAATTCACACATATATAGTTGGGATAACATCAGAAGAGATTTCGACTGGAGCAGACAGCGATAGCCGTTTTGCGCCAAAGGGATGTAGGGTAGTCCTCTTCCATACTAAATTAATAATAGGGAGGCTCAACAGAGATCATACCTTGCTCCAAAGCTGGATCCATTTTCATCCGCATCATCAACCACCAGATTAGCAAGGTTATGAAATAAATATGATTTTTTTTTAATCAACAACTACAAGATCTGGGGCTTTTGGAGGGGTGGACCGCTCTATTAGAATGAATTCCAGGGCGCTTATCAACCGCATTTCTTCTGTATTAAATTGTATACCTGAGTGACTTCTCGTATGCTGGTGGCATACCGTACCGTATTGTGTTGAACACACACAAAAGCTGGAAAAGAGAACATGCAAGTACTATTCAGTTTAGGATGTGCCCCCCTTGAAATTATTATCTACAATACATAATTCACACGTATATAGTTGGAAAATGTTATCCCAATTTTAAGTTCCTATACCATATTAGTTATGAATTACATATACATGTGACAAGTTGACAACTATATATAAGCTTATTTACAATATCTCTACAAACTCAACTCAAATCTCACTTATTCCCATAAAATTCATCAAATTTTATCATTGAATTCCTTAAACTTAATTCGTATCTCACTTTGTCCCTTACCTATAAAATTATTACTAGGGCACAAATAGATGTCCCCCCTCTTCCCCACCCCCCCCCCCCCCTCCCGACCCTTGTAAAGTCAGGAGCCTTGTTGCCTTAAGGTTGCCCCAAAGGTACAAAGTAGAACTCATTGTTGCATGTTGAGATGTGTGTCACATGCCCCTAAGTTTTTTTTGTTAGAGTTTCATTTTTCTTAATTTGGAAAATAATTTTCAACTTAAAAATATCTGATTTTTGTTAACTTTGTAGGCACATATCTCAGCAATATAAGGGGTCTTATTTGGCAAGTGGAAGATTGCCATGGTGGACAGAGCTTTTTTTTTCAACTAACTGCATACTGGGTTTAAACCCTCTCTTTTGTCTATAATTTATATGAATTTAGTGTTAGTTATCTATCGTTTTTTTTTAAAGGGTCTCATTTATGTAAACAGTTTTCACATATTTATTAACGGATTTTGATAGTATGAGACAAAGTGAGATACAAATTAAGTTTCATAAAGTTCAATGGTAAAATTTGAATTTCAAAGAGAATAATTGGAACTTAAGCTGAGTTTAGGGAGGGTGCAGATGTAATCAAGCCCAACTAAATTTGGCATCATACAATTTTATACCAGACTATATTTACTATAAAAAGAAGGAAAAAAACCCAAAACCATCAAATCCCTAACACCCTGCCAAACTTCCATGAAAGGAAATGAAGATTTGAGAAATGGGGAGGGATTAGGGATATTGATGGGTTTGGCCTTTTGACCTAGATGAATTATATTATTAATGTGGACGGTGAGGAGAAAGAATGTGTTTTTTAAGTAAGGAGAACAAAATAAAAAAAATTAGGACAACGGAAATTCGGAAAGTTGCATTTGTGCACTTCATGCATAATGTAGCTTATAAAAATTTGACTAACGTGCATCGATCATATGTATTTGAGAAGTCGATATCTAGGTTTAATTCTTAGTTGTATCAGTTAACATTAGCAACTCGTAAATACGAAATGAAACCCAAGAAAGACAGAAAGAAAAAGGTTGAAATACAGAGAAAAAGAAGAGTTTATCCTAACCTCATTCCATACCGAGGCCTTTTGTGATAAAACTTCATACATGTCGGATTGTGCATGTGGTAATTAACAAGTTGCCGACAATATCGATGTATTGGAAGTGTGTCTTTTGTCACGCCTCGATCCCGACATACGTCCAGGATCGACACGTGACGTCACCAAATACCCATGTATCTAACATACCCCCGCCTCCGGGATATGGACAAAGCATAGATCAAGATTCAAATCGCATAATAATTGTTCGTATACTTTATGGCTGCATCTAAAATCGTTAGACTGCCTATGTACCCTAAACAGGGATCAAGTCATTCGTAGTTCGTCATTCATTACACTCTAACCTTTGTCACAGTACATTCACATTGAAAAGTACAGCATTCCTCAATCAATTATTAGAACTTAACAAGCATGGATTTACTAGGTTCAGAACTACATAACAAATCCACGTGACATTCAAGGTTTCCATTCCATCCATCATATAAATCACTAGGTTTTCAATATGATACCGCCATCCACAGCATGTAAACATATCAAATAACCAATGAAGTACAACATTATTCTCAAGCCACATTGATCAATTAAAATAAACGTAATATTAACAATCATATCCACCGTCATTCCTCATTCCCATCAATTAATCAATTCATGACTCAAAGATGCATGATCTTTGCATTTAACTACGTTAATCAATCAATGCGAAAATATATCATTTCATGAATTTAATTAAGGAACTCTACATAATTCCCTACTTGAATTATAAGTAATTAAACATGGTGAATCTAATTAATATTCACAAGGTCTTTTGGGAGTAATTCTCATTCACTCGAATCTGGGGTTCTAGATTAACCTTATGGAAATGAACAAGAGCAAGGATTCCGAACCACTCAAAGGAATCCAAAATCGTAATCTACCCAAATCTATCACTTGTATAATCAGTGCCTACATCATAGGAATGGTGCACTGGCCAACCAGAAGTCGGATAACTGCGAAGCTCGGGTGAGTGACAATAGTACAAGTATGTGATATTCAATAAAAAGAAAGACCATCGATCACAATTTATAAACCTCAAAGATAAGTTCGTAATTATGAAAACATAGTCAAGTCTCTAACAACTCTGAAGGAGTCACCCAGGCATCCAACGGTTTTTCCCATTCAAACCACCAAGATTCTCAAAAACCATCGTTCATATACACATTAAAAACTAGGGCTAGAGGGACACCAGTTTGGCCGAAGCCTACATAAGTAACCAAACAGGAAGTGGCCCCCTATCGCGGATTAACCAAGCAGAGCCACCCCTGCAGAATTCAAGTAGACAGTGACCCCCTATTGCGGATTAACCAAGCAGAGTCACTCCTACGCATCTGTTAGGCAGTGATCACCTATCGCGGATTAACCAAGCATGATCACGCCTAAGTGTGTGTGCATGGCCATACCAAAGATATAAGGATCGCCTATCGCGGATTAACCAAGCACGATCCATAGAAAATATGGTCCCCTATCGCGGATTAACCAAGCAGGACCATGGTCCCCTATCACGGATTAACCAAGCAGGACCAAGATAACTAAGAAGGTAGTGACCCCCTATCGCGAATTAACCAAGCAGAGTCACACCTACGGAACTGTTAGGCAGCATGATCACTCCTAAGTATGTATGGCCATAAGGATCGCCTATCGTGGATTAACCAAGCACGATCCATAAACAATATGGTCCCCTATCGCGAATTAACCAAGCAGAACCACTAGTGACCCCCTATCACAGATTAACCAAGCACGATCCATAAATAATATGGTCTCCTATCACGGATTAACCAAGCAGAACCACTAGTGACCCCCTATCACGGATTAACCAAGCAGGGTCATGGTCTCCTACTAGCCCTCAATTTAACAAACATTTCAATATGCAATTCAAATCACTTTTTCACAAATATTACCAATCCATGATTCAATACACATTTAATAAAAATAGATCGATGGCCAATTATAAAAGAATCACATTTTAACATAAAACACATTTATAAAACCAAGTCACATTTCAATAGAAAACACATTTATAAAACCAAGTCATATCCACAAAGGATATTAATATAAAGAATCGGGTAATCACCATATTACATATGTTAATGTCGCTCACCGAGACAAGCCCACCTATCCTCACTATGCTTCTATTAATACTAATTTTAGTTTTATAAACGATTCGAGACATGTTGACCAACAGTCAACTCTCGATCAATGGTGGTGCCACAACCCTACGTAATTTGATCCAAAAGATCCACACATCGATTTTCAGATCCGTAACTTCCAAAGAGTCACATTATGCTTCCAAAACAACATATTAAATTTTCATTATGATCTAACGGTCGGATCTCCGCCAATTGCCAAATCAAGAGGTGGTTAACAATTAATTTTACTAACTTAGAAATCCAATTCGGGAAGATCTGTACATCGGACTCCCGATCCGTCAGTTCCAGCTATCCTCAAATACTACTTTCTATAATGCATTAAAGTTTGGTGACGATCCAACGGTCAGATCGTCGATTCAAATTTTGATCAAGTGATGTATCATAATGAAACTAAGTTCAAACAATCAAACCACTTCATACAGATATCAATTATGAATTCAGGGCATCTAATTGGACCTAGAAAGACATCGTCGGCCCACTGGCCACGCGCCGCCGCAGGTGGTGGTTGGCCACCCCCGACTTGCCGGAAAATTCAATTATTTCTAAAAATTACCAAATTTCACAGAAATGTAGATATCAATGAGTGGAGCAAGTTTCATACCTATGACCAAGGCCAATTTGGCCGGGAAAGGCCCCAATTTGGCTGGCACCCGTCGGAACCCTAGAATGGGTGAGCTTCGACTCTCCTTCCTCGGTGTTCTGACGCCCCTACAACTGATTGGGTCTTGTTCCTGGGTCCAAGGGGAGTTGATTAAGAGTGGTGATGGGTGGTGTAACTCGCCGGAACGGCGGAATCGCCGTCGAGCACCTCCGGTGCTCCGGTAGAGTTCCTCACGATTTTGGACCTAAAAAACCCTCAAATTTGGGTGGAGGTGGTAGAGGGGAGTTTATGGAGTAGCTTGCAGGTGTTGGATGGGTGAATTTCGCTTGAAAAATGGCAGAAATTGGCCGGAATTAGAACCGGGTCGAAACCGGTTTTGTCGTGGGTGTGGTCGACGGGAAGAGGGAGGTCCTCCCTCCTGATTGGCCATCCCCCCTTTTCTTCTAATTGGTCCCTCCCATTGGGTCTGATTGGTCCACACCAACTCTTACATGATTAGGCCTCTTTCCCACAAAGTGGGAATTTATTTAATTAAAAACTATAGTTTAGTAAACGATTTCAAATGCCGTAACTTAACTATACAATTATAATCCGGACTCGCAAACAGTTTTCGCCTATGCGCTCGTGGTTTCGAGACCTATTTGAAAATGGTACTTGTGACCTCGAAAGGTCTATGGATTTTAAATCATTAATTTCCAAACTTTAACTTCGTAACTAGTTTAATTAAAATCTAAATTCAAATAAATTAATATAAATTCTCGAAAATAATATAAAATCTCAATAATACAAATACGTAGATTATAACGGTGAAATCCAGAAACGGAATTTCACATCTTTGGTCCGTCTCTCTGATAATTTGACATGGTATCAAAGACAAGTATCAGGGCCATAGATGGGCCCGTAGTACCACGTAATGGGTAGGTCACCTTGGCCCCGCGCGATGATAGTGGGTCCCTTGGCCCTGTGTGTTGGGTGAGTCTCGTTGGCTCCACCTGGTTGCTAATGTGTGGATCTCCCATGTGACCCACTAATTGGGTCTTACGTGAGGGGTGTGTTGAAATATCCCATATCGGACAAAGAAAAAGAAGGGTTTAAATATTCCAAAAAAGAACGGTTTAAATATTCCAACCCACTCCAACTAATGTTGATGCCTTTTGTGATAAACCCTCACACTTGTTGGATTGCGGAAGTAGGTAATTAACAAGTTGAGGATAATATTAGAAGTAAGATCGCCGCTTATTCTTTTTTTGTACCATGTGGGATTGTAGAGACTCATATGTCCTATGATAGCGAAGTCTCCTTGGCTAGAAACACTATCATCAGCCAACACATGCCGTCAGTTGACACCAAATGCAAATGCCTGAGTATCGAAGGTCAAAACTCAGTGAGTTGCAAGGACATTCCGAACCATTTTGGGTTCGGACAACTGACAACCATTCGGTAAGGTAATCCGTGAATTAAGAAATTTGGAGAAAAAAATTCAAGGCGTCCGTGATAAATTTTTGAAGAAAATTGGAATGGGATGCTTTTACGGAAGGATACTACTAGAGATGTTGAATTAATTTTCTGCATTATAGTACTCTTATATAGAAGAGGGGAACAATATTCATGTCAATCCATGGATATATATAAGGTGATGAAATAAAATAATCACAGGGAGCAATACTATATATTGGAGAAAAGGAAATCGTTGAAAGGACATGAAAGCTAGAGTGTAACTAGCTCATCCTCTTTATTTATACAATTATATAATTAATTCTCTCAACTGAACACGATCAATCGATTAATTGCAGCTTAATTCACAGTCCCTTCGGTACAAAGCCATTGACCCACAAAGAAGTTGTTGCAGTTGAGATTAGGGTTGATAGAGAGGAAGGAATCAGAAGTTAGTTTGAACTTTTGAATAACAGATTCGCATGTATCACCCTCCTCAGAACCATAAACTGACTCACAAACTACATCTCCCTTCTCTCCGAATCCAACTGCAACATTAATAATGCATGTATCAGATATGAGAACTCATGTAGTTTTTTTACTAATATTTATGTATATACGAAACTAAGAAAAACAAGCATATATGAATACATATTCTTACTGCCGAGCTGTCTACTCTCAGCAATGGAAATCATCAGAACAAGAGAGAGCACTAGAATCAAGTTAAGAGTTGTTGCCATTTTGTTGCTAGCCTTAGCCATCTCTGCCTTCTTAATCTCTACGATTAGTATTAAGTAAAAACTGTGGTTTCTCTGGGTGGTTGTGCTTTAGAGAGTGGCTAGGAGTGTGTATTTATAGATAGAGAAAAGCCCACAAAACAAAGTTTGTGATCGAGAGCTAGGAGCATTGTAAACTTTGATTCTTGGTTCAAGAGGGACTGCTTCTACATTGTTCAAGAGGGCCGGTTCGGTTAACATTAAGCAGAACATATGCATGAAAAAAAAATTTGGAAAAGGGCTCATTGCAGGCCATGGTATAATTTTGTGGATCAATGTTGCATGAGACAATTACCAGCCGTCTTACATTTTTTTGGTATTTTCATAGTTTATTTGATATTATGCCTAAAAAAATAAGAAAGTAAATTATATAACTTGGGGACACTGATAAAGTTACATGAGTGATCACCATCAATTTTGCATGATTAAACTTCAGTCTGGACTCGGTTAAGTAAAATTAACATGATATTCATCATCTCCATCTTTTATGTGATATCATCCTACCTATATATAGGTTAGGTTTGGTTAGTTTATTCGACAACATACTAAATGAGTAATTAAATCCCATAGTGTGAATTTAATTGTCCAAGCGTAAAAAAAAATCTCTCCATATGAAAGATAATTGCCTAAAAATATTATGTAGGGGTATTGGAAGCAACTAAAGCACACAAGTAACGGTGTTTCGTATTCTTTCTTTCTATACGATTCTCAAACATCAAAGTAGCTTATTTTAATGATCTGAGAATCAAAAGGTGAAGACAAGTTAAGAAGTGAAGATTTGTTAGTGCTACTCTTTAACTAAACTTTTTTTTTCTGTCATTGATAATTTGGGGATGTTTATGCATTCTTTGCACAATTTTTATAGTGTCTAATTTGTAACCAAGTATCCCGATTGATTTTATTCTCGATTTATAATTTGAAAATCTTTCTTGTCCTCGGACCTAAAACTCAAAAAATTAAAAACGATAAAATAGAAAAAAATTCTAAATTAAAAATGACAAAATAGAAAAATTTTCTAGTCCTTTGCTAATTGGAGCTAAAGCTCAAAAAATTAAAAATGTCAAACACTCTAATACTATATAAAAAATGCTCAGAAAAAATATATTCGTAAAACATAAACATATACGTACTCCAATGAATGTGTACTAGTCCATTAGAAACGGAGATCAAGCTCAGAAAATTAAAAATGTCAAAACAGTCTATGCTAGCTCAAAAAATTAAAAATGCCAAACACTGTACTATCAGAAATGATCAGAAAATATATATTCGTAAAACTAAACGCATTCCAATGGATCATAAAACGTACTAGTTCATTCGAATTAGAATAACTACAAAAATAATTCATTACTATATAGTTAAAATAGTTAATTTATTTTGATCGAGCCGCCTAATTTCATTTCCATATGTCCAATGGAGTGGCGTATTTAAACTAATTCAATTACTAATTTACTTTCTTTGTAGTAAATAATAAACACAATAAATTGAAATACCAAAACCGTTCTCTTATTCATGGTTTTCATTTTATCTCCACAATCTTTGTACAATTTACATAAATGATTCCATCCGAGTTAAACTCAATAATTGAGTTGTCCGTTTCAACTATCTGTTTCCATGACGCTCGTCAACGGAGCAACTCCCGAGTCCCGATCAACTCTCTAACTTTTTTCCGCCGGAAAAATTCCGATCTCCGGCTACCTTAGCCCTGACCCCAACAGTTCAAGTACATGACTTGCTGGATAGACTCGTCCGCGTGGTTCCGTCTCTCCTCGCAATTCCCCAACACTCCGGAGAAACCCGACCCAACCGCCCCCGATAACGGTCGGAGATCCGATGATGCGTCGCCGCCAGCGAAGGATGATCGCCTCCGGTTTAGCTGAAAGGATTTTAGGCCGGACTTCCACTTATGTCCATGGTCGACAGGGCCTTGCACCACCGCCACGCTCGCCGCCATCCACACTCGACTCAGTTGATTCATTGTACAAAGATCTCTTAACTTGAAAATTGAAGGTGAGATGATCGTTTTGTTTGATGATGTGTGTTTTTGAGAGGTTGGTTCGAGTGTTGTATTGAGGAGACAAAGGCGGTTATTTATAGGCAAAGGTGGGAAGTGATACTGCGTTTCGTGAAACCGGTGGTTTATGGGTGAGTGGGAAGTGGTTTTGGGAGATAAGTGGTGACTTAGTTAGGCGTGGTGGCCCATTTGTTTTGGCGTTTTCTCTTTGCTTTGGAGGTAACAATGATTCCTAAAATTTAATAATTGATTGTGTCCAAACTTCACATTGTGATTTTATCCTCAGTTTCTCGCGATTTTGATTTGTGATGTGATGTTAATACTCTTTTCTGTTTTTGCCAATTGATGTTAATTATGTTCATTCAGTTTAGGAGATTATTTATTGTTGATTGTGAGCTTATTTAAAACTAATGAAAATGATTTAAATTTTTTGAGTTTTAACGATAACGACAAAGTAAAGGGTAAAATAAATAGTATCAGGATTGACTTTTTAGTGGTAAAATATGATTTTTCGTTAAAGTGAACAGTACCAGGAGTTTTTCGTTAAAGTTTCCTTTTCAGAATCTCTAATATGTGTGTTTCACTAACGTACAAACTTCGTAATTGGAATTGTTATATTCTTAATCATTATTTAAAAATTATATCTACAATAAATTATTTAATTCGAAGATGGTTTAGTCATTCGTGCGGGTCAACTAATTAATAGTTTGGACAACAAATAGTGTTCTCATGATGAGTCATCTATTTGTTGATGTATGTGAATTGCTACATGTTCTCTTAAGTGACTGATCATTGACAAATATAATTTTGAAATAGTGATATTGAAAATTAAATTCCAATTATAAAGTTGATCTGGTAAATATACGTTAATTATAAATGGGGGGATCCTCCCCCCTCGTGGAAGAACACAAGCATTGTCTTTTCAAAATGAATAGTACTTGTGTTTTACATATAAGAGAACATACTTGTCCTCCGCATACGTTTTATTAAGCAAATTTCATAATTAAAATTGTTCATACTTAGTCATAACAATATTCTGCGACTCAAATCAATTACGTGTGGATTATAGACGACTCTGAGTAGTACAAATAATTGAGTTACTATCACAGACACGAAGCATGGTGATTAGAAGATTGGTGTGCTTTTAAAACGAAAGTGGAAATTGTATAAACGAAAATAATTGCATCCCCTCTATGAAAAGGATGTACATATTCTTTCATTTACGAATAACGTGCTTGATCGAAATCATTCAATTTATTAAGTTTTATTAAAGATCAGACGTACTAAGATCATTCAAATTAGAGAATGTTTATTCATATAAATGTATCATATAAATAGATAGTTCATTATGAAAATGATACTCTGTACCTATACATCTTTTTGTTATGTAAATTTGGATGATTAATTAATATCTGATTGAAATATAATGTTTTATAGGTGATTTTCAAATAAAAATTAAGAAATGGAATAGTTCTAATTATAAAATTTGTACGACCATGATATTTGTCAGGTCTTCTGCTCCTTACAAAGGGACTTACTTGTACTTTTTCACTTATTATTAACAAACCTTTACAATCCAAATACCATAATCATAATTGTTTCTTCTCTTTGTCATTATATGTGTAAATAATTATACTTAAATTAGAGATCTTTCAACTATTTATATGCATAAAACAAATGGGTCGTTCAGTATGAGGATTCTACTAATTACCAAACAATTGATTAGTTTAACATATCTGGATAACTAAACAATTTCTAAATTGAATAATTGTTTTTTAGATATATATGATTTGTAGATGATGAAAAGAAGAATGATTTCGATTATAATATTTGAATTGTAATAGTTCATTAATCGTGAGTGATAGAACAAGTAAATTTCCGTGGAGAGACATAAGCATTATCGTTAAGAAAATATGAAAGATAAAGCTAATTATCATTTTAAAAGTTGATAATTAAATACTAGATTGAGTACTCAAGGAAAAACCTTCTACTTTTACGTAATAATATTTTTTTTCTACAAGTTATATCTGGACGTAAACATTTGAATTCGGGACACCATTCATAACGTGTAACAATCATTAGATTATACTATTCATTATCTTTTGATTTAATAACAACATTGTTTAGACAATACACTGTTCTTTATTAGACTTTTCTAACAAGCTGGATGAGATCGATCGCGATATGCAGTGATGAAACCCTAGAAGAAGAAATGAAGAGAAAAAGAATCTTTGTAGTAGCTAGAAGGCAGCCAATGAGGGCAAACAGGTGTCGTGCTTATCCGAACTTTCCCCTTCAATCTCATGACTCATCGCTCGTGCATCCAGCCAGTGCAAACACGTGTACAACATCGTTTCATCGTCCCTGCGGAACAGAATCCCCTCCGAATACATTAAAACTGAACTCAATAATCAATAAATCTGGACCGTTAAAATTTAATCTAACGATTACAAACAAGAGGTCTCTTAAAAATTATAATAATTATAACCGTTGAATTAAATTTCAATTGTCCAGATTCATTGATTAGTGTGCTCAGTTTTAAAAGATCCGGAGGGAATCTGGTTCCGTCCCCTACTACCCTCACGTACTCTTTCAGAATCCAGGATCCTCGTCGGATCCATTCTCTAGGGATCTAGCAACCGTGTTCGTTCATCGTATATTGTGCGGTCAGTTTTCGTTGGATACTATTTATATTTGAATTTAAAATTTAAAATTTAAAATAATTTCTGACCCATGATATATAATGAACGGATAAAATTACAAGATCTCTAAGATTCCTAAGGAATGGATCCGGCGAGGATCCTCATGGTGCTCGCCACTTGTCCTCTTCCCCCAGTAATCCTATAAAACCTCAGGGGTAGTTTCGTCTTTCCGATGTGATCGGATAGCGGATAAGGTTACGGAGGGAGAGGGAGACGTGAGCAGGCAGTGCCAGTGGTCCTTTTGCGCGTTTTGGCGCCATTGGGTGGTCATACTCATGGGGGCATGCATGGCCATCACGTGCTTTGACGTGGGGTCTGTCGTCTCTATCATCCTCGGGTTTTGAAGCTTTTAAAATGAATAATTTTTTGCTTTTGTTTTTAGTATTCTGATCTTTGAGCTTTTTGGACGGGTGAGATTTCATGCAGCGCGAACGAACGGTGTTTGATATCAGTCGGTTGATCATCCGACGGTCACTTCTTTTTCCCTTTTCTGTTGAAACTCGACCGACAACATTAAACTTTTATTTTTGTTTTTGTAACAGAACTTTGTTTTTTCTTCAAATTTTCATTTCATATGTGTCGAGAAAGTTTTGTCTGGACCTCGTATGAGTTGTATTGTATCATGCCGATATATTTACGAATACAAATTTTGGGAAAATTTGGTTACGGTTGTACGGTATCATCAATCATGTTTATGCAAAGAAAACTTGCATGAAGGGTTTGTATATTCATATTTATACTGTTTAGGAGAATACTTTAGTTTTTAAAGTTAATATCTCATTTTGAGTTTGTGGATATGTAATATTTCGTCAACGTGAACCTTCTTGCTGAATCAAAATAATTTCTAATTTTTGAAGCATGTTTACAGCTTCTTGGCATGAAACTTTTGTATTTCCATATTGCATCCTCAAGTTATCTCCTTCCCCTTCTAACTTCGCAAAATGTTTCTAGGTCAATAGTATTTTTTCAATCACACATCTATTAAAAAATAACCTCTTTGGAGTTGGAAAATTGGTTTGGTCACAACTTTATAACAATATAGAGGTTTTACCATATAACTAATTAGGTATCGGCTAGTTGTAATCTCTATTACAATTGAAAAGTGTCTTCAAGTTTGAATTCTCATCTATGTTGAGAGGTGATCAAAAGAGATATATTTCTGATCGGGTTAAGTTTAATTAGTTGACATGGTATGGTATGAATCTATATGAAATAATTGTAGATACATACATTGTTAGAGAGATTGGGATTGTGTACTTAAATATAGAATGGTTGGCAATAACCCTACATACATACATACATACATATGTGGTGATAATGAAGATATAGAGATACTGACTGACAGAAATTGCCACACAAAAGTCAATCGAGAAATGACCTTTTTGAGAGGAAGAGGAAAGGTGGCTTACGATTGTTGGCATTTCCTAGCACGCAGTAGGATAAATCGTGAAATACAAATGGATTATACTTCGAGTTGTAAATATTACAAAAGTTTGTATTCGATTCTGTCTCCAACTAGCACGCACTAGGATAAATCGTGAAATACAAATGGATTATACTTCGAGTTGTAAATATTACAAAAGTTTGTCTTCGATTTTGTCTCCAAATATCACTTATTTTCAGTTGTTAGATATTCTTAGGGTTTGAGTCTAGGATGAGAAGATTCATCATGGCTGTCACATACAATGGATGGGGATCACATTACAACTTGCTTCCCACCATGTACATTCTGTTTGTTCTTATCATTACTGCAGATGGGTCACCTTATATAGAGTGGGACTTCCATTTCACTAAGGAGGTCCACCACCCATCAGGCATCAGTTTTGAGAATAATAATTGTGTTTACTATATGCTCTCTAGTCATTATCAGAGTGGGGGAGCTGGTGGAAATTGTACAACAAGAAGTGGTCCCCATTGTAGAGATATCTATTATATTTACAGTTCCAAAAGTACTTTTACAATAATCGCTTTTAGACTTTTGTCAACAAAGAAAAAATGAAAAGAAACCCAACTGTGCTGCTGCTGGTATTTGAAACCAAATGTTTTAGATGTATCCATTCCTTTTTTGATAGATTTTGCACTAATGGAGATTATTGTTCCTAGCATAATCCACTAATGAAGATGTTTAATTGATTTTTGATTCTTTGTGGGTTTCATTTGATATCACTTAAGCTTTATCAATATTATTCTAGTATACGTCCACACATAAAGTGTGTATGGAATATTTTATTTTTATTTTTAAAATTCAAGGAGAGAGAAAGAGGTTGATAGAGTACGTGGGAGAGGGAAGAGAAGAAGAGAGGTTTATTTATTTATTTATTTATTTATTTATTTTTAAATTAAAGATGTTAAAACTACCTGTAGGTGATGTTTAAATAAAAAATAGTAAAATTTTATTTTATGAAATTACGTTATTGTCCTTAATTTTTTTGTTGTGATAAAATATTAAATCATCTTTTCACCATTCCCTAATTGACAAAGATAGTTATATTAATATGTAGTTCGGATAATAAATTTGAGATTGAACATACATAAGATCTTCCAAAAAGGGATTAAGGAGTTTGAATAACGATAACTTTTTAATTATTTGTAATTACAGGCAAGTCTTCCGTTGTTAAAGAACATTGTGAAAGCGGTAATATATACTTAGTTGGGGATTAATTTATACTAATTAGAGGCCCATTGTTAAAGAACATTGTGAAAGCGGTAATATATACTTAGTTGGGGATTAATTTATACTAATTAGAGGCAGGTACCTATCCATTGTCATTGGATTACATTCCAATTCATTGTTAAGATTAGTTTAAAAGATAAGATCTCCTCTTATTCTCCACATCATATATATATATATATAAAATCTTTTATATTAGAGGATAAATTTGCCATCTGTCTAGCTCAAGTTGCTGCACACCTCTTCTTCCGATAAACGCTTTGATATAACTTTTTACAAATCTTTAATTAAACTTGGAACATTTTACACTAAAGGGGACCAGACATGCAATATGGAACACCAAACGTTTTAAGATTTGAAGTGATTTGGGAAAGAAGCACCTAAATGACGTTTCTTCTAGAAAACCTTTCAAGTGCTTTTGAAATTTAAAAATATTTTCTCTTAAAACGTTTCAATCATTTTAAAAATATTTCCAAATGTACCGTTAGTATCCCTTACTAGTTCAAAAAGTTCAAAAAGTTCTTTGCAAAAAGTTCTATCTATCTGTATTGTATTTAGCGTCTCTTTAGTGGAAAAGTTCAATTTCCTACTGAAAATTTGCAAAAAGTAAGTTTTATCTATTTGTATTTCTTTATTCTTTAAGCCTGAGTTTTTTATTCTCTCTGTATGGGACTAAAAAATTGTAAACTAGAATCCCAAAGATCATGAGCAAGATACTCCATGAAAATAAAAGGGATACCAAGAAATGGTCTTTGATGGATAAGTTTGGTATGAATATGTTTGTTTTATGGTTAGTGGACCATAAAATAAGAATTAAACTCAGATCTCAATCCACTTTCCACTAATTCCATATAATTAATAAAGGGAACTTTAATGAAAAGTTCTCGATATTGTTTATTTTAATAAAAATTTATATTTTTACACGAAAAAATCAATCATAGTACTATTTATTTTACCCTTTATTTTATCTTTATCGTTAAAATTCAAAATTTTCGAATCATTTTCTTTAGTTTCCTATTAATAAATGGAGAGCAGCCTCAGTGTCTCTTTCAAGCTGTCAACTCTGAAGTCTGAACAATAGCAAAAGAATAGTTGTATATGTGTTTAGAACCACAACTTTCAGAGTCATTAGTAATCTGAATCAAGATCATTTCAGATCAATACATACACATATATCATGACCCTTAAAGTGTATGTCAACATGGAACAAATAATTGCACATAGTTTTTGCAAATTCAGCAAGGAAACCGTAAATTCGCGGTATCGAGAGGGGTTTATGATGCATATCTCAAGACAAAAATGAGGTAAAACAACCGGCCAGAACAGAAGGAAACTTTAACGAAAAGCTTCCGGTACTGTTCATTTTAACGAAAAATCACATTTTACACTAAAAAGTTAATCCTGATACTATTCACTTTACCCTTTATTTTGTCCTTATCATTAAAACTTAAAATTTTCAATCCATTTTCATTAATTTTCCTTTATATCTTCTGTCAAAATTAAAACATTCATTTATACTATCTACAGGTTATAAGGTAGAGATGGGGACCCGAACGAATCAGTACTTTATTCTAATTTTTCTCTTGAAAATAAATCTGTCAAAGGGCAGAGAAAAACGAATCCATCCACAGCGAAACATGCCTTCAATTAGACAGAAATGCCCTAAACAAACACAACTCTACACTGAATCAGCCCCTTCAACCTGCTGCTGCGCTAGGTATCTTTCCCTGCGCTCTTTCTACAAACGAAACCACACATACCGTAAGTAAGAATGTGCACAAGAAGAATGGTCTAAACAAACACAACAACCGTCACTCTACCAAAAGAAACAAAAACATGTTGAGTGCCTCACCCATTCATCTATGACAAGTCCTTCCCCTACAATCCGGGGGCCTGCTTCTTCTGGAGGCTTCTTTCGTGTTTCAAGGGCAGCTTCAGCTTCGGCCAATTGCCGCTTAAGTTTTTCCATTGCCTTAAAAAACAAAATTGAAAGTGAAAAGGCTTGTTACTGAGGCTTAAGCTGAGACAACCAAAAAAGTATCTACTGTGCAAGAAATGGCAAATTGGTGCATCTACTTACAGGGGTAGGGCGCTCAGGGTCAAGGAAAACAACACGCAAAACCTGCTCAACCACGACTTCGTCCCTCTGCTCATCAAACTGCATAAACACATACTACAGTTCATGTTTAATATCTTTGAATTGTGATGCACACTGGTTTCTATCTTGTCATAAAGTAAAAAATATACAGCAGATTTCAGGTCATTAATCGGATATATAGCAAGATCAACCTGTTGCAGAAACAAGATATATGGTCTGAACAAATTATAAGGAAACTTGAAATAGAAATTCTCCCAAATGTTTGCTAATGTAGCACGCGACATCTGAATTTTCACTTATTAACATATTTCACAATTGTAAGAATATTCCGAATTTTCACACAACGGAGAAAACGACTTCAAATCTGATATCTCAAGTCTACTTACAATCTTACTGATATTATCTTGAGGGAAAGTAAAAGTATTGTTGTGGAAGAACAATGTAATTAAATATGGTACAAGTTAAATACGAAATGCCTGCAACTATACCAGTTCTGGTACATAGTCCATATCTCCTTTCACTTTTAAGCTCATGATCTTGAACTTAACCCTGCTCTTCTGGTCTACAGCTGGTTTCTCATCGTTCTCCGGAGGTTCCACAAACTTGAAAACTGTCAAGAATTAAAATTACAATTTTCAACGATGAACTTGCTAAAATATGACTAGCTGGTACATTATTCACAGCAAATATATGGACGTGAAATATAACCCGAAAATGGAAGATCATGAAGAATGAATTACCAGTTGCAATAAGACTTTCACCAGGAGCAAGTATACCCCCAGGAGGACGCATGTAACAACTCTTTGGTGCAGTTGTTTGGAACTAAAGCAACCAACACGTAAGCAGTTAGATAGTCGTATCGAATTCGTAATAGGAAAACTCCTGATACTGTCATCCAATGCTGTACAATTTTCAAAACTATGCTAACCAAATTTGGTCTTAAATCTAGTCGAACAGTCAGCTTGTCCAATTGGCTATGACTAGTTTCGATAATGTTATAGAGGTAAAATACATAACAGGGGAGCTTAGAGGATTCAATCCATACCTTGAAAGCTACAAGAGACTTGCTTGTGTTTTTTATCCCAATTGCACTCCTGACCTGCTTACCGGGTTCATCTTCAGACGACGAAACAATCACAATGTGAGGCCAAATACATCTAGCTTGAATCATCTACCAGCGAAGGAACTCAGCCAACATTACACTTTTATAATGATTAGCAAATATTTCTGAGTGACAAGCTTATAAGAAATCCTAAGTGGAACAAAAACAAACTACACAAATGGATACTTAAAAACAAACAATCAAAGAACAGAGCATATCAGGTGTACAGACACCAATTAGAACCGTCCAGATCAGCAAAAAGAAACAACATTTGGAGCTCCGATAAGGGCTTGTTTGGGGTTTGCTTGTAGAACGGTTAAAATCGCTTTCTAACAACCAAAAACAGCTTTTGGCTACGTTTGGCAGAAAAAAATTAAAGTGCTTTGACGGGTTTCATATAAAAACAATTCTAGCAAAAGTGCTTATAAGCATAAATGCTTCTCATCGAAGCATCACCAAACGGTCCCCAAGTCTTTCACAGTATAACCCATGAAACTAACAAATCATGCAACTTAAGCAAATCAAAGAACAAAAAATGTGGCATTATTATGTTTTATGTACTAAATGTTGAAGACCCAGATAAACATTTATCATTGAAAAAAACAGTCTAAGCTTAAAAGCACGACATTTCACGCAACCAATTAGACAACCCAAAAGAAACAAAGGTCAACTTTTTCCATTCAAATTCTTAGAAACCAGAAAAACCCAGATCACAATTATTACATAACAACAAAGATAACTAGAAAGATGCAAGTAAAGGGGCTTACATGGAAAAAAGAGCTTATTCGGAGGATCAAGACGCAGCCTTCTCCTAGCCGGAAGCAAAGACTTGGTCACGTACGACACCGTACTGGCGGAATGAAGAGCCATCCGCTCCGCCGCAGACTCGTGAATCTGACCCAGCTGGTGGTGAACATTGTGATGCATTGAAGACAAGGTCGAGGACGAAGACGAAGACGAAGAAGCGTTCCCAGACTGCCAAAACGGCATTTTGAATAGACTCCAAAGCTTCCCGTCAGGCCCAGATTTCTCAGCCTCCACAGCCATGCTCGACCAACTCGCCGGAAATCACTTCTCGTCGCTGGCAAGTGGGGTTCGCCGGAGATGGTGGGAAAACAGTGAAAAGAGAGATTTTGTTTTTGGGCGGATTGAAGGCGAAAGCTGAAAGATTGAGACTTTGGTGGCAAGTAGTGTTTGTGGGAGGCCTTTATGGGATGCGAATGCCAAATGTGGATGAATGCGACCTTTCGTTCTGGACTTTTTGGATTGTTGGAACTGGCGGTGGTCACTTTTGCTCACTCCACTCTGTTCTGTTCTGTCGTTGTTGGCTGTCAGTTGGCAGCTGAGGATCAAAGTTTAAAAACTTATTGTGGGCTACATATGGACTATATATTTCGATTTCATTCAAATTATTGGACTATATATATTTTTTAAAGTAATAACGTCGTAATCTAATTAAAACAACGGGAGGGAATTCAAATTTGGGTTGAAAGAGAAATACATTACCCTAATTAAGATGGTTACGCCAAAATAAAATTATTGAATTATAAGAGCATAGTTGTATTTTTTTTCCTTTGTCGAATCTTACACTAATTTGATTTTTATATATATATATATAGAAATATTCCATGAATTTTAGTCCAACATGGCAATTAATTTGATTTTTATTTTTTAAGATTTCTTTCCTTCTCCACCATCATTAATTATTTTTCCTTTGCTTCTCCTGAATATCTCCTCCCTCCTTACCCTCTTCCCTCTCCTTCTCCACCTTTTGGATCTTTCTTCGTCCTCCCATGGTTGCCTCATAGAAAATTTACTTGCATATTCAAACTTCAAACCACATAAACGATATTATCTACACTAAAGGAAAAAGATAGGCTTAGCCTCACAATGGGCTAGCAATAATGTGGTTCAAACTTACCTCTAGCGAGAATCAAACCTAAGACTTACTTATAAGTGAAGATGAATACTCCTAAACCGTAGTACTAAGTGACAAAAAAAAAAATTCTTATGTTATATACATGAGTTATCACATTCTCGATATCGAAATAATTCTTATTGATTGATTCCTTTAGTGGATAACATTTTCTCTTCAATCCATTGTACTTCACGTTCAACCTCTCCCCTTAATATAATTTGAAGCAATAATATCGCTTGGAAAATAAAAATTGATAGCTTGGTCCAAACATAAAATTGACAACTAGGAAGAATACACCCAAACCGTCGGTGGAAGAACTATAGCTTTGGATACGACAAGGACATGCACCAAATCCAACACTTTCTTTCAAATCTTCGTATGATTCCTTTTTCCTTTCATCTCTCTTTTTATTCTTTTGTTTTTAAAAGAATGGATCAATCGCATGAGGCCATAATTAAAATAGGCTAATCATGTTTAGAGCATTAGAACATGTTCTCCTGGTGGTGCCATTAAAGATAACGACGCAGCAATCAGCAACTCCACTGATATTCCCATGCGGCCCCTCCCCAGTTGCTCTTTCAAAGGCATCTCATCTTTTCCCCCTATTTCATGCACCATAATTTTGACCTGCCCATTTTCACTTGGGAAAATCACAAAGTTCAAACAGCTTTTGCGTAAAGTTACTTCCGTTCTCTTTATTTTTCTCACTGTGCTTATATAATAAGTTGATCGACCCAAGGGCCAATTGCTTGGACCAACATAATTGACAAGTGAAATTTAAGGGTTTCTATCTCTTAATTATGTTAAACACATCAATTTAGTCCTCCAACTTCCAAATCGCTCGATGCGCGTTTATACTTCTATATATATAACTAAATTTTAAAGGGCACGTAACTAATGTCGTGTCAAATAATAGAATGACGACATTGAGTGACTTTGGAGTTTAAGTTGGGAGACCAAACTGATGAGTTTCCCGTAATTTGTGATCATATTCAATCAGAATCTAAATTTTATTGTTTTATTTTTGTTAAAGATGAAATTCAATTCATTATTTGCTCTTGTATGTGTCAAACTCTAAAAGAGGAGGACCAGAAATATGTGATTTCCTTCTTTCTGAACAAATTAAAAGGATATCATATTAAAAGACTACAAACACACAGCATACGTAACGCCTGGTAATGATTTCATAAACATGGGAGTGGGCAGGAATAGGATCTTTCCAGCTCAGTTGGGCCTCAACAACTCAAGTACATTATTAGTCTAAGTGGTCCTTCTGACTGCTTCAAAGTCCCCTTCTTCTTTGATACCATTCCTTTTTCGAAGAAGAAGATTCTCCCACTTTTGTAGAAAGTGGCTTCGATCATGTTGCTAATTAGGGGTCTTCATTTGGCACCTGGGCCATGGGTCTGCCCGGCCCATCGAGAAAAAGCCCGACTAGGTTCATTATGGGATATGGGTCGGGCCGTCTCGTTATATAGAGAGCTAGGCTTGGGCTAGGGTGTTTGAGGCCTGGCTCGGCTCATAGGCCCATCTCATTTAAAGCCTAGGATGCCCGGCCCGTAGGCCCATTTCATATTAGACACACATGACACACTTGTACTTGTTGTTCCCATTTCGGCCCAAACCCAACTCACTTTCTCTAGTCACTACTCCACCTTAAACTCAAACACATCATTTCTCTCGTCTCCAACTACAAAATCGAATTGATCTAACGGTAATTAATAGAATGATGAACAAAAATGTATCCTCCAAAATTTATTGACGAGTGTCCTTATGTAATTGGTGTAGTTAAAGTCTCTTGTATAAATAGTGATTCATTGTCACTATTTCCTAAATTCCGATTCCTCTATTATCAAAGAGAATATTATGCAGACTTTCCTTTCCTTGCTTTCGTCTTCTTTTCTCATCTAATCCCTGTCATCAATTCTATATTTCTTCACTTAATAAAATGCAGTTAATAAAAATAACAATTTATGGATGAATCTCCAAACTTTGTAGGGAATAAATATTTACGTGCCAGAAGAAAATGTTTCCAAAGTATGTACAGATTACGGTGACCTCAAGCTGAGTTTAATTTGGTCTCAGTTGGGAACCCAAGAATTTAGATACATAACTTTCCGCATAGACTCCTCTGCCGGCTTTGCTTTCTCTTCTCGCATGATTGTGTTTGAAACCCTAGCAGCAGAAGAAGGAGAAGAATACATCTCTTTGACCTGAGAAAACGACCTGGTGAGATGGTTCTTGGCATGCTGGTGCATCAGTCTTATGGGGTCGTTCCACCTGCACACCCCTTGGTCTTTCAGTACTTCCACAACTCCAACTGTTGCCCCCACGATCCAAGCGCTACTTGCTGCACTCATCATCTAAATTTTCCTTTTTTCCTTGGGACTCTCTTTTGATTTGTATTGAACAAAGTACGGGAATTGAGAAAGGTTGAGTTGAAATATTTGGCAAGGAGGATGTATTATATAGATGGGATATTAACTTAATATTATTAAGGTTGATTTGTTTGATTTGGATACACGAATGGATGGAAGCAAAGCCAAAAATATTGGGGAAAAACCAGAGGTTGCAGAAGTTGCTGCTTGTTTTCCAAGGAAATCCACTGGTTTTTGTATAATTTTTTTATTACTTTTCTGCTGGTTTACACACGCGCGCTTTGTTTCGTCAATAAAATAGTGCTTTTATGCGCAGACTAATATGGAATGGAACTTTAAACCGTGCACAACAATAAAAAAAAAAAGGTGCATGTGCATCATCACTGCATACATCATTTTTCTCTAAATTTTTATTTTTATTTTTATCAAAGGTAAATGTTATTACCAAGGGAAGACATGTTTATAGATGGAGGCTCAATTACAATGAAAGTACAAAATAAAGATATAGACCTCTACAACAACACAAAAAAGAGTCCAACCCAAACTTTTGAGCCTTGATTTCTCTTTAATACCCTTACGAAGGATGTAAACATTTCTATTAGACTTCAATAAATTCTACTCTTTGACAAACAAACAAAAACTTTGGAGCCCAAAACAGAAAAGCACAATACTTAAAACCCAAGCAGCCAGTTTCCTCTGCCGCCTCTGGAGCACCAACCACCCACCAAGAACCAACTTCCCTTGTAGATGCCGAAGATCCAAGGCAACAACTCGGAAATGAAAAGAAGAAGGCTCCATCTACCTACAACAAGAACCATAAATATCCAAATCGCAACCACAAAGGAAAGGAAGCCAGTGGGAAATTCCACAAGCAACAGTGCCGAGAATGGTAGACAACTGGATAGTGGTGGTGTAAACACCCGAGCCGGAGCTCTATGCACCATTCGATAACCCACAAACGCGGAGAAGGGAAGCAGTTACAAATATGGAATTTTTTGAGAGTGAAGGAAGACTGAGCCAAATTGGGATAGGTAGAAGATGGATTGATTAGAACTATGGAGGTGACTAAGTTATTTACTAATTAATTACTTGATACTACTTGAATTCTCTTTGTAGACAACACTTTATTGTCACAACAGAAAATAATTATATTTATGCGACTTGATGCGGGTTCGATTCCCACTCATAGTACCCCTTCCCCCTCTCTAAAAACTAATTAATTAACCTATTAACATTATCACTCTACTAAAAAACCACTTGTATCGTCTCTTTGGATGAACTCATTCCCAAAGAGGAAATACAAGTATTATTCTATTATAATAGTAGGATTTGTTAGACATAATTGTTTAACCCCCCCCCCCCTAAGCAGGCTATACAAGATAATACATTTTCTAGTTCATCAACTATAAGGTAATAACAAATACAACTGAATATCCAGGTGCCATTAGCACATTGGTTTATGTTAGATAAGTTTGCCATGGTGTAATAAATTGGATTCAATAAGATTGGATTGTATTGCCACATAGGCTTGGTAGTTATCACTGTACTAGTATACATACACTATTGTATTGCCATCGGTTCATTAATCGGAAACTTTAGTGATTCCTCTCTCTCTCTCACTTTCTTCTTTTGCGATTCATCTTTTTTTCTACAGAATTACAGATTTATAACTCTGATTCAGTACTGTTAGGTTAAGGAGTGCTAATTTGTCACATCCCCGCCTGGGCGCAATCACCTCCTGGGCTCAACTCCATCGTAGCACGATATTGTCCGCTTTGGGCCTTCCCCACGCCCTCACAGTTTTGTTTCTGGGAACTCACATGAGAACTTCCCAGTGCAGTACTGTTAGGATAAGGAGTGCTAATTTGTCACATCCCCGCCTGGGCGCAATCACCTCCCGGGCTCAACTCCATCGTAGCACGATATTGTCCGCTTTGGGCTTTCCCCACGCCCTCACAGTTTTGTTTCTGGGAACTCACATGAGAACTTCCCAGTGGGTCACCCATCCTGGGAGTGCTCTCTCGCGCTACTCGCTTAACTTCGGAGTTCCGATGGAACCCGAAGCCAGTGAGCTCCCAAAAGGCCTTGTGCTAGGAAGAGGTGGGAATATACATATAAGGATCACTCCTTGGGCGATGTGGGATGTTACAATCCACCCCCCTTAAGGGGCCCGACGTCCTCGTCCGCACACACGCGGCCAGGGCTAGGCTCTGATACCAAATTGTCACATCCCGGCCCGGGCGCAGCCACCTCCCGGGCTCGACTCCACCGTAGCACGATATTGTCCGCTTTGGGCCTTCCCCACGCCCTCACGGTTTTGTTTCTGGGAACTCAAATGAGAACTTCCCAGTGGGTCACCCATCCTGAGAGTGCTCTCGCGCTCTACTCACTTAACTTCGGAGTTCCGATGGAACCCGAAGCC
Organism: Heteromeles arbutifolia; assembly: GCA_024362995.1. Classification (NCBI taxonomy): domain Eukaryota; kingdom Viridiplantae; phylum Streptophyta; class Magnoliopsida; order Rosales; family Rosaceae; genus Heteromeles; species Heteromeles arbutifolia. The sequence continues at coordinate 6,665,789 of JANCRC010000007.1, forward strand.
AGTGAACTCCCAAAAGGCCTTGTGCTAGGAAGGGGTGAGAATATACATATAAGGATCACTCCACTGGGTGATGTGAGATGTTACATAATTCATTTGACTAAAATACATGTTGGTTATTTCTAACTCCTAGTAATCATTATTTTAGTGAAATTAATGAGGTAGCACTAGCAACATCAAATTCCAACCCTTGTCCCCATATATACATTTTGCCAGAACAACTCTGTATGTAAATGAATATTCTTTTTAGAACCTCAGTAGTACGAGTAAGTTTGATTAATAATATACAGATAAAGTGTCGATAACATGTCAATAACAACAACACTTATTAATACTAACACATCGATACACACTAGTTTTGTTTTAATTAGCAAGGTCTAGCTACTTGAATCTTCAAGTGCATGCACAAGAGAAAAAAATGGACAACTTCCATATTTGACAAGATGAGTAATTTAGATGGTAATAAATCAACACAGAAATTATATCCTCGTTGATCATGAGAAGAAACTAGTTGAATCTAAGGAATTTGGTAGAGGGGGACTTGTTTGACTGCAAAATCGATTAAAATTTTTTTGTTCACCAATGAAATTGGAAGGGAAAGGCATACAAATAATCCAAAGCAAAGAGAGAGAAAAAAAGGGCTAATGTTAATGTTGATCACATGATAAATTAGTTATCATATTAATTTTATATACATTACAGAAAATTCAGAGATCTAAAATTTACGACCAATTTGTTGTGAAAAATTACAAATCCCTTCAGGCTACGGTCTACAAGTTGTTCAACCATGGCCAGCGATTTCTTGCTTATCAAAATTGAAAGAGTGGTTGAATGAATGATCAATTAGGACCGCAGCAGCTGAGGTACATGACTTTCCTGAGAGACTCCTCAGACTGCTTTATCTTCTCATCTTGTCTAACTTGAATTGAGATCAAAGCAGAAGATGGGGAAGAGAACTTGTTGGCCTGAGAAAACGACCCAAGTTGGTTCTTGGTATGCTGCTGCAGTAATCTCATAGTATAATTCCACCTGCAGATCCCCTGGTCTTTCAAGGCCTCCACAACTCCAACACTTGCTGCCACTACCCAACCTCTCCTTGCTGCTGCTGATGAAATAGTCATATTTTCTATCTGTATATATTTTTAACAAAGAACTCTTGATGGAAAATTGCAAGTGAAGAAAACTGATGTTTGTTTGATGTGTTTGAATTTTGATTTGATGAAGAAAATGGTGAGTGGGTGTTGCTTTTATATGGAGTGACACTTCAACTAAGTTCATGAATGTAGGAGGAAAGTGGAAGCCCATATAATTGGGAAAAACCATGGGAATTAAGCCAATGGTATACTTAGCTGGTCACACTCACTCATTGACAGAGGAGACAAAGTTAGGTTGGGTAGGACCAAGCAAAAGCACACGGTTTTCCTTTGAAAAAATCCATTTAAGCCTCAAGTATGGGAGGAGATACCACTTGTTTTAATTTATGGAGCTAAAACAGGGACACAGTTTTTTTTTATTTTTTATTTTTTTTAAAAATTTTTTTTTTAATAAGAATTAGAGATGTCATTTTCAAAAGAAGTTGAGATTTTTATCATAAAACTAATTGGTAACATGAGACTCAATTTTTCATAAGTACATGCAGGGTCTATTATTTTTCGATGCGAGATTCTTCCTCCCAACAATTTTCCTAAATTAGAAGAATGGTTATTAGAAAATATTTAGGTTTGAGTCTCAAACTAAATGCCTAAAAGGGATAAAACCATGAAACGAACTAAATTGGATTGGACTGGATTCTCACTAGTAAAGTCATCCAATCTGATTCAATCATGTTGGTTTGAAATTTAGGGATCCAAAACCATTAAAATCGGATCGAACCAGATTGGATCAGTCGGTTTGGGCGGTTTGAAAGAGATCTTGAACACCCCTACAATCGTGGCTAATCTTCTGTCCTAGTTCAGACCATGTTTCTATTTCTGTTCTTTTGATCTAATGGAAAGTTTTTGCTCCCTTTTCTTTTGGTATGGTTGGATGTTGCTAATTCTTTGAATGAATTAATCACTCTTTTGGTATGGTTGAACGTCTTGCCAGCGACCATGGAGGCAGCCACACTGGAGAAAACGAGATACAAACAATTTTGTCTCAAATTTGAAGATCACCCAACTACGTTCAGCAACATTTCAAGGAAAGTGAGAGTATAACAGGCGCTTTTGTCAATCCATCATAGCACCATTTTTTGTGGGGGCAATAGTTAAACTTCAAATTCCATAAGAGCCCTTCTTCAAATGTACCGTTGTGAAAATAAAAAAATTCAACTCAATAGTGATCAGCAATTCTCAGATTTATATGTTTAATTTACATGGCAATTGTCATAACATAACAAAATTTACATCAATTTGCCAGGACCTAGCAGACATCAATTGCCTGCCACTTACGATCCCAAACGACAGCCTTTGCTAATAACTCAAGGACCCCTTCATGGGGTGTTCCATCAGCAAGCGCTTACACAAAAACATGCAATCTTAATTTGCTCTTGTTTCTGTGAATGAATAATTGAGTTAGTTGTTGGGACCCCAGCAGCTGAGGTACATGACTGTCCTCAAAGACTCCTCTGATTTCTTCATCTTCTCATCTCTCACTTTACTCAGAGCTGAAGCAGAAGGAGAAGAGAGCTTGCTGTTGGCCTGAGAAAATGACCTCACTTGGCTCTTGGCTTGTTGGCCTACATATCTCAAAGCAGAGTTCCATCTGCAAATCCCTTGGTCCTTGAGTGCCTCCACAACTCCAACACTTGCTGCCACTATAGCCTTGCTTGCACTTGATGAACTCATGATTTCTTTTCTCTCCTTTGGGTATTCTGAATTCTTTTGGTAGTGATTGTGAATGTTTAAGTGTTTGATGAAGGATATGAGCATGAAGTGCTCTTTATATAGGAATTAGAAAGGGTGGGCCTTTCCACCAGTAACTAGAGGCGGTTTAGAGAGTGTAAAGCCAATGGTATATATTTCTTTTCTTCTCTTTCTGTCGCACTCATTGCCACTAACTATACAAATGAGCACACGGTTTTCCTTATAAAATCCACCTAAGCCTCAGGTATGGGAGGAAACACCACTTGCTTTTGTTTGTTACAGTGAAAATGTGAATGTATATACAGATAAAGTGTCAATAACATGTCAATAAAAGTAACACGTATTAATACTAACATATCGATACACACTAGTTTTTTTTATTTTTTTTATTTTTATTTTATTTTATAATTTTTGTTTTGAATTAGACGTCTGGTTTTTAAATGTTATAGACAAAACATGTATTCCTTTTGCAAATTTGATTAAACATTTTCCCTACAATTTTGGTACTTTAATTTTATTTCATTAGAAGTCTATTCACGTTAGCATTTCATTTTTTCCTCCTATTTTTATGCATCTCTTATTATGATGATTTAAGATTTTTTTATTTTTTATTAAAATATTTATTTTAGTAAATTAAATAGAATGTAACAAAACTCGTTGTTAGGTATGTTTGATTATATCGGTACGTTTGATTATAATGGTACATTTAGTTACTTGGTACATTTGAATTTTGGTTCCATTTGGCATATTGATACATTTGAATTTTTGGTACATTTAGTTTTTGGTACATTTGAATTTTTGGTACATTTGTTTTCAAAACATAAGTTTTATTACTTTTTGTCCTAATAATGAGGAATTACTTTAATTAATTATTTTTTATATAGAAAGAGCCGTTAACAATGTAAAAGTTTAAATTACTTTAATTAAGGGAATTGTTATTAGCACTCCAAAAATCTTATTCTACACTCCAAACTTTATATATTAGGAAAGAAAAATATACTTGTGAGGAGTGTAGAATGTGATTTTTGGAGTGCCAATAACACTTCCCTTAATTAATTATTTTTTATAGAAAGAGTCATTAATCAACGGATAATAACCTTTTTGTTAATTCAAAATTATATGATTTATCGTTATTATTTAGCATTATCTACAATAATAAGGATTTATCTCCGATCAACTAAAAGTTGTTCCAGAGACTTATCTACTAAAAAACAAGACTATCTAGAGCATTGTGTATGAATCAGACATATTTTTAAACATTCCAAAAAGATGAATATTCATTTTAATATAGTTTATAATTGGGTATGTTTTAATTTGAGGTTGGTACGTTTTCGTTTGACGTTGGTACATTTTCATTTAAAGTTGGTACGTTTCCATTTGGGTGGGTGTACATTTAGATTTGAAAAGTTTAAATTTTTTGACTTAAATATAGTTGAAATTATTTAAATATTTAAATGTAAATTAATTTCAATTAATCTGAAGTAGTTCAAGTCTGAGTATCTTAATCAAATGTTTCAAAAGCTTAATAAAAAACTCAAAAAGCATAAATGTTTAGTCTACAAAAGTCTAAAATGAGGTATCTAATTCTAATTTTCCCTTTTTAATTTTTACAAATTCTGGCTACTTGAATCTTTAAGTGTATGAAACAGAGAAAAAATGGATACCTTCCGTACTTGGCAAATGAGTAATTTTGATGGTAATAAATCAACACAGTAATTATATCCTCATTCATGAGAAGAAACTAGTTGAATCTAAGGAATTTGGTAGAGGGGGACTTGTTGAAGTCGATTCCAAATTTTTTTTGTTCACCAGTGAAATTGGAAGGGAAGAGCACACAAATAGTCCATGGACCAAAGCAAAGAGAGAAAAAAAGGCTAATGTTAATGTTGATCACATGATAAATTAGTTCTCATATATTAATTGTATATACAGAAAATTCAGAGATCTAAAATTAACAATCAATTTGTTGTGAAAAATTACAAATTCCCTTCAGGCTACGGTCTACAAGTTGTTCAACCATGGCCAACGATTTCTTGCTTATCAAAATTGAAAGAGTGGCTGGATGAATGATCAATTGGGACCCCAGCAGCTGAGGTACATGACTTTCCTGAGAGACTCCTCAGACTGCTTTATCTTCTCATCTTGTCTAACTTTAGTTGAGACCAAAGCATAAGATGAGGAAGAGAACTTGTTGGCCTGAGAAAACGACCCAAGTTGGTTCTTGGCATGCTGCTGCAGTAATCTCATAGTATAATTCCACCTGCAGATCCCCTGGTCTTTCAAGGCCTCCACAACTCCAACACTTGCTGCCACTACCCAACCTCTCCTTGCTGCTGCTGATGAAATAGTCATATTTTCTATCTGTATATATTTTTAACGCAAAACTCTTGATGGAAAATTGCAAGTAATGAAAACTGATGTTTGTTTGATGTGTTTGAATTTTGATTTGATGAAGAAAATGGTGAGTGGGTGTTGCTTTTATATGGAGTGACAGTTCAACTAAGTTCATGAATGTGGGAGGAAAGTGGAAGCCCATAAAATGTGGGAAAAACCATGGGAATTAAGCCAATGGTTTACTTAGCTGGTCACACTCACACTCATTGACAGAGGAGACAAAGTTAGGTTGGGTAGGACCAAGCAAAAACACACGGTTTTCCTTTAAAAAAATCCATTTAAGTCCCAAGTATGGGAGGAGATACCACTTGTTTTAGATAAAAGATCCTCGTCGGATTCTTTTTTTGATGATCCTAGAGATTCTTCAATCACATCCGTTTATTGTATATCGTGCGGTCAGTTTTTGTAAGGTACTTTTTATATTCAATTTTAAATAAAAAATTTATAATGATTTCTGACCGCATGATGTACGATGAACGGATTTGATTTGAGGATCCCTGTGATCCTCACAAAGAGAATCCGGCGAGGATCCTCACTCCTTGTTTTAATTTATGGAGCTAAAACGGTGACTCAGTTTTTTGTTTTAAGAATTAGAGATGTCATTTTTAAAAGAAGCTAGTATTTTTATCATAAAATTAATTGGTAATTTAGGAGTTAGCTCAATTTTTCATAAGCACATACAAGGTATATTATTTTTCGATGTGAGATTCTTCCTCCCAACAATTTTCGTAAATTTAGAATAATGATTCATAGAAAATATTTAGGTTTGAGAGTCATACTAAATGCCTACAAGGGATAAAACCATTAAACAAACAAGAGTAATGTGAGGGAGACCAAATTTCTAAACCAAAATTTGTGAACCAAATGGTGTGGATGTCCATGAGTTGATTATTATTTAAGTGTTGATTAACGTGTTTATTTCTTATTGATGACATCTCATTTGGTTTGCAAATTTTGTTTAAAAATTTGCTCTCCCTTGATTATCCAACAAAGGAATCTGGATCGGACTGGATTCTCACTAGTAAAGTCATCCAAACCGGTTCAATCACGTTGGTTTTGGAATTTAGGGATCCAAGTAGTACATTAAAACTTCAAAACCAGTTAAAATCAGATTGGATCAGTCGGTTTGGGCGGTTTGAAAGGGATCTTGAACACCCCTATAATCGTGGCTAATCTTCTGTCCTAGTTCATACTGTTTCTATTTCTGTTCTTTTGGTCTAATGGAATGTTTTTGCTCCTTTTTATTTTGGTACGGTTGGATTTGCTAATTCTTTGAATCAATTAATCACTCTTTTGGTATGGTTGAACGTCTTGCCAGCAACCACGGAGGCAGCCACACTGGAGAAAAAGAGATACAAACAATTTTGTCTCAAATTTGAAAATCACCTAACTACGTTCAGCAACATTTCAAGGAAAGTGAGAGTATAACAGGCGCTTTTGTCAATCCATCATAGCACCATTTTTTGTGGGGGCAATATTTAAACTTCAAATTCCATAAGAGCCCTTCTTCAAATGTACCGTTGTGAAAATAAAAAAATTCAACTCAATAGTGATCAGCAATTCTCAGACTTATATGTTTAATTTACATGGCAATTGTCATAACATAACAAAATTTACATCAATTTGCCAGGACCTAGCAGACATCAATTGCCTGCCACTTACGATCCCAAACGACAGCCTTTGCTAATAACTCAAGGACCCCTTCATGGGGTGTTCCATCAGCAAGCGCTTACACAAAAACATGCAATCTTAATTTGCTCTTGTTTCTGTGAATGAATAATTGAGTTAGTTGTTGGGACCCCAGCAGCTGAGGTACATGACTGTCCTCAAAGACTCCTCTGATTTCTTCATCTTCTCATCTCTCACTTTACTCAGAGCTGAAGCAGAAGGAGAAGAGAGCTTGCTGTTGGCCTGAGAAAATGACCTCACTTGGCTCTTGGCTTGTTGGCCTACATATCTCAAAGCAGAGTTCCATCTGCAAATCCCTTGGTCCTTGAGTGCCTCCACAACTCCAACACTTGCTGCCACTATAGCCTTGCTTGCACTTGATGAACTCATGATTTCTTTTCTCTCCTTTGGATATTCTGAATTCTTTTGGTAGTGATTGTGAATGTTTTAAGTGTTTGATGAAGGATATGAGCATGAAGTGCTCTTTATATAGGAATTAGAAGGGGTGGACCTTTCCACCAATTACCGGAGGCGGTTTAGAGGTCAATGGTATATATTTCTTTTCTAGTCTTTCTGTCACACTCATTGCCACTAACTATACAAATGAGCACACGGTTTTCCTTACAAAATCCACCTAAGCCTCAAGTATGGGAGGAAACACCACTTGGTTTTGTTTGTTACAATGAAAATGTGAATGTATATAGATAAAGTGTCAATAACATGTCAATAAAAGTAACACGTATTAATACTAACATATCGATACACACTAGTTTTTTTATTTTATTTTATTTTATAATTTTTGTTCTGAATTAGACGCCTGGTTTTTAAATGTTATAGACTAAACATCTATTCCTTTTGCAAATTTGATTAAACATTTTCCCTACAATTTTGGTACTTTAATTTTATTTCATTAGAAGTCTATTCACGTTAGCATTTCCTTTTTTCCTCCTATTTTTATGCATCTCTTATTATGATGATTTAAGATTTTTTTTTATTAAAATATTTATTTTAGTAAATTAAATAGAATGTAACAAAACTCGTTGTTAGGTATGTTTGATTATATCGGTACGTTTGATTACAATGGTACATTTAGTTACTTGGTACATTTGAATTTTGGTTCCATTTGGCTTATTGGTACATTTGAATTTTTGGTACATTTAGTTTTTGGTACATTTGAATTTTTGGTACATTTGTTTTCAAAACATAAGTTTTATTACTTTTTGTCCTAATAATGAGGAATTACTTTAATTAATTATTTTTTATATAGAAAGAGCATTAACAATGTAAAAGTTTAAATTACTTTAATTAATGGAATTGTTATTAGCACTCCAATAATCTTATTCTACACTCCAAACTTTATATATTAGGAAAGAAAAATATACTTGTGAGGAGTGTAGAATGTGATTTTTGAAGTGCCAATAACACTTCCCTTAATTAATTATTTTTTTTTATAGAAAGAGTCATTAATCAACGGATAATAACCTTTTTGATAATTCAAAATTATATGATTTATCGTTATTATTTAGCATTATCTACAATAATAAGGATTTATCTCCGATCAACTAAAAGTTGTTCCAGAGACTTATCTACTAAAAACAAGACTATCTAGAGCATTGTGTATGAATCAAACATATTTTTAAACATTCCAAAAAGATGAATATTCATTTTAATATAGTTTATAATTGGGTACGTTTTAATTTGAGGTTGGTACGTTTTCGTTTGACGTTGGTACATTTTCATTTAATGTTGGTACGTTTCCATTTGGCATGAGTGTACATTTAGATTTGAAAAGTTTAAATTTTTTGACTTAAATATAGTTGAAATTATTTAAAATATATAGCAGATATTTAAATGTAAATTAATTTCAATTAATTTGAAGTAGTTCAAGTCTGAGTATCTTAATCAAATGTTTCAAAAGCTTAATAAAAAACTCAAAAAACATAAATGTTTAGTCTACAAAAGTCTAAAATGAGGTATCTAATTCTAAGTTTCCCTTTTTAATTTTTACAAATTCTAGCTACTTGAATCTTTAAGTGTATGAACCAGAGAAAAAATGGATAACTTCCGTACTTGGCAAATGAGTAATTTTGATGGTAATAAATCAACACAGTAATTATATCCTCATTCATGAGAAGAAACTAGTTGAATCTAAGGAATTTGGTAGAGGGGGACTTGTTGACTGCAAAGTCGATTCCAAATTTTTTTTGTTCACCAGTGAAATTGGAAGGGAAGAGCATACAAATAGTCCATGGACCAAAGCAAAGAGAGAAAAAAGGGCTAATGTTAATGTTGATCACATGATAAATTAGTTCTCATATATTAATTGTATATACAGAAAATTCAGAGATCTAAAATTAACAATCAATTTGTTGTGAAAAATTACAAATTCCCTTCAGGCTACAGTCTACAAGTTGTTCAACCATGGCCAACGATTTCTTGCTTATCAAAATTGAAAGAGTGGCTGGATGAACGATCAATTGGGACCCCAGCAGCTGAGGTACATGACTTTCCTGAGAGACTCCTCAGACTGCTTTGTCTTCTCATCTTGTCTAACTTTAGTTGAGACCAAAGCATAAGATGAGGAAGAGAACTTGTTGGCCTGAGAAAACGACCCAAGTTGGTTCTTGGCATGCTGCTGCAGTAATCTCATAGTATAATTCCACCTGCAGATCCCCTGGTCTTTCAAGGCCTCCACAACTCCAACACTTGCTGCCACTACCCAACCTCTCCTTGCTGCTGCTGATGAAATAGTCATATTTTCTATCTGTATATATTTTTAACACGAAACTCTTGATGGAAAATTGCAAGTAATGAAAACTGATGTTTGTTTGATGTGTTTGAATTTTGATTTGATGAAGAAAATGGTGAGTGGGTGTTGCTTTTATATGAAGGGAGTGACAGTTCAACTAAGTTAATGAATGTAGGAGGAAAGTGGAAGCCCATAAAATGTGGGAAAAACCATGGGAATTAAGCCAATGGTTTACTTAGCTGGTCACACTCACACTCATTGACAGAGGAGACAAAGTTAGGTTGGGTAGGACCAAGGAAAAACACACGGTTTTCCTTTTAAAAAAATCCATTTAAGTCCCAAGTATGGGAGGAGATACCACTTGTTTTGGATAAAAGATTCTCGTCGGATTCTTTTTATGATGATCCTGGAGATCCTTCAATCACATCCGTTTATTGTATATCGTGCGGTCAGTTTTTGTAAGGTACTTTTTATATTCAATTTTAAATAAAAAATTTACAATGATTTCTGACCGCATGATGTACGATGAACGGATTTGATTTGAGGATCCCTGTGATCCTCACAAAGAGAATCCGACGAGGATCCTCACTCCTTGTTTTAATTTATGGAGCTAAAACGGTGACTCGGTTTTTTGTTTTAAGAATTAGAGATGTCATTTTTAAAAGAAGCTAGGATTTTTATCATAAAATTAATTGGTAATTTAGGAGTTAGCTCAATTTTTCATAAGCACATACAAGGTCTATTATTTTTCGATGTGAGATTCTTCCTCCCGACAATTTGCGTAAATTTAGAATAATGATTCATAGAAAATATTTAGGTTTGAGAGTCATACTAAATGCCTAAAACGGATAAAACCATTAAACAAACAAGAGTAATGTGAGGAAGACCAAATTTCTAAACCAAAATTTATGAACCAAATGATGTGGATGTCCATGAATGATTATTATTTAAGTGTTGATTAACGTGTTTATTTCTTATTGATGACATCTCATTTGGTTTGCAAATTTTGTTTAAAAATTTGCTCTCCCTTGCTTATCCAACAAAGGAATCTGGATCGGACTGGATTCTCACCAGTAAAGTCATCCAAACCGGTTCAATCATGTTGGTTTTGGAATTCAGGGATCCAAGTAATACATTAAAACTTCAAAACCAGTTAAAATCAGATTGGATCAGTCGGTTTGGGCGGTTTGAAAGGGATCTTGAACACCGCTATAATCGTGGCTAATCTTCTGTCCTAGTTCATACTGTTTCTATTTCTGTTCTTTTGGTCTAATGGAGTGTTTTTACTCCTTTTTATTTTGGTACGGTTGGATTTGCTAATTCTTTGAATCAATTAATCAATCTTTTGGTATGGTTGAACGTCTTGCCAGCAACCACGGAGGCAGCCACACTGGAGAAAAAGAGATACAAACAATTTTGTCTCAAATTTGAAAATCACCTAACTACGTTCAGCAGCATTTCAAGGAAAGTGAGAGTATAACAGGCGCTTTTGTCAATCCATCATAGCACCATTTTTTGTGGGGGCAATTTTTAAACTTCAAATTCCATAAGAGCCCTTCTTCAAATGTACCGTTGTGAAAATAAAAAAATTCAACTCAATAGTGGTCAGCAATTCTCAGACTTATATGTTTAATTTACATGGCAATTGTCATAACATAACAAAATTTACATCAATTTGCCAGGACCTAGCAGACATCAATTGCCTGCCACTTACGATCCCAAACGACAGCCTTTGCTAATAACTCAAGGACCCCTTCATGGGGTGTTCCATCAGCAAGCGCTTACACAAAAACATGCAATCTTAATTTGCTCTTGTTTCTGTGAATGAATAATTGAGTTAGTTGTTGGGACCCCAGCAGCTGAGGTACATGACTGTCCTCAAAGACTCCTCTGATTTCTTCATCTTCTCATCTCTCACTTTACTCAGAGCTGAAGCAGAAGGAGAAGAGAGCTTGCTGTTGGCCTGAGAAAATGACCTCACTTGGCTCTTGGCTTGTTGGCCTACATATCTCAAAGCAGAGTTCCATCTGCAAATCCCTTGGTCCTTGAGTGCCTCCACAACTCCAAAACTTGCTGCCACTATAGCCTTGCTTGCACTTGATGAACTCATGATTTCTTTTCTCTCCTTTGGGTATTCTGAATTCTTTTGGTAGTGATTGTGAATGTTTAAGTGTTTGATGAAGGATATGAGCATGAAGTGCTCTTTATATAGGAATTAGAAAGGGTGGGCCTTTCCACCAGTAACTAGAGGCGGTTTAGAGAGTGTAAAGCCAATGGTATATATTTCTTTTCTTCTCTTTCTGTCGCACTCATTGCCACTAACTATACAAATGAGCACCCGGTTTTCCTTATAAAATCCACCTAAGCCTCAGGTATGGGAGGAAACACCACTTGCTTTTGTTTGTTTTAGTGGGAAATTGTCAAATGGTTTCCAAGACAAGACAATCTATTCAGCCAAACAACTATATCCCATTTCTTTTTTGGGATAAAAATTAATTAACTCAGATTTCAAATATTTTAGATTTCATTTTTCTAAATAGTGCTATCCGTACATCATTTTTTACCTCATATTCACTCTTATTAGTTTTTGTTCATCGATCTTCTTCATTCATTCGATCCAACGGCCGGAAATTAAGAGGGTGTATGAGAGGTAAAATTTGGTGTATGGATAGCACCACCCTTACTATAAATAAATATCTAAGAAAATTGCTTCTAAAAAATTACTACGAAAACAAACTTATTAAGAGTATAAATCTTACATCATGTAAAATAAGTCTTATATGATAGTTTAAATGATTTTGGCATCTCTCTCTTATCGTGAGTTACGTTCGGATGGATACTCACATTTTAATATGAAATGAAAGCAGGCTATCCACTTGTCAAGCAAGGGTCTACGTGCCCACACGTTAGCTAATTAATGTGACCCACGTATTAGACTTAAAATGACCACACACTTCTTTGTCAACGATTGCAAGATTATCAAAGGATGGTTTAGTCTTTTCCTCGTGATGCCTTTATAATATTTCTCCGGCTGGATTTGGACTCTCCGGGTGGTGTAGTCTTTTTTATGAGTTTGCAACTACAGTATTTCTAATAGCATGAGTGGCCTCTCATTCCTGATCGATAAATTTTCTCATGTGGTTTTTCTTAAGTAAGGCTTCTTGTTGAGGAATAAATGTTATTATTCACATTCTGATGATACCTTACCTGCTTTCACTTCTTGATTTTCAAGTGATTCACCTTTTGATTTTCAAGTGATTTTACCTTGAAATAATTCTAGCCTTTCTTAAATTACTCTCAAGCATGTCCAGTCTGTCCAGTCACTTAGCTACAAGCTTCATACTTAAATACTCTTGACTGCTCAAATAGTCTTAAACAATTTTAACTATCTGAGTAGGCTTAAATATTCTTAACTACCTAAACAGGCTCCAAATTACGTGTCCAAATAGAAATTACCTATGTTCATAAATTTCAATGGAAAAGTGAGGGTATACTTTATGCATTTCCGTCGCTCCATGTCGTAGCACCAACTTTTGGGGGAAATTTTACACAATGTCAATGATTTCCAGAGTTCTTGCATTCTCTCCTCATCTCGCCATGTTTAGCGTATGCTTGCACAGGCATCATTTTGAATAAAAAAACTTTTGAATACTGGCAAATTTAACGCTATTATAGGATGATAAATGTTCCACTCAGGACAAATTAACTAGTGGCTAAGTGTGTCCTCTGCGGAATCCAGGGTGAGTCTACAATTCACCTTATGCGCGATTGTGCCTTTGCTAAGTGTGTCTGGCTTGCGACTCCGATTGCTATCCCTCCTTCTCCGCCTTATGTCCTCTCGATGTTGGATTGGATTCTGAGTTGGACTTCTCACCTCAATCCATCCAACTTTGCTCTTGGTTTAATGGTGCTTTGGCCAATCTGGGGTGCACGAAATAACCGTCTCTGGAATGACTCTATGGACTCTCCTGACATCATCGCTGCCCGGGGGTCTCTCTTGGTGGCAAGAGTTCCAGAGAGTTGCTTCCCCCCTCCCCCCCCGGAGACTCGCTACTCGTCCCCAAGTACCTCATAGGTGGTCCCGCCCTCCTGCCCATTTCCTTGAAAGCTAGGGGGTTTTCAAAACGTTATCCTCGAGAGTGATTTACTCCACATTGTAACGCTTCTACATAATTCTTCCAATTATTTGTCCGACATTGGACTCTTAATTGAAGACTCGCGTGTGATCCTGTCTTCAACCACAGGAGCTTGCGCTACCATGTTAATCGCCAAGTCAATGGTTTTGCTCATTGCCTTGCACGGTTTGCCTTTACTTCAAGTTCGTCATGTAACTGCTTTGAGAAACCTCCGGACCTCATTTGCCGAAGCTGTTTTGTAATTGATGTAGGGCTTTGTAACTCTGTTTTTGAAATGAAATGAATCTATCGAGAACTTTCTCAAAAAATAAAAAAAAACAAAAAATAAAAAAAAATTCTACTGGCTAAAGATGAAAAAAGAAAGGAGATCAAGGTAGAAATTCTCAGCAACAATTTCTGTTCTTTATGGTAATTGTTACAACGAAACAAAATTTACATCAATTAGCCCCAAGCAAACAGCATAATTAGCCGTACTTTACAACCCTAATCTTTGCTCTTGTTTTTGTGAATGAATCATTGATTTAGTTGTTGGGACCCCAGCAGCTCAAAAACATGACTGTCCTCAAGGACTCCTCTGATTTCTTGAGCTTCTCATCTCTCACTTTACTCAGAGCTGAAGCAGAAGGAGAAGAGAGTTTGTTGTTGGTCTGAGAAAATGACCTCACTTGGCTCTTGGATTGTTGGCCTGCATATCTCAAAGCAGAGTTCCATCTGCAAATCCCTTGGTCCTTGAGTGCCTCCACAACTCCAACACTTGCTGCCACTATAGCCTTGCTCGCACTTGATGAACTCATGATTTCTGTTCTCTTTGATCTTCTGAACTCCTGTAGTAGTGATCGTGAATGTTTTAAGTGTTTTGATGAAGAAGATGAGCACCAAGTGCTCTTTAAATAGGGGGATGACAAACGGTGGGCCTTTTCTCCAAAACTAGGGGCGTTTAGAGAGTGCAGAGCCGATGGTACTTGTTTTCTTTTGTCACACTCATTGATGGAGACAAAATTCGGCTGCGTGGAGGAAATGACACTCACTGCCCACTGGACAACAAATGAGAGCATACGGTTTTGCTTATAAAAACCATTTAAGCCTCAAGTATGGGAGGGGATTGTATAAGTGGAAATTGTCACATTGTTTGACAAGCTAATCTATTTTTTTTAATGATAATACAAATCTTAAAGAAGATCCTCCACCGATTATTAATCATACGTGTCTAACTTATCCTATGTATGATTTTTGGGGGAAAATTACATACTTATGTCGCAGATCAAGACAAGCTATTCTACTGATTACCAAGTGACTCCAATTTTTGTTTTTTGTTACCGAGAAAAAATAAAAATTACAAAACAAACTCATACAGAATAAAATATAGATAAGCTAGGGAGAAAAAAGAGACCAAATAAATATATGATATGAGTAATGCTAAGTATATCAATATTCTAATACGAACCATGTGATGTATTAACAATAAAAAAATATGCACGTTAATTAAGTAATAATTCAATCATTGACAACCACGTCATAAATGATTTATAAAACTTAATTAAAATAGTTGGTTTTTGTAGTATTACTCGATATGATATATATATATATATATATATATATGGATTTTGAGATGCCTTATATATATTCTATTATTTTCAGATCATTACTTCCAAAATTTTTTTAAATTTTTAAATTTTTAAATTTTTAATTTTTGACAATATTGCTACCTGAATTTTTTTCACTTTTGTGCCTCTACCACTAGATTACGTTTGACGATCTAGGCTAAAATAACTTTTGACAATATTGCTACCTGAATCCAATTTTCACTCAAAATTCCATTTAGGTTAACTTTCACAAGACTACATTTTAAGGAAAATTTCTTCAAGTCAAGCTTCAAATGTGACAACCCGTCCCTACTTTTACGATTTTATCAATTTTAAAAGCGTGAATTGACAAAAATACCCTAGAGGCGAGATTATTGACTTTTGTTGACTGTTAGTTTGTGACGTGTATGAGCTATTACTTTATCGTATTCTTGAAGTACTCGACGGTACGAACGCGTAGGCACAAGCGGAATCGAATTCGGAGTCACGACAAAGATTTATGGAAAAACAAATCTGAAAAAAAAAAAAAAAAAAAAAAAAAAACTTTTGTAAAAATTACTATTTATTATTTTATATTTTATATATTTTTCATAATTATTATATTATTATTATTTTGGGGGGATATTTTTAATATTTTAAATAATTTTTGGCATGTGGGGCCCACATCTCACCAAATCCTCAACTCTTCTCCTGCCCATTGTTCTAAAAATCCCTGCCTAGCACCGGCTAGGCGCTAGGTGGCTGGCCACCGCCCTGATTAATGCTAAGGTCGCCTAGACCTACTGAGGCACCGCCTAGCCCGCCTAGGCACCCTCCTAGACCGCCTAGACCCGCCTAAACACTCGCTTAGGTCGCAACTCATTTAGACAGAAAATAAATAACTTTCATTTTGCATTTTGTTTTTTTCCAATAAATTGTAAGAGACTTGTTGTGTAACATCCCACATCGCCCAGGGGAGTGATCCTTAAATGTATATTCCCATCCCTACCTAGCACGAGGCCTTTTGGGAGCTCACTGGCTTCGGGTTCCGTAGGAACTCCGAAGTTAAGCGAGAGGGGGGCCAGAGCATTCCCAGGATGGGTGACCCACTGGGAAGTTGCTCGTGAGTTCCCAGAAACAAAACCGTGAGGGCGTGGTCGGGGCCCAAAGCGGACAATATCGTGCTACGGTGGTGGAGCGGGCCCGGGAAGTGATGCACCCCGGGCCGGGATGTGACATGTTGCATACTTAAATGAACACACATTATATCCTTATTTCACATGTTTTCATTATGTTCCAATACTTCATAATATATATGCATTCTATTTTGTAGTTTATGATGAAATTATATATATTTCAAGTATAAGCAGACACTTATTTACACGAAATATGATTGATTTACTTAAATCCGCCTAGTCCGCCTAGGCGCCTAGGCGTTAGGCCCCAGCCAGCCGCCCGATTAGCGCCTAGCGATTTTTAGAACCTTGCCACGTGCCTTCTCTCCCCATCTCTCAGACTTTCGAACTCTCTCCGCCTCTCCCTCAACTCTCTCTCAGCTCATTATTGTCTCTCTCTGCAAGTGCAGAGAAACCTGCAAACCTGACCATCACTCGCTGTCTCCGACAAGCATCACCACCCAGATCCTCACATAACCCCGTTCCCTTCTCTCTCAAACCCTCACATCTTTAACTCTCTTTTCTCCTTGCAAGCATTGAGAGGGTGCAATAACCTCACCACTCCAGCAAGACTACAACATCCTCAAACCTGTCATCACCACCCATGTGTGCGCCCGGAGATGAGGGGTAGAGCCTTGAGCTCGCCTATTGCTTTATCTCTCTTTCTCTCTCGTTTTTCTCAACTGCAAACGAAAACCAACCACGGTCGACACCTTGTTTTCCGGTGAGTTCTTGATGACTTCGACTAGGTAAGCCTTGAAACCAATGTGGGTTGTCCTAGATCACAATTTCATGTTGTTTCTGGCCTCATTATAACATTTGACATAGAGAAAAACCTCGGGAGAAAGTTCCCCAGATTTCCGGCAAGAAACCCGGCCTTTGCAGGCTTTTTCCGGTCGATCCCGACCTCGGCTCAACCCCATTTTGGTATGCCCTTGTTCCTGATCTCTTGAGCTTCAATTTGACTTTTATTTCATGAAAAATAGGTAAGAATCGAGCTCGAACGGAGCTTGAGAAGTTTCCCGGTCAAACCAGCCGGTTTCGGCTTTCTTCTTTGTAGAAACCGGTGACCGGATCCAAAAAATGTAAAAAAAGGGCCAACGGTATTTGGTTTCTTTTGTCACACTCATTGATGGAGACAAAATTCGGCTGGGTGGAGGAAATGACACTCACTGCCCACTGGACTACAAATGAGCATACGGTTTTGCTTATAAAAACCATTTAAGCCTCAGGTATGGGAGGGATTGTATAAGTGGAAATTGTCACATTGTTTGACAAGCTAATCTTTTTTTTTTTTATAATGATAATACAAATCTTAAAGAAGATCGTCCACCGATTATTAATCATACGTGTCTAACTTATCCTATGTATGATTTTTGGGGGAAAATTACATACTTATGTCGCAGATCAAGACAAGCTATTCTACTGATTACCAAGTAACTCCAATTTTTGTTTTTTGTTACCGAGAAAAAATAAAAATTACAAAACAAACTCATACAGAATAAAATATAGATAAGCTAGGGAGAAAAAAGAGACCAAATAAATATATGATATGAGTAATGCTAAGTATATCAATATTCTAATACGAACCATGTGATGTATTAACAATAAAAAAATATGCATGCTAATTAATATTTAAGTAATAATTCAATCATTGACAACCACGTCATAAATGATTTATAAAACTTAATTAAAATAGTTGGTTTTTGTAGTATTACTCGATATGATATATATATATATATATATATATATATATGGATTTTGAGATGCCTTATATATATTCTATTATTTTCAGATCATTACTTCCAAATTTATTTTGAAAAAATTTGGAAGCATATGGCGCCTTATTTATTTTATTTTATTTTATTTTTATTTTTGACAATATTGCTACCTGAATTTTTTCCACTTTTGTGCCTGTACCACTAGATTACGTTTGACGATCTAGGCTAAAATAACTTTTGACAATATTGCTACTTGAATCCAATTTTCACTCAAAATTCCATATAGGTTAACTTTCACAAGACAACATTTTAAGGAAAATTTCTTCAAGTCAAGCTTCAAATGTGACAACCCGTCCCTACTTTTACGATTTTATTAATTTTAAAAGCGTGAATTGACAAAAATGCCCTAGAGGCGAGATTATTGACTTTCGTTGACCGTTATTTCGTGACACGTATGAGCTATTACTTTACTGTATTCTCGAAGTACCCGACGGTACGAACGCGTAGGCACAAATGGAATCGAATTCGGAGTTACGACAAAGATTTATGGAACAACGAATCCGAACCAAAAAAAAAAAAAAAAAAAAAAACTTTTGTAAAAATTACTATTTATTATTTAATATTTTATATATTTTTCATAATTATTATATTATTATTTTAAGGATATTTTGTTGTTATATTTTTATTTTAATATTATTTTGGGGGGGGGGTATTTTTAATATTTTAAATAATTTTTGGCATGTGGGGCCCACATCTCACCAAATCCTCAACTTATCTCCTGCCACGTGCCTTCTCTCCCCATCTCTCAGACTCTCGAACTCTCTCCGCCTCTCCTTCAACTCTCTCAGCTCATTATTGTCTTTCTCTCTGCAAGTGCAGAGAAACCTGCAAACCAGACCATCACTCGCTGTCTCCGGCGAGCATTACCACCCAGATCCTCACATCACCCCGCTCCCTTCTCTCTCAAACCTTCACATATTTAACTCTTTTTTCTCCCTGCAAGCATTGAGAGGGTGCAATGACCTCACCACTCCAGCAGGACTACAACATCCTCAAACCTGTCATCACCACTCATGTGCGCGCCCGGAGACGAGGGGCAAAACCTTGAGCTCACCTATTGCTCTATCTCTCTTTCTATCTCATTTTTCTCAACTGCAAACGAAAACCAACGATTGTCGACACCTTGTTTTCCGACGAGTTCTTGACGACTTCGACTAGGTAAGCCTCGAAACCAAAGTGGGTTGTCCTAGATCACAATTTCATGTTGTTTATGGCCTTATTATAATGTTTGACACAGAGAAACACCTCGGGGGAAAGTTCCCTAGATTTCCAGCAAGAAACCCAGCCTTTGTAGGCTTTTTCCGGCCGATCCCGACCTCGGCTCAACCCCATTTTGGTATGCCCTTGTTCCTGATCTCTTGAGCTTCAATTTGACTTTTATTTCATGAAAAATAGTTAAAAATCGAGCTTGAACAGAGCTCGGGAAGTTTCTCGGTCAAACCAGCCGGTTTCGGCTTTCTTCTTTGTAGAAACCGATGACCGGATCTAAAAAATGTACAAAATGGGCCTTAAGCCCAAACCCGGCCCAAAACCGAATCCAAGCCTTTGGCCCATAAACCCTAAATTGGGACCCGGTCCACATCTTAATGGATTTGGAATATTTCTTGCTTTGACTTTTTTGAAATTTTCTCAGAAACCCTCCTAGGCTAATATCGACGCCTCGAGTCCCTTTTTTACATCCATTTAGTGCAATTCCAAAGTTTTAACGTAGTTGACCGCCGGGGCAGCTCAGTTGACCTTTTAGGGTTGATCGTTAACTTTTTGTAAAATTTGTCGAGGACCTTCCTTAGCGTATTTCGGCATCTTGATTCTAAATCCACACTCCGTTTTCCCAAATTTAATTTTATTAGTGGAGTTTTACTAATGGATCCGAATATTATGCTTAGGTGCGATTACTATGAGAGACTCCGGCTATGACAGTTCGAACGGCTACGACCTCGCAAGTATCTGTGAGTGGGTCTTTGCTTTTAAATATTATATATTTATTTAGTTTCCATTTATACATTTGAAAAAGAATTTCCTACGTATGCCTAGATTAGACTAATGTTTACAAGAATTAGCAAAATGACGGAATTTACGAAATTATTCTGAATCCTGCAGGATGCACATGTATGCGTACTATTATGAGATACTTTAATTATATTTGCTGCCATGAATAGTGTTATGGTTGATTAGAATTATCGATTTACCATTATATGATCATAATTATATTATATGTTCATCGTGAGCTACACTGGTCTTGTACTCGCCCAGGCCAGGACTAGTCTTTCATGTGTATGTTCACATTGCACTGTACGCTCACTTTGGATCTATTGTAGGTGCCAATCCTGTCCTAGATTGCTATAGGAAATTAGAACTCGTATGTGATGCGCATAGTGCCAATCTTCATGTGATTGTAGTACTAGAGCGTAAATCATCATTACACCCAGTCATGTTCATGTCAGAATATCTTTGCATAGACTCATGTGTCAGCATATGTCGATGAGCACTCCATATGATATGTTTGTTTATGTGAGATTATGTGATATCGGTCGTTATGTGTTTATTTACGCAATATTGCGACATATGGCATTCTTGTGATATTGCAGGCTACGGTAAGTATTTTCATACTATACGTAGTATGTATATTTGAAAACTATATTTGTTTTACGGCAATGAGTTATTACGTTTTCAAAAAGGTTTTACAAAGTTTTATTTTTAGCCCCACTCACCCTTGTTTTTCGCCCCTCCAGGTTTAGTGACAATGTTCGTGTTGACGAGGATTTCTGGCAAACGCTGATATCGGAGACTACTCCCAATGGTATAAGTCTTATTCTAATTTTACTGTACTTTACTTATGCTCTGACATCACGTGTGAATGAGTTCATTCCCGCTCACAAGCGCACTCTTCCATTTAGGCACTTTAAGGTTTAAATTTACTCCCATGTTCCACACCACTCAACTTTATGGCTTCATCACCCTTCGGGTGTCGACAGCACATATCGATTCGGAGTCCAGACGGACATTCCGATCGGAATGTATCATCAAAGAATATCAAACGCATTTCTTACACACACACACACAAAAAAAAAAAAACCAAAAAAAAAAAAAACGAAATTTTCACTCATGTAATGCCAATTGTAGATGTTTTGAGGTCAATTCCTCCAAAACAATTTGGATATCTTTTAATTTCTTGCATCTTGTCTTAATCTAACCATAACCTTACTCGTATTTTGTAACTCTGCTCAAGATTGATGATGAACTAACCGCATTTTATCTTCTTCTCATTATCAAACTCCAATTAATTCCTAATTATGTAATTATTAGTTAAAAAACTTTTTTAGTATCACAAAATAAGTTGCATTTTTATCTGTTTTACGTGGAGGGTCCTTACATGAGCTTGCAAGTAAATTGGCCAACTCTCTATTTTACTATTTAAATTTAACATGGAAACTCAATTTTGGGCGAAGACCAACGGTCACACGCGCTCCACGTCACCCTAATTGTTTTGTTCATATGTTTTTTTTAATGATATACCTAAACCACACAATGAGCTAGCCTAATTTAGTATCAATGTCGCAATTCACGAGCGTCAAACTTAAGACCTCTTACTTACAATGAAGAGAAATATCACTACACTGTTATACTAAGTGAATTATTGTTCACGTGACAATTCACCAATATTAAAAATAAGAGTAATGCTAGGGAGACTAAATGTGTAGACTAAATTTTATAAACTAAATGATATTGAAGTTGATGATTGGAAAATTACTGAAGTGCTGATTAACGTGCTTATTTCTTATTGGTGACACATCATTTAGTTTGTAAATTTAGTTTATAAATTTGGTTAACCTAGCATTACTCAAGTGTTGATTAACGTGCTTATTTCTTATTGGTGACACATCATTTAACCCATCATCTGTGAGACTTTGTCATTCATATTTTTATACATACCTTATATGTGTTGAATTTTTAGATTAAATATACAGACAATACTAATTCGGTGACATGGATATGTAGCAATTTTCAATGTAATTGTCACATGTACCAACTTCAATTAAATTTCTAATGAATCTAAGTGGGTACATCCTCAAATTTAAAACTTGATGAATTCACCATGAGCTCCAATTTATGCCAACTAGCCTTCATACACACGCTCACACGCTTGCAGAAGACACTTTTTGAATCACGACATGCTACGCACGACTTATACGTTTTAAATGTATTTATATGCGTGAATTGACAAAAGGAAAGTCAAATATTGGAAGTAAATGAATAGTCTTAGATTATGTTAGAAGAAACCTCTTAGTGTAGATAATATTGTTTGTTCAAAAAAAAAAAAAACAATCATTTGATAACTAATTTAATCATATTATTATGCGCGTGCGAAAGAATTTTTTTATAACCGACATTACACGCCTATCAAGATGTTTTGAACGTATTTAAAAATAGAGAAAATAATATTTAATGAACAACTGATAGAATCACATTATTGCTAGCCTATAGTGGGTACTAATTAAAAAAAATGTACAATATATAAAATAATTAAGGTCCCCAGCAGCTCAGGTACATGACTTTTCTTAGAGAATCCTCAGCTGCTTGGTTCTTCTTTTCGGATTTCAGTTTGTTCAAAACCATAGCAGAAGACGAAGGCGATAGTTCCTTTCCTTGCAAGAAAGATCTCACATTGCTCTTGGCATGCTGGTGAACAGATCTCATGGTGTAACTCCATCTGCCGAAACCTTGATCCTTCAAAGCCTCAACAGCTCCAACGCTAGCCGCTACTATCCACGCTCCTCTTGTTCCACACATCTTGAAATATAATCAACAGAACAAACAGCTTAGTTCTAGTTTAGTTTCTTGTGTGTGAATATATATAGGAGAAAGATGAGGCTAAAACCAGATGGATTCAAAAAGGTAAAAATACAAAGTTGATGTGGATTTGTATATATTTCAGGAAGCTGGCTTTGTCCTTTTAAATTTTTTACATATGAAGTGACAAATTATGCAGTGGTTTTCTGTGAAGAAACCAGGGGTCTTGCACCTTGTTTTTGCAAAATTTGATCAAAATAGTAACGGAAGGAGGACCCCAATATTGTGATCTCAGCTTATTTGTCTCAGTTGCTTGCTATCATGCCATCATGCACCCTTTCATCCCTGCTGTATATTCTAGTGGTTATCGTCTTATCTCCATCGTTCAGTATGGTGTGCCTGATATGTACGAATACAACCCATTTCGTGCTACTATACGTTGTGTACCGGATCTGTTTCTTCTTATCGAAAAGAAGGAAACAAAATCATCTTATCGAATCTGCGTTATGCTTCGTACCAACTTGATCCGTTTTGCCCTTTTCAAATTATGGTTTCAATAATCCTATACTTGCCTCTACTCAAGTTGCGGCCATGACTTCACTCATTTGTTGTTAGAATCAATCAACATCATCCCATACATAATTTAGGATGAAAATGAAATGTCACTTGGTGATCACATTATTTACAAATTTAAACTCATCTATATATCATCAGTACTTTTTGAACTCTAAAACCTAGTAGCCATTACTTCAATCAAGAAACCCAAAATTTAACCAAAACCCGTTTAACATGATCCGAAAAGCCACATTCTTGGAATAAATTAACAAATTTTATAAAAATTAGAAGAAGCTAGGCAACATCAATCATGCCTAATCATCATCACAAGTCTTCTGAAATAAGGCTTCCTACCATCTATGATGCCGTGACGAAGAAGGTTGAAGTGGAAGAGAGACAGATTGCGTTACAGTACTAAAATAACTATATGTATACTGTGCATGTAATGTACTATCTTCTCCGTATTATGCTAGAACTATGCAGTTGAGCTTTCTTCCTTGGAAAGAGAGAGTTTTGGATTCAAGCCCACATACGGGATGTAATTTTTGTTAAGGCAAAATAACTAATTATATAAATACTTGCCTTGTCATGCTCTGCACTTTTGTTCTTGACAAATACAAACTTCTGCATGGGAGGGTAATGAAAAAAAAAACTAGATTAAAAACCGTCATTTGTTTCAACCCATTTTATCATCTTTCAAAATTTTCTCTCTTTCTTTACGATATAAAAGAAATGTTTTGAGACACCAAAGAGGTCATTCTATACTTCACTTTTATAAAAGTACAAAAGAAAATTTATACGTAAAACTGCATGATGATATTTTTAGAGTGTCAATAGCAACTCGTATAAAAATGCATAATATTTAACATTGCACAGGGAAAGAGGAAAGATCAAGATCTTGATTCATACAATTAATCCAACAAAATTAGCTGTACATATTATTAACACTGGAAAACAAAAGGACTAGTAATACAGATCGATGACCACATCACCGCATCTGCATGGATAGTCTAATTAAACACTAATTAACAAAGGTTAATTGGGAGTTGAGTTTCCAGATATATATTAGTAGGTAATTAGGAATAGTAATTAAGACTCATCGTCTCTCATGTATTAGGACCCCAACAACTCAAGTACATTACAGTCCGGAGAGATTCCTCAGCCTGCTGTTTAAGCCTGCACTGATGATCACAGCTGCTGGTACTATTCTTGTTGTTTACAGCACCAGAAAATTCTGTGGCCAATTCCTTGCGACATGCCTTGCCCTTAGATGCTTGGTCTCTATTAGTGCTTCCTCTTCCTTGCATTGCTTCTGATATTTGAATCATTTCAAATGAAAGTAGTGTTTTAGTCGTTGGGGTGTGGCTTAGAACTTGGGAAACCAAGTTTCATATATAGGTAGAGAAAAGGTCATTAGCATATAATAGCTGCAAAATTTTAGTGGTGTAATTTAGTTTAACTGTAATTGTAATTAATAATTAGATATGACTCTGTGAGTTTTTCCAACCCTCGGAAATGTGGATTGCAATAGCAAAGTTACCATCTGACCCTCTTTTAAAAAGTAAAAAAAAGATATGATTTGCTATCTGTAGCTAGCCGAGTGGAAAGTAATCCACATGACATTGAGAGTGATTCAAATATTAAATTACATTGAGGATCAAGGAGCAGCACTGTGGTGTTCCACTTGGCATTATATTTCCGTATTCGCTTCAAATTTATAGCAATCAACAGATCAAACCATTTTTTTCTCTCTCACTTTGCTTGTTTATTTTGATGGATTCCCAAGCTATGCTCCTCTTCTCGTATACAATATATGATCCTATGGTGTTTAATTAAGGAAATGGTTGTGGACTGAAACTAAAAAACAACAGGGTGCACGTTCCCTCCATCGACATTGGAGCAAAGAAAGGCATATTATCACATGGGTGGAAGATTAGCATATACACGTTTAGCTCTGCAACTGGATAAGATTGACACCTAACACGCTTTCTTTAATTTCCTTTTTAAGTACTGGATTTTGCTCACTACTTTAGAAGCTAATCACTAGATTCACTACCACTCCACCCCATTCATCTTTTTATTTTTATTTTTATTTTTTTTATTTATTTTACTATTAGGAGGAGGAGAGAAAGCTCGAAACTATCATAATAATTTAGAGAATGAGAGAATTTCGAACTTGGAAACCCAACAGCCTATCTGCTACAATATTGGACCATTCATGATCATCATGTATCATTTGTTACATATAATGCATAGACTTAAATTTATGTCACGTACTCATGCATCCATTGTCATATATCTTATTAAAAAACAACTATGCCATTTGTACCATATTCTCTATCTACATTGATGACCAGTTGGCGAATAGATGTAAGCCATACTACGTCTGTGAGAGCAACATATATAGAGAAAATGTGTTCATTAATAAAGAGGAAAACTAATAAAAATGGCTTGAAAATTTTGAGTTTTAACGATAATGATAAAATAAAGGGTAAAGTGAATAGTATTGTTGACCCTAAAAACTACTAAGTCTACGTGGCGCGCAGGGCGAGTAACTAATGAGCTAACTACGTCCTTTGGTTGTGTGGGGGGTGTGCCAACTCGTCGGCTGAGCTCGGCCGGGGAGTAAAATATGTTGATTGTCACATTGGGTGAGTTGATGACTTCTGTGTCTTGCAATTGCGGCCGAGGAAGGAACATGTCTTAGCCTTTGGGTTATAGAGCCTGAAGACAAGGCTGCTAGTCTTGCGAAGTTCAATATCAAATTTGGCTTTCAATGTGCCGAATGTAGTAACATGTAACACTTCACTTCGCCGAGAAAGCTAATGAGATGACCTCTGCCAATAAGGATTTGAAAATCCTTCTCGACCGAGACTTGGATAGATAACCACTCAGCCTCGACACAGTGTTGTTTATCCAAACTGAATGTGCTCCGCGATCGGCTGATTTTATGGCTACAGTGCTGGTTATCCAAACTAAAGATGTTCGTCGGTTGCCTTCATAGTGCTGTTTATCCAAATTGAAGATGTGTTGGCGGAAAAAGAAAATAAAAATCTCAAGGTTGTTGAGAGGTTTCACGTAAAGTGAGGGTTTGCGCAGGGCAGTTTGTGTGTTGAGTTGGAGGGGGTCCTTTATGTTGCACATTGTCGTGTATTTATAGCAGTGAACCTACTCCTGGCCGAACCAGAGATGTATCCAGACTAGAACTCCTTATCCTCATCTGATTACAATTCGGCCAGTCCTAGTTCAAATACGTTCTTGAACCTAGCCTTATAATGAACCAGATTCATTTCCTAATTTTCATCGCCTTCAGCTTTGAAACCTCTCGTTGCATCAGGATTCGGCCATCCTAGACAGAGCTGGCCAATGACAAGATTCTAAATAAACACCATTGGGCCAAGAATATTTCTAAGCTCGGCCCAAAATAACATCTTGGGTCCAAACATTGCCCCCCAGTTTCCTTGAGCTTAGGCTCACAAGCCAAATGGTTAAGGAAATTAATTGTTTTGTAGCCAGTGAACCTCGTTATATCGTCGAAAAAGAAATTTTGTTTCCTCGGCAATAATACCATGTATGTTCTGCCAACGCTATGGTCTTTCTCGACTGCCATAATTCTATACCAGGCTCGACAACTTGTGCAGAAAAACCTTGTAATTACCTCGACCATCCAACTTATACGGTCAAAAAACTCAAAACTTACAAATAGGGCCGAGAAAAACTGAGCCGAGGTCGAGAAAAACTTGGGGGTAGAGAAAAATTGGGATCGAGAGTTTCTTTAACCCTAAGTCAACGAAGCAAACAATCCTACCTGGCCCGAATAGTGACAAACCAACTTTGGCCAAATTTTCGGTTAATCGGCCAAAGAATTGTCCTCAACCAAATTCCCCCTTATTCGGCCAAAGGGTGGCCTTCTGCAAACATCCTTCCTCGGCTTGACTAATGCATTAAAGAACCATTTTTTAAGCCAAGTTCTTGGATTACCGCACCATCTTGTTACCCCCCATATTTTCTTATGCATCGGCCTGAAAGGCCGAATGGTTAAGAAAATAATTTATTCATCCTCTTTTTTTTTTTTTTTTTTTTTAGCAAAAGAAAATGAAAATGGCCAAACCATAAGCAGGAGGAGGCTAACGATACTTTATTCCAAGCCGAGATATTTTGACATCAAAATTTCCACTTTGAGGTTTTTTAAGGCCGAATAAAATAACATCTCCAAATATGTTTGGTTTGACGAAAGATTTTTTATCATCGGCCGCCGAATGTGTTGAACAACTATTATGCCCCCTAGGCATAACAATTTTGCCAATCTCGGCTTTTAACTCAAACAACTTAGCCGAATGAGATTTCTCCATATCGGCTTTATTGCCAATAACCATATCGACTGTCATGGTTTCGGCATCTAAGACCATCTCTCGGCCATGTTCATTATTGGAGAACTCTGATGGATCATTTTCTAAGTCGATTGTTGACTTAGAAACTTGAACTTTTTCTTCTAGGCCTACCATACTTTCAATCTCGACCGAGACGACATGTGGCCTAGGCGTTTCTTCGGCCGTCTCGACAATCTTCTTAGGCCGAATGTTGGTTGTGGCCGGAGTGAAAATTTGCCCCCCGGCCTTTTGATCCAACTATTCTTTAAATGGAATTGATTTGAACACAAAAGGCATTTTCTTATCGAGCCACTTATAAATTCGAGCTCTATCTTCATTTAACCATTGATCTTGTAAGCTGTGATGAACCTTCACATTTACCATTTGAGAGAAAGATTTTTGCCTTTCTTCATATGCTTCAAGGATCCGGTCAAGGCTTTTTTGTTGCTCGACACTTTCCTTGAATAGGCGCCGAATCTCATCCTGATTGAGATCTTGATATATTATGTGAACTTCGTAGTTTTAGACTAGGTCCCACTAGGCGTGCCAAAATGTTGACCCTAAAAACTACCAAGCCTACGTGGTGCGCATGCCGAGTAACTAATGAGCTAACTACGTCATTCGATTATATGCGGGGCGTGCCAACTCGTCGGCCTAGCTCAGCCAGGGAGTAAAATATGTTGATCGTCGCGTTTGGTGCGCTGATGACTTCTGCGTCTTGCGATTGCGGCCGAGGAAGGAACACGTCTTAGCCTTTGGGTTCTAGAGCCTGAAGACAAGGTTGCTAGTCTTGCGAAGTTCAATATCAAATTCGGCTTTCAATGTGTCGAATGTAGTAACCTATAACACCTCACTTCGCCGAGAAAGCTAATGAGATGACCTCTGCCAATAAGGATTCGAAAATCCTTCTCGACCGAGACTTGGATAGATAACCAATCGGCCTCGACGCAATGCTGTTTATCCAAACTGAAAGTCCTCTGCGGTCGGCTGATTTTATGGCTACAGTGCTGTTTATCCAAACTGAAGATGTTCGCCGGTTGCCTTCACAGTGCTGTTTATCCAAACTGAAGATGTGTTGGCGAAAAAAGAAAATAAAAATCTCAAGGTTGTTGAGAGGTTTCGCGTAGAACAAGAGTTTACGCAGGGCAGTTTGTGTGTTAAGTTAGAGGGGGCCATTTATGTTGCACATTGTCTTATATTTATAGCAGTGAACCTACTCCTAGCCGAACCAGAGATGTATTCAGACTAGAACTCCTTATCCTCATCTGATTACAATTCGGCCAGTCCTAGTTCAATTAGGTTCTTGAACCCAACCTTATAATGAACCAAATTCATTTCCTAATTTTCATCGCCTTCAGCTTTGAAACCCCTCGTTGCATCAGGATTAGACCTCTTTGCCTTTATCCAAATCAGTTCTTCTCATGAAAGGATTTGGCCATCCTAGACAGAGCTGGCCCATGACAAGATTCTAAATAAACACCATTTGGCCGAGAATATTTTTGAGCTCGGCCCAAAATAACATTTTGGGTCCAAACAAGTAACATGATTTATTTTTTAGTGTAAAATTTTGATTTTTTGTTAAAGTAAACAGTACCGGGAGTTTTTCGTTAAAGTTCTCATAAATAAATATGGTTTGAATAGCCAACACTTTATTCAAAAGGTAAATAACTGTAAACTCGAATGGGGAAATCAACTACCCTTTGTTAATCGTTTTCAATATTGGAAGGAAACTCAAAGTTTGGATAACAACTTTTTTCTATTCAAAAGATGAAAATAAAATAAAACTTAAGATTTAATGGTGTAATATATAACAACAACAACAACAACCATAATAATAATAATAACAACAACAACAACAACAACAACAACAATAACAACAACAACAATATGTTAAAAGTGCTTTTGAGCTAAATATTTTAGACAAACGTGTTTTCAAACTGGCCAAATTTAGTTGAAAGTTAGGTAAGAACTAATAATCAAGTTACATATTTCAATATCAATCTTCCACGAACTAAGTTTTCATTAGTATTACAAGAGATCTCAGAGTCAAATCTTTCTTTCTGGAATGATAAATAAGAGAGAGACTACCACATTGTCCAATAAAAATGGGCAATGAATGATTCTAGTTCCTATAGTTTGAGCAAAATTTCACTTTCAGTTCTTGTAGTTTCAATTCTCACGATTTCAATCTTTATAGTTTATTAATTGTTGTTGTTTAAGGCCAATACCTTAATTGTGGTTTTGTTGGTCACTACCAAGGAACAAAATGCCGATAATATCGACGATATTTCACCGATATTATCGGTTTTTCACGGTACCGATATTTTAATTACTATCCAACTGGTTTTCGTCAAAATATCGCGATATTATCGATAATATCGCGATACTTCCGAAACTATCGTGATATTTTGAAACTGTGCTCATCGGAGAAGCTCCGGCCGACTGTTTCTAGACTGAAATATCGATATCGGAGAGTCGCGGCGAGAGGGAATCTGAAACAGAAAAGTGGGTGTGGGGGGGGGGGAAAGGAAAGAGATTCAAAGAGTGGGGGGAAGAACAGTCGTGGCGAGAATAGTGCCGGGGGAGTGGGAAAAGCGGGGGGAGCGAGAATAGCGCCGGGGGAGTGGGAAAAGTGGGGGGGAAGAGAATAGCAGGGGAAGGCAGGTTGGGGAACCTGGACAGAAGAGTTGGGGGGGTCGCAAAAGTGGAAATCTGGAGAGAAAGGTGGGGGGGGGGGGGGAGGAAGGCAACCTGGGAATCGCGACGGGGGGGGGGGGGGGGTGGGGAAGGAAGGAAGGGGCTCCGAGAACATCGCGGGATGGAGCGGCTCCGAGAACGCGGACGCAAAAGTGGGAATCTGGAGAGAAATGTGGGGGGAAGAAGGGACTCTGGGAACTGGGAGGGAATGAGGGGGTGGGGGAGAAGGGATCTGGTTTTGTTCACGGAGAAGAGAAAGAAAATGACAGAAATCTGGGAAAGCATGGGGAAGAAAAAGCAAAGCAGTGATGGAGGAAATGACAGAAAGCTGGGAAAGCATGAGTATTCTGATTTCTGAATCAGATATTGCTTTGGATTCTCCTTTTTTTTTTTTTTTTTTTTGTGTTTTGGAAAAAGAAATAAAGAAAAGAAGGAGAAAATGACAGATATTCCTGATGCATGTTAACAATTACATGCAAAATTATTTTGGGATTTATTATTTGATGACTACTCTTCACAATACACTTACTTTACAAATAGAGATTTGAACATCATAAGAACTCTATGTGGTACTAAGTCACTCATGTATGTTACCATGCAATGTATAAAGTCTAAAATATTGTACTAATTCATTATATATAAATGATTATGGTGTGTTTAAACTTCTTTAATTAATTATTACATATTTTCTACACTCACAATGTTTGCCAGCTCGCTATATAATCAACTTAAATCAATTAAATCCATCATGCAATGCATTTCCTTCCAATTTTTTGTGATAAACTAATAAATAATTGATTAAATAAACATCCTGCAAAGTTTCAATACAAATTTCCAAGTTTTTCTTACAATTTCCGTGGTTTCCATATAATTTTTATCGATATCGATATTATTCCGATATTTCCATCAATATTTCCGTGTTTTCAGACTACCGATATTTCCGATATTATCGATATTTAATACCTTGGTCACTACTACTTATGTGACATATGTAAAGGTGGGTTAGTGTTTTTGCCTTTTTGTTTTTAGCAATCTCTAATTTTGACTTTTCAATATCGTAATACAACGCTCACGCTTCTCAATTCACTAATTTCTTTAAAAAAAAACTAAGAAAATCATTGTCCCTCAATCACACAATTATTAAACTACAAACCTAAATCGCAACATATTTTTTTAAACAAACAATACACTAAACAGGCTAGCGATAATGTGGTTTAAATTCTTTATTGACGATAATTAAACCTAGAATCTCTCATTTACAAGTGAAGTTTGCAACAATTAAAGATCAAAGTGAAACTTCACTTGAACTACAATAATCAAATCATACTTATTGATCCATAAAGTGAAAAGAAATCACTTTATGGATCAATAAGTCTGCCAAAAAATAAAGCGGCCCGGTCCAATCCAGTTCAACCCGGCCCATTACAACTTCTGTCTTTTGTATACGGAATTGGATCCCCTCCTGAGCATTAGGTGGGGATCCTCCTCATCAACAAGTGTGGACCGTTTGATGAAAATCCAACGGTTAAAAACAGGGGATTTTTTTAAAGTTATAATAATTATAACCGTTAGATTTTCATCCAACGGCCCATACCTGTTGATGAGGAGGATCCCCACCTAAGGAGGGGATCCAATTCCTTTGTATACGTGCACCAAACACCACTTGGCACAAAATTACAGGCTCACAAATCCTTTTCAAACACTGGATAAGCCCTTCCTTTCGTGGACCTCTATCTCTCCCACACGTTTCACCTACAATTAATATATCAATTAAAATCCTAAAACCCACGAAATCTTCTCTCCCTCTCCACTATGCTCACAATTTTCCCGGAAAATTTTCAACGCTAAATTCTCTCTCCCTCCCTCCAATGGCGGCTGTTGCTGCTCTGTCTTTTTCGGCACTCAATCAATGCTCTGATAGAAAATCGGTCGTCTCGTCCACTCGGAATTTGGCTTCCAACGCCGATGGCCTTCGATTCCGTACGAGCATTTCCAGCCATAACGGTGGAATTCGAGCTTCGAGTTCGAGCTCTCGCATGGTGGTTCATTGCATGGCAGGATCGTCAGGTGGGTTTTTCTTGGTTACTTGTTTAATGCTATTTAATCGTTTAAATTTGCTACATTTTCTCAGGAACTTGACTGGAGCTTTATTTATATGTTTGCTGCCAAAGCTTAATTTATTTTTAAAAATATTGTGCATTGAACAATGTTTAAAGTATAATTAAGTTGGATCTAATTATATTTAATGCACTTTCTTTCTTGGTCGTTTTTGTTTTTTGACAAACAAGAAGATAATTACACTAAATTCATTTAACTACGAGCCGGTATTTGAACTTGGATGCAGAGGGTGGAGTATGGCTAAACCTTTGTCTGCAAATTATGGTCTTTTTTGTTGGAAGTAGAATTTTGACTTACAGATGTGGAAAGGAAGGATTTTTATTAATCATTTTGTGCAATCATGTGAAACAGGACGAATGGGTCCTTACTGAATGAAGCTAACCATACTGTAAATGTTCATATTCTTCAGCTGCTGAGCACCGGTTTTCCGTTTCCGAATCGATATGTTTGAGTTGAATCAGAGTTTTTAGTAGTCAAAGTTTTGTGCTTAACATTTTTGGTCATTATGTGGTATGATTACTTGATTTGCAGATACTCCGACTGTGGCGGATACAAAGTTGAATTTTTTGAAGGCGTATAAGCGACCAATCCCTAGCGTTTACAACAGTGTCCTGCAGGAGCTGATTGTGCAGCAACATTTGATGAAGTACAAGAGGACGTACCGGTATGATCCTGTGTTCGCTCTTGGTTTTGTCACTGTATACGATCAGCTCATGGATGGATACCCCAGCGATGAGGATCGAGAGGCAATCTTCCAAGCGTACATTAAAGCGTTAAATGAGGACCCAGAGCAATACAGGTTTGTCACTTGTGTTTTATCTGCTTTAGGGATTTATTTTCTCTGTTTTCTGCCGTGCTTAACTATTTGAAATGCAGCAATGTGGTATGTAAATTGTGACGATCACATATTATGAGGTTAAAAAAAAATATGAAAACTGAGTAAACATATTAAGTGGCTAATTGAGACTGTGATATTGCAATGATGCAGTCCTTTACGTGATAACTAAGGAAAATCCCATTACGAAGATAGTTTCTTTTCCGGTCATCGGAATCATACAAACTTCATAGTTCTACACCAGAAGTTCCTAGTTTATGGCAGAAGGTTGATTCATAAAATAATGTGCTTAAGATGCTGTAGAAAAAGAAAATGAATCCTAATTCACATATGATCAATCTCTTTCTAATATGTTTGAGAAAAGTCTCTACCTTTACTAGATAAGTTTCCATGCTAAGCACTACAGAACTGATGCACAAAAGTTGGAAGAGTGGGCTCGGGTGCAAACTTCCAGTTCATTAGTGGAGTTTCCATCCAGAGAAGGAGAAGTTGAGGCAGCACTGAAGGACATTGCCGAGAGGGCAGCAGGAAAAGAAAGTTTTAGCTACAGTCGTTTCTTTGCTATTGGGCTTTTTCGTCTTCTTGAGGTGGCAAAAGCAACTGAACCAACAGTGTTAGAAAAGGTTAGACTTTCCAGTCCAATGAACATTACAACTCGATGGATATTCATCCAAGTGATTAGGTTACTGCTAGCTTGTTTGAGTTAATGATTGTTTGGATTAAATTATTGAATGGTCCTGCATGATGGTAGCAATGTTTGAGCACTTTGGTTTCTGTTCAACAGTTATGTGCAGCCTTAAACATTGACAAAAGAAGTGTGGACCGGGACCTTGATGTGTACCGCAATCTGCTTTCCAAGCTGGTTCAGGCCAAAGAATTGCTAAGGGAATATGTGGCCAGGTAACAAGTCCCTCAGGATCATAGCAGTTATTGAATTCATAGCATTACATGTGATAGATAAGATAGACATGATAATAATCCTCAAGTTGAATGATTTCGTAATCACAATTCAGACGACATCCACAAATTGACACATTAACATCAAACCGGTTGATCCCCTATACCGTCTAACGTTAAAATTCATAGCTCCAGTTCGATTATCTATAGCTTAGTAGGAGTTTATGATTCAAGGACGGATAAGCTTTTGTGCTTACTTTCCATCATATTTGAATGCATTGCATTTGGCTTTCAGGGAGAAGAAGAAAAGAGAAGAACGGGCGGAAACACAGAAGGCCAGTGAAACAGTTACGAAATGTGTGGGGGACTATAACTACGTTAGCCAGTAATCCAAGTGGTGGCTCCTTCAAAGCTGATCACTCTCCGCGAAGCTGAAGATCCCCAAATCTTTAAGGTTTTAGAGGTAGAGTTGGAGTTTTTACACTTAGGCAAGTACCTTTCATCAGCTTGTACGTTTGCAGTTTTAGTGTATTGCTTGCAGTGGTGATCCAGCAAGAGTCTATGTACCGACATATCTTACATTTTTGTTTCTCATCAATTATCTTTTGTTTTACGAAAATGAAGTGTATTATAGCTTGTAACTACAATTCTCGATGTGAAAATTTTGGATCGAGTTCCCCATAGTAAGGCTAATCTTCTCGTTGTCTCTCTCTGTCTTTCTCAAGACGACAACAAAAATGGCGTCAGCGCAGTAACCAATTCTAGATTTAATGCAATGCTATTGGGTTTGAGAAGAATTATTTGCATTCAGTCACATAAATCAATCATGTACGGCCATTGTTCAAAAAATCCCCGCTTAGACCCCACCTAGGCACTAGGCGGCTGGTCACTATCCCGATTAATGCCCAGTCGTTTGAAAATTAAAAAAAGGCGCCTAGACCTGTTGCACTCGCCTAGATCACCTAGGCACTCGTTTAGCTTGTCCAGACCCGTATATACACCTGCCTAGGTTGCGACTCACTAAGAAGAAAATAGACAACTTTCATTTTGCATTTTATTTTTTTCAATAAATTGTAAGAGACTTGTTGAATACTTAAATAAACACACATTATATGCTTGTTCCCCATGTTTTCATTATGTTCCAATACTTCATAATATATATGTCATTCTATTTTGTAGTTTTTGATGAAATTACATATATTTTAAGTATAAACACACTTATTTACATGAAATACAGTAGATTTACTTAGATCCGCCTAATCCGTCTAGGCGCCCGCCTAAGCTCCGCCTAGACGCTAGGCCCCAGCCCACCACCCGACTAGCACTTAGCGTCTTTTAAAACCTTGTGTACAGCTAGATAACAATGGGGTTGCTAAGTAAGAACCCTAGAAAGCAACCCGTCACAAAACAATACTGATAGAAAGATCTTCCATGGCTTCCTGCTAGAAATGTTACTAGGATGATAACGAAATTCCAAAAGAAATCTCACTCGTTCATAAGGGGATTTGGACGGGACTGTGAAACAAATTACTTAATAAGAAGTCAACTGAGATGCGTAATATCAATCTCTTCCGGGAGCTTAAATGTGTCTGCTGCACCAAACTTCCTATACTCTGCCGATTCATGAGTTTCTTCATCATCCCAATCCTCTTCCTCATTTCCCTCGCTGCTATGTGACTCAGGATTGTGAACGCTTTTACACCTGCAGCCATGTCGAGCAAGAATGTTCACCTGGTGAAGGTGAGATATTTCAACCATGATAGTTTCATCATCAACTGGGAGGGGTTGCTTCCAGGGTTCCCCATCGATCCTCATGTACGTATGATCAACTGCACCCTTGTGAAACTCAAAGCGAATACGGTGGGCCTATCATTGATAAAAAATAATAGAGTGTGTAAATACCCAATGCTGGACAGTACAATTGATTTATGAACATAAATTCAGCTTCTTGATCAAATACCTGGGCAAGACGAGTTCCATGTCCCTTTGGCGCAAGCAAAACAAGCCCATGCCATGCATCTCGAAATCCAACAACTTCAACAAGACCATCGTCTACATATGCCGGAGTAAAACCTCCCTGTAAAGTCATAATCCACCAAAATATGTTAGATTTGAGAAATACCAATATAAAGAGTATTTCAACTATTTATCTAAAACAAATGGAGGAAAGGGGGAGTGTTGTGAACTAACATTATGCCTCCTAGCCGGGACTCCCCAAGGATTAAATCCACCAGAAAAGCTAGGCAAATTGAGGATCACAATTGACTTGATACTGGACATAGAAACAGAAAGTTTAATAAGACATAATTGCAAAGGGAAATCAAACGTAAATACATCAAGTTCCAGAGAGAGAACGGGGGGAAACAAACAGTGCAAAGAAATTTGCATTGAGCAAGCAATGTACTTTGGAGGAATTTGGAGATCTTCCCATTGGCCATGGTTTTTCATGATCTTCACCTTTGCGAACTCCGCTATGTTCCTATTTCAAGAGAGATAATAAACTTCACATTCAGTAAAGAATGTTTTAGAAAGTGATTCCTTACTGGACGGGCAACTCTCTAGATGCTTACCGTGAAGTCGATTGAGAAGGAGAAGAAGAAAACCAGCCTTGTGAATGGGTAATCTTTGCATAAGTAGCCTGTATTTAGAATTAAAAAGACACCGGAGTAAGCATAGTTTACTGTATATGACACAGATAAAAATGAGCTAGAATACCCTGATCAACAGACAAGCAACCTTTTAGCTTATGTTATTATTATGAATTTGTTACAAGATCAAAATAGTTTCCATTCGTTTACCGTGTGATGTCCATGAACAAAAATGGGTTTTGTAGAAACTAAATACCTGATTGGTTAACTGATTTTTGAACTTTTCGGGATGCTGCTTTCGCTCAGTATGAAACACATATGATACTTGAGCATCCATTCCTAAACACAACCACAAACAT
The DNA here is from genome assembly GCA_024362995.1 of Heteromeles arbutifolia. Taxonomy (NCBI): domain Eukaryota; kingdom Viridiplantae; phylum Streptophyta; class Magnoliopsida; order Rosales; family Rosaceae; genus Heteromeles; species Heteromeles arbutifolia. The sequence continues at coordinate 6,703,304 of JANCRC010000007.1, forward strand.
GTAGAGTTCATTTCAGAAAACACAGTTGAGTGAGAGAAGATATTGATAAACAATTAATCGGCTTATTTTGAATGTACAAGGTGGGACTTAAATGGACAGACAAAAGGAGAGATTTACTAGAATGATTAAGATAGCTTTGCAGATTTATGTTCAAAATACTTGACAGGACTCCAAGGGAAGAACTCCTACCCATACTGAAGTAGTTCCAAAATCCCCCACGAAAGGTATGGCAGCCTTCCTGCAAAACACCGAAAGTTTGTGCCTATAAAACATCCCCAAAAGTTTGTATCTAACAAGAAGGAGAAGAGCTTTGAGCTTAACAAAAGTAATGCAATCATTTAAAGTAACACTTTGACATGGAGCTTAATTTTGCAAAGAAAAAATCAGCCACCAATAGCAAGCGGGCCCAGCTCCTGAAGCTTGACTTAGCAATAGCTGATTCTATCTGTCTGCTAATCCCTGAGACTGGTTCTTTTGGCTAATGAGCCAACCAAGTCAGAACTCTACTATATTGAGAATAGGGATAATTACCACGTTCAGCTCATTTGAATCAGAGACACGGCCAAATGCATGCAAAGAATGTGGTAGGTCAAGAGGCGCAATGGGATCACACGGACCTTCTTTTGGTATCCTCATCCTCATGAGAATGTGCCAGCTATATCAGAATAAAGAAGGAAAAAGAAAACTAGAACTTTCATTTACGGGAAAAATGAGAGGCAACTGGTTTACTACAAATGCACTAATGACCTAACAAGAAAAAGAGTGAACAAATTAGTCATAATACTTCATCACTCCATCATATGGAAACAGGTAAATCTAAGATATACGAACAATAAAGAGTAGATTTAAAATGATAAGATCTGATCATTTGACACATCTAGAAACAAGGCTGTGAATCTACAGAAGGTGAATTTACAAAGTTTAAGATGTGAAAGGAAACAATGATGACTGTCTAACCTGTCTATTTTCATTTCCTTGGCTTTCTTTACTTGGTCCAAAAAATGCTTCACAGATTGAAGATCTGTCCCAGGATTCTTCTTCCCCTGTATATTAGCAAACAGCACGTCATGCATGCACGATTCTGGCGATCAATTGCTGCATTACTTACTACCATGACCATCACAAATTACATATAACATTTAAACTTCAATGAAAAAATGGAGAAGTTTTCTCCTCAATTTACTGATATACACAAATATATATACATATATATAATATCAAAGAAAAAAGAACTACTGATATAAAAATATAACAAATATGTGTAAGCACAGAAGTTACTTGACTCAGATTGTACATGATTTGCCTCGCTTCACAGTTAAGAAAGAAAAGGGAAAAAAAGTACAAGTCTTAAAAAGAGATAAGTGCAATCAAAGTTGTAACTACCGTCTGCCTGCGTAATGTCAAAGCATATTGTAATTTGCATGCAGTACAACTCAACCAGTCTTCCAAATATGAAATATCCATTTTAAGACCACAAAGCCATCGGGACAGGAAATTCCTTACCCATCCAAATGCAAAAGGAAGATTGTTTCCAGTTCCCAGTGGTACTGTGGCTATTGGTGGCGAATGAGATAATCTGAGATCAGAAACAACTCCAAGAAGCCAACCAGCAGTTCCATCACCACCTGCAACCTAGAGGGCAATTCATGTCAGAAACATGAAAAGGAAACATCACACAAGGTCATGAAAAATAGAAAATTCACACCATTATTGTTGATTTAATTCGACTCACAATGATTCTCGATCTCTCTTGAATCTTTGTAGCGAATTCATCCCCATTGAGCTTGAGCATTTCAAGATTCGCATAGATTCGGCTCAGCACCTTATCAGGAGCCTCTTGCCCCAAATCATAAACCTAAAAATTAGTTAGTTCAAGGTCAGGTTCATAAAAACTTCGAACTAAAACCCAAACGTTATATTCAACCAAATATTCAAAACAAGAAATCTAACAACATTCAACCCCGTAGAAAGTACCTGATTTTCGTTTAGAAGGGAACGGTATGTTACAAGAAGATTCCCACCAAGCTGGCCACCACTTTTGGAGTTGATAAACACTAAAACCGGACACTCTGGTACATCAGCAACATTTTCACTCTTCGATTCAGGCACTAGTACATACTTAGGAATTCTGAAATCCTTCAAGAAATCCTCCCCAAAGTGAGAATTTGCCATTATGCCTCTTATCTGCATTACAAAAATCATAATCGGTAACCGCGAAAAGAGCAGTTTTCTACAACCAATTTGAATTCGTGTCCTCCCAAAATACAAAATTTCACAAGACTAATCCAATACCATGCAATTTCATTAGTGATTAATCCAAGGAAAAAAGGATTTTTTTTGCGTTGGTAGTGATAAACAAGTTGAAAGATTCAGTCTTTGCAGGATAAACATATATCAAATGGCACCAAAATTTACTCACAGAAAGCCCATTTGGAAATACAATCAGAAAAGTGCTGGAAATTCAATTTTGGCAAATGAAAAGTACAAAAAAAGATGGAAAATTTATGTAGTGAGTTGAGGAGAGTGAGCCTCTAACCATGATCCAAATAAGCTAGAAGAAAAGGGTCTCTAAACTACCCGGAAACTGGACCTGCGGGCGGTAAAGTCGATGAAATCTCGGATTTTCAGAAGGCTTTTCAGATCGAAAAGAAAGAACCCAAAAGTGCAGAGGAAACGCGGAATGTTTGACCGGTTCGTGAGCTCAGAAGATTTTTATTTCGTCGTGGAAAACGCGAAGCGGGACCGCAGCCATTAAAACCTGTTCGAAATTATTGCTGGGAGGGAGGGCAGGGAAAGTTTCTTGGATTGGAATTTACTGCTCGATCTTTATTATATACTTGTCGATTTGAACGAGAAGAGATTTTTCAATGTGATCGTTACACGATGTGATATCATTAAATAAATTGTAGAATATGTATGTTAAAAAGTTAATAACTTAAAAAATAAAATTTACCACAATTTCTATTAAAACACGTAATGTAACATTTGTGTTTCCGTTATAAGTAAAAATTTCTCTTCAACGAGTTGGGGAAAAGTCCGATAGGGGAGCCCTCAGTGCTTCTTTCATTGTGATATTGAGATTCATTTGTGGTCTGACGTGTCGGATTGGATTCCACTTGGCACTTTTGGTGGTGCGAGTAGCTTTACTCCTTTTTTCCCACTAAGATTCCCACCCCAGTACTTGACAAAGTAAGTTACCTTTTGGTCCATTTGTGAGCACGTTTATAGTGTTCTATAACCAACGGAATTATCCACAATTGTATGTGAACGATTCGAATGTCCTAATTTTTAAGTCATATTTCAAATTTTATCATTTAAAAGATTAAATAAATGCGAACACATTTGTACATTCGTGAGTGTAATGTTACCAAAAAAAATGTGATAGCTTGCAATGTCGCATGTTTTGAAGTTTCATCAAGATATGTTACTTCGTCATCACTCTTCTAAAAATTCCTGCATAGCGCCGTTTATGCGTTAGACGGCTGGTCATTACCCCAATTAATTCCTAGACGCTTGAAAATTAAGAAATGGCGCATGGACCTGTTGAGGTGCCCGCCCATACCTGCCTAAGTTGCGACTCACCTAAAGAGAAAATATATCATTTTCATTTTACATTTTATTATTTCAATAAATTGTAAGAGACTTGTTGAATACTTAAATGAACACACATTATAGGTTTGTTGCTCATGTTTTCATTATGTTCTAATACTTCATAATATATATGTCATTTTATAGTTTATGATAAAATTATATATATTTTAAGTATAAACACACTTGTTTACATGAAATATAATAGATTTACTTAAATCCGCCTAGTCCACCTAGGCGCTCGCCTAAGCCCCGCCAAGCCTCCTAGGCGTTAGGTCCTAACCCGCCGCCCGACTAATGCCTAACAGCTTTTAGAACCTTGTTCGTCACTATCTCCATCTGCTCAAACCATCTAATTGACTTGTTACCAATACGAGTGGCACATAGTGTTTGTTTAGAACTTCTTAATTAGCTAAATGGAGGCACACATGACGCGTCAACTAAAAAAACAAAGGAAAACTAATGAAAAGTGCTTGAAAACTTTGAGTTTTAACGATAAAGACAAAATAAAGGGTAAAGTGAATAGTACCATGATTGATTTTTTAGTGTAAAAATATGATTATTCATTAAAATAAATAGTACCAGGAACTTTTCGTTAAAGTTTTCAAAAAACAAAGATAAATGTACTCAAGCAGAAAATCAGAGCACGGCAAATGTTAATGTTGATGAAGGTTGGTGCCAACCAACTTTGTGAAGCTGATGGAGTTGATCCCACTGCACAGGTGGAGTCAAATCAGACATGATGAGGAGGCAATTAACAATGCATTACCTTAACCACGGTTAATATCTGCAATCCAAGCCCTCCATCCTTGACTCTGAAAGCACTCCCGTTACACAAATGTGTTAACCATAAATCCCAATCAAGATTCCGTTACTTCAATCACAATCAAACAATACACGAAAACATTAATCCATATAAGACTTAAGCATACTTACCTGAAGAACTCCCATTGGATGCTGCCATGATGATTCACGCTCAACCTGAAAACCACAGCAGACCTTCTTCTCTCTGTCAGGATGCTTATTGCTCAAACCAAGAATAGGACTTAGTTTTAAAAGAGCGTATTCCTGTGAGAGAAGAGATTGCCATATATATATATATATATATATATATAGACACACACACACACATATCCTTCTCATATTAGAATATGGATTCCCTATTAAAATCCTTATGGAAAACTACTTAAGTTTTCCTAATTCAAATCAGTTTATCACTGCAATAGAATCTTCTACTAACAAGAACTGATATTCATCTTCTTATAAGGCTTTCTTATTCTTATTGGACTCAAACAACTAATGCCCAATCATCTTATCTCATGTTCACATTCTTATAAAATGAAGTTTGAAAGGCATTAAACATACGTGACCTTAAATATAGGGTATATATTTGTACCAACCTATCCACTTCCATAATTTGACAGTCATTTGATTCCCATAGGGGAACCCTCAGTGCTTCTCCAATAGGGATGACAATTCTAACCGTTAAATCCGATAACCGTGGATAACCGCCCGAATAGATTGGATTTAGATATGAAAATTTGGGTATGGTTTGGATATGGGGAAAAACCGTTTATATTATTCGGTTATGGTTTTGGATATGGTTATAGAGGTCCTCAAACCGTATCCATAACCGAATCCGATCCGATTAGTAAATAATATAATTTATATATAATATAATAGTATAATATATATATATATATATATATATATATATATATTTGTATATCTATTATTTACCAAACCATTACCTTGAGAATACAAAAGTTGCATTTTGTAGGAAAGTAAAGTTTTGAATCAAAATCAATGCAAACTCAATTGTGCTTATAGGACATAACAAAGACAAGCCAACATCATCAGTGTTTTAATTTTTATACTCAATAAGATCCATTCATTGGATCATTTTATACATCAAATGTTTGATGATGAAATTGATATCTACTAACTTATAATTTCTCAATTGAACGAATATATTTTTTGTATTAACAAAGATGGATATACCCATTAACCGATGGGGAATCCGTTACCCGGTGGGTATGGTTATGGATAATACCCGATGGTTAATTTGCGGTTATGGATATGGTTATTTTTCATGGTTATAGCGATGGATATAGCATTTCCGTCCTCAAACCGAACCGTTGCCATCCCTATTCTCCAATCATTGTGATATTGTGATTCATTTGTGGTCTGACGTGTGGGATTGGATTCCACTTGGCGCATTTGGTGGGGCCAGTAGCTTTACTCCTTTTTCCCACTAAGGTTCCCACCCCAATACTTGACAAAGTAAGTTACCTTTTGGTCCATTTGTGAACACGTTTATAGAGTGTACTATATCATTTAAAAGGGGATTCAAAATGGTCCTGAGATTTACATCATCCATAACTTTGGTTTCTGATATTTAAAATCAATAGAAGTACTCCTGAGATTGTCCACCGTCCATGATTTTGGTCCTTCTGTTGAAGCTTTTGGCCGGAAGTTTGGGCAATTTTCAAAGCTTCGTAACTCAATCGTTTCTTAACCAAATTCGACCCATTATATATCAAAATGAAGACAGGAAAGTGTAGAATAAGATTATATCCATTTGGAAGCCCAATGGTTGCCGGAGATGGTCGGAAAATAGCCTCAAAGTTGACTGGTCCGAGGGAAAACATGAAAACTTGCCGGAAACTGGGTAAACTTTAAACGTTCCTAACTTCTTCAATACTCAACGAAATCAAGTGATTCAAAAACAAAAATCATACTTCTCGATGAGAAGAAGAGAATGGTAACTTTTTAAATGGCTAAATAGCCGTGGTTTGGCCGGAAAATGGCTCGAAAGTTGCTGACTGGTATTTCAAAAGCCACTTTCGAGCCTTTTTCGGCCAAACCACGTCGAGTTAGCAGTTGAAAAAGGTACCATTCTCTTATTCTCGTCGAGAAGTATGATTTTCATTTTTGAATCACTTGACTTCGTTGAGTATTGAAGAAGTTATGAATGTTTAAAATTTACCCAGTTTTCGGAGAGTTTCCGGCAAGTTTTCCAGTTTTCCCTTGGACCAGTCAACTTTGAGGCTATTTTCTGACCATCTCCGGCAACCATTGGGCTTCCAAATGATATAATCTTATTCTACACTTTCTTATCTTCATTTTGATATATTATGGGCCGAATTTGGTTAAGAAACGATTGAGTTACGAAGCTTTGAAAATTGCCCAAACTTGCGGCCAAAAGCTTCAGCGGAAGGACCAAAATCATGGATGGTGGACAATCTCAGGGACTACTTCTATTGATTTTAAATCTCAGGGACCAAACTTATGGATGATGCAAATCTCAGGGACCATTTTGAATAAAAAACCTTTAAAAGATTAAATAAATGCGAACACATTTGTACATTCGTGAGTGTAATGTTACAAAAAAAAAATGTGATAGCTTGCGATGTCGCATGTTTTGAAGTTTCATCAAGTTATGTTACTTCGTTACCACTCTTCTAAAAATTTCTACGTAGTGCTGCCTAAGCGTTAGACGATTGGTCACCGCTCCGATTAATGCCTAGACGTTTTAAAATTAAGAAAATGCGTTTGGACCTGTTGAGGCGTCTGCCTAGACCCGCCTAAGTTGCAACTCACCTAGAGATAAAATATATAACTTTCATTTTGCATTTTATTTTTTCAATAAATTGTAGGAGACTTGTTAAATACTTAAATGAACACACATTATATGCTTGTTCCCCATATTTTCATTATGTTCTAATACTTCATAATATATATGTCATTTTATTTTGTAGTTTATGATAAAATTATATATATTTTAAGTACAAACAGACACTATTTACACTAAATATAATAGATTTACTTAAATCCGCCTAGTCCACCTATGCGGCTGCCTAAGCCCCGCCTAACCTCCTAGGCGCTAGGCCCCAGCCCGCCGCCCGACTAGCACCTAACATCTTTTAGAACCTTGTTCGTCACTATCTCCATCTGCTCAAACCATCTAATTGACTTGTTACCAATACTAGTGGCACATAGTGTTTGTTTAGAACCTCTTAATTAGCTAAATGGAGGCAAACATGACGCGTCGACTGAAAAAAAACAAAGATAAATGTACTCAAGGAGAAAATCAGCGCACGGCGAAGGCGAATGTTGATGAAGGTTGGTGCCAACCAACTTGGTGGAGCTGATGGAGTTGATCCCACTGCACTGGTGGAGTCAAATCAGACATGATGAGGAGGCAATTAACAATGCATAACCTTAACCACGTTTAATATCTGCAATCCAAGCCCTCCATCCTCGATTTGAAAGCACTCCCATCACACAAATGAAGTTTGGACGGCATTAAATGTACGTGACCTTAAATGTAGGGTATATATTTGTACCAACCTATCCACTTCCATAATTTGACTGTCATTTGATTCCCATGACACAAATATAAAATCAAGAGTTTTGAAAGGCATTAAACATACGTGACCTTAAATGTAGGGTATATATTTGTACCAACCTATCCACTTCCATAATTTGACTGTCATTTGATTCCCATGACACAATATGAAATCAAGAATTTATGCAATTCATGTTAACTTGGCAAGATGAAACTTGTGTTTATTACTTTGATTTGTAGTATTGTGTGCTAAGCTAGTCTAATGGCTTGCACATTTAAGGTCCTAGAGCAATGTAAGTTCTCTCCACCAAAAGATTCAGTTCCCACAACCTCTCTTCCCCTCACATTTTTGGACATACCTTGGCTTGGCTTGCTACAACCTGTCCAACGCCTCTACTTCTATGAATCCCCTCACCCATCTCACCATTTCATACAAATTCTCCTTCCATCACTTAAACACTCTCTCTCCCTCACTATCCAGCACTTATTCCCGCTCTCTGGAAACCTCACTTGTCCCCCTCCTCCCTCCATGCCTTACATCCACTACGCCGCCAACGAGTCTTCTGTCAAATTCACCATTGTTGAGTCCACTGCCAACTTCACCCATCTTATAGGCAACCACCCAAGACATATCCAAGAATTCCATCACCTTGTTCCCCGTTTGCCCAATTTTAATAATTTGGACTCTTATTCCAATGACACAACCACATTTGTACTTCCTATTCTTGCATTACAAGCAACAATTTTCCCAAACTCTGGCTTATGCATTTCCATAGCGTATCGCCACGTTGTGGATGGACGGACTGCTAATCATTTCATGAAATGTTGGGCTTCCGTTTATAAGTCAGGAGGAGACTTATCTTGTATGCATGAATCACCTCCTATCTATGATAGAGATTTGATCAGAACCCCAAAAGATTATGAGCCGATTTTGTTCAATCAATACATCGGTTTCATATCAACATGGAAAAATCATGGCAAGGGCAAGCCTTCTTCCATTTTCGTAGACAATTTTCGTGCAACATTTGTACTAGGAAGAGAAAATATTCAAGCCCTGAAACAGTTTGTCTTGACTCAATGCAAGAATTGCAATGAACCAACCCCAAAGCGGTTGACAAAATTTGTGGTCACATGTGGTTTTGTGTGGGTGTGCTTGATGAAGGCACTAGATGGTAGTGAAACAGGGGTGACTTCAATGAAGGGTGATGACCTCTTACGCATAAGGTTTGCAGCAGATATCCGAAGCCTCTTTCAAAGTCCAGTGCCCATCACCTATTTCGGAAACTGCTTGTCAGCATGTTATGTGGCAGAGAAAAAGCGAGAGATAGTGGCAGAGTATGGGATTGTTAAGGCCGTGAATGCCTTGGAGGGTGCAATTTTTGAGCTGAGAAATGGAGATCTTGAAGGGTTAAAGAGGATTGTTCCGTCTCAAGGGAAGTTAGTTGTAGCAGAAAATGGTATAGCCATTGCTGGATCGCCAACGTTGGGAGTTTATGAGACTGATTTTGGATGGGGAAGAGCAAAGAAAGTGGAGGTGGTTCACTTTGTTGATTGAACAGTTTTTTCTCTTGCAGAGAGTGGAGATGAAGAGGAGGATGGCATTGAGGTTGGCTTGGCGCTACCAAGGGCTACAATGGATGCATTTACTTCTTTGTTTGAACAAGGTCTGAGAATTTTCTGCTAAAATATGGATGCTTTAATTTCATTTACATTTGAGATAAATTTAGTGTGTGACAGAGGTACAAAAAAATAATCAGTCATGCAATATTTCTTGGGGGCATTTGAGCATGATCCTTTTGGATCATCTCCTTGAATGGAGTGTGGTTCTTGGGTTTTACTTTCTTAGGGTTTTTATATATGGTGGCTTTGGCGTTGTTATGGTGCTGTCGTTAATGTTTGCCAAGCTAGTCTAATGGCTTGCACATGTGCGTTTGTTGCACCGGATTATCTAGGATTGGACTAACTTCTAGAACTAAGCTGGACTGACTTAGAATAGACTAAATTGGACTGATTTAGTGAAACGTTTGGTGCAGTGTCGAACTAAGAAGCAGGATAATGAAAAGAAAAAAAAAACCAATGATGTATAAAAAATATTAAATGGTATTTGCTTCATTCCAACACCAAAGTAGCAGAACCCCAATCGACAAAGCGAGGTATAAAGCTAAATATAAACAATTCCGAACCGAGGTACAAAGCTAAATATAAGCAATTCTTGAAAAAACATTGAGAAATCAATGAAACAATTCCAAAAAAATAATAGGTTCTAAAAAACGGTAGGCGCTAGTCAGGTGACGGGTAGGAGCCTAGCGCCTAGGTGGCTAGGCGGCTAGGTGGGAGCCTAGGCGGCCTAGGCGAATTTATGTAAATTTATTATATACCTTGTAAATAAGTGCCTATTTACACTTAAAAAAAAAACTATACTTGTATGGATAATGGAAGAATGCAAAAATGCAAAAATAGAAGTAGAAGAATACACAAAGTACATCCATCATTATTTAAAAAACAGTAAGCATATAATCATAATGAGAAGTATTTTTGGATAATAGACTAAATTCTTCTTGTTCATGATCCTTGCATTGAATTGGACATAGATTAAATTATTTAACGTTGTTGTATCTAGTTTATTTCTTTTTTTTGTATGTATCCCCTCAAAAGTCAATTCATTTCACAATTGGATGAACTTGTAGTCAATCCATCCTTTGCAAATTAGATACACAATTTCCATATGTATACCACCATGAAACTAAAAAATAAAAAAGCACACAATTAATTTAAAAAAAAAATATATATATATATATATATATGTGTGTGTGTGTGTGTGAGAGAGATTCTATTAAGTAAAAAAAAAAAAAAAACATTATCCCAATAATTTATATAAATATATAACACACACACACACATATAGATATGTATATAATGTATGTATATATTCCAAACTGTTTGAAATGATAAAAACCCTACGTAGTGGGTGGTTTATTAAAGATTAAAAACCAAATAATATCCCTGTGTTTCTGACCCCTCCACCCCACGTTATATATATATATATATATATATATATATATATATATATATATGTATGTATGTATATAATGTATGTATATATTCCAAACTGTTTGAAATGATAAAAACCCCACGTAGTGGGTGGTTTATTAAAGATTAAAAACCAAATAATATCCCTGTGTTTCTGACCCCTCCACCCCACGTTTAACACGCCACCCAAGATTTCCAAAGCCCATATCATTATCACACTTTGACCCGTTAGAAAGCGGAACACTCTTCCTATATGAGTTTTTCTGTTTCTTCTTCTTCCTTCAGTCATCAACTCATCAGAACGTCGAACTGGATCTCAAATCCAGATCGCGCTGCCATGGATTGATACCTTAAAAGTTAAGAGTTTCTCTCTTTTTGCATTCTCTCTTTCCTCTTCTACTCATAAACGGTGAGCTGCAGAATTTCAATTAAGACTCCACTTTGAGATTGGGCGTTGCAGATCCTACGTAAGAGTTGCAGAGCCGCCTAGACAACCGCCCAGACTGCCTAGAGCTCCTAGCTAGCACCTAGGCGGCCGCCTAAATCTTCCCCGCCTTACATGAACGTTTTGGCCTAAATCGGGTCGGGGATCCTCCGCAGAGCGCCCAGGCGCTGCCTAGAGTGGTTTTTAGAACACTCTGAATTTGAGCCACTTATCCTTTACACTCACAATTCTTATAATCAGATTTCAACTTCTAACTACAAACTAAAACAAAGAAACAACAAAACCAAACTAGAACGTGTTCTTCTTGTTCTAGTTTTCCTTTACACTCCCATTTCTTGTCCTTTCTTTTTGGGCTCATTTGAAATGGATGACAAAAAGGGAGACACAACCAAGAAGAACCTACAACAACAAATCCTAATTCATATCACTCAACCTGTTGTTTCTCTTCAGCTTGGGCTTCGTATTACAATAATGAGGAAAAAGAATAAACGAATGCAATACTACCGGCCTTCACATAATTACTACAGAAAATCCATAACTTCCTGCACTCTGCAACATTTTGAGTGTATACGGCAATTGGCTTTCAGTGGTTGCTGGCTGCCTTGTGTTCTGAAGAGAGTTGAGGTAGCTCAGCTATAGATTTCACCTTCTCCCAATGACCAACAATCGCCGCTAACGGCTGTTAATAACAGTGGAGCAGCAGCTGCAGCAAGAAAAAAAAAAATTTAATCCACGGACAATAGTTGCAAATTTCCTTTCACCAATTGTGGCCCCTAGAAAAAAACAAGATTGACATTGAGAAGCAGTAGTGGCTTTAAACGAGGGGTTGTATCTTTTGAAAAATTGTGAACCTTATAAACAAAAAAGAGAAGGAAAACAAAACTAGAACAACAGCAGAGTTGTTTCACAATATCAATCACTGGGAACTATAATTCCCACGATAGTTTGTGAGGATAAATTGAATGTATTGAGAATAGAAGTACAAGTTTGAATATAAATAGAGATTGACAATTGGAGGGTTGGCTGCAAACACTCAATGAGCAAGATTCAAGAAAATGGGATTCATTTGTGGGAACTCAAACAGGGTAGCAAAAGATCCCAACAGTTTTGCAATTTCTAACAATTTTCCCCGGCTGAGAAAAAGAACACTGCTGGGCACAAGTTGATGCCATAAATATGTAATGTTTCCATATAACAAAAACCTGAAGAAGTACGATTGTATAATACTCAAATAACTTATTTTAAGGCATCTTAACTTCAAGTGAGCAGTGTTATACTGTAGAGTGACTAAACCCGACATCTTTGGGGTTATCCCTTCATCTCCCTGTGCTCATGGCACAAGGGGCACCAGTGCAAGCAGCAGTGTGTCAAGCATGGGTCACACGGCGAGTTCTGTAGTCAACAACACAATCAAGCATTCAGCAAGCTTCAATTAAGAAAAATATATTCCGCATGACATAAACATAAGCTAGATTGTTTAAAACCTCACAGAAAACGAGACCCATATATTCTTATGCAATATATAAGAGATGAATCGTGAATCCATTAGTCTATGACCAAACTCACCGCATACTAGTTAAGTAAGTTGAGGTTCAAAAAGTTGGGGCAATAGCAGCACACGCATGATGCATTAAGATGAAGACCACAACACTAAACCAGAGCATCTTTCAAAAGTGACGACACACCCTTGAAGTACATTGAGCAAAGGACCAAAAATTACCTCCATAATCCACTCCAAGTGCCAAATTTTAATCCAAAAATTAATAAAATCTTGACTAACATAATTTTATCAAACCCAATTAACACAAACCTGATTAACAAGTTGGTGGGTGCTGAAGAAGGTGGTCCGTGGTGGAGCTGGAGCTGCAGGGCAAGGCGTTGCTGCCCTTTTGGAGCTGCAACTTCACAAGTTTGAAATTGAATCAAAGTTACCATCAATCAATTTATCAGGCAGGTTGAATTTTGAGAATTTGATAGATAAAAGAGTTTAGAGAGTAGAGAGAGAGAGAAAGAGATAGGAAGGGAAGCGTAACTGGCATGGTGGGAGTTCGAATTTGACCGGTGCCTGGAGGTGTAGTTCGAGCCGCTAACGGTGAGGCCCTGAGCAACCAAATAGATGACAATATTTCACTCGCAGTGCTAATTCGCCCACTTGAGGACGCATTTGGTAGGGAAGGCAGAGTACGCGGCTAGAAACCGACAAGGGAGCTGAAGACGATCGAGAGGGCAAAGGTGCGACGAGGAAGGAGAAGGCGAGGAAGAAGAAGACGAGAAGGCAAAGGTGCGAAAGAGAAGGGAGAGGACGGGATTAGCAGTCCGCTCGTTCTGGGAGTTCTTCGCTAAGACCTTCTAGAGAAGGTTTAGTCGACGCGAGTACCGGTTAATTTCATTAAAGGCAGTCCTGGTTGCCAGCAAACATGAGACTAGACTAACTGTTGGTCTAGTTTAGTCCAATTAGAGCAATGTATGGTCTCTCCACCAAAAGATTCAGTTCCCACAAAATCTCTTCCCCCTCACATTTTTGGACATACCTTGGCTTGGCTTGCTACAACCTGTCCAACGCCTCTACTTCTATGAATTCCCTCACCCATCTCACCATTCCATACAAACCCTCCTTTCATCACTCAAACACTCTCTTTCCCTCACTCTCCAGCACTTCTTCCCGCTCTCTGGAAACCTCACTTGTCCCCCTCCTCCCTCCATTCCTTACATCCACTAGCCGCCAACGAGTCTTCTGTCAAATTCACCATTGTTGAGTCAACTGCCAACTTCACCCATCTTATAGGCAACCACCCAAGACATATCCAAGAATTCCATCACCTTGTTCCCCATTTGCCCAATTTTAATAATTTGGACTCTTATTCCAATTCCAATGACACAACCACATTTGTACTTCCTATTCTTGCATTACAAGCAACAATTTTCCCAAACTCTGGCTTTTGCATTTCCATAGCGTATCACCACATTGTGGATGGACGGACTGCTAATCATTTCCTGAAATGCTGGGCTTCCGTTTATAAGTCTGAAGGAGACTTATCTTGCATACATGAATCACCTCCTATCTATGATAGATATTTGATCAGAAACCCAAAAGATTATGAGCCGATTTTGTTCAATCAATACATCAGTTTGAGATCAACATGGAAAAATCATGGCAAGGGCAAGTCTTCTTCCATTTTCGTAGACAATTTTTGTGCAACATTTGTACTAGGAAGAGAAAATTTTCAAGCCCTGAAACAGTTTGCCTTGACTCAATGCAAGAATTGCAATGAACCAACCCCAAAGCGGTTGACAAAATTTGTGGTCACATGTGGTTTTGCGTGGGTGTGCTTGATGAAGGCACTAGATGGTAGTGAAACAGGGGTGACTTCAATGAAGGGTGATGATCTCTTACGCATAAGGTTTGCAGTAGATATCCCAAGCCTATTTCAAAGTCCAATGCCCATCACCTATTTCGAAAACTGCTTGTCAGCATGTTATGTGGCGGAGAAAAAGCGAGAGATGGTGGCGGAGTATGGGATTGTTAAGGTCGTGAAGGCCTTGGAGGATGCAATTTTTGAGCTGAAAAATGGAGATCTTGAAGAATTGTTCCTTCTCGAGGGAAGTTAGTTGTAGCAGAAAGTGGTGTAGCCATTGCTGGATCGCCAACATTGGGAGTTTATGGGACTGATTTTGGATGGGGAAGAGCAAAGAAAGTGGAGGTGGTTCACTTTGTTGATTCAACAGTTTTTTCTCTTGCAGAGAGTCGAGATGAGGAGGATGGCATTGAGGTTGGCTTGGCGCTACCAAAGGCTACAATGGACGGATTTACTTCTTTGTTTGAACAAGGTCTGAGAATTTTCTGCTAAAATATGGATGCTTTAATTTCATTTACATTTGAGATAAATTTTAGTGTGTGACAGAGGTATAAAAAAGTAATCAGTCATGCAATATTTCTTGGGGGCATTTGAGTATGATCCTTTTGGATCATCTCCTTGAATGGAGTGGTTCTTGGGTTTTGTTTTCTTGGGTTTTTATATATGGTGGCTTTGGCGCTGTTATGGTGTTGTCGTTAGTGCCTCATGGTGGTTGTTGCGACGGTCTTCACAGCAGTGGCTGTTAGGATGAGGGTTTTTATGCCTCTTTGTTGGGCTTAATGTTTAGGGTCATTGCCTTATGTTTCTAGTCTGGTTTGTTATTTGATAGGCCTATTTGTGGGTTCTATGCTTCTATGACTATTTTAGCACCTCTGGATTCCTATTTTGTGGACCTTAATATGCTTGAATTGAGGCTTGTTTCTGATGTCTCTTGTCTCTGCATGTTCTTAATGGAATATATTGAAAAATTGGCTAAAATGATTATAATTTAACTCTCAAAGTTTGCTGACCAACATTAAATATTGACGTAGCATTAAGCTAAAGGATTACAAGCGTAATTCTTTGAAGAGAAAAATTCTGGAGTCCACCCAGTTTTTGAGGAAATCCCAAAACGTTTGTTTGATTAATGAATGAAAGATGAATTACATTAGGAGCCAATCGACTTAAAAAGACATAAGCACAACACTGGGGAAGCTCAGGAGCCTTAGGAAATTAAACAACATGAATTAAGACGAAAATTAAAAAGCCCGAAATTTATTACAAACTTTATTTTGTAGTTTTAGAAGTCTAAAACTTCGGATGGCCTTAAACAAAGGGGCCACAGTATAATCATGAGTCTTGTTCGCCTCGCAATTCTCTTAAAAAACAAGCGCCCAATTCTGACACCAAAATATTTCTTGCTGCCTTTTCTGTCACCATATTGATTAAATCCAATATTTTCCAACTTTAGTTCTTTTCCATAATTTGAAACATTTTATTTTCTTTATATTTCTTCGTTAGATTTGATCCATATCTTGTACATTTGATTCCTCCACTTGAAACGATCTTGATAGTAGTAGACTACAACTCCCTTGTTAAGCAAATAAATTCTTCAACTCGAGAAACCCCAACTTTCAATGTACTTAGGTGAAATAATCACAAAATTAATTCCATAAACAAGATTAAAATATGCCAATCAATAATCAAAATATTTTTCTTTCCCCAATGTTCTTGTTTGGTCAACAATGGAATTTAACTCCAATTTATTAGATTGTTGTTCTTCAAAGTCCTAACATTTAGAATCACCCATACCTTGAATTTCTTGAGTTTCCACTTGTTGAGTTGTCATGTTTTGGGAGATCTCCTACAACAAGATTCTCAACCAGCCAAATTACTTGTTCTTTTTCCTCCACCTTAAACTCCACCATTTCTTGGCGTGATGAAATATCAGTCTCCATCATTTTAACTTCTTTTCTAATGACCGCTTGGCCCATCATTTCTAAATAGAATTTATAGAAATCGGGAAGGAATTATTTAACCCTTAGTTGTTTCAACCAACGCCAAGTTTTGATAGAATTTTTACCTAGTTGTTGCCTAGACCCTTGCATTTGATCCCACCATAACCGCACATCACCATCTAAACAAGAAGCAACCATTTTCACCATCCTCCTTCCCGGAATTTGTTGTGTCTTGAAAAGACCCACAAGAGAAAACCTTCAATGGAATCACTTCCTAGGAAAATAGAAATATCTTCAACATCAATAGATGACGTCAGCTGTGGGCGAATCTCATATCGCACGTGTTCATCTTCAATATTTCGTACTCCCTTACGAACAACGTCGCTTGCATATGGTCCAATATCCTAGTGGATAGGGTGTTGAGTTTCTACCCATGTGTCACGGGTTTGAAACTTCCCCTGTCCTAAATTAATGTAATAGGCTCAAACTCTCCCTCCCCTCCCCTTGATAATAGTAAATTAAACTAAAAAAAAAAAGTCGCTTAGGGTGTTGCTGCTCCCACGATTGATTGCCAATTGACGCAGCACGAGTAGAGGGATCCGAAATTTATTCCATGCTGACTTGTTATACACCCAATTCTAACACCATAATATTTTTTGTTGCATTTTTTGTCGTCATATCGATTGAACCCAGTATTTTTCCACTTTAATTCTTCTTTTCCAGAAATTGAAACTTTTTTTTTTGTCGGCATTGACCTATATCTTGTCCTACATTAATTACCGGTGACATAACAATCAAGTATTCACTAAACGATTTGATATTGAAAGTATGTGAAAACCGAATAATTTCATTGAGACTTGTAAAATAATCAATTTGACCAATTTCTGAAATATTTCCGACCAAAAAAACGCTTCAGATGCTAAATGCATAATAAAATATTAAATCTTTGCTCTCTAATATTTGAGCTTAACTAATATCGTTTGCTCAAAAAAAAAATTTGAAATTAGCTTAACCAATTATTAAAGCATAGCCTAGTGAATGAAAACCAAAAAGAGGTTGGACACAGACCAACTTCCATTCATTCAGCATGCCACTATGGAAACCAAAAAACAAAAGAAAAAGTTGATAAAAGTACGAACATATTGAAGCAAATAAAAAAATAGAAGGAATTATGTGAAAGGCAATATTGAGAGATTAAAATACAATCTCATGCATCTCATACATTTTCTTAATCAATTAATAGTTTGCAAGGTCCCGTATCCCATACATATTATTGTATTAATACTCAGATTTTCCCTGCATGCGCACACCACTAATCCCATGCATTAATATAATCGATTATATATCTATGATGTCACTATCCACATCATCACAACATATTCGAAGGAACAGCACAGTGGCCAACAAAATACAAAATTAAAAAGGTTGATCAACACCAGAACAACCACTAACGTCGATCAGTTGCGTGTAATTTTGCCATGCATCGCATACAATTTTGGTACCACAATTCTAATCCACGTGTTTACAAGTGACAACAGCTGAGGCCTTACGAGAGTGAAAGAGAGAGAGAGAAGGCCCCCGGCGGGGGGGGGTCAACGCTTCATGCAGATTCTCTGTATATTAATTTCTGTAATTATTCAATCCTCAAATTTGTAGTATACAACTGGAGATTTCATACTGTCATACACAACTACTACGTATAAATAATGTGCATGGATGTATAGAAAATTCAGGGATCGACCTGTGATTCTATTACGTCCACAAAACTTAGATCACATTTCTCATTTAAAAACCCTAAATCGATCGTGCCCTCAGAAGATACAAGATAAGGAGAACCAGTTGATATATATTCAAAGTTTGTTGGGAGTTTTGGAGGCCACACATCAACAAAAGTTAGCTATCAAGGATCATACGATACAATTAATTAACTACCAAATTTTATATAGTATAATTTACCAACCCTAGATTTGTGACAAGTAATTACCTAAACTGGTATAATGTGTACGTCTAGTATAAGGCATGCATCAAGTTCATGATCGTAAACCCTTGAAAGCAATTATAGTGACGAAGGACGACTTTGAAAACTTTCCACGACCACACAAATGGATTTATGATACATAGGTATGCATGATCTAGCCGATTTGATGAAATCAGTTTCGGGCATGTGTCTGCGGCCATAAACGTGTGATTGAAAGCTCGATCAACCTCTAATCTAAATAAAAATTAAATTAAGTGATGGCTAACATGTATGTCTAATAGACACCAAACAGGGGACAAAGATAAAATTATGATTTGCTTAAAATTATTTTATTATGAGGCATGTACGTACTATAATATTGTAAGGTATGAGCTGAATTGAACTAGCAGCTTCTTCTTTGAAATTCAACAGCTGATATCATATATTTGAAACAAATGATCCTTATATAGTTACATATGAATATTTTAAGGGGTAGAAAAACAGCAGATCGATATTCATATTCTTCTAGATTTTCTCTTTTGGGAAGAAAGAAGAAAGATGGTGAAAATTGCAAAGCAAAGTGAAACAAGCAAGAAAGCTGCAGCAGCATTTTGACCTCTCGATGCAAAATCTTAGTAGATAAATATTATAAGATAGTATTGACCAATTCGGGTAATGTTAGATAGAGGTGGATGGACTGTAGCACCTGATTTTCAATGACTCATTTGATTTTGCAGATGAAGAGAGAGTACTTTGCCCTTACAATGCTACTGCGCGCATATGACAGAAACTCTACGCGCTGAGGAAATTTTTCAGTTTTGAGATGGCTTTGATATGGGTTGACTTTATAGTTGGAAAGTAGGAAGTACACCTTGCTATGTGGCTTCATCTTAATGGTGTGTTTTAGAATACGTTCCAGCTTGGAAAGTTAGCAACGAGGTGTAACATGTGTGAACAAAGACGACACATCATCTTCAACTCATCTTGAACTTTTCAAGACTTTATTTTCACAAATAATAAGATAACCTTGAACTAAATTTATCTATATTACAAGAATTAGAGGGTTTGAAATTGAATACAGTGAGTTGAAGAGGAATACTCTATCCATCCAAACAGACCATCACAAGTTTTCAAGATTTATCATTTTTGACCAAATTTTTTTTCAACTTATACGGATTTGTTGTCACCTGTAGTCCGTCATATGTAGAATAGAATGTTGATATATCATCTAATTGTAAGTATATTATAGTCAACGAGAGCAATAAGTTTCAAATGTAGAGAAAATTTAACAATAAGTTAAAATTTCTCAAAATAAATCCAACGAGCATTTTAAGTTCAAATTTATTTTACCCGTACGATAAAAAATGACCTACATATGTAGATTCCACAGAGAAATAGAGACGAAGAGATACAAATGCATGTTGGTTTTTTCGAGGATAGTGATAGGAGAGTATGGACACAAATTGTTGGAATGTAGTTCTTTTTCTTTCTGTTTTCTTTGGTTAACGAAACACACAAAGGTTAGGTTCCAATCAATAAATCTTAAAACATGGCAAACATTACCGTATGTTCCTAAATATGTCAACATACAACTGAAATTTTGTCAATTTCTGTAGGACCAAGTAGAGAAGTTATTTTCAATTATTCATAGCAGATTCCAACCAATCAAGAAATTAACTGCACTTTTAGAAATAAATGACAATGTTTGTTTAAATATTTTGATCGAGGTCCTTAGCCTCATTTAAGATATGTAATTCATGCATTTATGCATTTAATGTCCCACAAATTATGAAATTTAAACAACTTCAAATAATATTTTTAAATATAATAAATACTTAAAAATCAATTTTAGAGTAATATTGTTCTTCACAAAAATTATAGCAAAAAAATAATGTACCCACATAAGTATTAACATATTTTAAAAATTAATTATTGATATATTTTAAAAGATAAAATAAATCCATATAATTAGCATGGGTACATTTAGCAAAATTAAAGATGGGTACAAATAAATTAAAAAATATGGATACAAATACAAATAAAAGTTTAAAAAATATGGGCACAAAAAAGAATTAATATATGGGTACAAATTAAAACTGAAAAGAAAATTGGTACAAACTAAAAAAAAGGATTGCAAATTAAAAATGGGTACAAACTAAAAAATAAAAATATATGATAAAAAGTTTAGCCATGAATATAAATATAACAAATATAATGTTTCTAACACTAAATGAATATATTTAGAAATAAAAAAACATTTTATTAAATCTAAGGACCTTGATAAAAAATTGAAAATGAATAAGGTTTTAATCAATGGAGTAGAAAAAATAAGGATGAGAACCTAATTTTTTTTCTTTAATTAATTAGACATAAATAATTGTGGAGCTAGGAGCTAGCGGCATTGACCATGGTGACGATAGCCCGATGTAAACAAAGTTGATAAGCTTTGGCTTCCTAGCCTTCATGAGCAAGTAACCGCAGAATCAGAAAGTTGATAGAAAAGGATCAAACACTTAATGAAACACGAAATTGCAAAAAACAGAAGGTCGATCAAGCTTTCTTGTTGTTGATCAGCAGATCTAACAACCTTACCGTCCTATCCTTTTCATGAGTACTACTTTAACAAATTAACTACAAGATTAGGGTTTAATGATGGAGAAAAACCAGTGTATTAAAAGTGTGAGGCGTGAGCAAGGCGTCCGAGGGATAGCCCGGCCTAGGCATGAGGCAAAGCCTCACGGGACCTAAATTTTTTAATATATACACTGAGCGTACACATATATTATATTAAAAAAATATTAACTAATAATCACCATGAACACACACATATATTATAAATATATACACACATATATAGATATATATTTTATATATATATATATATAAAATAGAGGATGAAAAACACAATGAGCACACATATAACAATGCACGCATACAGCACACATATCCATTATATAAAAAATAAAAATCAGAAAAAAGGTAGAGAGACGATAGTGCAAGGAATATGTATTGGGTTTGGGAGTTATAAAATAAAAAATAAAAATAAATAAAAATAAAAAGCCCTCAGGCGCTTCTTCCGCTGCCTAAGCTGCTCCGACGATGCCTTCCATTGCCTAGGCGCACTCTGAAGCGAGCATTTTAAAACATTGAGAAAAGCCAAAAAAAAGGCCAACCCCAAAAGGCTAAAACCCAAAAGCGTAGTTTGTAGTATTATCTGCTGTGACTTCTCGGGCACAATTGTATCCAAGCATGATCGTCTTAATTTACTTGGGTTAATTCTTTTTTTTTCTTTTTCTATTTTTTTTTTTTTTTAACGTGGGCTTATGACATAACTAAATATCATACATATTGCATTCATATTCCCTGCAGATAAATGGACATGTGTCCTGAGGCCGGCGCCAAATCCCTTTGACTTCAAAAATGTTTCTCAAACTTCACCCCCTTTCCACTATATAAATGCCTCATCTTTCCCTTTTGATCAGCAACTTAAACTACTTTCTGATTCTAGAGTCACAAAGTACCCTATTCTATCCTAGTAAGTACCTCTGGAAACTCATCTCTCCACCTGCACATTAAGTTAGATAACAGAACCAGCTGTACCACTGCAAATATGGGAAGAGCTCCTTGCTGTGATAAAAATGGACTCAAGAAAGGTCCATGGACAACTGAAGAAGATGCCATTCTAGTGAATTATATTCAGAAGCATGGACCTGGAAATTGGAGAAACCTTCCAAAGAATGCAGGTATACACAATGTTCATCAAACAGTTTTTTTTTTTTTTTTTTTTCTTTTGTTAATAATCAACAAACTGTCGTCAATGAGATTTGAACTATCAGTTTAATTAATGATTTGTTGTGAAAAATTGTATAGGACTTCAGCGATGCGGGAAGAGTTGCCGCCTCAGATGGACTAACTACCTGAGACCCGATATAAAGAGAGGAAGGTTCTCCTTTGAAGAAGAAGAGACTATAATCCAACTACATAGCATCCTTGGAAACAAGTAAGCTTATGTTTAATTGAAATTTAATTAACCGTACAAATTGCTAAACAAGTTGTTGAAGTATTTTAGGGTTTATGACCTCCCAAAATCAAAATGATTTGTAATTAATAATTATATTACATCTTCTGATCAATTTTCTTTTTCCAATAATGTTAGGTGGTCAGCTATTGCTGCTCGCTTGCCAGGAAGGACAGACAATGAAATCAAAAACTACTGGAACACTCACATCCGAAAAAGGCTCCTTCGAATGGGAATTGATCCCGTGACTCATGCTCCACGCGTCGATCTTTTTGATCTGTCCTCAATTCTCAGCTCAT
Source organism: Heteromeles arbutifolia (assembly GCA_024362995.1). Lineage (NCBI taxonomy): Eukaryota > Viridiplantae > Streptophyta > Magnoliopsida > Rosales > Rosaceae > Heteromeles > Heteromeles arbutifolia. Next base: position 6,726,285 of record JANCRC010000007.1, read on the forward strand.
ATGTGTGCAACAACCCAGCTGCTGCACTACTCAATTTGTCAAACTTGTTGAATAGTACCCAGCAGCAACAACCACTTGTTAATCCAGAAATGTTAAGGCTAGCAACAAGTCTGTTATCAATCAAACAAGAAAACCCGGAAATGTGTTCCCAAAATTATAATCTCCATCAAAACCAGATTTCCAATTCTCGGGAACAAAATAATCAAGTTCTCCCACCTTTACAATCCAATGATCAGTTTCAAAATCTCATCCAAGGGGGAGACTTTTCTGCTGACACGGCAAAACATCTGATGCAACAGATCAATGTGGAAGGTTACCCACCAAACATGACCAACTTGAGCTGCCCCCTTTCCCAAGAAAACATAGTCCCTCCGAATTTGAGTGCCGATCATCATCAAACAGCTGTCTCCCAACCAAACTATGTGCCTTGCAGTACTACTTCTGGTAACCCTAGTCCTGATTATCCGGAAAATTCATATTTCCAATCTTTTAACTACAACAAGAACCACGATTTCAGCTTCGATTCAGTTATGTCAACGCCTTATTCGAGCCCGACTCCTTTGAATTCATCAGGTACATACAAAAACAGCAGCACAGAGGATGAGAAGGAAAGCTATTGCAGCAGCTGGTTAAAGTTTGAAATCCCAGAGAGTACTTTGGACATCAGTGATATCATGTAAAATCTCTTGGTGGTCTCGTAGGCTTAATAATCTTGTACTTTGTGTTTGTAGTTGATGTTGATACTGAAATTATTTTTTCATTGTTAATTAATACTACAGTCTTCCTTTTTTGTACGTACTAATTAAAATAGCAGTTTCCTATATATCTTAGATATCGATCAAAAGGTAGGGCTTGCATGCGCACTAATTACTAACTAGGGTTCTTCCATGCACGACGACGAAAGTATAAGCATATATAATGTTATCATTTTCTTTGCCAAACTATAGATAATCTTTTTTTCAAAAATCTTATATATAAATGTGTACTTTTTTGAGAGTTCATCTATTATTATTGGGTACTCTTATCTTGTTAGTATGTGTAGTGTGGGCAGTAGGACCATCAATTACAAAGTCAAATGTATTACAGACAAGAAAATGAGAAGGCACTTTGATTTTCTCACTTTGAAGATTTCTAAATTCTCATTCGCTACTATCTCCAACATCTCTACGTACAGTAGTACTGGATCCTTTATTTTTCCTTTTCTTAGTTTATGTTGATTGCCAACTTAATAAAACAAAACCCACGGTGTTTTTGTTACATTGTAAGGGAATCATGTTAGCAAATTAAAGAGAGAAATAAGCAAACTAATTGCAAACTTTGAAGTTTATATTATTGGCTAAAAGAAAGAGGAAAACTACATAGAATTGGAAATCTAGTAGATAAAATGAGTAATTATAAAGGAAGCGATCCTAACATTCCAAATCCTACAAAGAATTGGAAAACTAGTAAACAAAGAAATATATAGGGAAATTCTAACTGAACAAACCAAATTTATAACTCCAGATCTAGTAAATAAATCAATTAACTACCGAAAAACCCATTATTCCAACCTAATTGTAACTCATTTTTGTACCCACGCTCACCACTTGGGTAGTATTAATTTGTTAAGAATTTACAGTTGAGCCAAAGGCTCAGAATTACACCAATATTGTCCTAACTTAACCACCTGCATAACCCAATAGATGTTGGGTTTTATCACAAAATGTCTCAGTGAGTAAAACATTGGATATAAGTTGTAATTTATCTTGTGGTGCGGTACTCTATTCTCCGATGGTACTAATCCGAGTGGCCTTGGTTTGGCACATTTTTATTGCTGGATCTTGTAAATTGGCTGTGATTGGTAGGGAGAGTTGAGACAAGTTCTGCATTCCTAATTTTGTAATTACAACTCAAATCAACAAAAGGCAAACACAAGTATATTTCCCTTTTTATCTGTTCTTCATTTATTCGTCTAATATATCTACGCATTTGCATAATTAGCAGCATATAAATGTACCTTTGGTAGAACTCTGATGACGATTGTTTGTTATTGAGCTATTTCCACCAGCTGCCTAGTATACGATTGTAATACCCCGTATTTAAAATATAAAAAAAGGTTATATGTATATATATGTATGTAGGTGGGTAATTATTTTTAAGTACAAGAACCTATTTTTGATATGTAAAATAGTTTCAATGTAAAAATCCTTTTTACATCAAATTATTTCAAAAACTAGCTAGTAGTATTTCATGTTTATATGTACTTAGAGGTATTATTTAGTTTGAATTGGTTATTTAAAACTTAGTTTTAAATAATTGTTAAACTCGGGGAGAAAGAAAAAAAAGAAAGAAAGGGAAGCTCCCAGCCTTTCCGTCGACCCACACCTACCACGACAACCCAGTTGAATCCTAGCGATTTTCGCCATCTTTTCCGTCGAACCACCACCATCCAACACCTGCAAACTCCTCCACAACCTCCCATCTACCATTTTCTCTTCCAAAACCGAGCCATTTGGCTCTTAATCCCATGAAGGATGAAAAAGGACTCTGGTGGCTTCAATGGCGATTTCGCCATTCCGATGAGTCTCACTACCCAACACCACCTTTAATCAACTCCCCTTGGACCCAGGAACAAGACCCAACATGTTGTAGGGGTGTTGGAACACCGAGGAAGTCGAATCGAAGAACAACCACCTTAGGGTTTCCAGCGGGTTCGAGTCAATTTGGAGCCTTTCCAGACCAAATTGGACTTGGCCACAAGTATAAAGTTTGCTCTACTTTTTGAGATCTTCATTTTTGTAAAATTTGAGAATTTTTGGAAATAGTTGATTTTTCCGGCGAGTAGGGACGGCCAACCGCCATGTGCGGCGGCGCGTGAGCCGAGATCCCACCTGATCTTTTTAGACTAAATTGGATACCCTGATTCCATATGTGATGTTCGATTGACGAAATCTCGTCGTGTGACTATAGTTTTGATAGAAACCGCCACTTGGTCATTATATGAATCGACGATTCAACCGTTGGATCATCACCAAACTTTAATACGTTATAGTACGTAATAGTTGAGGACACTAGGAACTTACGGATCGGGAATCCGACGTATGGATCTTCTCGAATTGGGTTTGTAAGTTCGTAAAATAAAATGTTAACCGCCACTGGAAATTGTGATTGGCGGAGATCCGACCGTCGGATTATGGTGATATTTTAGTATGATGTTCTATGAGTATATGATAACCTTAGCAAGTTATAGATCTGAAATCTGACTTGCGGATCTTCCGGATTGAATTACGTTGAGTTGTGGACCCTACCGTTAACCGAGAGTTAACTTTTGGTCAACATGTCTTGAAACGTTATAAATACTAAAATAATTACTACGGGAGACTAAGTGAAGTTTAGTGGGCCTACATTGGTTAGAGGGTGACTTGAATATATGTAATATGGTTATTACCATGATTACTTATGGTAAAATCATTTTGTGAATATGACTTGGCTTTAAAATGTGATTTCTATTGAAATGGGATTTTATATATATATATATATATATATATATATATATATATATATATATATATATATAGCCCTAGACCTATGTTTATTAAACATGATTTGGCTTGTGTACTGATGATGATTGTGATGTATATGTGTTTAATTATTTTTTTAGTAATGTGAATGATAAGTATAATAAATGTTATGACAATGTGATATTAGAATCCTATTAGAAGTATTCTGTAGAATTTATATGCTTGTGTTACATATTAGTTGGAGGCCATGAGAAGTTGATAGTGTAGGTGACTACGTTGTAATTTATAGGGGTTTGTTATGTAGCCTTGAGTCCAGGAACTTCATGCTTGTTAGGTTTTAATAAATGATTGATTGAGGAATGTTATGTCTTTTGGCTTAAACGGACTGTGATATATGTCAATTGTAGTGAATGATGAACTACGAATGGCTTGATCCCTATTGAGGGTACGTAGGCAGTCTAACAAGAAGTTTAGATGCATCCATAAAGTATACGAAAAATTACTTTGTTATTAATATTACATTATTTTGTTACTAATCAAATTGATTTATGTTGAAGCTTGCAGGCTTGTTAGATAAAATGTGAGTATGGATATATATATATATATATATATATATATATATATATATATATATATATATAGCATGACATATACATATGCATTGCAAAGTAAGAAAGAGAGTTCAGTTGTGTTGAGTTTGTAAACTGTTTGAGTTGTGAGGATATTCAAGGGCTGAAGTTTGCCTTGAATATAAAAATAATGAATATTGTATATGTTAGGCGTATGGTGCAGGGCTTGAGTATACATTTGGTTGATTATTAATGAAATCTTGTATATGTTAGGCGTAGGGTGCAGGGCTTGAATATACAATTAGGCGTCGGGGGAAGTGTTTGTTTAATAAAGTGGAAACTGAGAGTTAAATTACAAAAATTGGGTTAAGGGATGAACGGGAGTTAACTCATATTCTAACGTACTCGGAGCCAAGTGGTATAAGCATGATATGAGACGTGCAGGCTTGGATGCCTTAGGTATGTGTTGACGGGATTAGAAGGGAGTGAGTACATTTATGCGTCTCATTGCATACATTATATGTATTTGCAAGAGCTAATCATTTCAATTATTATTTTTAGTTGGTACTTTTGTTATGAATTAATTTTGTATACTAATATTTTATTTCCGCTGCTTATTCAATAAATTATATGTGGTAAATTCAACCCTTTATTATGTACGATTTGTTATATGATGTATGGTGTAATTGTTATAATTTTATTTTATTTTCCACCATATCTTGGTTGTAGAATTTATTTCTATAACTAAGATATGGCTCACACCCTAGCTTGTGAATAGTCTTTATTCGCGGGTCGGGACGTGACAACGATGACCATGAATGATTGAACTAGAAGAAATGTTACCTTCTTTTCTTGGCCGAATGGAAGACAATGAAGCTTCTTGTTTTCAGTTTGGTCAAGAGAGCAGCTACACACATTTCGTGCTTCAATCTACTTCTAAGTCTTTATTCATGGAAAAACACTTGAAGTGCTTTCTACAAAAAATACCAGTTATGTGCTTCTTGCAGAAACATTTCAAGTGCTTTTGGACATGATAACATTTTCTCTAAAAACGTTTTAAGTCATTTAAAAGCATTTCCTAAACAAGCTCTCATTCTTTACAAATTCGTTCTTTATAAGTAAGCATGCCGCAAAATGACTAACTTTTTTTTTTTTTTTTGACAAACAATATTATCTACACTAAGAAGGAGGGGATGAACTAACCTCATAATAGACTAGCAATAATGTAGTTCAAATTGACTAACTTTTTTAAGATTGAAAGTGGGCTATGAGATTAGTTGAACCTCTATCACCTTGTACTTAATTATCTTCTTAATTCACACAGAGAAAGCGAGACTTTTGACTTCAAAACGCTCGCAGTCATCTTTTCATTTTCTTCACGACAATAGAAAAGGTACATTTAATTTGTTCCAATGATGCAAACAATAATTGCTATCGGTCACTATACTTGTGATATTTCAAACAAGAGTAATGCTAGAGAGACTAAAAGATATGGAAGTTGATGATTGATTTATTACTTAAATGTTGATAAACGTGCTTATTCTTATTTGTAACATATCATTTAATTTGTAAATTTAATCTTCCTAGCATTTCAAACAATGAGTTTTCTTCCACTTGAAGTGGGGGCAAAATTAACGAATATCCGATACATTTAATATATTTTTTAAAGGATATGAACTCAAACTTGTTCCTGCAAGTAGTCATTTATCACAGTGGTGGAAATGAATTGAACTCTTACATAACATCATGAGTTCGAACTCTGTCGGTGACTAATCTAACATCCAATCTAACAAAAATTCACCATTTGACAAAAAAAAAACCTAAAAAAAACTCAAAAAAAAACCAAGCAAAGCATGACACATTTATTGCCCCATTAGCAAAAAACTCAAAACGAATATGTCTAGGTCAAAAATAGTGGGCGAAGAAGTGCAAAAATAGTATTGGCGGTTTGATTGGTCGATTCTTAATTTTATTTTTCACGTGTTCCGTTTTTGTGTAGAAAAAATGCACATATGGGTCAATAAAACCATTTTTTTTGTTGGCTAGAAAATAAAAAACAGAAGCTATAATGTATGTGATGACAGTGATGGAGTCGTGAACGGGCCTCCTTCCCAAATTTGTGGTTAATTGAGTGGGGGGGTGTTTAACCTGCACAAGGCCTTCCATTAATTGAGTGGGGGGGTGTTTAACCTGCACAAGGCCTTCCATTAATTGAGTGGGGGCGTGTTTCACATGCACAAGGCATTCCACTAATTACACCCGTCTAGCTTGAAGAGGCCCATTTTAAAGTTGCTAAATGTTACTCAGTTCTTTTTTCTTCATTCAATTTGTTTGACAAATCTTCACTTAATAAAATTTATAACGATCAATCTAAAGCCGGAGTCGGCCTGTCAAAATTTCACAACATACCGGGTACTAAACTGTTAATCCAAGACGCAGGTACTAACATGTCTTATTGGATGAAGTTTAGGGTATTGAACTGAAATTAACCCCTTTTAAATCCAATTATAATTTGGATTTGATGATGTAGTGTGTTTTTTTTTTTTTTGAACAAACGATATTTCTACACTAAGAGTGTGGAGGGAATGGGCTAAGCCTCACAATGGGCTAGCCATAATGTGGTTCAAATTCGCCTTTGGTGAGAATCGAACCTTAAATCTCTCACTTACAAGTGAAAGAAAATAACACTAGATTGTAGTACTAAGTGGCTACATTCGATATTATGATGTCTACAACTTTACATGCTCAATGCATGAATGAGAATTTGTTGTGTAGGATGTGAGACAACCTTTGTTTTGACAACACATCACCTATCCAGTGTCGGTTATGAGATTTTTGAGGCCCGGGGTGACGCCAAAAAATGTGTCCTAACTTCATATAAGAAATTATTTGTTTTCACTCGTAAGATTTCGATAAAATTAGGCTTAGAAAAACACTTCAAACTTAATAATTTAGAAACACGGAAAACTAATTTATTTTTTATTGAGAGAAAGGAACTAAAAAACCTCGGGTTTACAAGTAGATAGATGACGAGTTTAGTTTTCCTTCTATCTGAACTTTTAAAGTGTTTTTATATAAATCTTGAGCTGTTTCCTTGTCAATGTGGGACTAAAAAAAATAATCATATTTTTGAGTCTTTAATTGATATATATATATATATATATATATATATATATATATATATATATATAAAAGCATTGTATGAGCACTAAATTAAACCTATTGGTGACACGTAATATGATTTACAAATTTGGTCTAAAAATCTGGTCTACATTACTCTTTGTTGAATGTTAGACTTGAAGATGAATGGCTTAAAAGTAAAACGGTAACCCACATAGCTACTAGCTAGTAATTAAAAAGTAGGGTAAATCTCAGTTTACTATCCTCAAGTTTCGTGGTTTTCAACATTTGGTACATGAAGTTTTTTTCGTCCCAAAGCTATACCTAAAGTGTTAATTTTGGGACAATCTTATACATCCGTTAGTCTGATTGTTAAATCAACCGTTAACTGATGACGTGGCGCCCATGTGGACAATGATTAGGCGCCACGTGTCAATATGGGGCCACGTGGATATTAAAAAAATAATAAAAATTTAAAATAAATAAATAAATAAAAACCATCATTCTTCTACTTCACACCCCGACCCCCCCCAACCCTCCATCCTTTCTCTCACCCACCCAACCCTTCATCCCTTCTTTCTTTACTGCCGGCGCCGGTGTCCATCCCACTGCCCAACTCGCCATCCACATCCAATGGTGGGCGACACACTCCACATCTCCAGATCCGGAAACACACTGCACATCCACGATTCGGCCTTGTAAGATAGAGAGAGAAACTGAGATATAGGTGAAAGAAAGAGAGAAAGTTCAAATCTGGGGGAGCTAATAAGGTTGTCCGGTTGTCGGGGTCGGCGGGAGGTGAACGAGAAAGAATGGACGAAGGGTTGGGTGGGCAAGAGAAGGGATTGAGGGTTTGGTGGGATGGGGGGGGGATGGTGCGGGGTCGGGGTGTGAGGTAGAAGAATGATGGGTTTTTTTTTTTTTTAACTTGTATTATTTTTTTTTATTTTTTTAATATCCACTTGGCCCATATTGACACGTGGCTTCCAGTCATTGTCCACATGGGTGCCACATCATCAGTTAACGACTGATTTAACAGCTAGACTAACGGATGTATGAGACTGTCCCAAAATTAACACTTTAGGTATGACTCTGGAACGAAAAAAACTTCATGTACCAAATGTTGAAAATCACGAAACTTGAGGGTAGTAAACTAAGATTTATCCTAAAAAGAAATTAATAATGAAAAAGAAGTTCAAAAAAATTGGAAAGAATAAACATGCACATAGTATTTCGAGCTCAAGTCCTCTCGTTAATTTTAAACAACAAAAACTACTACTTCTAGTTAAGCTCTTTGATTATTTAACCAAATTTTATAAATTTATACTCTTATGAAAAAAAAAAATTAGTAAAAATTTGAAAATAAAAAAGCAAACATAGTATTTTGAAACTAGGACCTCCTGGTTAATTTTAAATAGCATAAACCACCACTTCTGGTTAAACTTTCTAATCTTTTGGCTAAATTTTATAAATTTATACTCTTATGAAGACAATTCATAAAAATTGTAAAGTAGATAAACACACATAGTGTGTCAAACCCGCGCGACCTCTTAATTAATTTTAAACAACAAAAACCACTAATTCTAGTTAAACTTATTGATCATTTAACCAAATTTTATTTTATAAATTTATATTCTTACAAAAATATATATGAATATACCACCCTAGTAATTTTGGTGTCTCTAATTTTTTTGGGCCCCAGACATTACTAGGCCAGGGACGGCCCTGCACCTATCAATCAACTATCTCATATCCAATGAAAGGATCCCACTCTTGAAGGTTTGTTATTGGGTAGTGTTGTCTATACACCTTTTTTAATTTTTGATTGTCGGATCAAATGAATTGAAAGATCAATGAATAAAAATTAACAAGAGTTTATGGAAGGTAAAAAAAAATGTGTGAATAGTACTAACTTTTTATTATGCCAATGAAAAATGATATTGAAACATCGATTTATTCTTATGCAACACTATGCAAGTGTGAAAATTGTGTTAAAATCACTTCCCTGTGACAAGATACACACACTTATTCTTATGGCTAGGATCATCTCCTGAAAGCTAAGCTTAGAGAGAAGCAGAAATACAAGACACCATGTCTTTCCTTTTCGTACAGCATGCGAATACCCGACAACAACCGTACTACTACTAGGAGTATACTGTACAAATTAAGACTTGACCCCATTGTCTAGATATGCAACACCACGATTAAATCTTTTACGCTTTTTCTCTGCTACTTTTGAATCTCCATTACCAATAAGCTTAACTTTGCAAGAATCTTCCTTTTGCTTTTAAACGTAATCTTCTTGTATAATAATCTTGATTCAAAGAAAAAGTTACGTCCATGCATTAGCTTTTGTTTTCTTTAAGACGAAGTGGTTTGTTACTGAAACCCTACGTTGTGCAGTTGTAGTATTCTCTACACAATAATTTTCAAATGGGAGGACCCAACGAGTCTTTGGCAAAGACCCATCCCAACGCCCAAAGGAGATTAAAAAAGCTTAAAGCTTTAACAAATCAAAGTTATTAAAATGCAGGTAAAGAAAGTCTGTGGGGCAAACGAGAGAGGATTAGCTTTTCCCAAAGGAACTTTTGGTTGGAATAATTTTTGCTTGATTGGCCCTTTATGTTTGTCTTGTCTTAGTAACAAGTTAATATTTATTTCATTTGTGGTTTGGACTGTTGTTTTTCCCTTGTATATATAATCTCTACACTCTTTTATCTCTTCCGTGAGTTGGAACCTACTTGGGTTTGTGCTAATTTGTCCTCTGTGGAAAGGAAATTTCACTTTTAATCTTAGAAACTTTTTTTTTTTTAGGTTAATTAACCCTAGCTTGCTTGAATGAACATTATTTGACTCATTTGTTTCGTTACCTGCAAATCAGAGTCTGAAATATATGTAAAAATAGTTCGTTAAAATTAGAAACGATAACTTTTATACACATATCAAATTGTAATTTGTTTAGCACGATAACTTTATATATACGAAGAAAATCAAGTATTTTATATGAATTAACGGACACCATTTTGAGACATTTTACAGTTTTGCTTTTTACTTATACATACAAAATTTATTTTTCTTGAGTACAAGCACTCAACTCCAACTCATTTTAACCGTTAATCCAACAACTTAAAATAAGTGACCAATAATCATTGGACTTTATGAAATGGTAAAATGTATTTCAACTTACGCAGATATAGGTACTCAAGAAAAATTGATACAAACACTCTTTGAAAGTTTGGTGGGTGGGCGTTCCATTTCCATGTGAACTGCAGTGTAATGTTTCTCTTCCTCTCTCTCTCTCTCTGTGAGCAATTTATATTATTTGATGTTATCTTTAGAAAAATAATGTATGTGGAAAAGGTTTGGCTGTACCACAGGCACACACGACTTTGGTCTGAAGAGGAGCTGTTACCCAGTAAATGAACCAGTTACTAATTAACTTATTATCACACGCTCATGGTCACGCATATGCTGCTTGCTTGAAAGAGTTCATCAAAGAAACGGTCGAATCCCTGGAACGATGCCCTTCCTTTCCAACACCGAAACTGCTCAATTTGCTTTCCCTTTTCATGCACAAGTTTCAATACACAAAAGTCTCTTTCCCTCTTTTCTCTTTCTCTTTTTCACCTTTATTTTTTTTTTAGCAGTATATTATTAAAGGAAAATTAACAAAAAGTCCTCAAAAACTTTAATTTTAATGAAAATAATAAAATAAAGGTGTTAGTGAATAATACGATGAGTGACTTTTCAAGATAAAAATATCATTTTCGTTAAAAGTGAACAGTACCGAAAGTGTTTCATTAAAATTCCTTTCGGCCATGTTAATTGCCCATTTATAATTATATACAAATAATATGAAAATGTGACTAGTTAGGCTTATGACTAATTTGGCACCAGAATACCAGGTTCATATCCGATCTATTCCTATCTCTATATTCAGTCATGATGAGAGAGAGAGAGAGAGGGAGAAAAGGAAAATGCACACGATGCATACAAGTTTATTTCGTTATGACCTTTCGTAGCAACTGAGGAAATCTTTGCTTCAGGAGTTATGCTACTATAACTCAGTATTGTAAGTGGCTCGAATTAATCCACTCATTGAAATTCTCAAAAACGTTTAATGCATATTCAGTCGTTAATTCAACAATATATGTTATGCATTGACGTGGTATATATAGAATATTTATTTTACTTGCAGTGTTATGATTCAACCCATTTGTTTTCTATGTCATCATTTAAAGAACAACTCTACTTAAAAAATTAACCAGAAAAGTACTGTCTCGATAAAAGATTCTATAATCTATACATTTGCCTTTTCTCAAGGTATTTCTGTAGACAAAGACCCTTTTTTTTCTTCTTTTCAAATAGTAAATATTTCTCAAACATGAAGTGTAAATCAAACTCAAGTTTAATCGTTTAGTCATCCAATGATAAGGCAATAAATAGATGAACTATGTTATTAAGTTAAACATTGAGATTTTGACAAAGTTCATCATATTAAATGGCTTGAAGTTGTGCCACATATTTAATGAGCTTCATTTTATTTTTTTATTTTTTTTGTTCAACAAGCCTTACTCTTTTTTACTCATGTTCACACCACCATTTACCTTCCTCTTTATACAAGCCAGTCAAGGTTGGCTTCTTATGTCAATCTTGACGCCATAACAAAACTTGGCAGCTATCTCGAAGGTTTCAGAGTTGCCAGAAAAGTTGAAAATAATTTTTGAATTGCATCGTCGTTCTCATCAATTTGCTTAACAATCTTCACGTGTAACACAACAAAGAAGAAAAGAGAGCGGAATGACAGGAAAGGAATGAGGGGAGAGAATCCTCCTATCAGTGTTTGAAGAGGATATATAGAGAATGAAAAGGAAAAAGACACCACATCCTTCCAAATCTTTATACAGTCTTTTCTTAGGCCATCTCCAACCGATCCGGCCAGAGGACTATAGGGCCGAAAATAACCCAAAATGACAAGAAAACTGTCTCCAACCGAGGGCTAGGCCAAAGGGTTCATGGGCCCCACTGGACCAAAAAAGGAGAAAAGGGCCAACCGGCTGGCCCAACCTAGCCAGCCCCGGGCCGGTCCAGCAGTTTGAATCCAACGGCTACTTGCTAACATCAGCTAGCTGTTATATTTGAATTTTTTTTTTTACAATTTAAAAAAAAAAATTAAAAATTCTATTTTTGTACCCTATAACTACCTAAGACATTAAACAACATTAAATAACATTAAGTAACATTAAACAACATTAAACAATATTAAACAACCTTAAATAACATTAAGTAACATTTAACAACATAAAACTTATACAACATAAAAAAAAAAAAAAAAATTTAACATGGAACTTAAACAACATTAAAAAAAAAACATTTAATAACATATAACTTAAATGCCTACTCCATGCTTCTTTTGGCCCAAAAATGTGCAACAAGATCCTGTTGTAGGTACTTGTTTGTGGCACGGGAACGTATCATCCTTTGGCGCCTCATGTAGTCATTTAAAGAGATATTACCAGTTCTTGGATTGAAAAATTATTGACAATCCGTAACATAAAATTATTGAGGTAGTTTAATTTAAGTAATCATATTAATTTAATTAAAATAATAAATTATGTTTGGCCCTACGACCCTTTGGCCTCCTCAGTTGGAGATGGTTTGAAAAATGATCTGACACTGTTTATTAAAATATTAATTTTTTTTGAAAGCTATAGAATCAAAATGAACCATCTAATCTTTTTTCGGTTGGAGATGACCTTATCAAACTAAAACCCAGTACTAGTACTCAAACCTCTCTGTCTGTCTGGGGTTCCACCAAACGAATGCCTTCTATCTTTCATGGACCCTCATTTAGTCTTTATAAAATTATTGAACCCAAAAGTAGTTATAATTTATAAACTAGTGTACTATGAGTGCCCACTGTACTTCGTGAAACTCCACACACACAGGACACGGAGCGTCTCTCTGCATAAATCGAGAGGTCACGGTTCCTTTTCATCTGGATCATAAACCCCATCGATATCACATCACACCATTTCTAGAGAGAGAAAACTCCCTCTTCTACAGAGAGAGACCAAAGAAGATGAAAAAAACCAGTCCTTCCATCTGGGTTTTTACTAATTTCATTTCTCACTCTAATTTCTGTTCAAAGTTTGTGGCTTAGGGTTTGAGGAGAGAGAAAGTGCAGCCTTTTCTTCTCCTCTGAATATTTTCAGAATCTCTTCCCTTTTCTTTTTCTTTTCTTTTCCAACTTTTTCCATTTCATAATTTAAAAAACAACACCATAAAGTTGTCACCTTTCTCAAACAAAAAACAAAACCAGATTTCAAAGTCCTCACCTTTCATCATTTTTCTCCAAAACAAGCTTGCTTTACTCCCAAAATGTCATCATTTCTTCCCACCTCCACTCTCACATTATTCCTCCTTCTCCTCCTCTTATTAATATCCAGCTTCCACACTTCCCTCGCCGGTCTACTCGCCGAACCGGTGACCGGTCACCCCCAGCCGCTCAAACCGGGGGAATACTCCAGCCCCAACACCATCCCGGCCCTCCCTTCCCAAACCCATACCCAAACCTGCCACCTCGACCTCTCCGCGGAGCTCTTCGGCGGCGTCAGCCAAGCATGCGGCCGAGACCTCGACCGGAGCCGGTGCTGCCCTGTTTTAGCCGCCTGGCTCTTCGCCGCCCACGCCAGATCAGCCCTCGAGCTCCCCTCGTCGGATACGGCTCCGTCGGCGGTGCCCGACCAGCCGATGATGCCGGATGACTCGCAGAAGTGCGTCAACTCGCTGCAGTCCTCGCTCGTCAGCCGGAACATTCGGATTCCTCAGCCCAACGCCAGCTGCGACGCCGTTCTGTGCTTCTGCGGAATCCGGCTCCACCAGATCGGCTCCCTGAGCTGCCCCGCCGCCTTCAACGTGTCTCGAGGATTTCACAACGCCAGCCCGACCGCCGCCGTCAGGAATCTCGAGAAGAACTGCCGCAACTCTTCGTACTCTGGATGCACCAAGTGCCTCGGCGCTCTCCAGAAGGTCAGTTTCGTCTTTTCAAATTTCAATACTAATTTTCCCCGAGAGCAACTAGACCCATCTTATTGTCTTATTTTTCCACACACGTTATAATCCCACTCACCTTAAAAAGTTAAAATGTTATTTCCCCACCAACTATTATTTCCAAATTAACCTTTAATAAATACATACATATGAAATTATAAAATTATCTCTTAAAAAATATAACAAATAATATGTAAATGAAAACTACTAAAGTTTACAAATTTAAATAAAAACGACATATGTATCCAAATTCAAAAGAATTCGACAATGACAAATTTAAAAATACGATGGACAAATTCAAATTACCTACACACAAATTATTCTTCTACCTTTTCAATGAAAACATAATCTTCTACCTCTTTCATATAAACGTTATTTTCCACCTGTTCAATGAAAATGTCATCTTCTAAATCCATTGATATTTTTTTACTTTCTCTAAATGAAAGAAGATGAAAATATGAGTTAGGGTTTAAGGTAGATAAATCGTCTCCCACGTACAACTGTTTTTTTTATTTTTAAATTAAGCAAAACAAGATAATTAATATCTTTATTAGTCTTTTTGCAAATGGATAAATTTGTAATTAAGAAATTCATTAAAAGGCGGATGGAAATATAAAATATTGGGATGAGAATAACATCATCCTTTTCCCCCTTTTTAGATTACAAGAATGCCCTCTGACTTGAGTGGTAATTACAGCTCGAGGGAGGGAGCAAGAACGGAACGGCGGGGGACAGGAGCACGAGCGAGAGAGCCAACAAGATGTTCAACCTTGACTGCCAGCTCATGGGGCTGACGTGGCTCCTCGCCCGGAACAAAACGGCGTACATTCCGACCGTTTCGGCCGTGCTGCGCGCCATAATGTACAGAGCGCACCCGCCGCACGAGAACACGTGTAGCCCGGACCGGGAGAACATGCCGCTGGCCGTGGATTCGCTGCAGATCGAGAATGGGCAAGGGTTCGCCGCATCGCCGCCGTCCATCTTGTTGTTTACAATTCTGCCCCTGATCATTTGGGCGTCTCTGTTTGTTTAGGGGAATCCGGGTGTGTGTGTGAGGTTTTGCCCATTTTTTTGGTAGTACCTGTCGTGTCGGGTCACGTGATGCTAGTGGACAAAACGGGGCTGTTGGGTTGTTTTTATCATTTTGCCCACTGTAAATTTCAGCTGGGTTTAGAAATTGCAGTCAAAATTGTTGTAGTAATAATTACTTCTTCACATGGGGATTGGGGCGAAATTCACTTCCAATACAGTAGACACAGGATGCCACTGCAATCTGCAATCTGCAGTGGTTCTGTCAAGCAGATTCGTGTTTTTGGCTGCAGCCAACAGCATTACGAGGGTCCTGTCACTCACGTGAATGGAGGGAAAATAAGGTAAATGAACGGGTTTAGGACACTGCCTTCTACATAGCATCTTTGTTTTAAGTTCGTCTTTTATCAATCGTGTATTTGTTAATGTATGGTTGGTTTGAAATACCGTTTAAAAGTTCTCTTCGATCACATAAATGGTAAGAAAATAAAGTAAACAAATGGTAAGAAAATATTCTATTTGATTTATTAGATTCAGGGTAGTGGGAATTTCTGGAGTTGCATTAATGGTAAATCATTTGGGGGTTCCCAAGGCTCATTTATTTTGGACCTAAAACTGAGGATGTTGGTCGCATAGTAAATGCAAAATTTTGGACCTAAATAAAACCCGGGACATTGTAACAATTGAGAAAGAAATACAAATGGATTAAAATAAAAGAAAACTAATGAAAATAGCTTGAAAACTTTGAGTTTTAACGATAAGGACAAAATAAAGGGTAAAATGAATAGTATCAGTATGGATTTTTTAGTGTAAAAATGTGATTTTTCGTTAAAGTAAACAGTACCATAAGTTTTTCGTTAAAGTTCTCTTAAAATAAATGGTTTTTGGAATCTGGAGGATGAAAGCGCAGTTTCACATGTTACAGGGAGCGAATTGCGGATGTATCTTTGTCTTTGTCCTCCATTGGATAAATATTTTTGTGTTTATATTGAGAATCGTGTTCGGGGTTCATTTTAGGTTTTATTTGGTTTAGTTGGAGATAGATTCTCTTCTCTTTTTTTCTCATACACTTCCACCATCTTCTGTTTGTGTGGTCACGGTTAAGCCACGTCTTTTTGTCCCATCATTTCTATAAAAAAATCAATATAAAATGTTGACTTGGCTTAACCGTGACCACACAAATAGAGAAGGATGAAAATGCATGGGAAAAAAGGAGAAGAGAATCCATCTCCGGTTTAGTTTGGTTTGTTTGGAAAATTTTGCACATAAATATTATAAATTATTTCATCTTTACAAGCACAAGGGTCACTCAAGTGTGTTCTCGTCAATTCCATGTTACTAGGGAGAAAATTTGATTTCAGATGGGTTTAGTTGTGTAGAATGACAAGAATAATCTTCTGATCGTCACATAATAAAAAGTGAACTAGGGGTTGCCATGATCCAAATCAAAACATATTTTCTTCCTCGTTATTTAATGAATCGCCAAACTAAAAGAATTATAAATCCAATATTTTGTCCTGTATAACTTGACCAACAGAAAATCACAATCTTCAGATCACCTAATTAGTATCATATCCATCCTTTACCAGCCCTTTCCTATAAGCCACAACCAGTCAAGTGTCACCCCTGCAAATATACCTCCAAGCAAGAACATAACCAGAAGATTTCCCAACGCATTTTGCTCCGGCCCCTGCAAACCCGAAAACCTCCGATAAGTCTTTGCTTTCAACTCGAAAAAACTGTTAGGTTTTAGTAAATTGAAGTGCACAAACCTTGTAGCCCTTAGGTGCTGAAGTGAGGACGCAGACTGTGAGGTAACCGTTGGTTAAACCTAAGAAGGATGTGAGCATGATCATCCAGCCTTGGTCACCATACTTGGCCGTGAAATAGAAACACGGGACAAGTAAGAAGCGCGAAAGAATCACGATCATGAGCCCTCTGCGCGATTCCATCTTCAGGAATTTCACTAGCGGAATGTATCTTCCGATGAGATCACACACGTTGTACATTGTAATCAAAACGAGTGCATACCTGACAAACAAAAGAATGCACACTCATGTTAGCGTACTCTTTGAGTCGGGAAGTGAATGGAACATTAAGGGAAAGGGAAAATTTTAACAATGCCTCTAAATTTAGTTCCCTATTCCGATTTGGCTCTTGAACTTTCAATTTCGTTCTGAGGCTCCCTGATCATTCAATAGGTTCGGGTATGCTCCAAATCTGTCTTCTTTTTTTTTTATTTTTTTTATTTTTTTATTTTTTTAGTAAACTGAGAGGTACTTTCGTCCATTCAAGGTGGGGAAAACTAACAGAAAATGTGATAAATTTGTCGGCGAGAGACAAACGATTAGCATATCTTAGAAGATTCGGGGAGGATAAGACCAAATTGAAAGTCGAGATGGAAAACCAAAAGGAAGACATAAGTTCAGGGAGTATTGGTAAAGATTCGAGGCACAAACATGTCAAGTGATAGATTGTGTTAAGTACATACCATGTTCCCAAACTGTGAGATCCAGTGTCTTCTGATAAGAATCCGGGGAAAATTGACAAAGTGAGCGTATAGATTAGAAACATGCCAAGTGCATAATCAATGTTTTGAAGCAACAGCTGTTTGTTTCCAAGTCGGTCAGGTTCTTTTCGATTTTCCTCATCCTGCATCAAATTGAAGCATTTTTTTTATTTTTTTTTTGTATAACATTAGAGAACATGAATGCTTGGGAAACTTTTTAAGCAAGTATTGGACAAAATAACATACTGTTGCTTCTGGCAATTTTTGGATACCACCGGCGGCAAGGTCAGCTGAAACAGTTTTAGATCCTTCGGAAGCTGCCTTTGAGCGATAGTACTTAACAATTGGCAGCTTCGGAAAGGAAAAAGCGTAGAGGAGAACGCAGAGAAGCTCAAAGAATGAAGAGATGGCGAAGAACAAAACTGCAGTGGACAGTGAAAAAATAAACAGTCTATAGTTAGAGATCCAAAAGAAAACGGTAAAATGTTCCACAAAATATGAAAAACTGAGAACTTTGAACCTACTGGCTCCTTTTCGAAGACCATTTTGGGAATTCTCAAATGCCGCCTTTGTGATCAACCTCAAAGCAGAGGTTAGAGCTCCTGATGCAGCCGAACCAGCAAGGAAAGACTGAAAAGTTTGAAACAAGAGAAACTCAGAAACTGATAACAATTTCGAAAACACAAAGGAAAACAAATATTGAGCATAGAACATGAAATTGTGGAAAGAACAATACTGACTTGGATGAGCTCAACTGGCATGAAAGAGAGGTCTCCAACCATTCCACCTTGCACATGAGCATCTGCAATTCCGAAGGCAGCGCTAATTGCACAAATTCCGATAAAAGTTCCAAAACCTCCTTTCCCGGATGTAGCTAAATCCAACTGTGCCAGAATCAAGAACATTTTAGAGACTTAAACCAATGCTAACATTGTGAAATTAAGAAGTATACTGAAAATATAGTCTTTGAAGATTTGAAGGGAACTTACAATGAGCACCAACAGAGAACTTAGAAAAAACAGAACGTATCCTAATAGGTTTCGCTTCCTAGTATTGATCTTCGCCTCATGGTATGACAGTGCAAAGATCGTTAAAAGTGCGAATGGCTGGTATACCAGTGTAAGTACCCTCGAGGGATGGTACCGCTGCATCCGGGGAAAAAAAAACTTATGAGGTATTTATCCAACTTCAAAGGTAACAAACTGTCCAAACACACTGCCTACTGTCACATAATTCAAAAGCAAATACAGGAGATTATGAACTAACAGGAACAGTGAGAACAAAAATTGATTTATTCGGGCAGTTACCGGGAACAAGTTAACATAGTAATCTTGAATTGTGAGCATGCTGTTCCATGAAAAGAGGCATCCATTTCCAAGAAGCCAACAGACTAACATTGCAGCATACTTCCCCTACAATTAGAGAACAAATCCATATTAGAAATTGGTTCTACGCTAATTTAAGCGAGGGGGATTCGAACTTGGGCGCAAATTCGTTCTAGCGTAAAGGAAACAAAAGAAAGGGCAACAAACCTCAAGCTTTGGAGGGGGTGCATTCACATCAATGCTTGCCATGACTGCTTCCTTTCAACCAGCTTCCCTACAAAGCGAACGCCTCTATGGCAAATTAGCACACCAATATATAATAACCCACATGATTAGAAGTCCTTTGTTTGGAAATTATTTATCAATGGCTAGTTTAAATTGATGATCTCCGCCTATTCCTCTTAAATTTTGCTGCTCTGGCCATGAAGTTTCTGCTCAATCTAGTCATTAGCAAATCATTAAATTTCTTGAGTACATAAAATAAGACTTTGAAATAAAATCCTACTGTGAATCTGTCACTACAATAATCAGAGTCAACCCCCCCCCTTCAATGAAGAGATTTTCAGTTTGCCCGGAACACGAACGGTACACCAAGTATCATAATACAAGTGGTTGGATACTTGAAAAGAAAATTTTCCAACTATTTGTATTATAACACTTTGTGTACCGGATCGTGTTCCTGGCATAGTAAAAAATTTCTCCCTTCAATGATTAAGATTTTCTTAGATTCAACCAGACAAGGCATTAGACATTTAAGTACATATTTTGTCCATCCTGTATCTATAAATTAGTTCGAACGTTAAAAATGAATTTGTAGACTTTTCGCCAGAAGATTCATTACAATTAATAACAACAATGTGCGTATATACGAGTTAGGTTAGTTGAATAGGGCGATGTGTCACCACTCTTACACGTTCATGTTCAAACTGTAAATTAGATTAATTTAGAATATATGTTCGCAAGAACAAACAATATATGATATTCCCAACGTATAAAATTTGAATCCTATGATGCAAGAATAAAAAATAAAAAAACCCAAGCGATCACATTTGACTTTCCTTCATAATCTTTCATAAACATGCAAAACCAAAGATTTATCCACAAAAGGAGAGAGAGAGAGAGAGAGATAGAAACTTACTCTTAGAAAAAGGTGGGTAGGATTGGATATGTATGGATTGGACAGTAAGTGTGAGAAGACCCTTTTCGATGAAGACTCCAACTTTGGCCGTCAGCTACTGTGCAAACCCAGAAATAAGAACTCGCGGGTGTTTGGTTGCACGCGTAAAACTCAAATCCTATGTTTGTTCAACGTTTTTCTGGCTTTGTGGCATCCGGCGTTGCACTGCATTCAACAAAGTCGTGAGGATTCAGGAATCACAATGAAATAATAATCCAGTCCAATTCAATCCATAAACAAAATCAAATCTCAACCCCTTTTTGTTTCCCCTGAAAACATCTCAGATTCTCAATAATCGCAACAGAAAATTAAGAAATAAAAGAAAAAAGAACTGTAAAAGTTTGAATTTGAATAGGACTGGACGTTCATGGCCAGTTGTTTGGATTTCTATAAAAGGACAGAAAGGAGTGAAACTCTCCTGAAAAGGGACGCAAGTGTTAACAATTTAGAGGATGCTGACGCTGCCGCCACGGCGCCTGTTTCTCCCTCATCGCTTCCACGTTTACATTGGTAATACTCTATTTTCTTTATTATTAAATAGATACTTTATTAGACATCATAAAATAGTACGAGGATAGAAAAATCTCTTTAAAACTCAAACGTTAATATTAAAAACTAAAACTATGACTTATTTAAAGGATGCGTTGCCTGATTAAAATACACCCTTGAATTCAACTTTTACCAACTATTGGATTAGTCGACACCACCTTCATCACCTTCACAATTGTAAAGCCAAGTAATACTGATGAGTTGATTTTATACTATATATTATTCCCTATTCTTCGTATATTTTGGTGAGATTTTGATGCTTTGTTATATATTTTTAATGTAGGACATGAGAACTTGTTCTGAGCATAAAGTAATCAAATGGTGGAATTTTTGAGTGATTCCAATTGGAGCGGGTTCGTGAATCTGTCAAGAAGGTTGTGTCAAAATTTCATAATTTTATCCCTAAGCATCTGATCATGGCGAATTGATTTATGCCCAGCATGCAGTGTTGGCAGATTGGGCTGCAAAGCTTATTTTTAGCTTTTGGGCTAGAAGATGATGAATTTTGAACTTGGGTTCTTCTTGGAACTTGAAGAGGAGGTCCTAATCTTTAATTCTAGCCGTTTTGGGCCTGTTTTGGAGCCCTGAAGGTCCAGAAACGTGACTATCTTTTTACTAGGCATATTTTCTAGTCATAATAGGAATGGAATTTTTAGTTATCCTTTTGCTATTTTATTTCCTAGTTTTTAGAAAACCTTTTTCTATGAGGGTTTTAATTTGGAGTAGTATAAATAAGGCTTTTTAGCCGTTAGGGTTTTGGGGGATACAACATTGAGAAAATTTAGCAAGCTTTGGAGAATCTCAGACTTTTTACCTACAAGGTGTTTTCATTCTTTTTCTAGTTAATGATATTTTCTTTGATTTTTATTATGAGTATGCGTAACTAATTCCTTTTGCTAGGATTAGGCCATGAACCTTAGTATGAACATGTGATTTTATTAATTTGCTTATGAATGGATGCATGTTTGCTTTGAATTATTAATCACCGCGATTAAAACTATCTATATATTTTAATGATTGATAACCATTAGGATATTTAGACAAGTAATTTGATGCAATTTCTGTTGGAACATCACCTTGAAATTGAGGAGGGCTTCTTGTCATTAGTAATTGTAAGTTCACTTAAGGCAAACTTCACGCTCTTAAGGGTTGCATGATTTTTCAAAGGGTTTTCACAAAGCTTAATGAGTCTTGCATGTTTATATTTAATCTGAACATGATAGACGGGTTGCATGTTAGATATATGTTTTCGCTTGAACATCACGAGGAAAATATGCATTAGGAAAACCTAACCTTCAAAGCATGTATGTGTAAATTCATAAGTAATTGATAGAATTGCACATGATTGTGACGGTGACGGTTAAACCCTAGATTTCTCTAAGTTGTTAATTTTAAAAACGTTTTTCTTCTTTGTTGCCATTATTTCCAAATTTCCAATTTCTTTTATTGTTTATCTAATCTTTTCAAATTCATAAATCTCAAGTCTTTGATTAAATCTGTTTTAATAATTAATTAAGAGTTAGTTTAACTACAAATTAAACAAACAATCTTTGGGGACAACGATCTTGCATGAGCATTTATACTACAATTACCTTGTAATCTTGCAAGTATTTTCAGTGATTTTAACCCTATTTGCGCAGGCACTAAAAATCCTATCAAATACCATCATGGAGAGTAACTACAAAATTCATTCATAACCTCTCGCTTAGCCGGGATATTTCCTTCTACCATTAGGTCTATTCACACGAGTCATGGCTCGGGTTTCGCTTTGTCTCCCGAGTTGCCTCGTAAGGTGATTGAGCCTGACCTGGCAACTGGTCAACATGATCGCGTTTTATTTAAGTAATGCTATACTTACCACATGTCAACATGGTCCTGTTTTATCTGAGTAAGCTACACATACCATATTTGTATTACTTCTTTTATAAAAATATGACTCATCAACACACGTGAGTCCTATTTTTATTGGAAAGATGTTGGTAGCATCATTGGCTTTAGGGAACTTTAACGAAAAACTTCTGGTACTATTCACTTTAATGAAAAACCATATTTTAACACTAAAAAATCAATCATGATACTATTCACTTTACCCTTTATTTTGTCCTTATCGTTGAAACTCAAAGTTTTCAAGTCATTTTTATTAGTTTTCGTTTGGCTTTCTCTATCCGCTATCGTGGGGCGACTTCAAAGTTCAACCATGGCCGTTGATCCTATCAATCAGCTTGCCGACATGGCAAATGACAACAACACTTGGGTCCACGTGGATGCTATGGTGGGAGTGCCTATAGTTGTCCCGAGTTTAGGCACCACTTGAACGGGTTCGAGCGAGTCAACTCGCTGAGTTTGAGTCCGCACAAGTGGCTACTCAGTTACTTGGATTGTTGTTGCTTGTGGGTCAAGAGACCCGATTTGTTGGTCTGAACCCAGAGTTTTTGAGGAACCAAAACCAGTGAGATCCGAGTCAGTGGTGAACTACTATGATTGTCAATTGGGCACTGGCCGGAGTTTCGAGTTTCAAGTCACTAAGACTATGGCTTTTGTTACGTAGTTATGGTCGGACGTCCGAATGGCTAAATGTTCGAGGGTTTCGTAAATTCCGATCCCTGATTTGAAATCGT
The DNA here is from genome assembly GCA_024362995.1 of Heteromeles arbutifolia. Taxonomy (NCBI): domain Eukaryota; kingdom Viridiplantae; phylum Streptophyta; class Magnoliopsida; order Rosales; family Rosaceae; genus Heteromeles; species Heteromeles arbutifolia. The sequence goes on from JANCRC010000007.1 coordinate 6,749,734, forward strand.
TGGGCAGGTTGGACAAAGTTATATAGTTGTTCAAAGCTATGTCGCTATCATGTATGAAGACATAAATTTGGTTAGTGGTGGTGTTCAAGTTGGACAAAGTTATATAGTTGTTCAACATTGTCTTTGTTGCTTCATTTGATTGGTCTAAATTCTGCATTTGGTAAAAACTAAGCTTTTCAAATTGAATCCGTTGCTTATATGAATTGTCAAATAATACGGCAATTTGAATCTGGTAATTCAACAAATTATAAATAAATTTATATGTGATTTAACTTAATGTGACACGTTTGCAGTCAGTGGTGGAGATAGAATTTTGTCACGATTAGTGCGCGATAATTAAATAAGTTCCCATCCTCACAACCCTTAGAGATCTTCATTCCCATACTCAATGGAACCATCAACTACAAGACAATACAATCCAACAGGTTTTGCAAAAGCCAGTATTAATACATAAAGAAGAGAAGATCAGAACATGGCAAAAAATTAGGTCCTCCTTGGACACAAATAAATGCTTCAAATTCAACAAAGAATAACCTTATGACACAGGTTGTTTATGAACGAAGCAAGATATAGCGAAACAATTCAAATTACATATTTTCATGAGAGTTGCTTTGTGATGTTTAAGACCACCATGGATCTTCGCCGGTTCTGAAGTCGGTTTCAACCCAGGGAACAAACACCACCTTCCCGTCATCAATATCGGCATGTGCCAACGCCAGAGACTGTTCCAAGAAGTAAAATTTCAAAGATTGGTTATTTCAGAAAGGAGGTAAAGAAACAGACTTTTGTCGCATGTATTATGCAGCATTTGACATAAATATATGCATATTGCAGTTTGAAAACCATTGTGGACATAGCAATTTTGTATGCCCGGTTAGCCTTCATCATAAAACCAATCACTTTAACACCTTACTTAGTTACAACCCTACGCTACCAAGCTCGGTACATACTTGGTTAATATATCTTCAAGAAAAAGAATTTGAACTAGCAAAAGTCAATAAAAGTGTAAATGAACTCACCAAAGGAGCAGGTCCTCTGACAACCCTTCCTTGGTCATTGTACTGGGATCCATGGCAGGGGCATAAGAACTTGTTCTCCGCCTTGTTAAATGGCACGACACAGCCAAGGTGAGTGCAGACGGCATTGATTCCGTACGTGGCAAGAGTTTTATCTTTCTCCACAACAAGGTATGTAGGATCACCCTGACAAGCACAGCAAACAATCCAAGTTAATTTAATACCTACTAATAATATACATCCCAAATTTCTCAATTCGATTTTCAGAATGGTTGATCACAACAAAAAGTATCACTAGCTCATAATCCCATAATGCTGCTGATTGTATTGGAAGTCAGACTTGAACCTTTCATACAAATTGAAATGAGGATATGATAATCTAAGATATTGAGCTTCATCAGTGACATGTATCAGTACCTTCAATCCTTGTGTGAGGGTCCTGTCACCAGGGCTATGAGTCTTAAGCCATTCAGCTGCAATCACGTCATTTCCGAGAGCATCCTTAGCAACTTGACCACCAGAGCCGGAACCGGAGCTATAATGTTTTTCCAATCAATCGTAGCCATATCAAAGAGCTATGGATAAATTATTTCATGCCAATACACTATAGTGAGTATGATAGCAATTGGGATATAACATGATTGGTCACTCACATCCTAACAAACACTCACTAATAGAAATCAAGAGTTCTTGTTGAACAGTTCAGTGGTGAAGAAAAAACTCATATAGTGTGAGGAGAAAGGAGTTTCTCTCGACTAATGCTATTTAGAGAGTGTCTCAACAAATGTTGTTAGTTTGGCGTGTCTAAATAACATTATTGTTTTCTATTTGGTATCAACTTCTCAATGGGGGATCAGTTCAAATTTTAACATTGAAGACGTGGTTCCATATAGAGGTTCTATAACTTCTACTTTGGCTTTAAAACATTTGAAGAAAAATTAGACTTCTTGCAGCTAAGCAAAGCTCAGTCGATATCAGGGGACCAATGAGACTAATAGCTTATGAAAATACATTAACGCAAAAATCAATGAAACCTTTGAAGTGAATCCTAAGCAAGCCGCATTTGGATTGGTCTTAGTGAGTTCAACGGGTCAATATGATATACAAGATATAATTCAAATACAATGAAAAACCCAATAACAAGTAGCACCACCAATCAACACAAATACTTCAATGAAAGAAAAGGGCAAAAAGTAGACGTGAGTTATGTCAATTAGCTACAGTTCAACCACATCTTCTTAAATTAGAATAATTTAGAATATATATCGTCTTGTTTAAGAAAAACAAAATTTGGGAAAAGGGTATGGTGGGAAGGAAGAAAACTCACCCAGGTGGGGCAAAGAAAGTGGCATAAGGAACCAGCATGAAGCCACTGGGAAGTGAGATAGCACCCAGAAGAAGCAGATTCATAAGCTTCCTCTTCTCCATGTCTGGCACTCTATCAGCAGAAATACTGGCTGCCTGGCACGTGACTCTCATTCCCTTCCCCTTTCCCATCATCTGTGTGCTCTTGCCCTTCACGGCAAAGCTCTGCGCTGATGAAAACATTGCACTCTTGCTGGAGCATAGCTGAAATAAACAAATAAATAAATCAAACACAACAGAAGATGATTTTTCATTAATTCTGGCCTAAACCCTCCAAACCCACGTCAGGGAAATCAAGTACAAGAGATCAATCAGTACTAATCAATGGTTAAGTAAGCAATAAGAGAGTTGGTTTATGGCTTTATTACCTGGGAAGTGGTAGCAGGAGAAAGAGTAGAGGAAGCCATTGGAACGAGATTGCTTGGAGATAAAACTGTTAGCTTCTTTTTTGTGTGAAACATGGTTTCGTAACGACCACAGCCATTGGTGGATAAGGCGCACAGCCAATAGGGCGCCACATAACCACATGTTCATGATCAAGAATTTTCTTTTTTCCCCTCCTCTCCATACAAGAAACTTTCAAATAAAATAAATTGACGACTCTTTTAAAAAATTAAAAAACAACAATGATGGGCTGACTTCCCAAGATTGGGATGGGCTATAAATATACTTGTCAACAAAGATTGTGAATTGTAGTATTGGGCCATTAGTGGTTTGGCTATTGGGCTTTGCCCTGAGAATGGAAAATTTTGGTTGTCACTTTTTTTTATTTTCCAAAAGTTTCGAAGTATGGTGGCAATGGGGTCATGTTTGAGTTTAACCATTTATATTCGTGTTCCGTTCATGTTAATTCATTGATTGGTCATCATACAAAATAGAGGTGGAGACAGAAGGTGAACTCACTGGAGTTGTGATGAAGGAGGTACATTTTTTTATCTTATATTTTGAACTCATCATTGAACAATATCATTATTAGCAGCATCACTATATATCTCGATGGATGCAGTCACATTATGACCATATATCCTCACTGTGTAATTAGTTAGATTTTTTCCACTTAAGCAGTCGCAATCGTTAATTTGGTTGCCAAAGCAAATACACCAACTTGTGTGAAAGACTATCGATTAATAGTGTTTGAGAAATAATGGAAATCAAATAAGAAATCAAACGCATGAAGACATAAAACTGAAGCTGAACCTAATTGTTGGAAGTTGTTTATTGGGATAATGGGACTAGTAGCAAAAATTATATGGAGTTGTTGGGGTTATGTCAACCCATTGACCACCCCTTCCCTCCGCTACTGATGCAAATGATGTGAAAATACTGACAATAACTAATTTTAATCATCTAAAAATTGAAAAAAAGTTACCATTTTGTTAATATAATATTAGTCGAACAGTTTTAATCCTGTTTCGTGGCATGCACACAATGATTCCTACATTTGTGCACATTTGAAGTCATTATAATATGTTGTGCTCTAAATTGCTACTCCTTCACGACTTAGTTATCGTACCAAGAATAGAGTAATTTATTTGACAACAGAAACTTTGAATAGGGATTAATTTTCTGCTTAAAGACAACTTTTGTTGTAGTAGTCTGAGTGACAATGTTAGATCACTATCACCATTTCATGATTTCACATAAACCATAAGTCAAACACCAAATAGACAATTCAGCTAATCCCTCTTTTTTCTCACTACCAACCCTTTGAATCCTTTGACAATAAAGTAAGAGCAATGTTCAATTGTCTTCAACTTCCACTTGAAATTCTGGGTTTGCATGCCCTCCTTTATCCTAGTTTATTGAACCCAAGTTTTGACATTCTTTCCTCTCCCTGTCCCTCTTACACTCACTCATATACTCCCCTTGCAAGTTGATCTTAGGTAAAAACACAAATACAACTAATCATAATCCTAAAAACAATCTCAGCTTTTGCTTCTAGCATTATTTTCTTTTACCATATGTTATATATCTCAAATCCCTAGTACTGCTACTTCATCATGATTTTTTTTCCCCAGTCTACAGCCGAGCACCGTAGGGAAGAACTTTTGGTGCACTGGTCTCCAGAAGCTAATTAAGCTAAGTATGGACTTGGAATTGGATCCGCTCCGGAACTTAGTGTCCGAAGCTAGGGATCAAATCATCTTGGTTGCTTATTGGAGTGTAAAAAAAATCAGAGCCGTTGGTTTTGTGCGGTGGGCTAGGAAAATGAGTTAATGGAGATCGTTAGATTGAATTTGTGAGGCCCAGATAAATTGATCCCTAGACTCCGAACACTAAGGTTCGGAGCAGATCCAATTCATATGGACTTATACATATTGACTATAGCCGTTAGCCATTTAGAAAATGGATAAATGAAAGAGTTATAACTTATACGAACAAGAATCTTTCTTCTCTTGATCACTATGGAGTATCGATTATGAATTGAATTAGTGAGACAACTACGTGCACTGGCGGATGCACTAAGGGGCAAGGGGGTCAGCTGACCTCCCGAACTTCAGTGAACGTCCATGGACATCTTAGGTGCTGACCCTCCGAACTTCAGTGAATGTCATGGATGACTTGGGTGCTGCCCCTTTAAAGGTTAGAGTTGCCCTTCATATATGCCCTTCAATTGCATGATAAAATGCATTAGAGAGGTGTTGCCCTTTACAGTCTAGTCCTAATATTATTTACCTCTGGCTTGTTTGTTGGTTGTGATTACAATTGTTGGCAAAAAAAAAAACCCAAGTAAAAAACTATCCAAAAATGCAAAGTAAATGAAATGGTTATCTCAAAGAATAACAAAGCATCATCATTCTTGGATAAACATATTAATGGGATGCAATGATATCAAACATTGTTAGTGTGTTCAAGATAAGTGTATTTATTTGTTAAGCATTCATATGGGAGCAGCCTTAACATGTTAGTTACCCACGCAAATGAGACATTAACAGGTGTGCAATATGCTTTTCCAAATGACTTAAGGCCTATCAAGACTCGATGAAATGACGATATGCATGCTATTTCTGCTAAAAAAAATTTGCGCGCTGCGCGCACTATTCTTACTGACCCCCCGAATATTATTTCCTGGATCCGCCACTGACTACGTGTATACGTACATACATAGCTTAGCTATCGCTAGATCAAAATTTAATGGTTGGCATTTCATTTTAAAGTTACCATTGGATTGTGATCAACGGTAGTCTACAGCCTTTAATCTTAATATTTAAATATTAATGTGTGTGAGATAAGGAGTCTTTCATCTCTCCCAAGCTGTTTTCGTTGTAGGTTAGCATGCAATATACTGCCAATGAATTCTCCAGAGAAAGATAAATAATTGAGTATAACTAGGTTTTCACTTTTGTCCCAAAGTAGAACAAGGCCCACTTCGCCTGTCGCCACCATGAATTTGCAAACCCAAAAAAATAATATATTAATGATGATGTTATCTGCATGGGGTTATGGCGTGAAACACACACATCATGTGGTTCCACCTCTCTCTCTCTCTCTCTCCCCCTCAATAACTCTCCAAGCGTGCAATCTCAACCTGTTCACTCTCTACCTCTCAAATCTCATCCTTTTAACAAAACTCCATTAACAACTTACTTATATAATCAATCAATCTTCTTTTAAATCTTATTTATATGTATACATTGTTAAAGGTTCGACAGTTCACGGGCTACTGCTAATTAATGTTGATATTATTTCCATTTTAATACGTGCAATCCAATGAGTGATTTTTTTATACAAGTCTCGATAAAACTAGTGTAAAATCATTCAATTCAATTAATAATTCAGTTAAGTTTTGAGTGTGAAACATGCTTCAACATACACCTAGCTCTAAAAGTAATTAAAGAGACCTTATATTATATACTCTATATATTGGTCTTCCAAGGAGTAAGAAAGAATAGTTCTTTGTATTTTCTTTTGCTTTCTCTTGCACCAATGTTGAGAAACTAAAGAGAATCCATTGTCTTCGTCAAAGATGAAGACACCCAACAAAGTAAAAGAAAGTAGGAAGAAAAGAAAAAATATATAAGGTACCCGTATCAATGATTAAAAGTAGGGTTTCGAGATGGAGCAAGCTTGAAGCAACCAAAAAACAATGGAACGTTCTTCAAAGCAATTAGCCAGGCATTTCGATTCAAGTGATAAAACAAACAAACACTAAATTAAAATTTATTTGGTTTCTTCTGGTATCCCAAAATTTTTGTCTCCCAACTAACAAGAAATTAAGATCGATTTTAGTTTACTATTCCTTAGGTCATCTCCAACCGAAAGGTCCAGAGGGTCGAAAATAACCCGAAAACGGTCTCCAACCGAGGGCCAGACCAAATGGCTCATGGGCCCCACTGGACAAAAAATATAGAATTTTTCAGGTCGACTGGCCAAGGGCCCACTCAAACAACACTGATATTGTCCCCACTTTACCACCTGCCCAATCCTTAGGTGTGGGGTTTTATCACAAAAGGCCTCGGTATTAGTTAGAGTGAGGTTATTCTATTTAAATGGCTTTCTCCATTGCCCTCTAGCCGATGTGGGACAATTGGGTTTCAACACTCCCCCGCACATGAGACCCCATTTTATGGGTCACACGTGAAGTTCCACACATCGGCAACCACGTGGAGCCAAGTCGGGGCTCACCCATTCACGCGGGGCCAATGGGGACCCATCCATTCACGTGGCATCTTTTGGCCTACGTGGAGCCATGTCGGGGCTCACCCATTCGCGCGGGGCCAAAGAGGACCCACCCATTCACGTGGCAGTACGAGCCCGTCCCCTAGCTCTGATACCATATAGAATTTTTTAGGTCGACGGGCCGAGGGCCCACTCCAACAACACCGATACTGTCCCTACTTTACCACCTGCCCAATCCTCAAGTGTGGGGTTTTATCACAAAAGGCCTCAGTATTAGTTAGAGTGGGGGTAATTCTATTTAAATGGCTTTCTCCATTGCCCTTTAGCCGATGTGGGACAATTGGGTTTCAACAAAAAAAGGCCAAAGGGCCAACTGGTCGGCCCAAAGCAGCCAGCCAGCCGGCCCCTGGCCGGGCTCCAATTCAAACCCCAACGGCTAGCTGACGTCAGCGAACGCCAATTGGTAACGGCTAGTTGACGTTAATTACCATTGGTTTTTGAATTTTTTTTTTGGGCCAAAATTATTTTAAAAAATTCTCATTTTTTCCTATAAATACCCAAACCATTCCTTCACCATTCCTCACAAAATTTTCACCATTCTTACACTATTTCAATTCTCATATTTTATTACCTCTTCCAAAAATATTTCCTTCAATTTTTTCAATAATTTTCAAATGGCCTCTTCTGCAATGAAGGGTAGGGCTTAGACACGAAAAGAAGATGAAGCTCTTTGTAGGGCTTATAGATGGGTGTCAGAAGATAGTGTGAGGGGGAGTTCTCAAACAAGTGAAAGTGTTTGGACTCGTGTGTCCAAAAAATACTTAGAGTTCTATGAAGGCACCACTTCACCGAATACCCGAAACCACGAGAGTTGTTCTTCAAGATGGAAGAAACATCTTCAGTCAAGTTTGAACAAATGACATCAAGCATTGATAGTATCTGCAAGTAGACATGAAAGCGGCGCTAATTACTACGACGAAGTAAGTGTTTTCACAATTTATTTTAAATATTTAATTATATTACATTTAATTTCATAAATTAATTTCCTTTAATTTTTGTAATTATATTTTCTAGGTACACCAAGCAGAGGAATTGTATATGGAGGGCAGCTCGAAACCCTTTCAGTTTCACGGTTATTGGGAAATTTGTAAAGGGTGGGTGTTATTTGAAGATCCACCTCAACATAGAGTAGGTCCTACGCCGGTATTCGGAACTGCATCCTCAGCTGTAGATATGGATGAAGATGGATCTCCTACCATTCAACAAACAAGGGTAGAAAATCTGTCTTCGGGTGAAGGTTCCATACCTAGGGCTATGGGACGAAACAAGGCCCGAAGGTTGAAGGAAAAGGGTAAGACAAATGATGATTACACCGCTCAACAAGAAGTGGCAGTCTCATTGCGATTAATGGCGGAGCAAAATGTCATTGCTGCGGAAGAAAGGAACCGTAGGCATGAAGAACGGGCTAAACAAATACAAGAAGAGATGGATGATAAGAATATGGAAAGGAATACTTTGAATTACACTCTAATGAGTAAGGCCTATTTTGATAGGAAAAAACAAAGATCACTACAAAAAAAATGGCCTTTTGGGACGGCCAAAACGTGTCGCAAAAACAGCAAAAAGCGTCGCAACAACCCTTTTTACGACGGGCTTGCGACGGCCAATGACGCGTCGCAATACATAGGTGTCGTAAATGTTGGTCGATTATATGCGACGTTTTCAGCGCGTCGCAAATACTATTTGCTACGGGTTTGCGACGGCAAGTAACGCGTCGCAAATAATTGGCACCAGGTATAAAAAAAAATATTGGGCGTCAAATGGAATGCCACAATCACATCATTTTTAACAACTTCACCATAATTGTTTAATGTGAAATGTTACTACATATTTCAAACTAAAATAAAATCCAATACCAATACAATTCTTAATTCACAAAATGAGAAACACTTAGATATCAAAGAATGTATTTCACTTATATTAATGAAACATATATACATGATCAAAACGTTTATAGGTTCTATATTCCTACGTCAAAGTCCTCATGATAATACAAACCATGTAGAATTGTCTTCAAACTTCTGCTTCCACCTCTCGTCATAAACCTCCTCAAATATGTCCTTAAACCTGGGGTAGTCAAATAACTTAACATTTGTAATAATTTCCTTATAGAACTAAATGATATAGAATTGATAGTTGAATGTTGAATAATTCTTCCAACAAAGGTAAATTTACCTGCCATCGTACTTCACTATTTTTTCATAATAGTGTTTTTGGTGCTTAAGTATAGTGATCACTTCTTGGAAAGAGCCAACGACATTGACAAGTCGGCAAATGCTTGAATAGACTACCAAAAAACCAGGGTTTTGTTAGTAGAGTTTATCAACACATTTGCCTAAATGAACAAAAAGGTATGCGATGCCCATTGTGGTAACATAAACCTCATCAACATTATACACAGAAAGGGCCACACCAAGCCCTTTGAAATTGTAAACATCAAGTGCAACATGGGAGACTCCTTCTGGGACTTAGCATTACAAACAGATAGATGCGTAGTAGAAAACCATATTCAAGGGGAAATTACTTCACCAGCACAATCATAAGATCTAGAATGTTGAGATTTACTTACCATAAACCATTTCAAGTTTTCATGATCCTTTGACAACTGTATCAGGCTCGATACTGATCGCCAAAGGCATGCCTACTAATACACATGGCTTTCTTCCAACCTGTAAATTGGACACGTATTGAGCACTTCCCACATCATTTTACTTACATTCAAGATTAGAAATGACTTCGAGCCATTACCAGGAACTATTCTAGGGATGTTTTTACATAGAATAGATTCATGAAAAAATAGCACCTGTAAAATAAAGCCTTATATTTCAATTAGAGATTGTTCAAACAGTTAGGTAATCTTTCAGATGCTAACTTAAGTTGTAACTTATTAATGAAAACGAGTAAATCACAACATTGACAACAAATGACATAAACCAAGAATTTACAAATTACTTACTTTCTTGGACTGCTTATTTACTTTTCTTTCTTTCTGTTTCATATGATCCTTTATGGCCCCAAGAAAATAACGTACTCTCTTGCTTCTTCGCAAACTTTTCCTTGTATTGATGTCATCAGAATGCCATCTTCTACCTTTAAACTACACCCCATTCTCACTTTTCTTAGAGGCCCGCTTTCCATTTTCTCCCCTGTCTTACTCTGATTTCTACTCATCATTCACCATTCCCTTCCAAACAGTTCTTCTCTTTTCCTCTGCAAATCTCACCTTTTTCTGACCACTCTGTGCTTCTTCACAAAAGCACTACCATTGTCTCTGCATTCAACAATGCTTTCTTCCTCATCCTTCTCTAATTAATCCACCCCCAAATTTCTGCTTCTCTTGCTAATTGAGTCACCAGTGCCATTAAAGAATAAATAAACAAAACCAAGCCAGCATACTTCTTTGACTTGCTTGAATTACAAAAAATCCTCCAACAATATTAGCAATTAATGATGAAATTGAACATAGAAAAGACCAAAAAAAAAACCCTAAACACCAGGAGAACTAATGGAGAATAGATAAGACTGGAATTTGAGGAAAAATGATGAAACAACACCAAGAAAAAACAAATTAGAAGATAATTCCTCAAATAATCTTACCGAATGAGAAGGGATGAGGTTGAATTCGAATTTCTAGCAGCAAAAAGAAAAAACTAAGAGATGACAAAAAATATTAGGGTTAGGGAAATGGGAGATTTGGGAGAGGAACCAGAAACATAAATCCTTACCTGGTTCAATTGTGTCTCAGCATCAGTGATTGTGGCAAGAGTGGCAAAGAAGGATCTATCCTTTGAAGAGAGGGAGATAGGCGGAGAACGAGAACGAGAGAGGCGAAGAGCAAGAAGGAGATGAGAGCGTGCAGTTGTGTTTTTTTTCCTTCCTACTTATTCACAACAGAGCGCCAAAGTTCAGCGCTCATAAAATAATGAAATTTAATAGTTATTGCGAGGGCCGCACCACGCGTCGTAAAAAAGGTGTCGCAATTACCATATTTTCTTGTAGTGGATATTATGACCCGGCGACAGTTGTTTACCTTTGACTATACTCCTACAATGGCGGATAATGAAGATGATGTTGATTATGGATATTAAATTTAAGTTGTTGTAGTTTTTAAATTTAAGTTAATGTAGTTTTTAAATTTAATTTGTAGTTTTTTAAATTAAAGTTGTAGTTTTTAAATATAAGTTGTAGTTTTTAAATTTAAGTTGTTGTAGTTTTTAAATTTAAATAATAAATTATGTTTGACTCTATGACCATTGGGCTCTCGGTTGGAGACGGTTTTTTGTGACAGAGCTAAAACAAGCCCTATGACCCTTTGGCCCTCGGTTGGAGAAAGTAAGAAATATGGCCCTGCACTGTTTATTAAAATATTAATTTCTTGGAGGGCCAGATGACTAAAATGAGCCCTCTGACCAGCCTTGGGTTAGAGATGGTCTTACGTATGCCTTGCGGAATGACTCACAAGTAGAATCCTATGGTAACGTCGTTACTCAGTTACCCTTGTACAATAATTAAAGGGCAAAAAATGGTTTAAAATGTGGATGGTACTTGTAAATCATGTGAAATTGAGATCCTTTTTCATGCAATCAACGGTGGTAAACGATAACATGGATTCTCAGAAGTTGAATTTGACTATTGTTTTGGAATACCTGTGGTTGATGGTATCGCATTATATATTTAGGGTGGCGCTATCTACATACCATTTTTACTTCTCACACAGTTTTTTTTAGTTTCTAGCCGCTTGATCAAATGAATTGAAGAAGATCAATGAACAAAAATTAACAAGGGTGTGTGGAAAGTAAAAGAACCTGTGAATAACACTCCTATATTTCATTCTAAATTTTGTCTATTATTACTCTTTTCATACTCCGCGTAAAAAAGGGCTACAATTGGTTTGGCATCAATCTATTCAACCACATATATAAGAATTTAGTAGCTTAAGAACATGGGCGATTATTAACTGGTAATTTATTATAACACCGGTGAGTGATTTTAGCTTCATATTGTGCTTTTTGTCATATTATTGAGAAATCTTGTGACCATATTCTTAATTGTCCTCAAACTATTGCTTTATGAAAAAGGATTTTCATTCTTTTGACAAGCCTCTTATGCTCCTTGACAGTCCATTGAAGATGTATTTTTTATGGTTTTTGGGCTCATCATTGTCCAAGTCCGTTTGAAAGCTTTGGTCCTTAGTTACTTGCAATTTATTTGGTGGCTTTGGCACGAAAGGAACCATAAAAAGTTTCTATGTATGTTGTTTTACCTTCTATTAGCTCGGTCTCTGGATGTCTTATTGTTTCTCAAAGTTTTTTGCGCAAATTGTTGATAGTATATTGCTCGCTTGTGCTTTTGTTTTTAACACATTTTCACGGAAGAAAATTTTGACGGATTCTTTTGATAATTTTGTTTTGCAAAGGCATCATATAAAAGAGACAGCGTTGGACTTCTTTTTCCATTCGAGGTAATCTTTTTCAGATATGGTTTGTAGATTGTGGCTTGGTTGCAGTTATTTGTAAGTTTTATTTTAGAGGGGTTTTGGTCCTTTGTAACCCCCCTCTCCCCTCTTTTCTCTCATTCATTTTCTTCAAGTTTTAGGAGGGTTGAGTTTTTGTTTCCTTCTTGTTGCTTGTATTACGAAGGATAAGATTTGTATTCCTCTTGACTAAATATAACTTATTTTTTATTATCAATAAATTTTGCAGTAACATGTTAAAAAAAAATCTAAAATATCATATATTTAACAAAATTTGGCACAATTATGGTCGTGTCTTACAACTGTACTGGTGCAACTATGGTCGTTTTTTACAGCAAGATCAGAGACGTTGATGTTAAACATTACCGTCAAATCATTTTTATTTTGGTATAATGAAACACTTACAAGAGCTACTTCGAGGTAACGTTTAACATGATACAATTGTACTCTCGGAACTTTAACATGAAGGTAGTGAGTTGGAGTTCACAGATCATACGTCCTACTTGCTTACAATCTCAAGATTTCAGAGAAACAGACAAGTGATTCACAAATAAAAATATTGATATCGTCTTGCATTTTACACCTGTAGGGCCCGTGTGGAGGTTTTATCGCCAAAAGTCTGTAAAATTAAAAGTGGAACTGCACAGTATAAGTTATATAATTTTGTCTTTTTATTTTTCATTTGTTAAATTCTTGTATTCTTCAACAAATTTACAAATAGTCAAATGACGTTTCACCGTAGCGGCGGAAAATAATTATGCCTATACATCTTAGTGCGAGTTCGATCACCATAGATATTTCCTAACAGCTAACAATTTAACCTGCTAATACTATCGTTTGTCAAAAACTAAAATTACAAATAGATTATAAGTTCATTATTATTGATTTGAACAAAAAATCACACGGCCTAAACATGACGCCACATAACTTTATTTTCACCCCTGTAAGAAATTAATACAAGCACTGATGAACGCCAATGATCGATGACCCAAATTCAAGACAGATGATCAGAGGAAAAAATAGTAATTAAATTTCTAAGGACACATTTGTAACCAAAATTTTTTTTTCGAAGGACGATCCGTAAAATAATTGAGTGGCATGATGGCAAACTATTATTATGTAATATTACCGACTAAATAGTAATTATGATGCAGCTGGGTTGCATTGCATCTTCTTGAAAATGTAATATTAGAAAGACTAAATTTGTAGAAAAATATTTGTAAACTAAATAACAAAAGCTGATGATTAGATTATTACTTACGTGTTGATGAGCGAACTTGTTTCTTATTAATAACATATCATTTAATTTGCAAATTTAGTCTACAAATTTAGTCTACTTAACATTACATCTTCTTGAAAAGCACATTGTTTCATTTTGTATTTTTAATTTTTTTTTTCTTTTCATTTATACTAGAATGGCACGTTGCCAATGACACATGCCAAACGAATTTATTTAGATTTGGTTAATCTCAAATTTTATTAATTGTATACGATTCCAAGACTATATGATGTCTTGATGATCTTCAACAATGTCAAGACCTATCTCAAAGTCGTCTATCAACATCAAGTCCTCATTCTCTATATACAATATCATTGAGGTTAATTAATTAAAATTATTACATTAATTGATGACTTTTTGGTTAATTATATATTGAAAGGAACTAGAGGGCTCCACGTGGATTTCAAGATCAAAAGCGATAGGTCAAAGTATTAATTTGGATTGGTGAATAATTTCAAAAGTAGGTGCGTTTGAGAATGTGGGGGCCTTTTTCACTCAACTAATGTTTGGCTTTTGAGAGAGACTTATTACTGCTCTGCTCTGGTTAGGGTTCTTGGTTGATGATCCACTGGGGGATATAGTGATTTGGCATCCCATGCAGTAAAAAGGGACCACGATTTCGGCTATCTGCTATAGCAGTTAGGAGACATAACATCTATATCAAAACAAGACTTTTATTTAGAAAGTTCTTAATGATCAATTGTCCATCGTGTCTGCCATACACTAAAATAAAATATACAGAATAAAATCAGTATTTTTAGTATTACTCTCACCCTAAGCTCTAATTATACTAATTAATTATTTGTATAATTAAGAAACATCAAGCATGCACAGCTAATGACATGCATGTGGTTATGTGATTGTGTAAGTAAATATATTATAGGGAGTTTTAACGAAACACTCATGGTATTGTTCACTTTGAATGAAAATGACATTTTTACTCTAAAAAGCCACTCCTGGTACTATTAACTCACAATGTATTTTTGTCATTTTGATTAAAATTCAAAGTTTTCAAGCCATTTTTATTAGTTTTCCTTATATTATATGTACAGACTTGAGTAGGATATGTGCATTAATGTATACGTGCTGCATAATTTTGCTAGATTATCAGATGAATTTAAAAATAATTATAAAAATGAAACTATCCTTAACACTCGATAATTACAACCCTCCATTGACTTGTTCTCTCTTATATTTTACATGTTTGGAGTACATGATAACTTTTTTAGAGTGTTGGTTAACAACTCCTTTAGAAAAATGATTTGTTAGAGCATCCCCAATGAGAACTTTATCCTCTATGAGGCTACTATATTTCAAGCCTCAATGAAAAATTTTATCCCCAATGAGCTGGAAAGTGAGGTTAGATCCATCACTGGAGCTAGCAACTTCTTTTCTTGGGTAGCATAAAATTGGGCTATATCTAGCCCAAAAAAGTTGTGGGTCCCACAAAAAGTAGCAACTTATGTGAGAAAAATTCTATCACTCTCCATCCACTTGCGACTACACTTATACTTTTTTTTTTTTTAAATTCTTTTTTCTTTACATATTTTTTCTTGCAATTTGGCTAATTAATGACTGCTTTAAATTCCATAAGAATTAAAATTTTCAAATTGATTTAACGCTCATTGGCATTGTGGGTGAAATTTTCAAACAAACTTTTTCAAAATAAATTGTTGTGTTGTACGTGAAAATCAAATTATTTCAGAGTGGGTTTGTATCTTTCAACGGATGAGATTGACATAGGAAAATCTAATCTAACGAACAATTCATAAATGATGAAATCTAACTTTGTCACAATTTGAACTTTTTTTAGGTTGAAAGGTTCATAAAAAAAGTTTAAGATAGCAAGTTCAAAAATCAACTTAAAAAAATTAATAAAAAAAATTATCGCATAATCAAATTATTATATAAAGAAATATATATAGCCTCTCATTGGGAGATATTCTTTTATAAAGCCTCAATGATTCCTCGGAGTTCTAAAATAGGCTATATCCACCACTTTTTCAGTCCCATATAAAGACCCTCACTGGGGATGCTCTTAGACCATGGACTCATGGTATGGCTGTATGAATTAATGCATGAACCATTGGTGAATGTGTATGTTTGGTATTTAAAGTACCAGGCACGGTGCCCCTTGAATGATTGTGTATATTATATATTGGGTAATGCTACAGAAATTAAGTTTTTAAATCAAATTTTGTAAACAAAATATGTGCTTGTTGACAGGTAAGTTATTAATTAAGTGTTGATTAACGTATTTATTTTCTATTTCTTACACATCATTTGATGTGCAAGTTTAATCTAAAATTTTGGACTGCCTAACATTACCCTTCAATTATGATTCCCTATTTGAGTATTTTTCGGTCGGAAAAAGTTAACACCAAACCGTAAGGAAATTAAGTAAGCAGCACTTGCAACCCTCATCTATAGTTCCCACAAACAAATCGCCACTTGGCATCCACTACACAATATACATATATGTATTCATAAATACATATCTAATTGCATAGAACTTTAATTAGTTTAATCAACTTAATTATGACATATTCTTCATTGACTTGAATTTAATCAAACCCCGCAATGGTTATATTATATAACTAATATGTTATTATATTTCATTCGTGATCATCATGCATGTTAATTAGATACTGATGTGTTAAAACTTAAGAGAATCAGTATAACTACATAAAAGTGCTAAATTTTTGTCCCTTCAGTAGACTCTCTTCTGCTTGTAAGGAAGAATGGAGACTCATTCAGTTCAGGAATATGCTCGAGCTGTCACTCTGCCATGGACATGAAAAGACTGAATTGTATTGTTTGTGTTTGGGGTAAAGCGGCAGCGTTTGGTAAAGAAATGGAGCGATCTGAAAGACTTTTTTCACTGGGAGTGGTTACATAATTTGGTGTAAAGCGGCAACGTTTCACACCTTCTTGTTTCTTTTGCTGAATAATTTATCCCAGTTCCCAAGTACTGTGGTGTGGGTGGTGAACTTGAGGCCCACTTGTTTCATTTCTAGGATTCAACGAGCTAGCCGAGGTGATACAAAATTTTATAAACATTATTCTTCCTTCTTCCAAGTTGCCTCTCTGTCTATCAATAGGGTAAATTTGAACTAAATCCTCTTCTAATTTTAATTCAATTTTATGTTTATCAGGAAATCTTCTGTACAATTTATGTTTGAATATATGAAAGAGAAAGACGGTGAGTTGAGAGAGTGGTAAACGAAGAAGTTTTTTATTTTTTATTTTTTATCAAACGATAGATTTTGTTGGATTAGATGTTAGATTAGTCACCAACATGATCCAAACTCACACCCTCATGCAATGACTCAACTCTTTTCCACCATTGTGGTAAAGAGCCACTTGCAGACGAAGAAGTTGAATGTTTTATTGTTAGGCATACGTTAAAACAAGGATAATAATTTTGAGAAATAATAAACACTCGTTATTTTTAATTTTTCACACACTCATTTTTAATCTAGTTCATTGATTTCGCTTAATTTATTAAATGCGATGGACAGAAGTGTGTGAGGAGTTGAAAAAGTAAAACTTGCCTCCCAATAATTTCAGGGCTGTTGATGCTTAAAAGCCAGTCATGAATGTGTTAAGCATACTTAGATTACCTCTCTTGATTTTTTGATGGTTTGACTCTCCTCATTCTCTCCCTTGATTCCTTCACATGATTATATGTATACCTTACTTGGTTCTTGTATAAATTTAGAGTCTTCCATGCTATTCATATAAACTTAAACGAGAATTTGACGATTGTTTTTCATGGGATTATCATAAGACACTAACTGCAAACGGACTCCATTAATTTTATAAAAAAATTACTTGCGTACACAATGGCGAAGAAATTAGATAAAATAAATTTTGCTATAAGTTCTTAAAAAGTTCTCTATATAGAAGTATATTTATCAACTTCTAGATGAAGATATGCACAATTAGTTCTTTTGAGAATATCCAATAAAAATTAAACATATATCAAACATCCTATCATTCTGAATCTCCGTCTACATGTTTATTTATTGTTTTAGTATAACAGTATTATCAGATTGATACACAAAAGAAATTACTCAAATTTTAAAAATGCATAAACTCAGGTGGAAGGTTGGATTGGCTCGAATAACAAAAAGGTCAGAGACAATTAATTTAGAAACACATAAACAAAAATAATTATCGAAGAAAGTTGAGGTTTCACATAGACAACACAAATAGAGTGATGCAGAGTACTTGTAGCTGTTGAAGACAACCTATTCTGATATCATGAAGAAAGTCGAAGTTCCACCACAAAACAAATTAGCAATATGAAGAATAATCCAATTACTTATAAACACATGTAAAGTCTCTTTTTTCGGTGTGGAATTCATACTCTCAACACTTGCATTTACTCACGGGTGCACCTACTTGTCCATTTAATTGTGATTGGTGTATTTTAATCGTACACTTGTTATAATATCAAGCGTTCAATTTCTTAAATCATCTAAGAGATTATCTTTACAAAAATCAATCAAATTGGAGTTAGAAATCCACATATAAAGAACAAATCAACAATTTTGTAACATGTTGCTTTCTCATGATAAATTGTCCATTTGCTGATACATATGAACAACAAAAACGGTTATCAATTTGATTGATTTGTTAGCAATGATGATCATTAAATGATTAAAAAATAAACAATTCCAATGATGACATTTGTATAATTAAAATACGTTAATCACATCTGTGTAGACAATGAAGTGCATTCATACGATAATCATACGATAAACAAGTAATGTCCAAAAAAAAAAAAAAAAAAAAAACCCTACTCTTTTTAAGGAACTTTAACGAAAAATAATATTTTACACTAAAAAGTCAATCTTGATACTATTTATTTTACCTTTTATTTTGTCCTTATCGTTAAAACTTAAAGTTGTCAAGCTATTTTCATTAGTTTTCTCATTTTTTTACCTATCATGTGATTGAGGTTCCTTGCAAACTACAGTGAGCTGCAACCCATCTGATCATAACCCTCTCACATCCCAATTCCTCTGTCCCAACATGTCAATGCAAATGGAACCGGATCATTTTCATAGAGATCTCGCGATTGTAACAGTTCATTGTACATCGTGCGGTCAGAAATCATTTAAAAATTTAAAACTAAATATAAAATACCTAACAAAAACTGACCGCATGATGTACGATGAACGATCACGATTACGAAATTCCTAGGATCTCTAGGAAAAGGAACCGGCGAGGATCCCTTTAAATTGCAACACACTAGCTATATGATGGAGTGAGAGTCATAGAGAGCTGTAAAGGAGTGAAATCCAAGTCTTCACCCACACATCCATTCACTCACTCCACTTCCTTTCGTTTCAACAACCCAAAAATAAAACACTAAAATTCTCTGCCTTTTCTTTATCTTACCACTTTGCTTCTTCTTCCCCTTCTACAATGTCTTGCGTGCTCTGCCCTCAAACTCACTGAAAACTTAACAAGACTCATCCATGGATTTCGACCTCGAAAACCCACTTACAATTTCCCATGACTTCCACTCTGAAACACTCACTTCTTTGTTTTCCACTGAATCTGATCACATGACATCAGAGACTTACTTTCAAAGCCTGAAAGCTCGAGACTTCGACATCTCCATTCGAAGGGAAGCCATCTCTTCCATCTCGGAGGTTTAAATTGTACATTAGTTTAGAATATCGTCTTGTAATATAAAATATAAGCCATAATTTTGTTTTCCTTACTTTATTTTTTTATGGCATTGCAGCTGTGTTGCAACTCTGGTGAACTTTTACCGTACCTTGCTGTAAATTATCTGGATCGGTTCTTGTCCTGCCAAGGAATGCTGGTAAAAAACGCACACCATGGTGTTTTTCTTCTTAAAAGATTAACAATTTGGATTCTTGGAACCTCGTTTCTTGCTTTTGATAACCAAAAATTGTATAATTATCAAATGGGTTTTAAAAGCAAGAAGGGTTCTTCCCAATGCCAATGCATAGAAATTGTTTTCTGGGCTCAAATCTTTTCTATAAGATCTAAATCATGCTTGGTATAACAGCAACCAAAGCCATGGCTCATAAAGCTTCTTGTAATCTCCTGCATTTCTTTAGCTTCCAAGATGAAGAAATCAGAATTCTCTCTACATGATGTTCAGGTAAATTAAACTAAACATTACTTTTGATTATTGCGGTGATTAATCCATAATTATTCACTTAAATGATGTCATTTTATACTCTTATCCCTTTAAACTAACCTAAACTGAAGAGAGGGAGATTCAAACTCAGGTGGTAAAGGTGTATTTAATGTGGCTACATTCACGTCTGCTAATTTAAATGGTGTTAGATTTGATGGGTGTGTTTTTGGTATTTTATAGGGTGATGGAGGCATCATTTTCGACACGCAAACAATCCAAAGGATGGAAGTACTCATATTGGGGGCTCTAAAATGGAGAATGCGTTCCATCACACCCTTCTCATTCGTGTCATTTTTCATTTCTTTGTTTAAACTAGAAGACCCGCCATTGCTGCAGGCTCTCAAAGCTAGAGCCACCCAAATCATCTTCAAAACTCAAAAGGGTACTTTACTTCCACATGAAAAATTTTGACATGGAAATAAATTCAATTTCTGCTAAGGACTTAACAGTTTTTATCAAATCATTATGTTGTTTGCAGATGTTGAGCTTTTAGTGTTCAAGCCATCAATAATCGCGGCCGCTGCTCTCCTCTCTGCTTCTCACGAGTTATTCCCTATGCAATTCTCCTGCTTTAAAAAAGCACTATCCAACTGTTCAAATGTAAATAAGGTAATTAGGAGGTAATTTTCATAGGAAAATACTTTTGCTTCCTTTATGTAGTCATTCCTCTTTGCAGACAAACCAGAGTTTGGTCAAAACATTTCATTTCTTTTATTTTAGTTAGTTATCTTTGCAATGTCAGACAACGATTTGCTTGTAACAAAGAATGACACATTCGTGTAACAAGCCAAATAGGAATCACTTTTATATGGAAGTATTCATCTTCACATGCAAAAAATCATGTTTTTTTCTTCAAATTTTGTGTAGGAAAACATGTTGCAATGCTATAGTGCAATGCAAGGCATTGTGGTTGATGGGTTCGAGTCAATGCTAGAGAGGGTGTGTAGCTCGGTCATCACACCAGCCAATGTGCTAGACCATACTTTTTCAAGCTCGGCAGAAAGTGGAAAAACCAGAGTCACAAGCATTACCACGTTGAGAATGGACAGGGACTTGAAGAGGAGAAAAATTAGTGTACTGTAAAGATCACAGACTCCAAATTTCTCACAAGCATTTCCAAAGTCACAAGCACTGCTGAGACCTTATCTTTTTCGAGAGGACACTAGCTTTTAGCTGCGCCAATAAACAAAAAGAGAAAATGGGCAAGAAAACAAATAGAAAAAAGATGAGAATAAACCGATGAGAGAGAGAGAGAGAGAGAGAGAGAGAGAGAGAGAGAGAGAGAGAGAGTGAGAGAAATGAAGTTTTTAACTTATGAACCAAGCCAAACAGAAACACTTCTGTCAGTTACATTATGTTGGGTTGGAGAAGAAATTGAAAAAGAATGAGGAGCCTTTATTCTTTTTGTTCTATTTCTCTTTTTGTTTTCTTTTGGAATCAAACGAAGACACAACATATATAATAATAACTTTGAATTGTAGGGTTTGAATTGAATTTGTTTTTCAGTTCTCTATGTTTTGGTTTTAGCTATGTTTTTTTATTTATTTTAAAGAGTACGATATTTCATGCATTAATAAAAGGGCATTATAAATACATATCATGAAGATTCGTCCTAAAATGGTCTTTGAAAACTAAATCTAAAAATATTACAATAAAGCATCATTAATCACAAAGCAATGAGTAGACTTCAAGCACTCGTTCGAGCTCATCGGGAACTGCACGATTACAAAGATCAATAAAACTGTTAACCTTCATGTTACAGGGCTACCATGTGAGTACAAGATCTTAAATCATAAATTGGGATAGGGAGTACGATGCCCATAGGTCTATCACATCACCGCCACGATCCCAGAACATCAAATAAAGTAGATCCAGCAAATCAAACAGCTCCACCCTTCATACATAGATCCAAAAGAGGTAGCACATCAAAATGAAAATTAAGATCAAGCACTCTCCTATAGAGAGCAACCAAACTAGCAAACTCTCTTACAGAGAGAAATCAAACCAAACTCCAAAAAAATTCCTAGAAATTATTAAACAGAAACAAAATAAAAAGATAAAATCATGTCGCCGCTCCACATCCTCCAGACATCCGAAAGTCATACCACTGCATCGGCTAAACCCAAAGTGTCGTACTGACTAAACTCAATATGACGTAATTCGACATCTTCCATGACTTCCCGTTTCAATCCTATATCGAAGGTGATAACTTGATCCAATACCTTGTGTTAACTGTGTGCGTGTGTCAAAAGACGACGATTATCACGGTGACTACAATGTTTCACTGCGACAATTCAACACCAAATAAAGTAAACAAAAAGTGAGAGGGAAGAGAAAAGAATGATTTTCAAAAAGATTGTGTTCGACTCCAAAGCCAAAGGCAGGAGCCGGCGGCGGAGAATTTTGCCTTTGGTTTTTCTCTAGACGGCTAGGGTTTAAGACGCTTTGTTATTGATAGTGAATTTTAAGTTGGTTTTAGCTTTGTTAGTTTTTGGTATTTTTAAAGTATATCCAGTGAAGTTCATCCATTATACATGCATTTAAGTTTATCGACGAACATAACGATATCTTCACAGCTATGTTATTCGCACATCGAAAAATGTAAGAACATAACGATATATCTTAAGAACATCTTTAATGAAGAGATACAAATTTGAAATGTAAAAAAACCTACATATCTCATTTACATCTTCAGAACAAGTAAATAAAAGTTCTCATTTATTTTTCTCTCCTTAACTAGCAGGGTCCACTTTCTTAAAGACGCAGACGTAAATATATATAGATCTTTTGGCCAAGATGAGTTGTTTTTTTTAACAAACGATATTATCTACATTAATGGAGAAGAGGTGGGACGCATTTGACGAGAATTGAACTTAAGACCTTTCACTTACAAGTGAAGAGGAATACCACTAGACCTTAGTACTAAGTGGCAAGATGAGTTTTTAACATCCCATTAAAATTTGAATACTTGGTTACTCAAAGATGAGTGGAAACTCCTACTCAAAATTCTTTAGTTTCAATTTATAGAACTTCCTATTTATAATCAGAACCATTCATATTATAAATCACCCTATAAAGATCGCCTCTGCAAAAAAATCAATTAAAACTAAGGTCGTTTAGTCATCAAGCTGTTTAAAAACAAATAAACGGAATTTGTAAAAGCATTACGATCTGTCTATGTATTTCCTACAATAGATTGACTAAATGACTTTAGTTTTAATTTATTTTTTGCAGAGATGATCTTTACAGTGTGATTCATAGTATGTGATGAGTCGATTTTATACTATATATTTTACCCTAATCTTAGTATTAATTTATTGGTTATTATGTGTGAATTTTGATACTTTGAGTTATATTTCTAATGTAGGACATTCGACTTCCTTTGGAGCAAAAAGTGATCAAACGGATGAATTTTGGAGTAATTCCAATTGGAAGATGTTTGTGAATCTTTCAAGATGATTGTATCAAATTTTCAGATTTTTCTACTTAGTCAATTGACCGTGGCGATGAACTAAAGGCCCAGTGCGCAGCTTTCTCAGATTGACGTTTCTGAACTTTTTAGGTATTTTGGAGGTCAATAGAGCATATTTTGAGGAAGATTCCTTTTGAGGATTTGTAGGGGACGACTTAAGCTTTCAAAAGAGACCTAACATAATAATAACAATAGCGCATTGGTTCATACTTAGCAACTGTGATGAGATTGGGCCGTATCTGGAGGAGCATGAATGAATAGTTGATGATGCGGGAATATCCTTCACATTTATATGCCAAGAAGCATCGTGGATTGTTTCTTCGTTGGTTTCTCAAATTTATAAGTTACCTATGATTTGCATTGAGCACATTTTAGGTATTTCATCATCGTCTATAAAATTTTGGAACTAACAAGTTAATTTTATGTAATATAATAGGTGTTGAAATTGAAGGAAGTGAGTTCGCCCTCCTAAACTAATGAATTCGCACGCACACTTTAGAGAGCTTTTTGGATTCAAGTTTATATTCAAGGTGTTTTCTATCCTTGTTTTTAATAATATTTCATTGTATGATTGCTAGTAACTAAATTCCGTTTGCTAGGGCGGGGTCACGAGCCTTAGCAAGAATATGTAGTTTCTTTTCAATTTGCTTATGATATTATGCATGCAAGTTTGAATTATTAATCACCGGTTTATATTGTCTAATTGTCTTAATGCTTAGCTACCATTATTAGGATCTTTAGAAAAGTAATTTGATGCAATTTTGGTCGGAGGTCGGTCCCTGAAATTGACAAAGGCTTCTTGTGGTTAATATGTGCAAGTTCACTTAGAATGAATACCACGCCTTAAGGGTTGTATGGTTTTTCAAAAGGTTTCACAAAGCTTAATGAGTCATGCATGTTTAAATTTGATCTGAATACCACAGACGGGTTACATGTTTGATATACGCTCTATGTTGGGGGTCCAAGTAGGCATATTTTAGGAAAACCTAACCTTCAAAATATGCATGTGTAATTCATAAGTAATTGGAAGAACTACGTAGGATTGTTAAGGTGACGGCGGAACCCTAGGCTTTTACAATTTAATTTTCAAAAACCGTTTTCTTTTAGTTTATTTTATTTTGGCACTTTATTTAATTATTTTCTATTAAATTCTTTTTTATTATTTTAAATCATAAAATCAACTTTTTCTCGAACTTTGTTTTAAATAATTAATTAAGATTTGATTTAACATAAATTATTCATTCAATCCCTGAGGAGAACGACCTTACTAGAGCCGACTATACTACAATTACCTTGTACTCTTGCAAGTATTTAAAGTGTTTTTATCCTTACTTTTGCAGGCGGTAAAATCCCTATCAGTATGAACGATTCTGATCATAAGCTCTGTGATTAAAATACTAAGAGTTTTGAGTAGGAGTTCCTACTCATCTTTAAGTAGCCAATTATTATTCTTAAAATTTGGCCATAAGAGAGTTTTCCGACCAATTAAAAAAATGTATCACATTCATTCTAAGGCATTTAACATCTCTCATTAGAGATGATCTAAGGTTGAAGTATCAACAATATTAATAATATAGACAACATATTAACATTTATAAAAGGGAATATAAAAAAAAACGCATTATTCCTTTTTCTCAACCGGTACTTGCGGATGTGCAGTGCCCTTAATCCGAGGAAGGGGAAGAGTTTGGTAGTTAGAAATAAAAGTCTTAGGTTTAAATTTCAGAATAAATAAACGTAGAGGGATGAAGGAATGAATTAGTTTTGAACTCGTCATTCACGAGTTTTGAACTTTAAACCACTTACTTAAAAATGAAGATGAGTATTACTAGACCGTAGTACTAAGTGACAAACAAACTTGAATCAGTAATTTTAACATAACCATGCATCATTTGCCCCTGGCCCGGCTTTTGGAAAATAAAAAGTATAAATTGATGGTGATTTGTTAAGTATAAACAGTTTTGTTTTCATTTTTGTTTTGAGATTATGTAGTTATTGAAGCATAATTAGTGGCGGTGGAAAAACTTAATCATGTGATCTCATGGATGGATAGGAGCCGTTTGATGGTCCCCCTCTAATGAGATTTCTTCATCAAAGATATCCGGACCAACTTTTGGAGATCTCTGTTTGTGTACCTGGAAGATGATGGAAACTGCACAGAAGAAAATTGGACCACTGGGAGGGATGCATCCAATATGTATCGTAGAATAAAAATAACTTACCACATAAAATCTCAAAATAAAAATATTTGTGAATCGAATAATTTCCAGGAAATTATTAGACTCGACACCGAATTTAATCAAATTAATTATTACTTATGCTACAGACTTAAATTATTTATGTAATTAGATAAATGGATGAGGATCCTCTAATCATGATCGTTCATCGTACATTGTGCGGTCAATTTTCGTTAAGTACTTTTTGTATTTAATCTTAAATACAAAAATTCAAAATAATTTATGGCTGCACGATGTACGATAAACGATTTGAATGTGAAGATCCTTAAGATTCCCACAATTTGAATCCGGATAAGATCCAAATCCTAGATAAATTACAGTCTTGACATCTTTTGTATGAGATTTGTATAAGCATTTTTAAAGACTAAGATACTAGATTATGACACAAATGAATCATAATCATTGTTTATGCTTGGGAGCGTGTCGTACCCCAAAGAAAGAAACAAAAACAAAAAAAAAAAAAACATAAAAATAGATCCAAAAGATTTGAACTTGGTTTCTTGGTTTTGGTGATAAGAAAAGAAAATGATATTATTACCTTGTCATTTAACATTTTAATAATGCTTATAAAAATGTGGAATGCTTGTTGTGATATAGAATAAGATAATTTTATAAGAAAAGTTTTTGTTGTCATCTGCAAATTCGATTTGAGTGATTTAAATAAGAAAAAAATTAGTATCCGGTCCCTAATTATTAATGTTTATTGACTGAGATTTTATTAATTTTCAGATTTTAATTGAAGTTCCAACTGTTAATGCATTAATGAATTTACATGTTAGTTACATAATTTTTTAAAATAAATATTAGTAACCGATATAGGGTTTTAATACTCACACCTTTATTAAACTTCTAATTGATTTTCAAAACTTAAAAAAAAATTAAAATAAGTTTGTACCCATTAATGTTTTAGAACAGATTTTCAATTTTTTTTGGTCTTAAATGTACGCATTCATATAATTTTTTAATTTTTTAAACTTAAATGTACCTATTTTTAAATATATCAATTTGTTGCATGTAAAATATACCTTATTTTAGTATAAAATGTACTCATTTTTTTTAATATAAAATCTATTCAATTTTTTCTAATCCATTTTTTTAATTTTATATGGGTAGATCCTTTTTTGTTGATTTGAGAATGTATCAATTTCAAGTTTAATCGAAGAAATTTACTAATATTATTAAGCCTAATTTTTTTTTTTTTTTTTGGTTGTGGTTTTGAAGAATTTACCCATGTTTTGGCACAATAATGTTTTGGTTAATTTTGATGAATGTACCTATGTTTATATATATATATATATATATGTGTGTGTGTGTGTGTGTGTGTGTGTGTACAATAATGGAGAGTTAATTTATTTTTAATCCCATAAATTATAGATTTTATTTAAAATCTCATTAATATAAATAACTAAAGATTTTAAAATTTTCATTTAAAAATACAATTGTCACATCCCGGCCCGGGGCGGACCACTTCCCGGGCCTGCTCCACCACCGTAGCACGATATTGTCCGCTTTGGGCTTACCATTCCCTCACGGTTTTGTTTATGGGAACTCACGAGCAACTTCCCAGTAGGTCACCCATCATGAGAGTGCTCTGGCCCCCTTCTCGCTTAACTTCGGAGTTCCTACGGAACCCAAAGCCAGTGAACTCCCAAAAGGCCTCGTGCTAGGTAGGGATGGGAATATACATTTAAGGATCACTCCCCTGGGCGGTGTGGGATGTCACAATCTACCCCCCTTAGGGGCTTGACATCCTCGTCGGCACACTTCCGACTAGGAATTGGCTCTGATACCAATTGTCACATCCCGGCCCGGGGCGGACCACTTCCCGGGCCCGCTCTACCACCGTAGCACGATATTGTTCGCTTTGGGCTTACCATTCCCTCACGGTTTTGTTTATGGGAACTCACGAGCAACTTCCCAGTAGGTCACCCATCCTGGGAGTGCTCTGGCCCCCTTCTCGCTTAACTTCGGAGTTCCTACCGAACCCAAAGCTAGTGAGCTCCCAAAAGGCCTCGTGCTAGGTAGGGATGGGAATATACATTTAAGGATCACTCCCCTGGGCGGTGTGGGATGTCACAACAATAACCTACATAGAAATACATTATTACATTAACGTCAGGGATTTCGATAAAAAAAAATGAAGCCAACAAATTTTTTTGGTAAAAAAACATTGATATCTACTGCCACATCCAAAGTATCCCTTAATTAATAAGTATAATCTTATAGTTTTGGGTTCAATCCTTTAAAATTTGCAATGATAAAAAAAAAATCCTAGTACTATCATGCTACAACTTTTTTACTACATGACATTAAGTAAAAGTTGTGACAGCCTGTCCTGGAAAATTATTCTCGATAATGTGAAATGACGAAAATGCCCTTGAGCGTTTGGTGAGTGTTTGTGTTTTGGGTTAAGAAATTGGGCCAATTATATCAAGTCCTAAATAATTGGACCCAATTAGAACAAAAACTTGTCTTGGTCTTTGGTTGGTTACATTTGGACCACACACAAACACACACATCTTCTCTCTTCTCTCCCGTACACACACACACACTCTCTCTCTCTCTCTCTCAGACTCTATCCCTCTCGAACTCACCCTCTCTCTTCCCTCTACGTACGGACAAACAGATAAAGGGACCCAAACCTTGTAGATCGAAGGATCCAAGGTCACCATTGTGTTCCTGAGGTCCATATGAACATATCCATACCATTTTCAGGTAAGAACTACTACAAAATCACGTGGTATCCCTAGATCTGATTTGGTCACTATTCATGCTAACGTGAAAACGTTTGTTTTTGGGAATTCTAAGTTCATATGAAGCTTAAGGAGGTCCATACGAAGCTTGGAATGCTTCGTTGGAAGGAATTGGACGTCAGAATCGTGAGATCGAGACTTGGCCGGTTTTTCTCGAAATTTCCCGGCTAGATTCCCTGGTTTTTGGGACTTGAAAGAGGTATAAACTTGTTCTATTCTCCGTATGCTTCATTTTGGTTTAAAGATCGTGAAAAATGGTGCAAAAATGGCCGAGATATAGAGTTTTAAAGTTTTTCCAGTTTTCCGGCAAAGGCGACGGTCGCCGGAGTTCTGAGGTAGGAGACGACGGAATATTCCGTCATTCCGACGTCGTCAGTTAGTTTGGACGGATTCTGTTGGATTTTAACGGAATATTTCTAACGGCGTTAACTGACGCCGTCAGTGTGCCTGGCACGTGGCTGCGCGTCTGGCCGTGCCTTGGTAGGCGCGTGGGTGGTCGGAAAGTTTTTCTAAAAATATGGAGATGTTCGTGAGGTTGTGTATATCCTGGTGGTATATTCATATACCCAATTTAAACATTATATGAGAAGTTATTGCCTAGTTTTGTTTATGTGCTTTAAAATGACGCCTATATAGTTGTTTCTCATATAGGCGAGACTTATCCGGAGGACGAGCGTAACTAGGCTAGGCGCGGGGGTTACGACCCGACTACATATCAGTGAGTGGGCTTTTGTTTTCAGTATATATATATATATATATATATATGACATTTTTCCCAGAAAATGTGTTTTAAAGGAAATGTGATTTGAATTGCCATGTCATGCTCGTATTATATATAAGCATATGCATTACCATAATTATGCATATTGTTGCATGGTGCTGCGGAGGCCAGGTAAGCTACAGGTGAGTATATCATGCTGGTAATAGTTATGAGATGAATGGTGATGTTGTGATGCATATTGAGCTCATTAATCTGCACCCCGGTATTAGTGCTCCTGCCCAGAGTTAGGGGCATAGTCCTTCACGTGATGTTCACCTCCTGCACCACACGTTCATCTTGGATCCAAGTTAGGTGCCAGTCCTGTCATATAGACCACTTTCAGTGGGTTCGACTCGTAGGTGACCCGCGATTTATCGCACAGTCTTCACGTGATCGTAACACTAGAGTGTATTATTATTTATACCCAGTCTTGTCGGTCAGACCACGTGAGGTGGTTCCGACTTGTGTGCAGATATGTATATACATGATGAGATATGTGACGTATATACATGATGAATTATGTGATGAGATATGAGATTGAGATATGATTGAAATGAGCTCTAGGTTTCGCCGTATAGATCACGTCAGGTGGCTTCGGCTAGTATATGAGTTATATTGAATTGCATCATCTGGCTTACATTCGTGATATTATGAGGCTTTGGGCATTGCATAAGCATGGCATACATATATTTATGTGGTTTTGGATACATTGAGCATGGTTTTGAATTATATTTATATACATATACATATATATATATGTATCCTATTTTTCTGGGAAAGTATACAGGTTTTCCAGCGAGGGGATAACGCTTTTGATATCGTATGATTTTAGAAAACCTTTGTTTTTGCCCACTCACGTTTTTGTTTTGCGCCCCTCAAGGTATTAGGTAGCGTTTGTTGGTGGCTTACGAGGATACAACGGAGGTTCTGACAGACCATCCTACATGTAGGACCACCTTCGGGTGTTGGTTAATTAGTACTTTTATGCTTGACTGCACTTAGGCTAGTTAAGCTCTGGTTGTGTAATTCACACTTATTCTTGCACTAGCATGCTATCTTAACTAGGATTGCTAGTTACTCGGTTTTAATTTGTTCATATTTCCCTTATTAATCTTGCTTCCGCACTATACTTATGGTTACGTTAAAGCTTGACTCATAAGGGTACGACATTTTAATCTTATAATTAAAATAAAATATGTCATAAAAAATCAAGTTCAATTCAACTATTATATTAACTTACTTAAATCCAAAGTATTATTCATGTTCACTTCATTAATTATCCTTCTTCATATTGATGATAAATCTCTTAATTAATTATATACATATATCATTAGAACATATCCTATTATATATGTTCTTTTGTTTGTTTGTATTTTTAGTAATTTTAAATTTTCATTTAAGTCGGATCAAACTTATGTTCGAGCTCGTTTAAAAAACAATATGAGCTCAGCCAACCATAAGCTCCAACCCAATCCACGTACAAGCCAAGCAAAGCTGAGTTCAAGTTTGAAAAAAAAATCCTTTGAGCGGAGCTTGAGCACAACTAGCTTTATTTGCGCTCGATCTCTAGTTAAATAAGGAGTTGATTTTCTTTACTTCTTTCTAAATTTTTAAGAGCTCATTTAGAAACTCTTACTTTCTTTGTTTGAGTATTAAACCCATGATCCATTAAGTTGTGTGGTGAATTCTGACATTGAAGTAGTTGGTCATCTGTCCTATACTCCGTATATCACAGGATCATGTTTCAAGTTTGACCGATTCAATACCATTGATAAATAAACTAAAACAAATTAACCCAATTGGTTAATTGATGTTATATATCTTGTCTACCTATCATATAATACGAAATGATGGTATAGAAAGTACTACTTTAAAATTCCGTTTTGACTTGGAAGAGAAGTGGGTGGAAGTGGTTAACTGCAGTAGTGTTTTAGAACACAGAGAGAGAAAGTACTGGGCCTCTTTCACATCCTCTGGATCCCTGCGTGGACCACAGCAGAATAATGCCATCATTTCTTTGGTGGTCACTGCTACATGCCATTTTTCCTTTCCTGTTTTGGAAGTATTTTCCACTTCGATTGTGCCAAATTCATTGAGCTGGAAATAATGATATAATATAAATACGCATGTAATGCCAACTGATGAACTATCAGGATAGTATACATATGGCCATAAAGAACTTGCATGATTCTAAATTGCTTAATTAGTTTTGCCTCAACTTGTTTGTCATGCGATATTCAGTCTTAATTTTGTTGGACGAGATTTGGAGTTATAAATTTTATGAACAAGTTTTACAACCGCAAAACCGGTTAACTTTTACGTTGAACTATTCACGTAGGACCGAACATTATAAAAGTGTCTGGGTAGCTAACCACACAGAGAAATAAATATCAGAAGAAAATTGCAGCAGTGTAATTAAGTAGGGTTGAGAGAAGCTTATCATGGTTCAGTAGTTGTCTTATTTTCTGGGTTTTTTCAGTGACAATACAGAAGTAAAGAGTGGCAGTTAAATTGTGGATCCCCTGCAGAAAGTCACATGGATTCCGAGAGGTTTCTTTTGAAGGTGACAATTATAAGCATCCAAAACTTTATTAATGTGAGGGTGGCTCATTGTCTCCCCTTGGGGTAATAACAGAAAGTGCCAGAGGTAGATAGCTTTGAACACTCAATGCCACGTACTTACAATTTCTTGCCATGCCAGCGAAGGTGGCGCATTCTCTCCTATAATAGTCCTAGGCATTTGCTAATTTGCTAATGGACGGAAGACCTCAACTGCCTTCCACCTTTTTTTTTATGGTTTGCTTGTAACCAGTTACTAGCTACATTTATATGGTATATAGATATACAAACATTACTAGATTTGGATTTGGATAATTACATTGCATTGAATATGATTTGAGCCAATAACTTACCTGCAATACACTACAAACAACATTTACTAGATTTGGATTTGGATAATTACATTGCATTGAATATGATTTGAGCCAATAACTTACCTGCAACACACTACAAACAACATTTTTTCTATCTCTATGACTTTTTTTTTACGAGAGTTGTATATAACCCGTTGAATGTAAGTTTCTCTCTTATTTAAATTAACATTAGTAGGATTGCTAGGTTAATTCGGTGGGTATGTGCATATATATTAACATTGAAAATTTCATAACAATGTGATTTTTTTAGTTGTTGCTGTTTGCCTGGTCATTCATTTTATTGTTGTTGGATCAAAATAAAATAAAAAAGCCTCATCAAGTGTGCCTAAATATCCTAATCCATAAACAATATTTTTGTATTTGACAAGAGAAATAGTTTTTACACACCTCTATTTATTTATGCCTCTTAATTTTTTTTTAAAATTTTTAATTTGAAGGTCAAAATTGAATATATTCTGCAAACAAAATTTGTGGAAATAATTTCTCTTTAACCAAAACAAAAAAAAACATCCAATCTAAAGTATGGCTCTGGTCTTTGAACAGTAGAAGCAAAGCCTGTTAGTTGTGATGGGCTTGGTCATTTTGTTCATATGATGGCTTTATACGAAAGGAAGTGCTAGTGACTTTTATGGTTACTTGCAAAAGACACTCAGACACTTAAGTTAGTGAGTGGTTGAAATGAATTCAATATAATCTATAATAATTTTAGACCTCTTTTCATAAATCTTTGACCTTTATATAGGCATTGAAGTCTTAGACTCCAAGTCCTACGTCCCTTGCATTTCTTCGTAAACCACAAGCAATTCATCATGGACAATTGGACATGGCAGTGTGATCAAGTAGGTTTTGAATTTAACATGCTTGCCTTTGGTAATGGGCTCATGACATGCATGCTTCTGTGTGTGTGAGAGAGATTAAAGACCTAAATATGTCCTGTTTCTTGTGCAGCAAAATCTTGATCTGCAAGCCATCGAAATTAAATGGACTGACGATATTACATTGCAATTTCCTCCAAAATCTTCATAATGCCATGCACGCTCTGTTGGCTTCCTTCCAAATTACTAACTTTTAAGTTTTCCACACTTTTGGATATTTATTAAGGTATCAGCATGCAAATGCTTAGTTCGCGACTGCACTAAAACACGATCAATCTACCGAAAAAGTTAGAAAGAAATTCGAATCCAAGGTTAGATAGGCTTTTCAAAAAGATGGTGAAAACTACAAATCGGCAGGAGCATGTGCCTGTTAAAATAGTTTATACACACGAGTTACGTACATTTCAATTTATATAATATTAATTTTTCTTGATATATTTTAAAAATTGTTATGAGATGTGAAGAGTTCTCACATTGGAAAGTCAAAAAACCTTGAATGTGCTTACAAGGAGTTAAGTTACTCCCTATGTATATTTGGCTAGAACTTTTAGGGTTGCCCGTCAACTTCCTTCATATTATCAGAGTGCCTATTTGCTAAAAAAAGTTTTAGAATTTACACGTTTAGCTTGAGTGTTGCTACGAGTAAGGGGACATGTGAGGATGTGAACTCTCTTCCTACATTGGAAAGTTAATGGAACTTGCATGTTCTTAAAGCGGTTAGGCTACTCTCCTTATTGCCAATTGATTTTTAGGTGAATCCTCAAATTCCTTCAATGTTGCCACACGTGATTGGGCGTGTGAGAATGTGAAGTGTTATCTCACATCTGAAACTTAAAGAATCTTGCATGCGCTTATAAAGAGTTGGACTATTTCCCCTATTACCACTAATAATTATGAAGTGAAACCTCAAGTTCTTTCAATTACGGAAGACAAGAATCGAACAAGATGCTCAACCACCACACTTACATAGACTCCACTCCTGAGTCTTGCATTACATAATTAAGGGATCCTCAATTGAAGGGGGCTCTATAACCTTATATATCTAAACTACCTATTAATTGAACCTTTTTTGTCAACCAAAAGAGAGTATAAATACTATTTAGTCTTCTATTACAAAAAAAAAAAAAAAATGATGGGCAATAATGTAATTTTACAAACAAAATTTTGCTGTTTTATTATTGAAGCCTCAAATGTGATTTTAGCATATATGTAATATTAAAAAGAAAAATTAAAAAAAAAACCTCTCTTTCCACTCCCACTCCCACTCCCCCTCTCTCCATCTCTCATTCCCATTTTAAAAACAAAAATCAAAACAAAAAAATATTCACACACAAAGTGTGTAGGCATATGCTGGTGTCATATATGGCTTGAGAATTATTATTATTATTATTTTGGCTAAAAAACAGCAAAGTCAATCATACTCCAGCATTGCTATCATGAAAAGAGACTATAAGGTAAGTTTATTAAAAACAACAACAAACATACAAATGTCAAGAGGGACATGAAGCTTAACCCTGACCTTAAAAAAGCTATGAACAACCACCCAAAACCACTTCTAACATAACCTATAACAAAGAAGTTGAAAAATTATGAGAGTAAGTAGATGCAAAAAGGAGGGCATGAATCCGACAAATGAACACCAGGGTGATCAATAGCATAATTGGCTAGACAGTCAGCAACTTGATTACCCTCTTTAAAATTAAGAGAAAGATGAACTTGCATAGAAGATAATAAAACTCCACAATTATGCTAACGAACTAAAAGCCACCGAGGCACCGTGGTCAAAGAAGACGAAGATGAAGAGAGAAAGTGAACACCTCAATAATTTTGGAGCCTTTGCAGGATGTCCATGAATGCTGACACCTCAATAACTTTTGGAGCCTTTGTAGGACATCCATGAAAGCTAACAGAAAGAAGAATGTAAAGCTCTTCCACTAAATTCTTCATAAAACCAGAATTAAGAGGATCAACCAGATTCTCGTTATTATTCCGTTATTTTCTCTTTTGAGATTTTGAAATCACCAAAATCATATCATCCTCAACTTGGTTAGAAATATTATTTGCTCGATCTAAATCATTGTTTCCACGCTCATCAACATTACTTAAAAAGCATCTTCCTCCGCGGTAGTGTACCAATCATTGACTTTTTGTATTTTAGAAGAGTAGTACTATATTTATCTTCTAGTTGTACCATCACTTATACCATCTCTCTAATAGAAGTAGGGCCCGTCAACTCATGTGGGTCTCATCTCTATTAGAGAGATAGTACAAGTGATGGTACAAATAGATGATAAAAATAGCATTTTTGATTTCATAATGAACTTGAGGTGATAAAGGATGACTCGCCACCTGAACTGGAAAACTAGCTTGAATTAAATTATTAGCACTATTTCTCCCAGAGAATACAAGAGAAGAGTTTACCTGAATACCTCTAATGGGAGAATCATTCGGAGAATCTGAAACCTGTTTGGAGGTTGTATCATTGTCATCAACTAAATCCTCCACAAAATGTGAGGGAGAAGCCTCATTCAAACCTCTCGCACTCGAGATGGTATCATTACTAACCAAACTTGCCTTAGCCAAGTGACTAGCCACATGATCGTGAGAAGGAACCGGGAGTATCCAAAACGTGTGTGGAAGCCGCTTCATTGTTATCATTTAAACCCTCAACAAACATATGTAGGGGAAGCACAACAAAAAATATGGGCACTGTGTACAATAAGTTATTGGCCTAATTGGATAAACAGTCTTCGTGGTGATAAGGTAATCGGAAGATAGCTCTCGTGGTAAAAAAATTAGGATTTACACCCTTGTGGTAGAGTCCGTTAGCAAATTTGGTCCAAAAGTTATTTTTCTGTTAATTGTTCGTTAAATACAAGGATAAAAATGTACTTTTACGTGTACACCTTCTTCATCATCTCTCTGCGTTTCATCTATTCATATCTCACCAAGATACTGAAGCTGGTTAGAATTCTTCGGCTTCAATTAGTATAGTACTGACAGAAACCAATCAATTTCTCACTATTTCCATTTCACTACGGTAAACCTCACAGTGATACTCTCCGATAGGGTATTTCCATCATCATGAATGCGTAAAAAAATGTAACTTCACCGAGACTATTGAACTTCAAACGGGACTGAAAAATTGTGATCCTCCAGAAAATGGGAAACAAAAACTAAACAATCTAAACTAGCTTCTGAAACTAATTGTACTTCATCAAAAATCCTACCGGCAAAAAGAACAAAACCATCAAAAGGTATTTTTTTTTTACACCGCAATAACTCAATTGAAGACAAAACGTTTCAGTGGTTATGTTAGGTTGCCGCACATCCCTCGTCTATGTGTGTTTTATTTGAATTTCATCCCAAAGGTGCAGTACTTATTTTTAGTAAACAGTAAGCAGTTCCATTCTTCTTTTCCGCCATTCCCGTTATCTGGAAAATTTCTTTTGTTTCTTAAAATGTCAAGATTTTCACCTTCGTTACAACTTACATGTCAATTTTACCATTGGGATGGGATGATGAATTTCTGCGATTTTGCTTTCGTTGAATACTTATTCCAAGCTAGTGGGTTGTTTTTATATAATTAAATGCAGGCTGAAAAGATTGGGTTGGACTATATGAATATTGAAGGGCTGAAGAAGGGGCGAAGAAATACCATGCCTTTTTGGTTTCAGAAGCCGTTTTTTAGCAGATTCTCCATCTTTGTAAGATATAAACAGATGAAACGCAGAGGGAGGAAGAAGGCGTACACGGTAAAATACATTTTTATCCCTGTATTTAACAGACAAGTAATGGAAAAATCAATTTTGGACTAAATTTGCTAACAGACTCCACCATAAGGGTTTAAATCCTAATTTTTTTTACCACGATGGCTATCTTCCGATTACTTTATCACCACGAGGACTGTTTATCCGATTAAGCCTAAGTTATTTGTGCCCTATGATGCCAAACGGCACCAACATATGTGCTCATAGAGCAATAGCAACAGTGCAGTAACCAAAAACTTATATGTGCCCTCTATGAGCGTGGCCATTGGTTATTGGGCACAATTTGGCAATTGGTGCTTAAAAGGTAGGAACCTATTTGTGTCATAATTCTAACAGCCATGTCAGATGATAGACCCAACCATATAGAGCACAATTTTCAAATCGTGCCAAATAGGTTATGTTTAAAACAAAATAAAAATGTAAAAAGTTGAAATAAAACAAAAAATTTAAAATTTTCATAAAATCACACATAATTTACGACAAATCCTACGTAATTAACAACCAAATCCTTCAGAATCCTTTCCTCCCACTACAGGCGTTGGATCCAAGTTCTTAATGCAATGAAGCTGACACGCCCTAACCCCAATATCTCCAAATACCTGGGTAGGCACGTGCTAGCTGACACCCGAGGATGACGAAGCCATTAAAAACATGCATACTGATAAAATATTTAATTAGAAAGATATAAACCGATGCATAATCGTGTTCAGAGCATACAACTACTAAGAATAATATGAAAGGATTACTAAGAAAAGATATGAACAAGGAAATGACACCTATACTGAGAAGACTCGAGGATAACTAAGTCGAAGTGCCTTGATCCCGGGATCATGTGTCTC
Organism: Heteromeles arbutifolia; assembly: GCA_024362995.1. Taxonomy (NCBI): domain Eukaryota; kingdom Viridiplantae; phylum Streptophyta; class Magnoliopsida; order Rosales; family Rosaceae; genus Heteromeles; species Heteromeles arbutifolia. The sequence continues at coordinate 6,787,373 of JANCRC010000007.1, forward strand.
GATTCTAACTCCTGAGGGGGCGCAAAATAGAAAATGACACACCCCGTCCCGAATGAGGGCATGCTGGCCGTCACGTGAGAGTGACGTAACCATTTGCACAGTTCGGAAGCTTTAAAGACACGATCACTAAGGTGTAACACCCGAAGGTGAATCCTACATTTGTGAATTCTGTCAGAACACCGTTGGATTCCTCGTGGCCACCAGGAATCTAACGGTGTTCTGACAGAATTCACAAATGTAGGATTCACCTTCGGGTGTTACACCTTAGTGATCGTATCTTTAAAGCTTCCGAATTGTGCAAATGGTTACGTCACTCTCACGTGACGGCCAGCATGCCCTCCTTCGGGACAGGGTGTGTCAGTTGGTATCAGAGCCTTAATGTCCACATTCTTCCTCATAAATAAACTGGGCTCTCTACGACGACATACTAGGTTGAGCAAATGGTTACGTCACTCTCACGTGACGGCCAGCATGCCCTCCTTCGGGACGGGGTGTGTCATAAAAGGTGAGTGGACCATAATTTATAATAATACTAGTAGTACGAAAACCATTTTATTTTATGAACATACTAACCTCTTGTTTTGAAAAGCATATATATAATACTCAATGTTCTAAAAATCGGCCTAAGCGGCCGTCTAGGCGGCGCCTAGGCGCTAGGCGATGACCAGCCGTTGGGATTAACCTATAGTCGGAAGAAAAATCGGGAAAGGGGTGAGGCAGGCGCCGAGGCAGCCTGAGCGGCCTAGGCGGGCGACTTGATGGCCTAGGCGGTCTGGGTGTTTCAAATCCTTTTTCTGTTTTCGACTGGATGGCCAAGGCGGCTTAGTCGGGAAGAATGCAAAACACCGTCGTGTTCTTCGTTCTGAATTCCAGCGAAGAAGAAAGGAAGAAGAATAGAGAAAATTGAGTTTATCTCTCTTCCTTTTCCACCCACGTGACCATTCTCAAGTCTCTCCGTTTAGTTTTTAACATTTTTTTATTTTCAGTCCAATCAAAATGGGACAACTAGCATCCTATTTGACTGAAATGCATTAGGAATGGAATAACTAGCATCCTAATAATTAATGTGTACTAAGAATCATGCCCCACCTCCCTCCCTTTTATGCATCTCGGTTTCCTTCCCTTCTATTTTATTTTTAATGTTTTTTAAATTGTTGATTAAATGTTTCTACACCGATATATTTGATACATTCATTTCTCTTTATATGCACTATAAATTCACTATTTCGTAAAATACTACTGATTTGTAACCATATGAATTTTTATTTCATTCTATTAAATTCACTGAAGTACTAAAGACAGTGTTCTAAAAAACGGCTTAGGCAACACCTAGGCGTTGGGCGGTGGTGATCCTAGGCGTTTTCTCCTATCTACATTACTATATTTCCTTATTTTCCTCCTATTTTGCATTTTATGTGGTTTTAAATTGTGAAATTATTGTACAAGTGTCATCCTACAATACTCCTCATTATGGTTATATGGCATATATGCTTAATGTGTTTTTAAATTTTGGACTTGTTGGATACTCTTTTTGCATTTTATCATTCTTTTATTATCTTATCCATGGATTTCATACAAGTATAATTTTTTTTGTAAGTGTCAATATCCACTTATTTACAAGATATACAATAAATTTACCTAAAACCGTCTAGGCCGCCTAGGCGCCCGCCTAGACTCCGCCTAGCCGCCTAGGCGCTAGGCGCCAGCCTGCCATTCGACTAGCGCCTAACGTTTTTTAGAACCTTGATAATACTACATAGTAGGTTTTATGAAAACCCTAGCATGCTATGAAAAATGTTCGTAAAATCGATATATATAAAACCATGTTCAAAAATGCTGAAAACGTCGCCCGAAGGCAAATCCATAAATGTTATCAGTGAAGTACTCAACTAGGGGTATCATAGTCGCCCGAAGGCAGTACCTATCCATCATCCGAAGGTGAAGCTGAATAACCTGTCCATCACCCGAAGGTGAAGCTGAATAATCTGTCCATCACCCGTTGGTGAAGCTGAATCAAATAGCATAACATCCACACCGACACTAGCCGCGACTAGTGAAGTTGTCCAACACCGCTTTCGACGGTGCAGCTGGAGGTATATAATATATCATATCTCACTCCTCCATCATCTGTGTCCTATGGCCATAGACATAATACCCGTGGTGTGCGGATGTGCCGTATGATAACCCACTAAATAAGTACTAAAAACATATCTCAAAACTCGTATTAAAACAATGTGGTTTCAAGCTCAAAGTCAAATCTCACCATCTGTGGTAAACCTTACTCATGAATCCATAAAATAAAACATATTCGTTAGTCCATAATATAAGGCATATTCGAGATCAATAGAAATCCATATATGCAAATGTCATAATTCATAACCGTTCGTAAATGTAATTTCAATAAAATCATGAATATTTCGTAAAAGAAATTAAACCATGAATTTTATATAAATCATAATTATATAAATCCGGAAAACATAATATAAAATATATTAAATGCATGAATTATGAAATGCATGCTAGGCAAATATTTTATAAAAATATATAAGTTAGGAAGGGGTCCACTCACAGATTTTATTGCCTAAAAACTGCACGCACTAGCAAGGATGAAGTCGCTTCCTGCCAACGCGCCTAAACACAATTAGGAACCATTTAGTAAAACTCGTACTCGCCACATCGAATTTTCTGGAACTTTTCCATATTTTTCGTCCAACTTTGAGAGCTCATTCTGAGCTCGATACAAGCCCAAATCGAGTGATTCAAAAGCCAAAATGTAGTTAGGAATGTGGAGAAGAGATTCATACCCTTGGATGGCTCGACGGAATACGAGGTTGGCCGGAAAAGTGTCTAGAATATGGCCAAACAGTCACGGTTTTGAATTTCCAGATTTCTGGAAAATGCTCCCCGAGTTGATTTTCATGTTAAAACCTTCACCAAAGTCACCTTTAATCGTCAATAAAGTGATCTAGCCTACGGGGTAGAAAGATAGAAGGAGTTTCGTAGCTCACCTTCGCCGGAGACAGCGATACATCGTCGGAAATGGATGCACATTAACTGTGCCGTGCTATGTGAAGGAGAAGAAGAGTTTTCCTTGCTTATTTTAGGACCTAGAATGATGGTTGCTTGAGGGTGTGCTCGCCGGAGTGATAAGGTGGTTGTGGTGGTGGTTAATGGTTGCACGGGGGGAGAGAAATGAGAGGTGAGAGGGTGGTTTTATGTGTTTGTTTTGGCTGCACAGAGAATGAGGAATGAGAGCTGGGGTGAGGAAATGGTCACGGCAGAGAAGAAGATGATGAGGGAGATAGTGGGAGTGGAGCGATAGTGCCGGCCAAGAGGGAGAAGAAGTGAGATGTGTACGAGTCTGATGGAGTGACAGAAAAGAAGAAATAGGCAGGGAAAATGGGTCACGGGATGGAAGGAAGTCTCCAGAAAAGTAGGGAGTGGTCTGCCACGTGGTAACCCGTGAGTGGTCCAAGGGTGGGATAAACAAAACTCCACTTGTGAAATTACCAAAATACCCTAGCGTTTAAAACTCCGTAGAAGCTTCATTTTAGCTCCGAATTCGAATCTGTTTGCGCCCACGCGTCCGTAGCAACGAGTACCACATGATACTTCAAGAAAACAGATTTTACATGACACGACAAGACGGACAACAAAAGTCAACGTATTTGCCTCAAAGGGCATTTTCGTAAATTCACGTTTTAAAATTATAAAAACTATAATTTTTTGGACGGGTCGTTACAGAAGCTCACTTAACCACAATCCCTTCTTGCATATAACTTTTAAAGAGTCCCACAACTTGTTTCTGAATTGAAAAACAGATCTTTTTCAGAATAGTCAATAGAAAACACGAAGAGCTAAGAACAATATATTGAAAACAGAGCAAGACCTTTCATCTCTGTGAAACATCTGCTGCAAGCATGGCAAAACACTCGTCTCTGGCAACTTTCACCTTCATGCCACCTGCATATAAACATATATATATATATATATATATATATGTATATATTTAAACCTTGTATGTACAATAGCGTTCACAACTCCATACTCCAAAATGAGACTGAAAATCTTTCATTAGACGAAGAAGTTTATACTAGCAAGAGTGGCCGCACAGTGCTGCGGGTTTTGAAACTGTATAAAACATGTAGAAAGTTTTAAATATATATATGATAAGCCATACTACTTATATACATGTGGAAATCTACTTACAACCCTATCTACAATGAGAAACAATGAGTAGGAAAAGGAAAAGGCAGAAGAAATTAGGAGTACCTGGTCACGGGACTTGTTGCCGACGAGTACCTGGTCACAGGACTTGTCTCAGCTCTAAGAAGCAATCAAATAATAGAAATGGAATGTCAATAATGAAGCCGCAAAAATATTCATAAAATAAATGCTTCCAAGTGTTCAAGAAAAGACAACAAAAAATAAGATTTTCCTATCAATATATCCAATAAACAGAAAATTGAATAGCTTTACACATATCTGATAACAATAAGAGTTTCATTTGCTCCGACAAAAAGAGTTAGCATTTTTCTATTGGAACAACTAAATGTCCAATGTACCTTGATAACAAAAGGAAGCAAATCCGAATTGACACGAGGAACCATAATCGCACAAGGATTTTCATCCTCTTCCTGGAAAAGAAGAAAAAAATTTAGTAAATATCATTTCCGGAAAAAAATATTCCTCCAACATTAATAAGACCTCTAGTAATGTTGTATATACTTCTAGAAATCAAAAACCAAAAGTATTAATGGTAGATTAACCGCTTACAAGTATGAGGAATAACAATAACACGAAGGTAAAAGTACACCTCTACAAACAGATTAGTTACCTCAAAATAAATAGATTTATCAGTTAATGCAACTTTTCCTGGCCATGCCATGTTGTTCTCCCATTTTAGGACAGGCCGCTTTGGTGCTTCCTGCTGGAACTATTGCAAAAAATTCTCTCCTCGTAAAGGTTTGGACTTTGTCATGTCTGGTATGATTTTCTTCCTTCGTGAATCCTACATAAACAAGACTAGTTCAACTTGAGCTTCCTAGAACAATAAGGAGAATTACTTTGAGAATTTAGCAGGCATGCACATAAACCTATAATGAAAATGTAATACCTGAAACATCCGTATACATGGACATTAAAAGCATGAAAATGAAATTTGTTTTGGAAAATCATGACAAAGGATAGCTTAATTGAGCCATAGTTGATAATCGTAGGTACTTTTGTTGAAGACATTTTGTAATAAGGTAAAAAACTCAAGTTTCACCGGATGAATTTTTCAATGGTTAAACTTACAGAATAATCTAGTTGAAGCTGATGATCATAAGTATATCAATTAATTGCTCTACTTGTCATAGTTATCAGAAGCCTTAATTCGAACATCTAAAGTTAGTAAAATAACACAGGTACGAAACTCACTAGAGAAGTTCATCAACATAAGTCCTCAGAGTATGCCCTCTCACCCGCAAGAGCCTTAAATAGATTATGCGCTGTTGACCCATCAGCCACACCAGAAATAGCAGGAGCCATTTCTCCAACTGAACCTCAAAAACAAATAGAGTCTGAAGAATGAACTTGAAAAATAAATAGATATACGAAGAATGAACCTAAAAAGAAGCTTTCTTCGAACCATTAGCAAGATCTTCTCGATATGATTGCCCTATTATAAATATGACTTTTGGAATGGAGGTTCCTGTGGATGCGCCAACATTTCCAGAAACAAAAACCAAATTACTACATTTGCCAGATACTAATCTCAAAACGAAAGTTCTGCCGAATAGAACAAAAAAAACAAAATTAGCTTCAACTACCCAATAACCAAATTCAAATTCCAAAATTCTACAACAAAATCACGTTTCTAGGTTCAAGACACAATAAAAAAATAAATACACATACCGATGGCTACTATAAATTCATATATTTTTTAAATCATTAGATCCCAAAACTGAAAGTTTTTATTTTCAAAAATCACTTACGTTGGAGGTCAGCCCAGGAGGAGAGGATCGTTTTTATCTCTTTGGTCGTGGTCCAATTCCGGCAATCTTGGCCGGAAAGCTCGCGGTCACCATTTCTTAGATCTGAAATTCAGAAAATTCGGCCACAAATTTGCAGAAACTAACTTGGGGATGGAAAGAGAACGGAAAGAGGATTTTGGAGGTACAATTTTACGATCGTTGATGACCGGTGTACGGCGGCGCTGTTGCGCGAACGAGGTGGGTGAAAGAAGGGGGAGGAGAGAAAGAAGGGAAGAGAGAGGAGTTGGGAGGTCTGTCTCAAAAAGAAAGGGAAAGAAGGGGAGAGAGGAGTCGGTTAGTTTCATAACTTCACTTTATTAGACCATCTCCAATAGTGGGCTAAAAGTCAAATTACCCCCCAAAATTTCCCCTTAAACTCACTCCAACCCAAGGGGAAAATTTAGGCTAAATGCTAAATGCTAAACAAAGGCTAGATTCCCCCCAGAATTTAGCCCAGAAATCGATGTGGGCTCCACCGAACCGAGTGAAAATATTTATCGAAATTTATTTATTTTTTGATTAAAATGTTCATAAAATTAATTTACGATAATCAATATATTTATTTTAAAAAAAAAAATTAATTTAAGAAAAAAAATTGCCTAAGTTTATTCTTTAATAATCCCGGGCTAAAATTTTAGGCTAAAACGGTTGGAGCAGAAAAACTGTTTCCGGGCTAAAAGCTAAAATTTTCGGGCTAAAATATTTGGCTTTTAGCCCAACAATTGGAGATGGTCTTATTGGGCACAATAATTTTTTTTTTGTGCTGGGTGATATTAATAATTGATTATATATATATATATATATATTTGGGTGATTTTATGAAAAGTCAATAAAAAGTTACAATATTAACAATAGATCAACAATATTTATGTTAATTATAAATAAGTCAATCATGTATTATGATACTTAAATGCATTTAAAATAAATAAAAATTACAAAATCTGCAACTACAGCTGGCACCCACTTCAACTAACACTCTCTTTCTTATAGTTTTATATTTGGAATAAGTCAACACGGATCAGACACTGCAATGCAGTGTATGTTTGCTGATTCTGTTTGTTACATCTTGATTCAGACATTGAGTTGCAGTGTCCATTTATTGGTTTCATTTTTTCCATTTGGATTCAGACACTGAGTTGCAGCTTCATCAATTCGATTCTGATTCCTCCTCATTCCAACTCTCAATTCAATTCCTCTTATTTTGATTATTGTTACGTAAACGTGCCCCAAAGGTTCAATTTTTTATTCCTTTTCAATGGTTATCTCAAGAGATTTGATTCTCTTCCATGCTAGATGAGAACGAGAACTCGATTGCAAGTGAAATAATTCAAGTTGGTTGCAACTAGATATTTTCACAAATGATGAAATTATCAATTTGCCCTTATTCTTCAACATTCCGCAAAATCATCGTTTTAGCTCCAAATGTAAAGGAGTTGGAAATAGGGAAAAGGTCTATGTAAAGGAGTTGGGAATAGGAAAAAAGTAAATCTAAATGCACAAAAGCATATTTTTTTATTTAAATATATTAAATTATAGGGCATAAAAGCCTTAATATTGTGTTTGTAAATTAATATAAAAAAATTCTATCTGTCATTATAAGGACAAACAAGCTAGACACAAAATTTTGTGTTCAAATTTTAGTAGGCACAAATATATGACACAAACTAATGTGCTTTTTTGTTAGAGGGCACATTTCAGATATTTTGGTGTTCAATGGAACTTAAAAACCACAAATATGTATTTGTGTTCAATGAAAATGATAAGAGCTTCTTAGCCCATTTTTCTTGTAGTGAAGCACCAACACTATTGCCCTCTTGTTGACTTCAGGAATCAGTTTTAACTTGGATGGTATCCCTATTACTCTCTTTGCGCTTCACGACACGTGATTTTATATCTTCCTTCTCAATCACTTACCGGCACTTAATATCTGTTGCAGTAACAATATAAGTAGCAGGTAGATGCCCAATTTTCCACAAACTATACAAAAATTACGAAGCTTTCTTATATAATCTCCATAAACAAAACCTATCCATTGTCACGTTCAACCATAACTAAAATAAGAGGCTTTTTAGATAGATCAATGTCCACTAATATTGGGGCCTCCAAACTAAAACTCATAGAAGCTGTAGCACGATCCAATTAGCTAGGTACTCCAACTCTCCGTGCTATTTCCATGAGTGTTTGAGGTTCCCAATATTCCAACCCCAAAATCATATAGCCGAATCCAAAATTGAGCACGAGCCAATTCTGTCTGGAGGGAGTGAAATTCGGGGACCACTAAGAAATTTTAAAGAATCCAAGATTAAGATTGAGAGTACCAACCACCCAAACTCGTCTCATGTCTTCAACATTATAAAAAAGTAGAAAGAAGAAACCTATGGGTGGGCATAAAAATCGTAAAACCGTGAAAACGAATCAAACCGCGACAAAATAAATTCTGAAAAACTGTGTTGACTAAGAAATGTCAACTTAGGTTCAAAAACTGAACCGAACCGTTCATACCGGTTCCGGTTCTCATGTTGGTAGAACCGCTTAAGCTGAACTGAACCGTGAACATAAATAATTAACTAAATTTAATAGTTGTATGTAGGTGTCACTAAATGAGGTGGTGAAAATCAATGACACGCCCCAATCCTGATGTCCGTGGAACATCGGGATGGTCACGTGTTGGCCGACACCCGAAGGTGACGCAAGCCGTTGATGAATGCAAATGCTGAGAACATGTGACAATATGCATATAAATTTCATACAAATACTAATATACAAAATAATCTTCAACTGCCGACAATGAATTCATAAAGATGATGCATGGCATGTTCAGAGCATATTCTAATTAGAATACAAGTGGAAGGTAAGATAGAGAAGTGCTATTACAATAGATGCCAAAGTAGAGAGAATATAGCACGATGTCACTGGTAGGGGAATGCCTCGTACGTCGGATCGTAGTCCTCGTTCCTATGTCTTGAGGGGGCTCAAAACAAACATGAGTGGACCAAGTTGATATATATAATAATAAAACAGTTATCAACATACTAACCCCCAAAGTTTTATGAAAACTTATAGCATAATAAGTGGTAGGTTTTCCGAAAACCCTAGCATGCCATAAAACATCTCATAAAACATATCTCATATATAGTGTGCTAACTAGTGGTATCATAATCGCCCGAAGGCAGAACATAGAACTCTTCCTTCCGAACACTTCCTTCACAAATATCAATCACCCACAGGCTCCTACAGCACCCACCCGAAGGCATATATAATATCAATTGCCTGAAGGCTCTTACAGCACCTACCCGAAGGCATATATAGTATCAATCGCCCGAAGGCTCCCACAAGACCCACCCAAAGGCATATATATAGTGACCACTAGATATGCACAAAACCATTGAAAATAATATTTCCAAACATAGGTGTATATATTACAAAAGCATCTTCATAGTATAAAGTCATCCATCATCTATACTATAAAGAAGTGTATGAAAACATGTTCTAAATAGTATATTGTCATCCATCAGATACCCTACAAGAACATGGGTTTGATAGAAAATATGGTATTCCAAAATAAGCTCAGTGTGACATAATAATCAATTTCCCATAAAACGTTCACAAAACGTATTCAATAAATCATGTTTTTCATGTATGCATTTCTAGCAGTAAAATATGCATTTTTAGAAGGGGTCCACTCACAAATACTCCGTCGTAGCAAAGCCGTACGAAATAAGAATAATGGAATCACCGCTAGTAATTGCACCTAAGCACATAAAGGTTACAATTATTAAAACTATATTCAAACGATTGAATTTGGGAAAACGGACGTCAAAAACGGGTCTAGGACGTCGAAGTTAGCCTAGGAAGGGTTCCGGACAAAACCCAAAAAGTCAACGATCAACGTTGACTGGTCAAAGTCAGCAGTTAACGGTCAGCGTTGACCTGGTCAAAGTCAACAGGTCCGGGTCGATCAATGGGTCCAGTCAAACCAGGTCAACCGATTTAGGGTTGGACCGGGTCAAGGGTTTGGATCCGAGTTTGGGCCTAGGTTTTAGGTTGGGCCGGTTAGGGCCCTATGGGTTTTGGGCTTTAGGGTTTAGCTGGGTTTAGGGTTAGGCTTAGGGAATTTAGGTGGGCTAGATGCCAAGGCCCGAAGGCCTAAGCCCAACCAGCCCTAAGGCCTGAGACCTAAAGGGGTTTTGAGTTTTCAAATGGGCTGGGCTTAAGGCCTGGCCTAAATGTTTTTGGGTTTTAGAAAAGAAAAACAAAATAGATAAAAATAAAAATCGAAAGGGTTGGGCTTTTGGGTTTAACGAATAACGGGCCTAAGGCCCGAGCCCTGAACACAGCCCAAAGGGCCTGGTTTGGTTAGGTTTGGGCAAGGTATAAAATATCGATGATATCGGAAATATCGGCAATCCAAAAACACGGAAATATCAGGATATTATCGATATCGATAAAAATTGAATAAAAACCACGAAAATTGTAAGAAAAACTTGGAAATTTTTATTGAAACTTTGCAGGATGTTTATTTAGTCAATTATCTATTAGTTTATCACAAAAATTTGGAAGGAAATGCATTGCATGATGGATTTAACTGATTTAAGTTGATTATATAGCGAGCTGGCAAACATTGTGAGTGTAGAAAATATGTAGTAATTAATGAAATAAGTTTAAACACACCATAATCATTTATATATAATGAATTAGTACAATATTTTACACTTTATACATACCACATAGAGTTCCTATGAGGTTCAAAATTTTCACTATCTTCATCATCTCTATGTGTAGAGTAAGTGTATTGTGAAGAGTAGTCATCAAATGATAAATCCCCAAAATAGTTTTGCATGTAATTGTTAACATGCCACCCATATGGATCCGAGATTGGTTGACGTTGTCCATAAGCATCATTTGAAGATTGAGTCTCAGATTGTTTCCATGAGTCGCTCGATTCCATCCCAACAGGAATGGGATATGAAAGGTATAGAAATGGTTGGTTATGAGTATAACCATAGCTACTACTTCCCACTCTAATAGAGTCCAAAGTTATAGATAACGAGTCATCTTTTTGAATGAAACCACCATTATTTTTGTCCATGGTCTGAAATTGTACAAGTTGTAATTGTAAAAGTTGTCAGGGTTTTGAATTATTTGGATGCTTTTGAATGAAACCACCATTATTTTTGTCCATGGTTTGAAATTGTACAAGTTGTAATTGTAAAAGTTGTCAAGGTGCAAACCACACACACACACGCCACCACACACGCACACAGAGACTCTCGATCCTTCTCTCTTATCCCTTCTCTCTTCTCTCTTCTCCCTTCTCCCACACACACACCATCTTCTGGACCGAGACCCATATACACACACGCACACCATCGCACCTGCTTGAGGAAGACACCCATTGTCATCAGCAACCTCGTCTTCCTCCATCTCCTTCTCGTCTCTGCAACTCAGCGAATGCAGGAACCCTCCGGCGACTTTCTTGAATTTCTCCGGTTAGGTAAGCTTCGGGTTTACCTACTTCTCTTCTAGATTGAAGCTTAGATGTGAAATTTAAGTTCTATCTCGTGTTTTTGCAAGGTTTTTGGGACGAAATCGGCTCGGGAATAGGCACACCCATCTCCGGCAAGGCCGTGGGTGTCGACGAACTTTCTGAACACCTCCGACCGTTTCACGGCAAACGGAAGTTATAAAAATATTCCTCTCGTCGTGTATTTCATTTTGATACCTAGATCGGAGTCTAGGGTGCTCTTTTACAGTCGGCCGGAGCTGTAAAAGCTCCGGCGTTCTTCTCCAATTCGCATAGATCCAAAATATCACGATATTATCGGTAATATCACGATATTTTCGATATTATCAATAATATCGCGATATTTTGACGAAAACTCAGTGGATAAGTATTAAAATATCGGTAACTCAAAAAACCGATATTATCGACGAAATATCACCGATAATATCGGCATTTCAGACCTTGGGTTTGGGCGAGCTGGCCCAACGGCCTGGTCTCAACGAAAAAACAAGGGACGCCGGAGCTTTCCCTGCTCAGGTCGATGGTGAAACCGCTCCTCCTAGGTCCGATCTAGACATAAAATGAAGAATGAGGTGAGAGGAGTAATTTGGTACCCTTGGTTCGCCGTGAAAGGGACCGGAGGTGGCTGAATTCTGGGTTTTGAAAGTTGTGGGTGTGCCAGGGTCTTTAGGTGTCTTGGAGCTTGCAAGGATGAGAGGAAAGAATGAGGGAGTCCATGAGGTAATGGTGGTGGTGTCGTCGACGTCGAGGTGACAATGGTGCCTCGTCGTGGGTTCAATCGGGAGAGAGTAAGAGAGACGAGAGTTAGAGAAAGATGTGAGCTGATATCTGAGAGAGATGAGTGAGCTGAGATCTAAGAGAGAGAAATGAGTGAGCTGAGATGGAGAGACTCGGGAAAGAGATAGAGATATGGGATGAGTTAGGGGCTACCACTTGGCAGTGCGAGGGAGAAAGAGAATCCAGATAAAGGGTCCGGATTAAAATAGGATAAGGGACCAAAATGTAAAAATCAGTAAACCTTTGGAGAAAATTTATGAAATTTACATTAATTTTAGGGTGGGGTTTAACAATCAAACTGATTTCGACTATTGCAACTGCATGGGAGCATTTTTGAATTAGGTCTTTCACTTGCACGGTTCACCTATTGAGATAAGACACATATTAAAAATAAAAAATAATAAAAAAAAGAGGCCATTTTCTCTTATAGATCTTCAAATTTGACATTCAGGTTTCGATTTCATATTTTTCTTAAATAGAATGATCTTAAGGTGTTAAAGTTTACATCCTACTTTTTTCTTTCCCTTTTTCCTTGGCCTTTATTGTAATCTCTTGATAAGTCCATTTTGAGCTTAAATTATTGTATTCTTACTGCATAGTGGATATATTTGTATGTGTGGATGTATATTTGTATTATGAATGTCTATGTACATTTGAATTGTGTTTTATTTTGTTTGCTTGGTGTCAATTTACATTTTGATTTGGCATTTGAAAATGATATGTTTTGTTTGTAACTTTGTATAACCATTTTAGAAGTCGTATTTGATTGCAAGCATGCAAAAAGCAAAAACAAGAGCAAGTAAACTTTAAATATCTTTTTTAATTGGTATTCAAATGATTTAGTATTCGGAACCGTAAATCAGCATGAATTGAACCGGAACCAATATGAACCGAACCGTACGGTTTTAGTAATAAATTTAAGCGGAACCGCATCGAACCGTTGATGTTTCCTAGTTTCGGTTTCAATTTGAGGGTAAAGTCGCACCGAACTACACCGTGCCCACCCCTAAAGATAGACTCGAGTTTATTTTTAAGATTAGTAATTAAAATGGGTATAGAACCCTTATGTAAAAGGACGCCACCAATCAAATATTGTTTGCAATGGTCCAAGCCTTTGGCAAAAGCGTCCTCAGAGATCTTCACTGATACATATCCCCCATTTTCACATGGAACGCGAAATTGGGACAAAGAAATCACAGGTTATTTAAGCAACTCGGCAACATATTGCTTGGATGATGTGGGTTTCATAGGGACTACAGCGGGTTCATTAAGGTAGCATTTGGTACGTGGGACGGGACGGAACGCAGTGGGACGAGGCGTTCCGTCCCACGTTTGGTGCGCCAAATTTGACTGGGACGAGTCGTCCGGTGGAACGAATTTTAGTCATTTTTTTGTTCCACCTTAACCCCCTGGAACGACTTGTTCCAGCCCACGGGACACAAATTTATAATCTTTTTGGACACCAATACCCCTCCTATTTTTCATTAATTCCAATGTCTACCCTCCTCTCCCCTGTCTTCTCTCTCCTGTAGCCTTCCTCTCTTCGAACTCCATCCCAGCAAACCCATTCGAACCCAAACCCAACTTGGTGAGATGCTTTCATGGCGGCGCTCTCTTGAAAGCCCTCAAACCTCTCCGTTTGAACGTCCCCAAATACTCCATTGGAGCCAAATTCAAACAACCCATTTTCTAATTCTCTGCAGGTGTCATTACAACTCCATCTGAAATCAAGCAAGGTTTCAGAAGAGCTTTTTCTGCTCCTTGGCCTCAGAAGCTTCGTTACCCTCCCTCTCTCCTATAGCCTCATCCTCCACCACAAACCCAGGAACCTAACTATGGCTAACCCAAACCCGGTTCAGTTGTATAGCAAAGAGGAGACCACGGCCGCCGGTTCAGTCCCTTCGCGCTCCACCTTCGAGGGGCATTTTCCACTTATCGATAAATTTTTCTACATTTTCATATAATGTATTCAACCATAGATAAAAACGTGAGAATTCACCTTTACTTCTCCGACGAAGCCTTTGTAAATTGAAAAAAATAATAATAATTTGGGATTTTTCTTTGTCTGGTTTGAAGAGAAAGAAATTTAAAAAAAAAAGAAAAGAGAAATATGGGTTTGAATTGAAGAGAAAGAAAATGAAATTAAGAGAAAGTATGGGTTTGATTTACTAAGATTGATTTTTACTGGGATCAATCTAGGCATGTGAAGAAGAGAAAGCAAAGAAACGGGAGACAGAGAGAGAGTCAAATAAAAAGGGTAAGTTAGTCATTTAATCCCGTTCCGTTCTGTTCCATCTTGCCAGTACCAAACATGAAACGAAATCTTAGTTTCGTCCCGTCCCATCCCGTTTCGTCCAGTCCCATTCCATCCTGTTCTGTCCCGTCTGCGTACCAAACGGTACCTAAAACTCCAAGGAACAATAGGCTAGCAAGGACCAGAGTGGAGATTCTGGAGCACGCGTAATGGCTTAGTGGCAGCCGCAAAAACCCTAGCAGAGCGTTACTTTTTCATTCCCCCAAGACTAGTAGAATCTTAAACAAACCTGGATTCAGGCAGAATAATGAGTTGATATTATACTATATATTTTGCCCCATTTTTAGTATTAATTTATTGGTTATTTTGTGATGATTTTGATACTTTTCTTTATATTCTTAATATAGGACATTTGACTTCTTCTTTGAGCAAAAATGACCAAACAGATGAATTTTGGAGTGATTCCAACTAAAGGATGTTCGTGAGTCTTTCAAGATAATTGTGTCAAAATTCCATATTTTTCTACCAAGCCGTTTGACCGTGGTGAATAAAAGAAAGCCTAGCGTGCAGTTTTCTTATATTGACATTTTTGGACGTTTTGGGTATTTTGGAGGTCAAGATGGCATATTTTAAGGAAGGTTCCTTCTAAGGATTTGTTGGGGACATCTTCAGCTTTCAAAAGAGACATTTGGAATCACATTGGAGTTGATTTGGTCAATCAAAAGTCATCTTGTTCTTTTTCTTTTTTTCTGAAGTTTGAATTTGACTTTAAATAAGAAACCTTTTATTAGCTAGTTTATTATTTTATTATGTTTCCTAAGACTTTTTTAGGTGAGATTTTATCTTGCAGTAGTATAAATAAGGCTATTTGGCCATTAGGTTGAGGGCGCACTACTTTAGAGAACTCGGTTAGAGAGCTTTTGTCAATTCAAGTTTATTTACAAAATGTTTTCTATGCATGTTCTTAATAATATTTTGCTTTATATTGTGTGTAACTAATTTGTTTTACTAGGGCGAGGCCATGAGTCTTAGCATGAATATATAGTATTTATTTCATTGCTTATGATATTATGCATGTATACTTTGAATTATTAATCTACTGTGTTAAACTATCTTTATGTCTTGATGACTGACCACCATTAGGATGTTTAGATAAGCAATTAGATGCAATTCGGTAGAAATATCACTGGAGAATTAAGTAATGCTTCTTGTGGTTAATAATTGTAATTTCACTTAAGACGAATACATGCTCTTGGGGAAAACTTAATGAGTCTTGCATGTTCATATTAGATCTGAATATTACAGACAGATTGCATGTTAGATATACGTTCTTGCTTGAATATCATGAGGAGAATATGCATTAGGAAAACCTAACCTTCAAAGTTGCATGTGTAATTCATAAGTAATTGGTTAAACTACATACGATTGTTAAGGTGACGGCGGAACCCTAGTGCTTAAATTGATTTTCAAACTATTTTCTTTTGTTTCTTTTACTTTGTCAATATAATTTTTTTTTTATTTAAATTCATTTTTAATATTTTAAGTTACAAAATCAACATTTTCCAACCTTTGTTTTAAGTACTTAATTAAGAATTGGCTTAATGCAAATTGTTCATTCAATCATTGTGGAGAATGACCTTACTAGAGCCGACTATACTACAATTACCTTGTTCTCTTACAAGTATGTTTAAGTGTTTTTATTCCTACTTTTGCAAGTAGTAAAAATCTTATTACAAACCTATGGCTCGAGACATCAATTGTCAATATAATTGTGTTGACCTTCAAAATTACAAAGTCTACGTGGCACGTAAGCCGAGTCACTATTGAGTTAACTATGTTCTTCTTGTGAATGCAGGCATGCTAACTCGCGACCGAGGTTGGTCGGGCGAGTAAAGTATATGTAGTGGTAGTGTCAAACGCGCTGCTGATAGAATACTCAATGACTACGACCGAGGAATGACGCCTCTTAGCCCAGGGTTCTAAAACCTAAAGACAAGATTACTTAATTCACTGCGAAGTTCAGGATCTTCGACATTGGGTTCGGCAGCTTCAACTATATTTGTGAGAATATAAGTGCACCTAGTCAGTTTCAGGCTGAATAGGCAAAGATACTCACAGGAGATGAGTGTCCTTATGGTGAATATGGTTCGGCCGTATGATGCTGAACTCTAAAATATACTTATGAGTAATCAATCATATAACACTTCACTTCAACAGAGAAACTAATGAAGTGACCTCTTTCAGCTAAAGAATCAATGATTTTTCGCCAGCTGAGACTTAGATAGGTAACCAACAGAACTAGAAGTAATGATGTTTACCAAACTAAAGATACTCTTAGGCCGACTAGTTCTACGGCTCTAGTGATGTTCACCCAAATTGAATATGTTACTACTTTGCCAACCTAGTGATGTTCAACCGAACTGAATATGTGCTGATGGATGGGTTAGGAAAATTAGTATTTTTCTCAGAGTTATGAAAAAGTTTCACGTAGAGCGTTATGAGTTATTTGTTGAGTTGAAGGGGCTTCTCACATTGTAGAACCACTTCTATTTATAGGGAGATTTCGTGATAACCAAGCTTGCTGAGGTAAAGTCCTGATAGAACTATGCCTTTTCAGCACCCACCTGGATGTTCGTGACGTTATCTCTTCAATCCCCTCTTTAACCGAAACTCAGTATGCACTTAATTCATTATTTAATTGATCAACCATAGATTTTGATTCCTAAATAATTCGAATCTTATCTAAACCCATTCTGATCCTTAACAATTTTAATTCAACCAGGACTCGACCGGGCCACGTCTAAGTCCGACCCTTAGTAATCCTACTTCCACTGGAACTCGGTTGAATCATGCTTTTCTGAACGAAGAAAGCCAAATGACCTGAAGGATCACCATTAGGCCGACAGTCATGACCTTCTAACTCGAATTACCTCTCCTCGGCCTAAATCCAATATTTCAGACTCAAACAAATTGATTTCTTTTAGTTTCGAACCTTAATTACTTAGGAGTACTAGATATACCTTTCATACATTATTTAACTCTCTCCTAGTCTGTCCTTGCATGCTTGTGTGAGAAGATAGGGTACATGGTCCAGCTAGGACTCCTCAAGTTGTTGGAGAAAATAAATCCCAGTTGACAATTATATAAGAGATCAGATCGCCACTATCATGTGATCACTCAAAGTCTCAAATTCAAGTTCCAGATATTTATACTAGTAGTCTATAATTGCCGACTGTTAATTAGTTCTTGCTTAGAGATAGCATCCCATTGCTCGATCTGTATGAAATTTAAGACATTCTTTATTATGTGGCACAGCCTAGCTCGTTAAGCAATAACAAGCCTTAAGTAAACAAGAGCTAAGTTTATCTTAAGTAGTCTGCATCATTAATTAAGTAATTGTCTTGCAATGTTGGCATCACCTGGTGGAACCAATCCATACCGTCATGAGTATCGTAGAACGTTACAAATGGTGATGATAAAATTCCCTCCTCCCTTAGGTATGTAATTGGATAGTACTCACTTTGGATGTCATTCATCATATTGTCCGGCTGAAATGGTTCGGTCCAAAAATCTCCAGCAGAGAAATAACTCACGATAGGTTGATCATGTCCATGATTTATGTTGGAGCTCAAGGAGTGGCCACTGGAAAATATTTTGGGGGACACCGGAGAGCTCTCCAAAATTTGGTGACCGTTATTATCATGTTTAGGAGCACTTTGAGCTTCTAATTCTGTATTTTGGCTAGTTACTGATGGGGCATTACTTGACTGCTCTGTCGTTTGAGATGGTGCTGTTGAATTTTGCTTTGTGAGCTTCTTAAAACAGGTATGCCAATGATTTTTAATATCATTGTCTGTTCTCCCAGGTAATTTAGCAGCAATCATTGACCATCTACACATTGAGGAAATAAATTTTCATTATAAATCGACCAACATTTTATGGCGTTCCTAATAGATCATTATCGTTATACAAGTGTTATAGACATTTTCTTTGTAAACTTATATATAATTAGTTACTTTGAATATATAATTAACTCATGAACTAAAGAAGAAATCATACTTATTCCCGAATTCTTCATGTAATTTGATGATCAAATTGTTTTCTTCTTGAGAGTAGTTTCCCCGTTTTACATCCGGTTGAAGATAGTTCGTCCATCTTAGTCTGCAACTTTTACCACACCTTGCTAAACCTGCAGTGAGATTATATGCAAAACAAACCAGTATATTTGATCACTACGTCACTCGAATTGTCTGATATATCATGTATGCTTATTGCTTGAAGGTTCCTTGACTATATATGTGATCCAAACCAAAAGCTAAATGATGATGAGTTTTGGAAATTATGGTCAAATTAGTCACACATACTCTCATAGTTGAATGGGATGAAAAAAATATTCATAAATTAGCCCAGAACGTTGTAGTCTTGTAGATAACCTATGTTATATGAGATTAAGCTTAAGAAAATTCTTTGAAAACACAATTAAGATGTTATTTTATGTACTTACCAGCAAGTTTGGGAAGTGCACGCCAGTTCTTGTGACCGTGCTTATCAATATAAGCTTTTAACATATTGTCTTCTTCAGGACTCCATGCTCCTTTCTTTTGCCCATTTTTGTCATAGAATGGCGCTCTCACCATCTCGTAGACTCCTCGCTTTCCCTCTCTGTTTTTTTTATGTTTTTATTTTATCAAAATAACACTCGAGCAGTATTTTCCCACACACACACACATATATATGATTAGAGTGAACATGCGGTGACAGCAAAGTATCACCTGAAACGGGAAGAAGAGGTAAATTCAATAGCTATAGGAAAAGAGAATTCAATAGCTATAGGAAAAGAGCATTAATCTTTTTATCATTTATGAAACGTGTGCTAATTTGACCGAAGATCATAAGTGCTTTTCTTAGTGATTTCTTTAAGAATTTTTTATTATTATGCATACCGGCCCCCACAAGGTGATTACTTGGCAACGTGATGGTATTTTAACAATTAAGCTTAAATTCACAATGAACTTTGTAGGCTAATGGTATACTTCATTTGCGCAAACAAGTCGCCGCCCCTATAATTATTATTGTGTGCTAACTATACTTTATAGGGGTGGGTTCAAAAAATCGAAAACCAAATCGAACCAAAGCTAAAAAAAATCGAACCGAATCTAGTTAGGTTCGGTTTGGTTTCTGGGGTTCGGAAACCGAACCGAACCGAAATTTTATAATTAATTATAAATTAATATTTTTATTAGGAAAACGGTGTCGTTCTCCTTTCAGTCTGAAAGTTAACCCTTACCATTCCCTCTGTAGTCTGAAAGGCAACCCTTATCCTTCCCAAGTTCCTAATTCCCATTTCAGAAAGCATCAATCTTATTTGTTTAACTTAAGGCTTTAACACCATTACAATTAAGGAGATGGCCACAAGCTTAGATCTGGCAGAGGAGAAGCACGAGCAGACTATCACCTGCATCACAGCCTACCAGCAGCAGCTCATCTTCAGCTGCAGTAAAAGGGCCAAGATCCGGCAGTTCCAACCTGGAGATCTAGTATTAAGAAAAGCCTTCATCACTGCCCGCAGAGAAGGCTCCAAAAAAATGGATCTCATCTGGGAAGGTCTGTACAAGATCAGCAGAGTAGGCAGTAAGGGTAATTACACCATTGCCACCATGAACGACAAAGAGATTGAAAAGCAGTGGAACGTCCACAATCTGAGGAAGTACCATGTGTGACCTCCCGCTACATCAAAGCCCGAAGACTTAAGCAGCACGACGGGCACCACCTCACAAGCCGATGACTATCCAATTGTTATGCAGTTCATACCTTACAACTAAAGTTCTTGTTCATTTCACTCGTTTTTTAATGAGGAATTGAGAAGTAATCTACAACATGGCTCGGCTGCATGCTTACAACAACTGATCATTCATGCACTTCAAAAGAATACCGCGCCCTTTTTAGGGACTCATCGCAGAAATTGCGCCCCCCGAGGGACCAACCATGCTCTCTAGTGCGAGAGGGTAAACCAATTCCCCAACACCCATCTACGTCTGCTCTCCAGTGCGAAAGGATAAACTAATTGCTCTCCAGTGCGAGAGGGTAAACCAATTCCCCGACACCCACATGGGTTTGCTCTTCAAGGCGGGAGGATAACTTACACTTTAATATCCAAACGTGGATGAGCCGAGCTGCCCTAGTATAACTAGATGCACGATGGCTTGCGCCGGGATTCCCATAAGTTGCCACAATGGTCTTTTTCAAGGCTTAGCTAACTGAAGGATTTTGGGTCTCTTGGCCTAATCCGCGGAGAACCAGGCCCTAGAGACGGAAGGGGCACATTACACAGTACGCCTTATGGACAACTACCTTGGAACCCTAAATCTGCTACCGAGTGCGCTAAGATAGCTTACGAATTTTAGAAGACTGCTTACGGCTTATTCTTCGAGCAGTAAAGCCGCGCTAGACTTATACAACCTCACATTCTTGTGAAAGGTTAAACAAGCTAGCGTGCATATACGAAGTTTATCCACTGCCGACATGTTATGTAGTCGATAAACTTCACCTCTGCCAAGCGCGGAATGACCTACACCAAGTCCTAAAGCGTTGTGATACTTGCTACGCAACCTACGAAATTGGAGAAAGCCAAGGTTAACAGCCTAGTGGTTACGCGGACTTGTCTGCTTCTGTAAGTAAGGCATTCGACTGCCAACCCTATGGCTAACAACTTTGCAAAGTTCTACACCAACACCTATGACTGCATAACCTACGCGGGCCTGTCTGCTTATAGAAAAGTAGCACATCTGCCACTAGTCTATAAAGTCTAAAGGTTAGGGCATGAATAAAAAAAGTGAAGATAAAGAAAAACAAATGACGCATGTTCATAAACGACTAACAAAGGTCGAATGAGTTCAAGCAAAACAAGAACTACAAGGAAAACAAAGAAAATCCTAAAGGCTACCTAGAAGACTACACTTCGGCAGCTTAGACATCCCATGACTACTCGGTCGCCAGACCTTCAATAACCGCGACACTCTTAGCAGCGGCATCATCCAGCGTTTCACCCCCGACTGCCCCAGCCTGGGCACCAACTTTTCCAACTACTTCACCAATGGAATCTTCAAAAGTAAAAGCAAGCAAGTCTTCCAGAGAAATAGAGAAGGCCTCGAAACATCGAGCCCAGCCTTCTCACCATTCAGCTGCTCACTCTCATCGAGCAGACCAACACGGACGCGTGCAGCTCATCCACTTCCTTCTTCAGACTTTCGTTGATCTTCAGTACACCTTGAAGTTCCAACACTTGGGATTCAAGCCTATCGACGATTCTCTTGAAGTAGATCACTTGATTATAAACAGTAATCAACTCTTCATCCTTTGCATAAGTAGCAAAACGAAGCTCAGAAACTGCAAACTCAAGATTTTGAATATGAGGTATGTAACATCCAATCTCCTTCTTTGCACTTTCATACTTAACTTGGATCGCGTCAAGCCCAGTCTTCAAGTCAACGATCTCTTGGCGAGCGGTCTCAAGCTGCAAAGAAGTGGGGGTAGAAATATTAAACCTTTTCAAAGCAACGAGCTTAGAATCCAACCTCTTGATCTCCTCGGTCGAGGAATAAGCTTCAGCTACCATAGTCTTCGCCACCTCATTGGCAGTCTTGCTATATCTGCATCATAGCAAGCAGAGCAGTCCTTCTAAATTGGGTTGTATGCTTCGCAAATGAACTTGGGAAAACAACTTTTCTAACGCAATCGACAAACTTGGCACAAACGTCCATTTCTTCAAGCAGATTTGGTTTCAAAAGCACACAGATCTCAGTAGCCTCCCCAGAAGCAGCCTTAATGGATTTCTTACAGTTGCCCACGCGAGCAGTCTCCTCCTTCCCAGCAAGCGAATCAGTCTCAGCAGCAGGGGGAGTGGGCATTAACGCCACTTTAGTAGTAGAGTCCACCTTATCGCTATTCGTAATAGCAAGCCTCTCCAAATGTGAACCAGACTTAGCTCCAAGCGGACATCTGTGGGGGCATGACATGACCTCTACTCTAAGCAATCCTATCAGTAATCGTACTAGCCATTCTCGACATGGCAAATGCCATAGGCTCAGATCTAGCAGCCTCATTTTTCTTCCCATTAGAAGAAGTCATGCCAATCACAAACCTCTCGGCAGCAGGCGGACCCTCACGAGCAACGGATGAAGTCTTTAGTTTTTTCTTAACCAGCATCTCTTGAGCATGCGGGGAAGATCTCTTCTTTCCACTTTCATTCATAGTAAGCTCCACAACAGCGATCGGACGAGCCAATGCATCTGCCTTGATCCTCTTTACCTTCTTTTTCGGGAGTAACCCACATTTCTCCCCGCGAAGAGGACTAAGCAACCAATGTCATTCACGGTACTCAGTAAGGGAGCTCAACCTAGCATTCCAGCAGGCAGGAGGCATACATGCCAAATATTCCAGCAGCCTATGAGGCCCGCGCTCTCCTCATTTCTCTCAATCGCCAGCCTGGCCCGTTTCAAGTCCAAAAGCCTAAAGGACATGAGCCATGCGGCTAGCCTAGCACTGCGCCCTAACGCCTTAATCTGCGGCCCCAGTCGCACAAGCTGCCCTTAGCTTTAGCCAAGCTGAGCAGCCCAAGCAGTGGTCCATGCCACAACACCTCCTCGGTCCATGTTGAGCCGCCTTCTGGCCCCTGCCAGCCGACATGCGACACCATCCCAACGGCTACCCCACGACAACATTATCCAAGAAAAAGACAAGGAAAATTAAATTTTTCTTACCTCGGTGCGATGCGAAGAAGATGAAGAAAGCAACGAAAGACAGTCATTTGCACGAGCAAGTGTAGAAGATTGCTAGGGGAGGGGGAACAAATATCCTCTAGCTTTCTCTCTTGTTGGGTAGAATAAATTGCTCTCTAAAGTTGATTTAATCATCTACTTAAGGTAGACTTAAATAGGCTTTGAGAGAAATTTATATCTCTTTCCTAGTATGACCTAATTTCCTATTAAAGAGAGAATCTACATCAAAATAGGAAACAATCATATGTTTCATAAAGCAAGAAGATCTCTACACATGCTGCCCTTTCCTGTGAGCAGCCCAACAAGTGTGGGGGCATTTGCAAAATTCTCTAAATTCTCCAAATATTTTTCCCTCAAAATTCTAACTTTGGCATTGGAGGTTCTTCGGCCAAAGCCACCCCCCCCCCCCCAATTCATCGTGGGCGAGTGAGGCTCTTGGCCTTGACTTAAGGTGTTATTTGTTTTGTAGGTGCAATTTTATTCAAGACCAAAGAGGAAGAAATTTGCATCCACAGTAAAGACATAAAGATGAGCATTGATGTAATCCTATAGTTATGGGAAAAATTAGGTGAGGACTTTCCTCTCTCTTAAATTATTGTAATACTTTCGAACTCTCTCCCCCCTTAATAATAGTAAATTTAAAAAAAAAAAATAGGTTAACCAAACTTTTTATTTTTGGATGTATAACAATTCTATTTTATGTTTTTGCGTATATTTAGAGAACGTCATGTATAGTAATTTGGCATGGCGACATCATGTAACTAATGACATCGTACCCTCAACAAAGAAACAGTCAAGCAGAGGAGATCACACATGTAGCATAGACATAGACCAATAAAACAAACTTAGATAACCGCATCTGGATCGAACGGTTGACGCGCTTAATGTCACGTGCAAATGTTTGGATAGGAATCTAAATTATTAAGTTGATGACATCACAGCAAATGACGTAGAAGTTGCGATGTCATCAATGGCTAAGAACAAACAAATTAAGAAAAAGGAACACTGTTTCGGTTGATAATACAGACATGTTTTTACCCCGAAAAGTAAATCGTTGAATAAAACAATAATTTGGTAGACGCTTTCACACTTTGAATAATTCGGTTTCACACTCTATTAATCTTGTACAGATGTCTATATTTGTCTTGTTACCAGTGGACAAAAGCCAACCCTAATTAGGAAGAGGATCCTCTCCGGGTTTTCTTTGTAGAGATCCAAGGGATTCCACATCCTAACCGTTTATCGTATATCATGTGATTAATTTTCGTCAAATACTATACCTATTTAATTTTAAATAAAAAAGTTAAATCATTTATGATCACACGATACACGATAAATGGTTAAATCAAATTCCCCCTAATTAAAGAAAACACCAATGCAATCCACAAACCAAAACACACAAAAAGAACACAGGATTTATAATACTACTTAGTTTTTTTTTTTTTTTGATAAAAAGAATAATTTATTAAACACAAACTTACAAGCAAATCAAATGTCCAACTTACACCTATAAACAAACAAAAAAGGGCCTAAGACAAAAGAAAACACACAAAGAGTGCCCAAAAATAGTAAGGCCCAAAAAAACACAGCAGACGACCAGAAGCTTCCACTTCATTCTCCACCGACAGATTACCAGTCAATCCATCTGATTCCCAGTCCACCGCCAAGTATCGTCTCATCAGACGCCACCTCCAAGCTCGATTTGCTACCTGAGCACAGCCATAAATAAGGGATAGTTGGCAGCTAAGCGAGAGAAGCCAACTACCAGTATGAAGCTCGTGGAAACCCACGAGAGACACTATTGGAACCATGAGACAACAAGGAGAAAGTGGTGGTGTTGAAAACACCAGAACTCTACACGCAATCTCAACAGGATACATGGTTGAAGATCAGACCAAGAAAGAGCTAGGAAGAGTTATACCCTTGGGGATTGAGGAATTGGACAGATCGAAGTTAAAATTTGGGAGAAAAAATAGTAGAGGCAAGGAAAACAGAAGGAAAAGAAAAACAAGAGGACACTGTAACCGACCCCGCCGAAGCAAGGGCCGATGCCATTGGAAAATCTTAAGTTTGAAAGCCTCACACAAAGAATGAGAAAAACTCTCAGCTTGGAGAGAAAAGCTCTCAACTCGGGGAGAACTGAAAAGCAATTGTTTTGTTTTTATGTACTTAGGTTTATTTTGGTAATCGAGTTTTGGAGTACATGAAAAGTCTTCTTTTTTTCAAACACTAGCTTAATCTCTCACACACTTGCTCACAAGACTCAAAATGTTTCCCTTGTAATTAATTATACTCAAGTAAATAACCCATAAGGTCTTAATTATATATTATAAGCTTTATATTGCAATAAGGATCCCAAAAACATCGACAACTTAAGAAATCCTAAATTCTCGAAAATTATGGCGCACTGCATGGAAGTAAAAAATTGTGTGGATGCGATCCTCATTGTGCATTTTGATCAAAATTTTGATACATGAAATGACGTTACAAGACAATTCTCTATACTCTCCTTTTATAAATAGTAAACTTGAAGTAGAAAACGATGAACCAAACACAAACTTGAGCATTAAGGTAACCTAATCCTTAAACAAATTACACAAAACTACCTCAACTATTTGTCGAGCCATAATCTCATACCTCATGTTTTAAACGTTGCAATGTCATACCTCAACTTATGAATTCGTTGCAATGTCAGACCTCCGTTAATTTTTTGTCAATTTGGTTGTTAAATGATGACGTGGCAGAAGCGAGGCCCACTCATTCCCCCACTAAAATAAAAAATTAATTAATTATTATACATTATAAATTTTTTATTTAACAATTAAAATCAATTAAGAAAAACTCTCTTCCTTACCCACTCATTCTCTCTCTCATCTCACTTGTCTCCCTCACTCACTCTCTCAGCTCTCACCTGCAAAGAAACAATGGCAGCTATGCTCGCCGTGGCCACTCTTCTTCTAACGAGATTCTTCTTTGATGTTCTCCATGTCTCTTCAAATCCTACTGAACCTCTCCTATCATTCAAAGTCACGTCTGACGTATCCAACAAGATCACCACTTGGAATTCCACCTCTGTTGACCTAGGCACCTGGACTGGTGCTTTATACATAAGCAATCGAGTCTTTCGACTCATCATCAAGAACCTCGACCTCCGTAACTCGTTCAAGCCACTCACCGCGCTAACTCAGCTGTGAATCCAACCAAAGCTTATGTGGATCATACACACCAACGCCGACGCCACTAACTCCTTCAGCGACGACAACGAGTACAGCCTCGTGCTGATGGCGAAGTGGCGTAGCAGAGAGATCAACCTTGAGGTCTTTTCGCTTTCCTCTGCTTCGTCTTCTCAGCCTTTCTCTGGTCGTCCTAAGCTGTGCCGAATCTACAACACCAACTAGAGTTTGCTGATCTAAGCCTGCAGAAGGTACATCAAATAAACCTGACCTGGCCCGGATCTGAGGCATTTCCCACAACACTAACTGGAGTTTGATGAGGTTCCCTCTTCGCCATCAACAACGGTGTATCAACCGGTGTGGACAAACTCGACGAGGCGGCAGGAGTGGGAGGCCTAGTGGTCAAATGAGGGAGCATTGAGGTCGAGGGAGATGTCGTTGGGGATCTGCGTAGGAATTTGGGTGTGTCTAAGGCAGACGAGGAAGAAGGGGAACAGAGGAGGGAGTAAGGGGAGGAAGAAGAGGGGCGGATGAGGGAGTGAGTGGAGGAAGAATGTGGACGGAGGTGGGGGTGAGAGAGAAAGAGTAAGTGAGGGAGACAAGTGAGAGGCAAAAGAGTGAGTGGGTGTTGAAGAGAGTTTTTTTTTAATTAAAAAAATTAATAATTTATTAATAATATTTTTTTATTTTAGTTGGGGAAGGAGTGGGCCATGTTCCTGCTACGTCATCATTTAATAGCCAAATTGATATAAAATTTAACGGATTTCTGACATTGCAACGAATTCATAAGTTGAGGTATGACATTGCTATGTTTAAAACATGGGATATGAGATTGTGGTTTGATCTATAGTTGAGGTAATTTTGTATAACTTACCCTTAAAATTAATGTTGGCCCGCTGAGATCAAAGTAGAACATATGAATATATATACTCTAATTAATGAGTGATGAGAGTTTCATGATTTAGAGGTCAAAATATTTACTAATTATGTGACGCTGTTTTTTATTTTATTTTTTATTTTTTAGTACATCGATATTTTTACATTAAGGGTTTTAATGACTAAATACTGACACATAAATATATATTAATCCTAGCAAACCAGTTTTAGGAAAGTATGAAGTCCAAAATAAGAACAATTTGGCATATCCATGGTATATAACACGTTTTCACTAGAATTTCCAAGAAACCATGGGATTAATTTTGAAGCTTCTAGTTACTTTTTTCTAATGAATAAGGTTAACCACGAATTACGATTGTGTGAATCACATGCATGTACATAATAGATACAAATTGTGTAATTAATCATGTTGATAATCAATTATTGTGGCGGCACATAAGGTAAAGTACTAGTCAAATTAATAGTTTCTAAGATAATGACGTACGATTCCGATGGATGGATGGTACTAGTGGTACTTGTTACAAATCACATTTGATAAAGTAAATCTTATATACGACAATAGGTACGTGTTCATGTTGAATAACCTGCAAGATCATGGGCCTGGGCGATCCTATTAGCCTTAATCATTATCATGTCATGGAGGTTAATTAGTCGCTTGCTCCGTGGCTGGTGATGGCTAAGTTATTGCCAGCAGCCTGACAAACAGTCTAAAGTATGACAACTTTTTCGACTTTTTGTTAGTTTTTTATCTTGTTTTATTAATTTTTTTTTTTTTGGTCAAGACTTTTTTTTCTTGTCCGTAACCTTTTTTAGCAATAGCTTTGCCATCAGCAGCAACGCTTGCTCTATGGCTGTTGCTCTATTTTCTTGTGGAGGTGAGCGGTTTAGGATGATGAAGGCTGAGATTTTAAGAATTCAAGCAACCTAGTACCAGCAAGGTGAGAAACAACTATTGGGTCTTATCACGTACTTTCCCAAAGTAACGTGTTACGAGCATACCGGATTGAGTGCAACACCATCAGCCGACAAACTATCAAAGCGACCTTGTGACCAGTTAAGAGGCAATATAACACAACCAGTTTGTAATAGAACAAGCAATGAAGTCATATGATCGAATCTGAAGTGAAGATGAGAATAAAACAACCCTGGCAAATAAGCACTCATTAAACACTTGCAGCGTCGACTTCCGAGGGGAATTGCAAGATAAACAGTTAATGACCATCACTATACCTTTTGAGACAAAAATTAATCGAATAGGAAGGATATCTTTGCATAAATTTCATAAGTACGTGAGATAAAGCTTTCTAAAGGGTAGACCAAGCCCCCGATGAACTAAAGGACGCCCATCATAACTTAAAGCAACCGCCACTTGATCCAATGCAAGTTCATTAGTGCATCGTGTTAAGTTGGGCGCAATACACAATTGTTTTGCATACTTGTGTTGCCTAATTTTATCGTTGATTTATAGTCTATAGAAATATACGAAGTAAAAATACGTTTACCTTTCTCCATGTGAATATTATTTCAATTTCGATAACCAAGCTTAGCTACAATTCAGTTATTGTACCATTCTTCCAGTGAAGGAGTAGCTAGCATGTTTAGTACTAATTCGATAAATAGGAGAAAGAATTGTAATTTCATCATGCTGTAAATTTTGATAGAAAAGTTCTTGTTCATATATATACATATATGGAACACTCACAGTAACCCTTATCAAAGGTCCTTACACAAAGTTAAAACATACTTAAAAACAAAAACACAAAATGCTGGCATTACATTGTATCTCCAAGCATAAAATGATATTTTGATTAGATAAGTCGACCTCACTTTACAAGAAATCTCCACCAAATAGTGGATACACAAACTCGGAATCCATCAAGGGTGTGTAAAACTCACTTGGAATGTAGGAATTATCAGCCAAAAATGGCTCGGTCCAGAAATCATCGATGAACTGACTAACTGCATATGCTTCCATGGAAGTAACATTGATGTCTTCCACACAATTAACCCAATTATTATCTGCACTCATGGATGAGACTTCACTCGATGACGGTTGTGGAGACGGCGAAAGTTGGGAGCTATTATCAACACGATCATCAGTTTTTTGGGTTACTTGAGGGGTAGCGGTACTTTCTGCATTTGGAAAAATAGCTTTCTTAATTGGTTGATCCACTGCTGCTTCAAGGCTTGAGTAACTGGGAGTTTCTTCAGTATTTGTAGCTGATGATGAAAATGATGAGTTGCACTGTTTATTATTCGTGCGCTTCTTGAGGTTTGTATGCCAGTGATTTTTGATCTCATTGTCCGTTCTTCCTGGTAGCTGAGCTGCTATAGCAGACCATCTGCAAATCAAGGAAAACATGATTAATATATATATCATGATATATATTTGCACTTAACTAATTACTGAATTCTAGATTTTGTTTATTACAAGCAATGCTCTAAGCTAAATTAAGAGGAGGGGGATTTGAATACTGGACACAAATTGAAGAGGAAATGTTCAATCTACTAGAGCAATCCAGCAATTACTGAATTCTAGACTACAAAAGGCTTGTTTTTTTGTTACATTGGAGGGTTTAAGACGATGAACATATATAGCATACTCCTACTTCTCACTCTATGGCCATCCTCACTACTGGGCTAACCCTAGTGGCTTAAAAACATATGATGATTTTATGTAATCCAAGTTATCAAACAATTAGGGTCTTGGTTGCATAAATTAAGAAGGTGTTATACCTATTCCCCAATTTTTCGTGTAATTTGACAATAGTTTCCTCTTCTTCTTTGCTGTAGTTTCCTCTCTTGATGTTTGGCCTCAAATAATTCATCCACCGCAGTCTGCAACTCTTCCCACACCTCGACAAACCTAATCAAGTAAAACCAAATGAATTAGCACTAAGAACCGATTAACTCTTTAGCTAAATACTTTAACAACTAAAACCCAATTCAATTATCATCTCTAATTACAAGTTCATCAACTTAATCAATCACTTAGTATCTCACCTGCAAATTTGGGAAGTTGGCGCCAATTCCAGCAGCCATACCTAGTGACATAAGCAATTAGCTTCCTGTCTTCATCCGGTGTCCACGTACCTTTCTTCATTCCATTTTCATCACGGCAAGGAGTTCTAACCATTTTTCCTAATCAAGTTCTCTCTACTCTTTCTCTCTGGTTTATCTCTTGCTTTCTCAGAAGTTTGAGTGAGATCTCCACTGCTTGTCTTTCAGGTCTTTCCGGAAGTTGAAACTCACTCTTATTTATATCAGTCCCAAAAACGTGTGCCACACAAATATGAACCGAGATTTCCTAGGGATCATAGGGATCACATAATTCTATCCGTTCATTGTATATCGTGCGGTCAAAAATTATTTAAAATTTAAGATTTAAAATTAAAAAATAAATAGTACCTAACGAAAACTGACCGCACGATATAAAATAAACGGACAAGATTACGGGATCAGTAGGATCCCTATGGAAGGATCTGGCGAGGATCCTGGTTCCACAAATATAGTATTGACATGACGTCCCTGAATGTATTTTTCTGGTTTTGGGTCCCACTATCAATAAAAAAAGGAGTATTTGGCAACTTGCTCCTACAAGTGGGCCCCAAGAAGAAGATTCAGCGGAGCTACATCTTCCTTTTTTATTTATTGATTTTTTTATGAAGCTTTTTTATGTATAAAGAGTGACTTTGACTGTATGTTTCCAGGGAGGAATTATATCAAGTACCTATTGAACACGAGTGCTAAATAGCCAGCTTCAAGGAAACAGACCACCTTGATCCATGATGCTTCGTACACATGTGTTGCACCACAAACGCCTCCTTTTGCTTGCGTTCATTTGCCTAATCTGCCCGGCGCGTATCAAGTCAACCCCTGGTACTTGCTGCCTGATATAAAAATGTGTGGCCACGGATGGCGCCGGTAAAGCAATACCCATATAAAATAATTGCAAGTTTGGACAAAGGAAAAATTAGATATTTAGAGACAAACTATGACATCAATGTCATGGGGCGAGGAAGTTTGTCTGGCTATGGATCATCGTCGTATATTATACGAGAAACCGTTGTTTCGAGTATATAATGTTAGAGATATCATACTATCGATCATATTTTTGTAATAGTAAAAACTCTTTGTAATAAATATATATGGCTAAATGCCATAATAAGATTAGTTAATATTTTGTTGAAGCATAAGAAAAGAGAAATTTTATTTGAACTCATATAACATATTTCTCTATCCAACTTACTTTTTACATTCATATTATTTTTAATTAAAGAATTTATATCTCTTTGAGCCCTGCTTTACTACCTAAACTATCCTCACAAACCTAATTCAAAATGTCACTTTATCTTTACACCCATTTAGAAAATAAAATCCCAAATTGAATAATTTGTGAAGTTTCTACTTTTATGGAAATGAAAGCTTTATGGAGTTTGACTTCTGTTGACAAGTTGAATAATTTGGTGAAGTTTCTACTCGTTTATGAATCTTCTGTATACTAATAATAATTTTTCTTTTAGATTCCCCTTCAGATTGTATGGATTGAACTTGACGAACTGATGTGTTTGTTGAGAAGACTAAATGTGTGGCAATGGCAAAGTATTATGGAACTGAGTATGTTAGGATTTTGCATATTTGCTAAGTTATTTTTCTAAGTTACTCTTTAATTTGAAGGAAACAAGATCTAGGTTTTTTGGTCCTTGTGAATTTAGATTTGCTTGTTCAAATAGGATTGATATATTTTTGGTAACGTTACTCTTATCACATTTTTTATATTGTATTTGTACTACATTTCTAATCGAAATGGGATCCACATGTGTTGGTGGATCCTACCTCTATTAGAGAGATGGTCCAAATGTGGTAAGTGTACCTGTTTGAACCCGATTTTACACAATCGGCCCAAGCGATCGAGGCCATTGAGAGAGCATAGCTCCTAACCATTGGATGAAAAATGAAGATAATTTTGTTATTGTTAAAAGATAATATTATGGTTTTTGTCATAGTAATTATCTTTCAATTTGGATTATCTTAGCATTATATCTTCGAACAAGTACAGTTCAAGTGAACTTGGGATTGCTGTTATCAGATTGGAGAAGCATGGTAGATGAGGTTTGAAAAGTCATGGTGCATGGATGGGATGAAATTATGAGATGGTGATAATTAAAAAATGAATTTAATATTCATTTAGATAAAGCCTAGGAATGTAGGTTTTTTGGTAATGTGATGATGTGGTAGGAAACCTAGGTAGGCTAGGTTTTTAATGCATGCTTCTCGGGTTGGTGCTGTGAAGATGGATGGAGGAAAGGAAGTGGTGAAGCCACGTCACCAAAGATCAAATGCAATCCTTTAAAGATCAAGTCACGTCAGATACATGGGAATTTGAAATAGGACTCTACTCGAAGATCAGGCCATGCAAAGCAAGCACTTCAATCCTATAAATACAGATGCAATGGCAACGAAAAAAGGCTCTCCAACTCAACACACAAATCTGCCCTGTGCAAACCCTCGCTTTACGCGAAACCTCTCAATAACCTTGAGAACTCTATTCTTACCCCTTTTTCTCGCCAACACATCTTCAGTTTGGATAAACAGCATTGTGAAGGCAACCGGCGACATCTTCAGTTTGGATAAACAGCACTGTTGCTGTAGAATCAACCAACCGCGAAGCACCTTCAGTTTGGATAAATAGCACTGTGTCGAGGTCGACTGGTTATCTATCCAAGTCTTGGTCGAGAAGGATTTTCGAATCTTTATTGGCAGAGGTCATCTCATTAGCCTTCTCGGCGAAGTGAGGTGTTACATGTTACTACATTTGGTACATTGAAAGCCGAATTTGATATTGAACTTCGCAGAACTAGCAGCCTTGCCTTCAAGAAGCACATAATCGGTGCTTCTTGCCATAAACAATTCAAGTGTTTTTGAAACCCAATAATATTTTCTTTAAAAATGTTTTTAGTCATTTAAAACACTCCCCAAATTAATAGTGTGTGTAATTTGTTCTGAAATTATGAAATGTTGAAATTTACCCTAAAGCTTTTGCTAGCATGTTTGCCAACGAAATGAAAATGTTTAATTTGTCTACAAACCTTAAATAGTGATTAATTTTTTGTATTACCTCAAAGAAATTATAAGAAGTTTGGTTTGTGTCAATAATGATTAATTTATACTTTAGCATAGGTTGATGGTAAGGTTAGTACCCACCTGCTAAAATTTCTCTTCAGTAATCTCTTCGTATAAGACCTACTCCAACCTTTGGAGTAAAATTCAAATTTTAGGTTCTAAACTTACCCCAACTTGCTCCAACCCTTGGGGAAAATATGAGTTAAAACTCAAAACTCATTTATGGGCCAAATTTAGCCTAGGATTCCCCCTGAATTAGTGGGGCTGGGCCACCATATATATATATTTTTTTTAGTTTTATATTTATAAAGGCATTGAATCCAACGGTTAAGATCTAATTTGATGAAATTCAACAGTAAAAAAAATATCTAACGGTCCAAATTTAAAACTAACGACTCAAGTAATTAAAAAAAAATTCTTTTATGTGTTTCATATTATTTCATAATGTTTCACAAGTTTCATGATGTCAGTTAATAATTTTTCAATATTTGTCGGAATCTAAATATTTTTAGGGTAAAATGTTCATAAAATTAAATTATGATAGTCTACATAATTTTTTCTTTTAAAAAAGTTACTTTAACAAAAATAAATTAGCCTAAATTCATTATTTAATAATCTGGGGTAAAATTTTAACCCATAAGGGTTGAAGCAAAAAAACTGTTTCTGGGTTAAAACCTAAATTTTCTAGGCTAAAAATTTTATGTTTTAACCCAAGGGTTGGATGTCACATCTCGGCCTGGGCCCCCCCACATCCCGGGCACGCCTCTACCGTAGCACGATATTGTCCGCTTTGGGCTTACCATTCCCTCACGGTTTTGTTTCTAAGAACTCACACGAGAACTTCCCAGTGGGTCACCTATCATGGGATTGCTCTCGCGCGCTACTCGCTTAACTTCAGAGGTCCAATAGATACGATATTGTCCGCTTTGGGCTTACCATTCCCTCATGGTTTTGTTTCTGGGAACTCACACGAGAACTTCTCAGTGGGTCACCCATCATGGGAGTGCTCTCGAGCAGTACTCGCTTAACTTCGGAGTTCCAATGGAACCCGAAGCCAATGAGCTCCCAAAAGACCTCGCGCTAGGTAAAGATAAGAATATACGCATAAGGCATAGAGGATCCACTCCCCTGGGCAATGTGGGATCTTACAATCCACCCCCCTTTAGGGGCCCGACGTCCTCGTCGGCACACACGCGGCCAGGTTTAAGCTCTGATACCAAATTGTCACATCCCAGCCCGGGCCCCCACCACATCCCGGGCACGCCTCCACCGTAGCACAATATTGTCAGCCAAATTGTCACATCCCAACCCGGGCCCCCACCACAACCCAGGCTCGACTCCGATATAGCACAATATTGTCCGCTTTGGGCCTTGACCACGCCCTCACGATTTTGTTTTTGAGAACTCAGACGAGAACTTCCCAATGGGTCACTCATCCTGGGATTGATCTCGTGCGCTACTCACTTAACTTCAGAGTTCCAATGGAACCCGAAGCCAATGAGCTTCCAAAAGGCCTCGCGCTAGGTAGAGATGGGAATATACATATAAGGCTCACAGGATCTACTCCCCTGGGCGATGTGGGATCTCACATTGGAGATGGTCTAAGCAGAAAATGTTGATTGACCAAATCTTATTATAAAACTATTTAGTGATCTAAATAAATTTACCCAAATTAAATTAATAACTATTTTTTTTATCAACTTTACCCTAGTTATATTTTTTTTTAACAAACAATATTATCTACACTACGTGGGAAGGGAGATGGGGTGGGCTTAGCCTCACAATGGCCTAGCAATAATGTGGCTCAAATTCGCCTTTGACGAAAATCAAACCTAAGACCTCTCATTTACAAGATTGATAATTTACAAAATTGACAGTCTAGCTCTGATAATATCAGAGTCGAGCTGGTAGATCATTATTAATCATACTGATGGATATGTTGTCCCAATTTAACCACATGCACAGTTCGAAATAAGTTGTAATTTGTTATGTCCCGTTTTCTGTATGGGATTGCACCACGTATGACCATGTCAAAGCTCTGATACTATGTTAAGAATTAAGAGTCAATTTAGCGACACACTACTAATCACACAAAACTATCCCAACTTATCCATGTATCTACACAATCCAACATATGTGTGGGTTTTATCACAACGGTACAATTATGAATGAAACGTTCAATATGAATTGTAATTTATCTGTCAAATTATCGAAAAAGGATTGCATTCTTTAATATCTAATTGCTACATGTCATACAATGTATGTAACAATGAAAAAGTGACGTTGGTAACCAAATTAGCTGAAATAATGCAATATGAATGGCCCATTATTTAAATAACACGTAGTGAAGCAACATAATTTGTACGATGTTTCACACCACGTGTGTGAATTGGATTTGTTGTTATGTGATTTGTATCAGGTTGGCTCTATACTTTCATGGTCAATGAAGAATCTCTCTCTTTCAAGAGGTCTTCCTAATTGTCGGAAGACTATGATCGGGACCCTTTTCAGTAACAAATGTACGATCCTCACTTCATCAGGTCTTCACAAATAGGAAAACAAATGAGGTCATTTTATTGCCTTAATTGATTTTAAATGGTAGTGTACTATAATTAAAGACTCCTGTTGTGAAACTGAGATTGATTTCCCACCCTATTCTTTGAATAAAGGCATGAATTTTGAACGGCAAACTGAAGTGGTCAATGCACTTCAGGAAA
Source organism: Heteromeles arbutifolia (assembly GCA_024362995.1). NCBI lineage: Eukaryota > Viridiplantae > Streptophyta > Magnoliopsida > Rosales > Rosaceae > Heteromeles > Heteromeles arbutifolia. The sequence continues at coordinate 6,823,632 of JANCRC010000007.1, forward strand.
GTCGATTGAGACCTGAAAACTGCAAAGAAACATCGCCTCAACTTTTCGTCAAGATTTCTCCCTCTCAAATATGAGGCAGTGGATTTTACAAATTCATTTTCTAAGCATCAAAACAATTTCAGTAATAATTTTAATTCAAAGATGCGATATGTTTTATTTGTTTTGTATCTGAGCACACTTAAACTAGATTGGAAAGGCTGGTAGCTTTAGTTGTTGAAAGCGTTTGAATTTATTCACCTCGAGGTTCAAGAATCCAACCCCTAATCCCATTTTTGGCTTTCCTCGTTCTAAAAACAAAAGAATTCAGTCTCAAGTGCTCACTTTTCGGTTCACTTTTGAGACTTTTGTAGAGCACTAAAAACGAAGAAAATTGAGGTTCTATATATATAAATCAAATGAAAATATGGGATTAGCCCAATAGAAAACTAGATTTTAATCCTTAAATAAGATGAAGTTTAGAAAAGAGAATTGTTATTGGCACTTCAAAAATCTCATTTGCACTCCAAATTTTCTATAATTAGTAAGAAAATTACACTTGTGGGGAGTGTAGAATGAAATTTTTGGAGTGCTAATAACAGTTCCCTTAGAAAAATGTCTTATACAAGATTAAAAATTGATTTTAGTCCCTAGACTCTATTTAATGCCAGTATATGTATTTAATGTCTCTTTTTTTATTTATAGTTTTATGGTGTTCATAAATAAAATTTTAAGATTATATTATAAATTTTAATTCTCATTATGGTAAGTATCTTATATAAGAAAATATTTTTGTAGAGATTTTTCGGTACACTTATATTTTTGCATATTGTCTTATGCACCACTAATTCATTGTAATATATTTAGGTACGAACATTTCGGTAAACTAGTTTAGTATAATATATTTAGGTACGAACATTTCGGTACACTAGTTTAGTATCATATATTTAGGTACGGAATTTTCGATACACTTATGTTTTTGCATATTTTCTTATGTGCCACTAATTCACTACAATGTATTTAGCTACTACAATATATTTAGGTACGGACATTTTGGTACACTAATTTAGTAAAATATATTATGATACAAACGTTTAGGTACACTAATTAGAATAAGTTAAATAAAATTAATGAATTAAAATGTGTATAATAATAAATTTAAAATTTAATGTAATGACATTAAATAAGATATCTATTAAATATTAAAACAAAAATATAATATGAATTTGAATTAAGTACACATTAAAGGACTAAAATCAATATCCAATATAACACCAGGTTTTTATTAAATTTTAGTCTTCTTCAAGGATTAAAGTTCAAAAACCCCTTAGTCCAATTACTTAACAACACATGCAAGGTCCCTTTTTTTCCCGATGTGGGATTCATACCCTCCACAAGTCCCTAACATATGGCGAATTTCAAGCTTAACCTATGGACAATACAAATCGAGGGACGTTGAGCACGTGTTGCCATTGAACTTCACACACGGAACTACATGTTCTGATACCATTAAGAAAGTTGAGGCTCCACCATAAAATCAATTGACAATATAAGAATTAGCCCAATTACTTACAAGCAAGGTCTCTTCTTTTTTCGATGTGAATTCACAAATAATGATTACTTTTTATATTTTAGGAGTCTTTTGGTGTAAGTTTGTTTTTATCTATCCATACTGAGGCGTGAATCAATTCTTACTTACAATTATAAAATTAGGAACTACAATAATAAAGATGAAATCAAAGAAAAAATCAAAGCACTACTTTAAAATTTTGGAGCGAAAGTATAGTGATATTAGTAGTTTACACAAGGATTTCAACTCACAAATTATACAACAATAGTTCCTTAATTATTCTTTTGTCTACAACCTAGGTATTACAATTCAAAACTACAACTTCTAATTTCCAAAGAGAAAAAAAAAACATGATCATAATACATACGACAAGCATTTTGTTTAAAGTACTGTTAGGGAGACTAAATTTTTAAACCTAATTTACAAACTAAATAATGTATAACCAATAAGAAATAAGTACGTTAATTAACACTTAGTAACAATCTCATTATCAATAATCACATCATTTAGTTTACAAAAAATTTATTTATCAATTTAGTCTATCTAACATTACTCTTTTTATAATATTCTCCTCTCAAATGTATAATTCAAGGAGGTTAATTATTCTGTTTGTGTATGTTGGGTAGATTAACGTGGTCGAGGTTTGAATTCCATGAACTGTCGTCTAGTTAACTCCTTTTCTATGCAGTCAGAGAGGCCCACAGTTGCAGATAGCAGTCATCATCAGGCTTGAATTCCATGCATACTGTAACGAAAAAGAAAAGAAAAGAAAAGAAATTCCATGCACATAAAAGATGAGGGATATTTCATGCGTCGACGTTTACTTAGCAATTCCATGTAGGAAGAAAGGGTGTTGACTTTGAAGTCCAAGTCGAGCTGCCATGTGCTCAACATTATTGAGTTCTCTTTATATGTGTTTTATGTTTTCACGTATTCTCACTATGTCCCCTTCCCACTCCTTCCTCTACGTCACTGCGTCATGCGTGGAATAATACACGTACCTAATTAATTAGCTAATTAAAGAGAACTTGTTTTGTTATTATGTTCACATATTTATTTACACCAACTTGATAGCTTCCTTGGATGTAAGGAAATAAACTGTATGAATATGGAGTTAGTCTATTGTACAATTAATAAAAATAAAAAAAAATAAAAAGTTACACTATCATTTAATATGAACTTTCGGTAGTGTAATGGATATAATCACATTTAAGTATAATAATCTACCTTAGTATAATAGGTTCACAGCGTAACTATTAACTTTGTTGTAGTAATAATAACGTCATTGTGAATTATTAACTATAACCGTAAAATAATCATATTACATGGTTTACCAATATATATAAACATCTAGACAACAAGTCATTACTCATGTATGTATACAATATGTATATACGTGGGGAAATTTTATTTGAACCCATATAACCACTTTCTATGTGACAGCCCGTCCCTGATTTTACAATTATATAAAATTTTAATAAGTGATTTTACAAAATTGCCCTTCGAGGCTCGTGTGTTGACTGAGGTTTATTACGGTGTTGTGTCACCTAAGTTTTGTTTTCTTGCCATATTCTCGTCGTACTCGTCACTATGGACGCGTGGGCACAAGCGGTTTGTGATTTGGAGCTATATCGAAGAAGATATTAACGTTTGAAGTTGGGGGTTAAAATGATAATTTAATTGTTATTTGGAGAATTTTAGAAAATCTGGAGTGCCACGTGGGCGGCCCAGATTAAAGGAAAATAAAATGGATGGCTGTGATGGAAAGATAAGAAGAGAAAAGGGAGAGAAGTGGAGGAATAAGAAAAGGAGAGAGAAAGGGGATGACAAATCAGGAAGAGAGAAGGGAGAGAAAGGAGAGAGGAGAAGAAGGAGAGAACCCGCCGGGTTCTCCTTGACCCGCACCCGTTTTCATCATACTTTCCGATGGTTTTCCACCGGATTTCCCACGAATTGGACCAAGCCACCACTCCCAATCATCATCTAGCCCTTCCCTCTTCCTATTACACCTCAAATTTCAAGAGATTTGGGCTTGAAATTGGGAAAATCGCACCGGTGGGTGCGACGGTTCTTGCTCGAGATTTACCAAATTTTGAAATGATTTCTTCCAATTACCACCACCCATAGCATCTTCTGGAAGTCTGGAACAAAGCCCAAGCAGTGGTTGAGGCGTCAGAGTTGCTTTGGAGGTCGAATTGGAGCACACCCAAACTCTAGGGTTCTTACGGTTTTTGATGAAATTGGAGCTCTTATTGACCGAATTGGCCTTGGTCACAGGTATGAAAGTTGTTCTACTCTTTGAGATCTTCAATTCTGAAAATTTTGAGAATTTTTGGAGAAAGTTGAATTTTCCGGCGAGCCAAAGCGGCCGACTGCCACCCACGGCGGCGCATGGCCAGTGGGCCGTCAATGTTATTTTTAGGCTATGTTTGATATCCTGAATTCAGTTTTGATAGTGGTTTGACGTAAGTGGATTATTGAGCCAGATTCTTTACGATTCGAGGTTAGGTAAAAATGTGAATTGACGATCCAACCGTTGGATCGTCACCAAACTTTGATACGTTGTAGTACTTAATATTTGAAGAATGTTGAAACTTACGGATCAGGAATCCAACGTATGGATCTTCCCGAATTGGATTTGTAAATTCATAAAATAAAAGGTTAATCGCCACTCGATTTTGGAAATTGGCGGAGATCCAACCGTTGGATCATAACGAAACTTTATTATGTTGTTCTATAAGCATAATGTGAATCATGAGAAGTTACGGATGGGAAATTTGATGTGCGGATCTTCCGGATTGAGTTATGTAGGGTTGTGGACCCTACCGTCGATCTTTGATCGACGGTTGACTTATGGTCAATGAGTCTTGAATCACTCTTGAATGCCCTTGAGGATGTGTTTTATGTGAGTTATGTGTTCTATCGACAAGTATTCTGAGATGTGATTTAATAATTGTTCTAGGCGTCGATCGTTCGAGACGCTTCGGTACTCGTTCTAGGGAGTTGTAGCGCGGGCTCCAAGTGAGTGGGCTTTTGTTTTCAGTATATATATATATATATATACTTGGTTGATTCCCAGAAATACGTTTTAAAATGATTTTGTGAAATTGAATGCCATGTTGAATGCCATATATATATTCATTGCTATGTTATGTGATTATATGTTGAGGCACTGCGGGCGCCAGGTAAGTCAGGTAAGTATGCATTTTTGATATGGTGATTATGGTGATATCGATGAGATTAGATTATGGCTCATTTACTTGCACATCGGGGTTTGTGCTCCGCCAGAGTAGGGCTTAGCTTTCACGTGATCGTTCACCTCCCGCACCGTACGCTCACCTTGGATCTAAGGCAGGTGCCAGCCTGTCGTACAGACCACTATAGGTGGTTCCGACTCGTAGGTGACCAGCGATTTGTCGCCAGCCTTCACGTGATCGTAGCACAGAGCGTTTTATATATACCCAGCTTGTCGTACATACCACTATAGGTGGTTCCGACATGGGTGCAGGTTATTGATTGAGAGATGAATTGAGGATTTGGTTGAGGGGCCATAGATTCGGCCGTACAGGTCACTAGAGGTGACTCCGGCTGACTTATATGCATTGCCGACATGATATGCATTGAGATATCACCTGATTGACTTTGATGATATTTGTTGCATGCTTTGATATTGGTATGGTTTATTCGGACATGACAATATTTGAATGTTGGTTTTCAGTTTGAGTACATATATATATATTTTCTGGGAAGTATATATGTTTTTACAGAGAGGGGTTATAACTTTTATATCGAAGTGATTTTGTAAAACTTTGTTTTTGCCCACTCATGCTTTTTGTTTTGCGCCCCTCCAAGTTCTAGTAGTGTAGTTTCTTTATCGACAAGGACTTGTGGCATATCTTAGTTCAGGTGGCTACTTCTGAGGGTATGATCTTTATCCACACTACTATACTTTACTTATGCTCTGACAATGCGTGTGAAATGGGTCCATACCCACTGACAGCGCACTCTGATAATTAGGCACCTTTAGGTTTAAATCTATTTGCATTCTTCCATATCATCATTTTTTGGCTTTGTCACCTTCCAGGTATCGGCCAGCACAGCTCGATTCGGAGTCCTAGTGGACATTTCGGGTCGGGGTGTGTCATTCTACACCCAGCTTAAACTTTAAATGTGAATGTCTGTATGAAGTACAAGATGAAATTAACAACAAAAATAAGATTTACTAGTAAACGCGCACCAAATAATCAAACCCTAACCATCACGCATTCTTTCTCCTACATTTTATTCTGGCAATATCATTAATACGCTCTCATAGAGAAAAACAAGCTTTTTTTTACGGATGAATGATGATCTTGAATATTTAGATACTCCAACTAAGGTATGAATCGATTTATGCAAGTTTTTTTAAAGCAAAAATCCAACCAATCTCTAAGAACCTCTCTTGCACGTCAGTCAATATCCCATTGTTGACGTTAAAAGCTTTCACTTTAAGAATTTGGCTTCTTTCTTTTTGAATATGAGGTAAGTTAGTAGCATGTGTAGAACTCATGTTATCACTTAACTTTCAATTTGCCCCCTGAACTATCACTTAACTTTCAATTGCTCTCCTAAACTTTATAATTGGAAAATTAAGAACTTAAACTATTTTTTTAGCCGATTTGCCCTCTGCTGTTAATTTTTCATTCATTTCATCCAAATTTCTGATAAATAGAAGCATGCATAACATGCAAGGGTAGTTCGGTCGCTTCATTCTTTAAAATAATTGAAAACCTTAAATTTCTAAAATATAAACCTATGCAAATATGTGTGATTCTATAGCTTTTGTGTCAGAAGGTCTAGTGAAGTGACGCTTTTATCCACAAAGGAGAATCACTTGGTGTGCATGTGATAAGAGTTAACGTTAATTTGGATGAAATCTATATCAAAAACTAACGGTAGGGGGAAATCGGTCAAAAAAATTAGTTTAAGTCCTTAATTTTCCAATTAAAAAGTTCAAGGGGAAATCGAAAGTTAAGTGATAATTCAGGGAGCAAATTGGCAGTTTAGCCTTAAAATATTAATCAACAATACATATTTTATGTTTATGTTCATGCTTCTTTCTCTTACACCAAAAATGACAGCACTGAGTACAAATGAACAAGAAGTTTTCTCACCAAATGGAGTTGCTTTCAACTAGCTTTTTTTCTCTTCCTCTGAACTACTTCTAGGTACAAATACCAAGGAGTGTGCTGGAGAAGCCAAAATAAATGCAAGAGGGTAGTTTAGAAGGGACGATGTTGAGGGTGATGAAGACTCCATCAAAAGTAACTGGTGGAAGGAGAGAACGTCAGATGAGGGAATGCTTTGATTTTGGTTTTTTATTTTTCAAATTGGTGTAAAGATAAGTTTACATATTGAATTGGATTTGTGAGGGTAGTTTAGGTAATAAATTTGGGTTCAAAGAGGTAATGATAGTTTAATTAAAAATAATATGAGTGTAAAGAGTAAGAGGTTATATGGGTTCAAATAAAATTTTCCACATTTATATTTAGGGTTCATGTACGATACCTTAATAAATAAAAAAAGGTATCGGTACCATTTAATTTAAACGTTAAATTATAATGCAATCATGTCCAACTATAATATACTTCCATAACAATGTAACGTAATGTCCACACCGTAACGAGCAAATTGATATGGTGATATATACCAACATCATTTTGTGTAATTAAATATAATTAAGATAATTACGTAACCTTAATTTGAATGATTACGGTGTAGCCTTACTATAGTCCTTGTATGTTGACGTCATGTTGTAATACGATTACAATGTAATGTAAGTTCATAATGTTCGATAGCAATAACATACGTCTATAGTAGTATAATAGTTACGTCATTGGCATAATCATAAATGTTGATTTTGTAACATGTTGAAGTACAAAAATCTACCTTGACAAAGTAATAAAACATCCACAATGTAACTACCGACCTTGTTATAGTAATAATCACGTCATTCTTTGTCATTAACTTGAACCTTATTATAATTATGTAACCTTCGAATGTAATTTTGGACCATCATAGTGTATCTTAAATAGTATTGGTACTTATACCTTATTTTTAATAAAGTACTGTATAATCTCTTATGCATATTTACGATAGCCCTCACAACCAAGTGGCCAAGTAATTAACATGGTGATATAAAATTATGGAGAAATTAGGTTCCCATCTTTGATTTTTCTATTTCGTTGATTGAAACCATATTTTGTTTTTAATTTTTTATCAATATCCTTTGGTTTTTATCTACATCATTATTTAAATAATAAAATATTTACATGTCAGCATATTTGAATTATAAAAATTATTTATATTTTCAAATAGACCCATTTAGTGTTAAAAACGTTACATTTGATATATTTGTATTTGTGGCTGAATTTTGTGTCATACGTTTCTATTTTTGATTTGCACCCATTTTTTTAATATTTACCAATTTTCTTTTTAGTTTTAATTTGATACCATTTTTTTTTCGTGCCCATATTTTTATACTTTTTGTAACAGCCCGTCCCGGAGTTTTCGTACGACGGACGTGAAATGATGAAAATGCCCCTAGGCATTAATTAAGGTATGTGTGTGTATCTACTTTGGGAGATTGATTGGTGGTGTTTGGGCCACACACACACACACACACACATTCATGGTCCTTCTCTCTTTTCTCTCACTCCCGTGCACTCTCTCTCTCTCTCAGACCTTCACTCTCTCTCTCTCCCATTTCGTACGGACAAGCACCCAAAACCCTTTGGAACCTTACAGATCGTGGCCAAGGAGGACACCATGGTGTTCGGGAAGCTCAGATGAGTCGATTGATACCATTTCCAAGTAAGAATACCTTCGAAATCTCGTGAAACCGAAACCCCAATTTTCATGCACTGTTCATATGGACGTAAAATGTTGATTTTTAGGGAATCTAAGCTCATAGGGAGCTTAAGGAGGTTCTAAGGAAGGTTGGAGTGCTTCGTTGGAAGGAATTAGATGTCGGGATAGTTAGTTTCGAAGTTGGCCAGTTTTCTTGGAATTTTTCCGGCGAGATCCCGTGATTTTTGGAGCTTCAAAGAGGTATGAATGTGTTCTCCTTGTTGTGGGCTTCATTTTGATATAAATTTCATGAATTTTGGATGAGAAATGAAGAAGATATGAAAATTTGAAAATTTTCCCAGAATCCGGCAAAATTCAAAGTTCTGACGGCGGCGCTGATGGCAGTGGACGGCAGCAACCGACGAAGCCCATCGGAGAAGAAGGGAGAATATTCCGGCAGAGTTGACGGAATATTCCTAACGGCGTCAGGTAACACCGTTAGTTTTAACGGAATATTCCTAACACCGTTTACTGTTTCCGTCAGGGTTCCCTGTGCGTGGCTGCACGTGTGGCCTTGCACTTGCCGGCGCGTGGCTACGCGTGGGTGATCGAAAAATTATTTTTAAAATATGGGGATGTTTCTGAGGATGAGTAGGTCTCAGTGGTATATTTATATACCCAATTTGAGCAATATATGAGAAGTTACTAGCTCGTGTTATTTATGTGCGTTAATTAACATTATTCCAGTTATTTCTCATATAGGCGAGGCCTATCCGGAGGACGAGTGTAGCTAGACTAGGCACGGGGGTTACGACCCGTCTACATACCAGTGAGTGGGCTTTTGTTTTCGATATATATATAAACTTGACGTTTTTCCCAGAAAATGTACTTTAAAGGAAATGTAAATGCCGCGTCATACATGCATCATATGTTAGTATATGCATTATCATGATATGTATATTGTTGTATGGTGATGCGGAGACCCAGGTAAGTTCCAGGTAAGTATGTTATGCTATGAATGGTTATGAGATGGATGATGATATTGAGATGTATATTGAGCTCATCAACCTGCACCCCGGTGTTAGTGCTCCCGCCTAGGGCTAGGGCATAGTCCTTCACGTGATGTTCACCTCCCGCACCACACGCTCACCTTGGATCCAAGTTAGGTGCATAGTCTTGTCGTACAGACCATTATAGGTGGTTCCGACTCGTAGATGACCCGCGATTTATCGCACAGTCTTCACGTGATCGTATCACTATAGCGTATTTATTTACACCCAGTCTTGTCATACAGACCACTATAGGTGGTTCCGACTCGTGTGCAGATATATTGCCATACTACACACTTTAGGTGACTCCGGCTAGATGGAGCGATGAGCTATATAAATTAACCGTACAGGCCACTGCAGGGGCTCCGATTAATATGTTATTTCATTGAGATTACTTTACCTGGCTTACATTTGTTATATTGTGATATTGGGCATGGCATATATATGGCATACATATGTGGTTTTGGATATATGTATTGAGCATGGTTATGAGATATATATGTCTATATACTATTTTCTGGGAAATTATACAGGTTTTCCAGCAAGGGGTTAGAGCTTTTGAGCTATGAAATGATTTTAGAAAACCTTGTTTCTGACCCACTCAACTTTTCGTTTTGCGCCCCTCCAGGTATTAGGTGAAAGTTTGGTTAGTGGCTTACGAGGATACAGCGGAGGTTCTGACAGACCATCATTCATGTAGGACCACCTTTGAGTGTTGTTTAATTAGTACTTTTGCTTGACTGATCTTAGGCTAGTTAAGCTCTGGTTGTGTATTTTACACTTATTCTCGCACTAGCACGCTATCTTAGTTAGAATTGTTAGTTGCCTGGTTTTAATTTGTTCGTCTTGCTTCCGCAATGTGCTTATGGTTACGTCACGTTCACGTGACGACCAGCACGCCTTGATTTGGATCGGGGTGTGTCAGTTTGGTATCAGAGCTCTAGGTTTGCAGTCCTGCATATCTTGTGAATATTATAATTGTCTTGGTGTCTTCTGTCAGAACTATGCCGCCTCGTAGAGAACCACGTCGTACAGCTGAGCCTAGTTTCCCTGATATTGCTCAGTTAGGGGAAGCTATTGCCAATGTCATTCAGTCTGTAATCCGCCCTCCTCAGCGGACTCATTTGGAATTAGTGTATAATCTTAAGTTGCCTACTGTTGTGGGTAATGAGGGCCATGAAAGGGCTGAGCGTTGGCTCAATCAAATTGAGAAGACGTTTCGTGTAATGCAGAGTCAAGGGTGTCTTCCCGATGATAGGTGGGTAGAGACCACTACTTGGTTTTTGGGCGAAGAACCTGCATCCTGGTGGAGACAGGAAACTTATAGATAGACGCCAGAGGAGATTGCAAACTGGGAGAATTTTAAGCGGTCATTTTATAAGAGATTTATTCCTCCAGCATATTTAGATCGTAAGAAGCAGGAGTTCACGGGCTTGAAACAGGGGAAATTGACTGCTAATAAGTATTATAGGAAGTTCACTGATTTGTCTCGCTATGATCCCAAAGTTACTGCTAATTCAATGGAGATGTATCGACGCTTTAAGTTGGGTACTAAGAAGAAGTGGCGTTCGATGGCGACTATATACCCATGTGATACTTATCAGAAGTACTATGAGATTTTGTTGAGGATTGAGGACTATGAGAATATGCCCAGTGAGAGTGAGGAAGAAGAAGAAAAAGATAGAAATCAAAAGAAGGATAATAAAGGTAAAGGTCATTTGTCTCAAGGACATCGCCAGACTCAGAGTTTTAAGAAAAGTGGAGCTAGCTCGAGTTCTTCCAGTGGGGGTTTCAGTGCCACGAGCCAGAGGCGAGGAGGTAGATTTACTAGAGGCCCTAGATTTCAGAGGCCGAGAGATTCAGGTGTTGTTAATGTTCCCTTATGCCGTAGGTGTAATAATCGACATTTTGGAGAGTGTCGACGAGGCAACAGTGGATGTTTTACTTGTGGGCAAATGGGGCATAAAGCTATGCATTGTCCTCAAAATCAGCAGAGACCTCAGCAGCCTCATTTACCACCGCCAGTTTCGACTCAACAGTTTTCAGGACCGAGTGGTTATGCTCAGGCAGGTCGTGGTGGCACTTACCACTATTAGGGGGATCCAGTTCCTTATTCTTCAGGGCAGTATCAGTACCCTCAAGATCCGTATCAGCAGAGTGGTCACGGCCAGTATTCCGGAAGTTATATGCCTTATCAGCAGAGTGGCTATGGTCAGCAGTTTTCAGCTGGCGGGTCACAGTGGTATTCCGGATGACAGCCCCAGTAGGTTAACATTGCTACTATTAGTGCTGGATAATCGAGGCAGCACAGTCAGTCTGGTCAGGGACGTAGCTCACAAAGTATAGGTGTTCATGCCAACAGAGGTCGAGGAGGAAGGCAGTAGGCCCAGGGACGTATTCATAATATTTCACTGCAGGATGCTCAGAACAATCCAGACTTAATCATGGGTACGTTAAATATTCTTGGTTATTTTGCTAAAGTGTTGATTGATTGTGGTGCTACGCATTCTGTGATTTCTCATACTTTTGCTCAGTTGACTCAACCTCAATCTACACCCCTTGGGTATGAGTTAGAGTTTGCAATGCCTAAAGGAGAGAGATGTTATGTAGACTTTGTATATCCGGAATGCTCTGTTTTGGTAGAAGATGTGGTTATGCCAGCTAACCTCACTCCGTTGGACATTGTGGACTTTGATGTTATTTTAGGCACTGATTGGTTACATTACAATCGTGCAAAGATCGACTGTTACGGGAAAATGGTAACCTTCCATCGTCTTGGATTACCTGAGGTTACATTTGTGGGAGATCGTAGTGGGGTGAGGCATGGAGTTATTTCAGCTATGAGAGCTAAAAAGTTACTCGAAAAAGGTTGCCAGGGATATTTAGCTCAGGTAGTGCTAAATGATGATACTCCTGTTAGCATGGAGAATGTTTGAGTAGTCAGACATTTTCTGACGTATTCCCTGATGATTTGCCCAGATTGTCGCCAGATCGTGACGTGGAGTTCACTATTGACTTGCTACCAAGTATGAATCCTATATCCTTAACTCCTTATCGAATGGCTCCTGCTGAGTTAAGAGAATTGAAGACCCAATTACAAGAATTGGTTGATAAGGGTTTTATTCAGCCTAGTATATCACCGTGGAGAGCTCCAGTCTTATTTGTTCAGAAGAAAGACGGTACTTTGAGGCTTTGCATTGACTACAGGCAATTGAATCGGGTGACGATTAAAAACCGTTATCCATTACCGCGTATTGACGACCTCTTTGATCAAATTCGAGGTGCATGTGTGTTTTCCAAGATTGATTTGAGATATGGCTATTATTAATTGAAGATTAAGAGTGAGGATGTTCCTAAAACTGCTTTTAGGACTCGTTATGGTCATTATGAGTTTCTCGTGATGCCATTCGGGTTAACTAATGCACCAGCAGCTTTCATGAGTTTGATGAACCATGTATTCCAGCAATATCTTGACAGGTTTGTCATTGTGTTCATCGATGATATTCTGGTATACTCTAAGTCTGAGGTAGAGCATGCTAGACATCTTAAGTTGGTGTTGAAGAAGCTGAGAGAACATCAATTATATGCTAAGTTCAGCAAATGCCAGTTTTGGTTAAATCAAGTGGCATTTCTGGGGCATATCATATCTGATCAAGGTATCCTTATAGATCCTCAGAAGGTAGCAGCGTTGGTGAATTGGGAGCAACCGCGAACCTTCACCGAAGTTCGAAGTTTCCTTGGTTTAGCGGGATATTATCGACGATTTGTTAAGGATTTCTCGATTATTACCTTACCATTATCGAGATTAACGAGGAAAGATGTTAAGTTTGAGTGGGATGATAAATGTGAGCAAAGTTTTCAACAATTGAAGCACTGTCTCACTCATGCACCTGTTTTGGAACTTCCAGATGATAACGGTAACTTCGAGATCTATTGTGATGCTTCTTTGATTGGTCTGGGTTGTGTGTTGATGCAGCATGATAGGGTAATCTCTTATGCTTCGCGACAATTGAAACCTCACGAGAAGAATTACCCTACTCATGATTTAGAGTTGGCAGCTATTATTTTCTCTTTAAAGATTTGGAGACATTATCTTTATGGCGAGAAATGTAGGATCTTTACAAATCATAAGAGTCTCCAGTATCTTTTCACTAAGAGGGAGTTGAATCTTCGGCAGCGAAAGTGGATTGAATTACTAAGTGATTATGATTGCACGGTTGAGTATCACCCAGGTCGTGCAAATGTGGTGGCTGATGCACTTAGTAAGAAATCCCAAGGCTGAATTAATGCCTTATACGCGAGCCGTATTCCACTTCTTGCAGACTTGAGGTGCACTAGAGTGGAATTGGGAGTGGAAAATCATGAATAAGCCTTACTTGCTAGCTTCCGGGTCAGGCCAGCTTTGATTGAAAGAGTGCTCGAGGCTCAGATTAATGATGAAGAAACTCAAGAACTTATTTGGTTAAGAAATAAAGGAAAGAAGAAAGATCTTTGAATCAGAGAATCAGACAGCATGCTTATGCAAAAGAGTCTTCGACTCGTAGGTAACCCGCGATTTATCGCACAGTCTTCACGTGATCATAGCACTAGAGTGTATTTATTTACACCCAGTCTTGTCGTACAAACCACTATAGGTGGTTCCGACTCGTGTACAGATATATTGCCGTACAGGTCAATTTAGGTGACTCCGGCTAGATGGAGCGATGAGCTATATAAATTAACCGTACAGGCCACTGCAGGGGCTCCGGTTAATATGTTATTTCATTTAGATTACTTTACCTGGCTTACATTTGTTATATTGTGATATTGGGCATGGCATATGCATGGCATACACATGTGGTTTTGGATATATGTATTGAGCATGGTTTTGAGATATATACGTATATATACTATTTTCTGGGAAATTATACAGGTTTTCCAGCGAGAGGTTAGAGCTTTTGAGCTATGAAATGATTTTAGAAAACCTTGTTTCTGACCCACTCAAATTTTCGTTTTGCGCCCCTCCAGGTATTAGGTGAAAGTTTAGTTGGTGGCTTACAAGGATACAGCGGAGGTTCTGACAGACCATCATTCATGTAGGACCACCTTTGGGTGTTGTTTAATTAGTACTTTTGCTTGACTGATCTTATGCTAGTTAAGCTCTGGTTGTGTATTTTACACTTATTCTCGCACTAGCACGCTATCTTAGTTAGAATTGCTAGTTGCTTGGTTTTAATTTGTTCGTATTTCCCTTATTAATCTTGCTTCCGCACTGTGCTTATGGTTACGTCACGTTCACGTGACGGCCAGGACGCCTTGATTTAGATCGGGGTGTGTCACTTTTCATTTATAAATTGTTCCCATAATTTTTTTAACCTTTTATTTGAACCCATAATTTATTTATAACGTACCCATTTTTCATACAAAAAATGTACAACTTTGTTATATATATGTAACATGTACCAATTTTTTATGTAAGTATACCCATTTTCTTAATGTAAAATCTATTATTTTTTCTATTTGTAATGTTCCTATATTTTATAACTAAATGTATCCTTTTTCAATTTATAATGTACCAATATTTAAAAAAAAAAAAAAAAACATTTAATTTTGATAAAATAAAAAATTTGATCAGATTTCACACAAATTTGAGGAAACAAAATTTAAAATCCCTATGTATACATCTTTGCGTGATTTTAGGAAAGATTTAATAATCTTTGTTATTAAATTTTTTAATTAATACTGATATTTAACATTTTGTCCTTCAATAAAAGTATTGAAACTAATAAAGTTCTAATCTTTCAAAAAAATAAATAAATAAAGTTTCAACCTAAGATTTTAGTCAATAAGAGACCGGAATCAAAGTTTCCCTAAAATAATTTTCTTTAACATTTTTGTCACATCCCGACTCGAGCTCCACCATATCCCAGGCTTGACTCTGCTGTAGCATGATATTGTCCGCTTTGGGCCCCGACCACGCCTTCACGATTTTATTTTTGGGAACTCAGACGAGAACTTCCCAATGGGTCACCCATCCTGGGAATGCTCTCGCCCGAACTCGCTTAACTTCGGAGTTCCTACGGAATCTAAAACCAGTGAGCTCCCAAAAAACCTCGTGCTAAAGGAGGTGGGCATGTGCATATAAGGCATAGAGGATCCACTCCCCTGGGCGATGTGGGATCTAACAATCCACCCCCCTTAGGGGCCCGATGTCCTCGTCGGCACACTCGCACCACACGACAGATTGGCTCTGATACCATTTTGTCACATCACAGTTTCAACTCCGCCGTAGCACGATATTGTCCGTTTTGGGCCCCGACCACGCCCTCATGGTTTTGTTTCTGGGAACTCATACGAGAACTTCCCAGTGGGTCACCCATCCTAAGAATGCTCTCGCCCAAACTTGCTTAACTACAGAGTTCTCATGGGATCCGTAGCCAGTGAGTCTCCAAAAGGCCTCGTGCTATAGGAGGTGGGCATGTCCCTCTCCGTTAGTCGATGTGGGATGTTACAATCCACCCAACGCAAGGGCCCAACATCCTCGCCGGCACACTTTCAGCCAGGGATTGGCTCTAATACCAAATTATTACATCCCGACCCGGGCTCCACCACATCCTGGGCTCGACTCCACCGTAGCATGATATTGTCCGCTTTGGGTCCCGACCACACCCTCTCGGTTTTGTTTCTGGGAACTCACACGAGAACTTCCCAGTGGGTCACCCATCCTGGGATTGCTCTCGAGCGAACTCGCTTAACTTCGGAGTTCCTACGGAATCCGAAGTCAATGAGCTCCCAAAAGGCCTCGTGCTAAAGAAGGTGGGCATGTACATATAAGGCATAGAGGATCCAATCCCCTAGGCGACGTGGGATCTAACATTTTAATTTCATTAGCCACTATGAATTATGTAATTATCCATGTACTGTGCAAGGCTCCCTTTCGATATTTGAGAATAAGTTTTTTTTTTTATTCGAGTGATAGCGTTAGTAAGTTAAATGTTAGATTAGCTACTGACGGGATTTGAACTCACGCCATCATGCAAGTGCAAATAAGTATTTGTATTTGACAATAAGGTTAAATTTTCTAAAAACTTTTAAAAAAGAAATTCGATTGAATGCATTTGTTTATAACTGGATGGTGTGCATATGGAATCAGTGAATTTAAATTACTAGCTATATGAATAATTTGAAATCCAGTTGTTTTATCCATATTCCTTCTTATTCAAACCCTAGCATATATTAATATGGATTAAGCAAACAAGTTATTAATAACCTTTTAAATCATTACATTTGAAATCACTCTCCATCCAAATCGGTCGTAATTAAGAATGCTTGTGACTATATATGATATAGTTTATGTAAGATTCACCTGGGAGGCAGAAACTTCTCCTCTTGTACTATCTTGTACGTGCACTGCATCTAGCCAAACCATTTTTTTATTTTCTGGAACTTTGCAGTGGTAAGAAAATCCTTTTGGTATTTCAACACTGAAGCAAGGTCAACCCTATGTACGCGTTTGAGTGTCTTTAGTGTTATCGGACTAAGTCAAAGTTGAGCATTATGTTATTTTTTTGCCAGAAAAATTATGCAGATGATCAGACTTGACTACAATACTTTAAGAAAAACGACTTCAGTAATCCAAGCTTAATGCATGCATGTATATTCAATTAAACTCACTAATTAATTTATTTAACCGTTGGTGATACTTTGCGCGTTTAATTGTGGGAAACTTGACTCCAACTCTTCTAATTCTTACGAACACCACTCAGTGCTGATGGAGTTTAGTCTTGAGCCAAAGTCTTTTTTTTATTCATAATGTCCTAACTTAATTTTCTAGTCAGTTGGGCTGGGTCAGGAAATGCTTATATGGCTCCAGGCTACAAAATCCAGATGACGATTGGGGGCTTTGAGTTTCTTGGCCTAAGGGTCATTCCTTGTTTCTTTCCTTAATTTGTTGGGCCATTGATCTTTACCCAAACTTTGATTAGTTAATCGATTTATTGATTAATTGAATAGAGCAGTCAATAGCTAACTAGTTAGTAACTTAATATGGTGCTAACTAATTTTTGGGCTTGCACCACAAAGTAATCTCATTGATTTGAATCGTTCATTTTTTAGGTCACTCAAAGCAGAAATTTTTAGCCATTTAATCATTATTGTGAACATTTCGTGGTTTATCAACAACATTATGTTCATCTACTTCTAAACTCCCAATTAGAGAACTAAACATCTTTCTGATTTTAGTGAAAGTTTGTAAGGATGATCTTTTAGTTATAACCTTAACAATGGTCGATTCAGATTACGAAAAGTATTGTAAAATATGCCTAAACAAGTGATTAGCTCTATATTAACTTACTAACCGGTAGGTCAACAATCGCTTTAGGACTAGGAGAAAGAATGATAACACAAACGTTAGTTAATCCAGTTGCCCATGATAGTGTGGATGTCTTCCTACTATCGAGTTTGAATCTCATTGTTTTTCCTTGTCTTTAACTTACCGATGTACTCACCACACTGGTAAAAGTACTCATCTTCCACCTCTTGTGTACTAAGAAAAGATTACCATGACATGCAAGACATGAAAGACATTTGAATACTTCATTATGGCCAATTTCTTTCCATTTACTTGTTAATTCTCAATATATAGATTCATAGAAGTACTAGTACCAATATAAACACATAAAAATGATAATATTGGCATGGACCATGGACTGTAGGCTTGAGCAATTGCTCTTGCTAGCTTTCCTTTGTAACGACATGTTATAAGCCGACTCAGATTGTTTTGTTTTTGTATTTTGGTCAAAGCACAACGTTTTAAAGTAAGTAAAATGAATCATGCAATGTCAAGATCAATATCTGTATTCTGCAACAGTATAATTAGAGTAGAAAAAAGAAATACCAACTTCTTAAGCATTCAATAATTATACTTAGTGTCACAAAAGGAGTCTAAAACAGAAAGGAAATGCTAAAAGACAATCAAACTAGTCAAATTCTTATTAATTATTTGCCCCACCTAATATGCTCAGAGTAAAAAACCTCCCCAATCAAATTAAATGGACGGCCAATTAATTGCCACCATCTCAAACACTCAAACCATAAGTCTCAACCACACCAACCAACTCAATTAAATTGATAAACCATTAATCTCCTCCCCTCCCAAAAACAAATAAGAAATTTATATAACTTGTAACCCTAAACTTGTCTTCCGTACGGTAAAAAGGTTCTAAGGCAAATGGACATACAAGGTTTCCTCTCACAATAATTAACTATCCGATTCAAAATTAATTAGCAATAAGTGAAGAGGATCGAGTCTCGTAAACATTTAATGTGACTTTTTATTTTTTAATACCTTAACACGTCTCCTCATCTGTCGCATCACAATCCAAAGACATGAACCACAATCACTTGTCTCTAAGAATTTAGTGTAGGAAATTTTTACTACTAAATCAATAAAGTCGTAAATTTGAAGGATTCCTATTAAGAAAACATGCAGTCAGAGTTGCCTTATCTCTACTAGAAATCTGATGGACAATTACACCTAAACTACAGGTTCTGTTACCTATTGTGTGTTTTAATTGCACGAAACACTAAACTCACCACAAGCATATATATCTTGAATCAAATACTATAACCATTTTGAGTTAGAATACGAGTATCCAACCGAGAATCAGAACTAATGGTAAAAAACCAACTAATCTAAAAACAAAATATTGAATCACTAACATAACATATAAATCATAAACGTGACAAAAAATTTCAACTTTTTTGGATGGCCTTTTAGCATTTTTACAATGATTTGATAAAGGGGTGTGATATCCACACACCCATTTTTACTTTTCTCACACTTTTTTAGTTTTTGACCGTCGGATCGGATGAATTGAAGAAGATCAACGGACATAAATTAACAAGAAGTGTGTGAGAAGTAAAAATGGATGTATAGATAGCACATCCCCTGATAAATAAACTCCACATGGTACACTCTAGTTAAGAGAGAGAAAACAAGATAAGCATAAGACACCCACACACACACCCTCGTACATAACTCCCAAAGTCTCAAGTTCCAACCGATCGCTCGTTGTCTAGTAAATGAACAAGACACCAATGCCGGCCTCCAACACCCAAAACTCCCAAATGAAAACAGATTGTCTCTGTTTCCCTTCTTGCTCTTTCCTTGTTTTGACCAAAACCTTAACCCCATTAATTATCCCATCTTAGACAAGCCCGTTTAGGCGTTTCTTTTTGTTGTTGGTAACGGACATAATGAAGAAAAACGTTTCGAAGTCAAAACCCAAGTTTCTGCACTGTTTCCGACCGGTGGACGTGGACATGGTGCTCGAGACCAAAGCTTCCCGGAGGAGACAGGTCCGGACTGTTGAATCCAGGGAGGACAAGAAGGCGGCTCCGCTGACGAAAACAATGTCTCTGGACAGGGGGTGTTCTTCTCCGGCAGATTCTGAGAACTCGAATATGCCTCCTCGTCCGAACAGAACTTTTTCCAAGGCGGTGAAAGCCGTAGTGTTCGAAACAATCTTGGTCAGTGTTCCGAAATCCTTAATCTTTGATGGATTATAGATTTTGGGTTGTTTTTGTTTTTCGATTTTAACAATGGTTTTTTGGTATTTTGCAGGCCAAGAGAGCTCGTGATCGGAAAGTTTGCCGGCAGGACTCGTTCGGATCAAAGCGGTGTTTTTCTTTCAGAAATGAGGCGTCCCTGAATTTGGGAGGCGATGAGTCGGTGAAAAAAATTGAAGAAACAAAGCCAAATTCTGAGATATCGTTACATTCTCGTTCTTCCAGTTCATCATCATCCGCATTATCTTCTTCGAGTTCGGTTTCGGAATCCGAAAGGTTGTCCAAAACTCTCTCGGACCCGACGAAACAGAGCCTCGGGAATCCTCACGACCCCGCCGCGAAACCGAAGAACACGAAAGTGGGGTCCTACTGTTTCAACCCTGGAACATATTTCCTTCTCATCAGCCTTGCAGTGACGGTATTTTGGGGCAAGGCGATTGCAATCCTTGTCTCATCAATTTGGCTCTACTTTTTCCCGTGGCAGAGTTCGAGTACAATCTCGCCGGAATATGTGAGGAGGTGGTCGGAGGCGGAGTGTAGGGATAATAACAAGAGGGTAATTATGGAAGGGTTTATTGATAGGAAGAACCACCACCACCACCACCAGACAGAGAGGGGGCATTAAGTTTTTGACGTGAAAATTCTCTGTTTCGTGTTTGATGTAGCTTCTGTGGTTGGAAAGGACATTAAGGTTTTAATTGTGCAGGTTCCTTGTGGTGCATTGAGGAGAAAACACACAACATTCTGTATTTACATTTACTTCTCCCCTGTTTTGCTTGTTTTGTTGAGACCTGTGAGTTTTATGTGGTTAAGTTATATATATAATGCATACTGGCCATGCCACAGAAAATCGGAAGCGGTATTCGTGTCGAAGAAAATCTTGGTTGTAACCAGTAATACATAAAAAAATACGAATTTATATTTAGTACGCAATCAATGAATTTCTCTTGCTTTACTTTCGCTCCCTCTTGGTGTGTATTTATTGACCGCAATGTAAGAGTGTCTCGCCCATGGGATTACATGCTTTGTGAAAGGTGTGCTTATGAGATTTGGCACACCTTATCATGATATGGTCATTTTGGCCATTTTGATTTGAGGAGTAAAACTTAGTAAGAACTAATGCATAAACTAATAAATATGAGAAATTTTGGTAGGATTTTCTTATTTATGATAGATCTGATATCAGAAATGAACATGGAATCAAAATACATGAAATCTCATACTTTTTGTGAGAATTGTTTGATAGGAAATCGGAAGCGTGTGTTTGTGTTAAATTGTTGGAAATCTTGATTGTAACGGAAGATATATCAAAAGACATGGACTGTTTTTACTCTGCTTTTATGTCCTTGCTCGTGAGTGTCTCATTCATCACTTAATATATCTCTAGTGACAAGGCATAATCACTCCTAGTTTTTCTTTCAACCTCCCTATAGAGTCACTGGTCATTATTTAATCAAATTTTATAAACATCCAACGCTTGTAAAGTTTGGCACACCATATCATGATGTGGTAGTTTTGACAATGTAGATTTGAGCCGTAAAATTTTGGTTGGTACTATTCGCAAACTTATTTTTATTTTTCATGCACCTTTTGTTCATTTTTGTTCTTTGACCTTTTTGACATTTTTCAATTTATTCGATCCAACTACGTATCAAAAGTTTAAAAAAAAAGTTAAAAAAAAGTGTAAAAAGTAAAAAAATGTATCTGGATAACACACCTCTAAAATTTTATAAGAACGTGCACATAAACTGCAATTGATGCTGATGCAAATTGCACATCTTTATTTTTTTTTTTTTTTTTTTTTTTGACATCTTTATTTATTTATTAAAGACAACCTTTTTTCTCCTAATTTCACTACATTGTTTATTGAGGAGGTTCCAAAGCATCTTAGAAATCAATGCACTATCTGTTTTTGTTCAATGGGTTGGTGCTTTGGGCATATAATGTGCTTAAATGAAGGTTTTACAAGGCGCTAAGCACTAGTCGGGTGGCAGGTTGGTGCCTAGCGTCTAGGCGGGAGTTTAGGTGGACTAGGCAGGGGCTTAGGTGGACTAGGTGGGGGTCTAGGTGGACTATGCAGATTTAAGTAAATTTATTATGAGTCGTATAAATAAGTATATGCTGATACTTAAAAAAGACACAATTTCATTAGGATACATAAACTGTAAAATAGAATGCAATTATTGATTATAAAGTATTGGAACATAATGAAAACATGGGAAACAAGCATATATAATGTGTGTTCATCTAAGTATTTAACAAGTTTCTTATAACCTATTGGAAAAAATAAAATGCAAAATGAAAGTTATCTACTCTCAATCTAAGTGAAAGTCGCGACCTAAGCGGGTTTGGGCTAACTAGACAGGCCTCTAAGCGGTTGAGGCGGGCGCCTAAGCAAGTCTAGGCGCTCTTTCTTAATTTTCAAACACCTAGGATAAATTAGGACGGTGGTCAGTCGCCTAACGCCTAGGCGGAGCCTCGAGTTGTTACGTGGATTTTTTTACAAGAAAAATGAGATTACCCTTGTTAGATGGACGAGGCATATCCGAATTCCTACGCACATGCAACAGACAATAACTACTCAAGATTCCCTCCATCCATGAAATAGTCAAGGGTGATTATTATAGAATTTAGAGTTAATCTCAGTTTACTACCCTCAAGTTTCGTGGTTTTCAACATTTAGTACATGAAGTTTTTTTCGTCCTAGAGTCATACCTAAAATGTTAATTTTGGAAC
This sequence comes from Heteromeles arbutifolia, assembly GCA_024362995.1. Taxonomy (NCBI): domain Eukaryota; kingdom Viridiplantae; phylum Streptophyta; class Magnoliopsida; order Rosales; family Rosaceae; genus Heteromeles; species Heteromeles arbutifolia. Next base: position 6,846,339 of record JANCRC010000007.1, read on the forward strand.
AGTCTCATTCATCCGTTAGTCTGGCTGTTAAGTTTTCCTTAACTGAAGACGTGACACACTCGTGGACAATAATTAGGCGTCACGTGTCAATAAAAGTCCCACGTGGATATTAAAAATAAATACAAAAATTAAACATAAAAAAATGGAAAAAAAAAACTGGGCGTCTTCTTCCTCAACACACCACCCCAACCAACACAACCGCCGCCCCCTCCACCCCCGACCCTCCCTCCCTCCCTTCTCTCCTCTACACCCACCTAACCCTCCTTCTCCCAACCAACCCCTCCCTCCCTGCAAATGTCTCAGCCTTTCCCTACAAAAACATTAAAAACTGATGGAAACCCAATTGCTAAAAAGGAACAACCTTTCTCCCCTCCCGTCTCTCCACTGTCACCCCTCTCTCAACCGCCCCCAAACTGCAAACTATACTAACCACACCATTTACGACCCCAAATCAACCCCACCCTCCTTCTCCCACAAATGCATCCAACTAAACCCATAGAACCCTAAAAATTCGAACTCCAGAACGAAAAGCTTCCAAAAAATTCAAACCCCAGAACAAAAATCCGAACCCTACCTCAGAACCCCAAAAATTCAAATCTGTTGACGGCTCCGCCTTCTCCGATTAGCTCGACTCCGACCCCACCCCATGCACGAACATCTCCGGCTTCCCTGACCCCCGTGTCATCGGAATCGCCCCGTTACCGTTGTCGATCTGCAATACCGCGCGCCTCCAAAACCTTCACCTCTCCAACCGGCTACCGCCGTCGAAGTCGATCCCCAACCCCGGCGATGATAGTGGACAAAGTCCTAACCCTAGAAATTGGATTGGATTGAAATTGAGGGAATTGAAATGCGGGGAGGGTGGATGCAGAGGAAAGAAGGGAGGGAGAAAGGAGAGAGGGTCGGGGATGAGGTAGGAAACGACCCATTAAAAAAAAATAAAGTTTTTTTTTTTTTTTAATTTTTTTAATATTCATGTGGGATCCTTATTGACACGTGGCGTACCAGTCACTGTCAACGTAGGCGCCATGTCATTAATTAACGGTAGACTTAACAGCCAAACTAACGGATGTATGAGACTGTTCCAAAATTAGACTGTTCCAAAATTAACACTTTAGGTATGATTATAGGACGAAAAAAACTTCATGTACTAAATGTTGAAAACCACGAAATTCGAGGGTAATAAACTGATATTAACCCTAGAATTTATTCAAACCACTCATCATTCCCTCGTTGATTTCATTCAATAGGGTAACTCCTAAAATCCCTTATTCAATTTAGAATAATTGCCATAGTAATTTCAAAGTATTATTTCATATAATATCTTGAATTATTCCACTCAAATTCACTATATATGGTTGGCCACTCCCAATCCTGATGGCCGGCTACCCTCCTATAAATACCCCACTTATCCCACTAAAATGTTAAACCATTTGTTACACACAAAGTCTTAAAAATACATTATTCTCATAATATTAACTTTGGAATCAGAGATTCTTCGGCCAAACTCCCACCTCCCTCCCAATTCATCATGGGCACGTGCGAGGCTTTTAGCTTTAATTGAATGTGTTATTATTTTACATGTGTATTTTTGTCAAGGTAAAAAACGACGGAAATTTATATCTATAATGGTTTAAACAAACCTAAATTTTATCATTTTTGGCAACATTTCACACATGGTTACATGTCCTTTTTTATTACTACTTTCTACGGTTTGTCCTCTTGGCTTTATAGCTAAAGCCTTCTGGATTTAAACCACGCAATTGATACTGATCTTATCAATACTATCGAAAGATCTCAAAATTTAAATAGCATTAAAGGGAGGGGTCCAATTCTTTACTACCCTACCAGAATCCATGAAGATGGTTAGATTCAGAAACTTCTTTTGTCATAAGATTACTGAGCCTGTCATAATATTATTCTCCAATATATTAAATGGGTTGTTTGCCACGTGGATTGCAGGTAGTTGAAGTAGTTGTTACCTGCAGGGTTCAAAAGCATATTCAAATGATATGTTAAATTTTAAACATAAATTTATGGCAGTTTGATACAGTATGTCAAATTAAATTATTATTTTATTATATTAAATTATTATATTAAATATTTTAAAACAATAATAAATTAATAAAATGAATTTAATAATCGATCAGTTTTTTTTTTTTTCAGTTGTATTTTGGTATTAAGGGTGAGGGATGTCAATCCATGTCATCCCACATTAGGCTTGGTTTTTATATTGAAAACGTTGCTGCTGCTTTTTTTAACTGTTATTACTGATTTATACATTTTGACGTCTTGTTTGGAGATATTCTATCGTTGAAGTAAAATGAAAGATCACTTTTTTACTATACTTTATGTTGTGATAAGTGATGTATATAACAAATTCAGACATTTTGACGTCTCGTTTAGAGATACTCTAATGTTAAACTAAAATAAAAGATCACGTTTTTACTATACTTTATGTGATAAGTAATGTATACAACAAATTCAACATTCGATAAAATAAATCCATTCACTTTACGATATCAATAATGTGGTTAAAATTTAGTTTTGACGAGAATCGAACCTAAGACCTCTCACATACTAATGAAGAAAAATAACACTAGACCATAGTTTAAGTGGCTCATCTAACCGAATTATATAACTTATCAATAGTAGAGAATGTGAGATTCTTAAGCGTCACCAATTGTATACTTATATGTGCTTATTTTTTCTCATCAAGTAAATTATATGATAAGATAATACACATAATTATATACAATTAGTAATATAATCAGATTTTTTATAGAAGAAGGTAGAGTACAAGGTACCATATATGATTTTCTGAGAAGAAGTATTGGTTTTTTCCTTCCTCCTCTTTCTTTAATTAAATCAAATCCAAACAAAAAGGTTTGTCTTTTGCTCTTTTTCTCTACTTTGATTAATAAAAGATCAAGTGGCTTGGCAGGGATTTATTTAAAGTTTTTCTGTCTTTCAAGTGAAAAAAGGAAGATCAGAAAGAAAGGGACGTAGTACTCTGCTGTATCAACTTATTCATTGCAAAAGCTAGAGAAAAAGAGAAGTGTTGGGCCATTCACTTGATAAAAACCCCATAAATCACACATATTCCTTTTTTTTGCATCCAACAACTTTGAAGAGGAATTTTCATGTTATAAGTACACCAGTATGACGATGAGAGCAAGTTTTGGCACAACAGAAAAATTGTTTTTTTGTGATTGAAATATCAAGAGTTTGAGTCGTAGAAGCAGGCTCTTTGCAAAGTAAGGGTACGGCTGCGTACGATAGACGTTCTCCCGAACCCCCACCCGATCCTCACAAAGCGAAGAACTTTGTTGACTTGGGGCCGCTCACAGGTATACCTTTACGATGATGTTCTATATTATTAATATATGTAGGGCAAAACTAACATATGTTCGTTTATTATTAACACAAAATGTCACTGTATTAATATATCTGTAACATACAAGTCATTCTCAAACTTAATTGGTCATTAAGGCACTGCAACTCTGCCTTCTGGCGGTTTCTTAACACCAATACAAGTCATAAGGGATGACTGGATCTAAGTACTGACCACAAAAAGAGGGCACCAACGACAATAATAATGATACAAAAAGGTACCCAACTCTTTGTTTTGCAGCCTCGGAATTTCACATGTTTCCTGATATTTAGTTAAAGGTTTTTGTATCAAAAGCAAGCTATGGTGACGAACCCTCTCTTGTGGGAAGAGATTCTTAGTTATCTTCGGTTTCATATCTCTTAATTCTTTCGTCATGGGATCACCAAGTTACATGATAAGAAAGATAGATACGAAGAGACATACAACAAATTACAAGATCGAAAAGATAAAAAAGGAGCATCACTAAATCACTTTCACTTTGTTATCAACCAAAACTAAGGCACAGAAGTACAGGAGTACATTTCCTTTCCTTTACCCTTTTACAGATCTTTATCCATTTACAAATCTTCTTCCCTTTACAAATCTTCGCTATGCAGGCAAACTCAAATTCACAAAACCAGAAATAGATGGTATTATTCATATGTAACTATTCATAATGTGTTTTTCGAGAACTGAAGAACTTGTAATCTGGCTGCCTGTTGGAAACCATGACGTGATCCTTGTAAACGCAGCCTCTACCAAAACGTAATGCATTATCCTCCAACGTTCTGAGCCTTTCTTTGAGAATTTCTACACTGTTAGAAGTAGATTCGTTTGAAGAATGCACGGAAGGTGTTTTGGGTTCAAACCAGCACTCACCCTACAAGAAGAACATCCACAATAAGTTTCTAAGCGAGCCTATACTAACAAGTAACCATTCTTCAAAGCATTATAGCAGTATGCAGAATAAAACTGACTCTGTCCAAAGCAAGACTGAGTAGAGATCCTCATACTAGGACTTGTTCAAAACTCGTGATATCAATATTATTGTCACAGTTAGCCAGCATATAGTGTTTCCCGACACTTCCAAACTGTCACAGAGCATGGTTTTATGCTCCGTCAGTTTCAATTGTTGATGTCTTATAATTGCGTCCAACCCTTTCAGTCAGTGTTGCACAGAAAGAGTTATCTTGACTGAAATCAAGGAGCATGAAAGACAAAGAGTATTGATTTCTTACATGTGCGTTGTAGCTTTGCAATCCTAACACAGGGCAGAAGATGCGACTTGTGTACTTATTGGCAGGACCAACTGAAATAGGCCTCCGTACAAAATGTCCAAGTGAATGGTAAGTCAAGAATGTAGCACGTAGGTTGCCTTCTGGAATTCGATATATAGGATACCAGGCCACCGAAATCCTGAAAGCCACATTAACCCAAAATTCTTAAACATGCTAAAAATCAGTAGCAAACCACATAAATTGAATAGAAAAATTGATTCTCACCAAGATGCAGGATGTAAATCGTTCAAATTCAGACAATCTAGCTTTGACGGGTCACCAAATATGTGATGATTAGAAGTTCCAACATCAGTTAGCTCCAAAATTCTGCAATCATTTAGAAATCAGGTGCATCAAAACTAGTAATCAGTGACATGTATCTCAAAAACAAAATTACTGATATGCAAATACGAGAAGTGAGGAATACTCAGAAGTCCAAAACAAGAAATTAAATTAGGAACCAACGTAGTTGAAATAATCATTTGGAGTTCTTTTTGCACTTTCATCATTGTTTCAAACATGGATTGCTTCATTGTTCGATTTTTTTCAAGGTCCACTTCAATATCTATTTGGAAGTTTCTATCCCTCATTCTCAAGTAAAAAATTAGGTTCCACATCAATTTAATAAATGTGTAAAGCAACCAAACAGCTAGAGAAGTAAACAAATATTGTTAACATCAATCCAATTTTGATTACTATTTCTAGAAACTTTTCCACTGCAAGATGAATAGAACAATAAGAAAAGACGAGAGTGGCAAGAACATACTTATTGTAGAAAGGCAAGATATCTCAGTATAAGAGTGGCAAGAACTTACTTATTGTAGAAAGGCTTTCGCTGATATGGCTGCTCAGACTCAAAAAATTCAAATATGAGCTCTGAATCAGGTGAACAATCTAGAGTCAAGGGGACACTTCCATCATGTTTCTCTGTCCCTGCCTGAAGATGGTTGAGCTCAGTTGCTTTTGAAGAATGTGTTGCATTCAATGTTTTGGAACAAGAGTTTTGGGGTTGAAACAATTGAACAGCGGAAAGGTAAGGAACAAAATAGGCATGGAATGGCATTGAACTATTGAGGTTTTTAGAATCATCTGCCTTGACATCCAATCCGTAGTTCCCTTGTTTCTCGTACCAGTTCCAAACAGTGCGAAGTGATAAATTCGGTATCTGGTGCTTGCACAGGAAACCATGAGACATCTGATCATCCAAGCAAATAGAACATTTTTTATGTACATATGAAGATGCAATAACAGGAGCAGCACAGTGGATGAATCTTTCAAACTCTGCAAGTGGACATCCCATTGTAAGCTGAACAAGCTCAGATGCTAATTGCATTCTGTAAGAAGCATTTAGACCTTCCACTGCCATTTGTGAGCCAATCAGGAACTCGTCGGTGGCCCTTGGTCTTCTACCTTTTGCTTCATAACCGTTACTTTCCGTGTTCTGATTCTCTATTTCAGCAGCGGACGTATAGAATTTTGGGCACTGGTAAGACTCTGAAGGCAATTGATGGCTAGATATTGAGTCTGTGCATCTTGTATCAGATGAAGTGAAAGGAATTTGACCTCCTTCCTGATGGCTATCACTCAACTCCTTACTTAAAACTGGTAAGCTAAGGTTTAAAGCATTGCAAGTTCCAGCAGAGCCAATCCCCTCATTTCGCCTGGACTCTTTTGTACCTACAGGTTTCCACTGATGAGAACTTGGTCCAGAATTAGCAGCTTTCCTAAACTTTTGATCATTATGAGATCTGAACTGTGAGTATGGCATACTGTCCAAACAAGCATACGAACACCTACCAAAATTATGCTCCATGATTGGATTCTTCCTGAGTTTGTATGGTCGAAAACCATGACTGGGAACATGATGAGCATGGTAAAACGTTCTTCTTGCAGTGTCTCTAGTCTGGTAATGGTACATACCAAAAGGAACCTGTGAATACTCTTTTTCCCCATTGAAATTCTCACGCCTATACAAATTAGTTGATGTTTCACAATCATTTTCCTCGCCTTGAAATTTACTTGGTTGTGAGACACATCTATGAAAACTCCCATTCAACCTCTGCTGAGAAAAAACCCATTGTGATGATTCATCCCCTACAAATACTCTTGGCAGATCTCTCCGATGCATAGATGACTGTTCGTGTCCCATTCTCTTAAACCCATAAGCAGCATTGTTGCTAGGCAACAACCCATCTCCATAAAATGAATCATGCTCAACCCATACCTGATTCTGCGGCGGATGAACATGTTTTACTCCATATCTGTAACCTAGTTCCTTCACCCAATTCTTTCGTGCTTCCCGCTTCACCTTCCAATTGTGACCTAAACATCTGTTTTCCTTTCCATTTTTACCGCAGGCTCTCCCGGTTCCAGTCTCAGTACCTTCAGAAACACCTCCTTTCGAATCTTTAACTTCAACCTCAAGAAAACTACTACTGCTTGCATCATCAAACCCACAATTGCTCATCTTTGAAGAATTACAAGAATCCCGCACGCCTACTGATGATAAATCCTGGGTCTGGTCCGAAACCCCATCACAAATCTTTCCTTTCTTCTTATTCTTTTTCTTCTTCTTCTTCTTCTTCTTCTCAGAAATCTTACCATCAGGAACGTCCGTACATAAAGGTACAGAATTAGGTTCAAAATTTCTCCCTTTTTGGTCCACCATCATTTCTCGTTCATAATCTTTAGAGGGAAAACACACAAAAAGAAGAAAAGGGTTTACTTCAATTTCAAGAAACTAGCACACAGAAATTCAATCTCAATCGAAGAAACACAGAATACCCAAATCTTAATGTTGTCTAAATGTGAAGAAAAATCCAATCTTTTGCAGAAAAATTCACAGAAAGTAAACGGAGAAATGCAACAAGAGCTACGGAATATTGAAGGGAAACTATTTTCTTGCAAATTAAATTGGTATGGAAAAAGGAAATAAAAGAAAAAAGTTGCAGAGAAAGTACCTGAGAGGGAAAGCAGAGGGCGCGTAATGGGAAGTGGACAAGGAATTTGAAAAGCAAAAATTAGTTGGGTTTTTGGTGGGGGTTTAACGCTTCGTTATGCTTTAAGCGCCGCTTGCTTGCTTCTGTTATGGTGTGATGAGGGTGTACCACTGTTCATTCAGTGAGGCTTTGGATGTTTGCCACGTGGATGGTCGTTTTATTATTTTTTTCTTTTCGTTGATTGAATAATCAATCATCTCACAAGTTCGCATTTACAATCTTGTATTTGTAAGAAAAATGAGGGTTAGGGTAGACATTGGAGTTTAGGGTTATGAAATTTGGGAATTTGGGGGTGATTTGGGATTCATTTCTAGCTAATGACTGCAATTAAGGTCTCAATCTTTGCTTCAGCATTCAACACGTGTGTTTATGTCAAAGGATGGTGGAGTCTAATTGAGAAGGTAAAAATTTGGACGGGATATTTGGATAAGATGGCCAAAGTACCCTTCATTTTTTGTCCACGTCAGCGAGAATGCACGTTTTGCACATGTCACAATGCCATTTAACGCTCTTGTTTGGGATGGATTGGCGAAGTTATCACTGTTCAAATAAAATTTTTAAGTTCGTGAAAGAAAAATATAGTTTTAAAAAATAACGGTCCATCACTATGCATTTGAAGCTTTAATTAATCTAACAGAAACAGTTGATATGAAGCATTGCTTATTGGGATAATTTGGATAATAATCCAATAACATACCTAATCAGAAGCTATCTACACACACACACACACACACACACACACACACACATATATATATATATATATATATATATATATCTACTAATACATAGACACTATTACTTGAGGATCAAACCAAATGACCAAATAGAAAAGGCAAATCAAAATTCACTGATGCTCTTCAGATCCCTTGGAGATGGTTGAAGATGGGGTGCTCTTGGTCTGAGAGGAAGCTGTCGATGTGTTATTGTTCCGCGGGCGCGAACTCTGGCTCGAGGATGACTCAGTGAAAAAGACTATCTGCTCCTGTTCGTCTCCAAACAATTGAAGAGCTCTCGGAATTGGCGGCAAGTTGACATCGGAAACTGCCTCGAGGATTTGCACCACCTGCCCCATTGACGGCCTCTGAGCTTCATCATCTTGGACACACCAGCAAGCAACTCTGCAAACCCTAGTGAGCTCTTCTACATCGGCATTGCCATCGAGCCTCGGATCCAATAGGCTCAACACATCACTTTCTGGAGTACTAATCTGGCTACCAGCATAAGCTGGGAAGAATCTAACTTTCCCATCTTCAGATTGCTCCGAGTTTCTTCTCCCCGAAACGAATTCAAACAGCATCATTCCGTAGCTGTACACATCCGCTTTCACTGTGATCGGCACGCCTGAAATCCACTCTGGCGCAAGATAGCCTCTTGTCCCTCTCATGGTTGTCAGGACCCTGCTAAACTCTCTTCCAACAAGCTTTGCAAGGCCAAAGTCTGCCACTTTCGGACAAAGTTCAGCGTCTAAGAGGATGTTTTCTGGCTTTATGTCACAATGTATGATGCAATCTCTGCACTTCTCGTGGAGATAAGCCAACCCTCTTGCTGTCCCAAGTGCAATTTGGTACCTTGTTTTCCAATCCAAGACCCCCAGACCCTTATCGTTGAAAAGGTGAGTGTCCAAAGATCCGTTTGGCATGTAATCATACACCAACATCCTTTTAGAACCTTCGGAGCAGAACCCACGAAGGCGGACAAGATTGACATGCTGGATTGTCCCAATTGTGCTCACTTCTGTTCTGAATTGCTTCTCCCCTTGGCTAACACTTTCAAGCTTCTTCACTGCTATGACAGACGAATCGGGCAATGTCCCTTTGAACACAGAACCAAAACCTCCTCCCCCCAATTTTTCGGAGAAGTTATTCGTTGCATCTTGCATATCTCTGTACCCGAATGCCACCAACGAACCCTCTACAGCTTTTCCGAATCCTTTCACTCGCTTTCTCCGTCTCAAGATTGCAAACACAATAAGGCCTAAAAGAACTGCTACACCGGCAGTTGAGCCTGCCACAACACCAACAATCAATCCCTTGTTACTTTTCGAACTCTTAAACTCAGATGCTGCAAGTTTGAGGTATAAAGTTCTTCCCTGGTCGTCACTTGATGTTAGTTGTTGCAAATCGAGAAGCTCTCCTTTCCAAACCGAACATCCACTTCTGTCGTAAGCATAAGCAGTGCAAGAGCAGTTTCCAAGGCAGAACGATTCACATTCCGCAATACTCCCAACCTCCACAGGCTGTTTATTTTCAGGCAATGACATGCTAGGAAGTTCAAGAAACCGGTCTGGCTTCCCCTTAGCACTAGTAGCATTTTCACAATAAAGACGAGTTTTTCTCGAACACCCACCAGAGTAGTCCTTCAAATCCCAATCTCTCTTCAACTTGGGCTCAAAACCGTTCAAGCAATTACAGGCGAGGTTGCTTACCTCATTGCAACTTCCGAATGCGCCACACAAATCATAAACTTCGCATTGCTTTCTCGGTTGAGACCAAAACAAATTCCATTGCCTGGAAGTCTCCAACCATGTCAGCTGTTGAATCTGCCCCGAAGTATACATCACGAAACGAGATATTCTCTTAGGATCATAAACAGAATAGGTGAAATAACTTTCAGTTTCGTTCGTAAAATAGCTGAAGTTGTATATATAATTGAGCCTCATTTCCGGAACCAAGCTGAAAATCTTTGATTTTGCATCCCATGATCCACTAGTCCAATACTGTATAGACCTATTCCACAGTATGAGATACGCATTGCTTCCGTTCGGGTCTAACTCGAGCGAGAAAAGACCCGGTGCAGGATCCTCCGAACTCTTCCATGAAGTAAGAGTTTGGGTTTGTTTGGTAACAGTGTTAAACCCAATTCTACCTCCTGGAAGCCATGTGTGAGCTGGATGATCAAAGCTTTGCCATAACGGCTCCGACGTACTATTACCAGACCCCGATCTCAAGACGAGGTTTCCGGTATTCAAAAGACGTGCAGTGGTGGCGGAGGAGGAGGTTAAATTCGTTGACCAGATAGGGGTTTTGGACTCGTTCAAGAGGACTAAATTACCATCTGAAATCCTTAAAACCGAAGAAAATATATCGGAAACTGGTTTTTCTCTGTTTGCCACCCAAACTATGGTTCTCTCGGATACCACTTGTTTGGTGTACCACATGCCGATGTAGAAGTTTGAAGAATTACCTGGATTGAAGAAACCGAGCTCGAAAATCCCAGCGGCGGAGACAATGGTTTGGTCGCCGGAGAGAGATTGGTCTGCGGTGATGGAGTCGGCTGCAAGGGAGACATGGGTTTTGAGGTAGCAGAAGAAAAGAACTGAAAGCACCAATCTTTGCTTGGTTTTGGCATCCATGGCTGCTCAGAAAAATTTGCAGACAAAGTTGAGAGAGAGAGATTTCTAAGCCCATATAGTTTTAAATCGTTTCAGTGGCTAAAAGTCATGATCGTGTGGCTAAAAGTCAAAGGTGAGGTTTTTAGTTTTTTCCACAAATCCCACTGAGAATCCATTTGATTTTCCGCAAGTATAGTTTTGTCAGATTTGGAGAAGCTAAGGTCAAGTGGTCAAGCAACAAAACAACGGAGGGATTGGACCACATAAACCATGTTACTATGTGAACAGAGTTTGATCATATGTGTAGCTTTGTCAGCCGCAATTGACTTGACTAGGTCTATTTGTTTTACAATCTTTTCAGAAGATAATAACTTTATAAGAATATTGAACCATTATTCAACTTATGAAATAATTATCTAGAAGCTATTGTGTGAGAAAAACTATCAAATCAAATATTCAAACGCAAAAATTACCACATGATGGTTCAGTGGTTGTAGCTGAATTTCAGGTTCGTATTATTCACAGCACGTTATAGGTTCGATTCCTATTGTTGATGAATCACACAATGGTGGCTAAGGAAAAGTTGAAATGTCTTTGTGTGTCTTTGTCTCCCAGAAAGATTAGACTGCCATGACGAAGCCACTAACTAGTCTTTTTTTTTATTTGATAAAATATTCAAATGCAAAGATTGGTCATAGACTCATAGGTATGTGTCAAACTAGCAAAAATATTAGTGTCAAAAAATGATGGATTGTTTAGTTGAGAATTTACTCCAATAATGGTCAATTTGTATTACAATTCTTTAATCATATAAATGTTTTGTGAATCGCGTTTTAAAGTACAGAATTTGTAAAGATGTTAATATTTCGTATAGATGTAAACAATAAGATAATGATAACACATCCATAAATTTCACAATTAGCATGTAATGTATCAATATAATAAATAATTTATCATTAATATCGTGTTATATTATGTCATCTAATAAATAACATACGCCGTGGTATAGAAAAATATATATAAAATACAAGCATGTTTTATATACGTTTGAACAAATTTTTATACCAACAACAACAATTCTTGGGTCATGACCGTTTCTACCGTCTAACCAACATAAGATGAACAAAATTGAGAAATTGGACTGATCGGTTACGAGTAACGTAAAATTCTCAACTAATCTTCTTTGGATCGAAAATGATGGATAACAGTGATTCTTCATCTGTTGTTCTCTTTTTAGATAAAAAAAGAGAAATCGAATTGGACCCCACTAAGATTTGTCTGTTATTGGGGTGACGTGTTGCAAAGACTACACAAATCACTTTCTTTGATTGATTTTTGTTTCAATGCTAGTTTCTGTTGTTGTAACCTTTCTTCCAGGGCAAATATTTTTCCAGTCAAATTAAAGGTCTCCGTAACTGTGAGGCTGGCGGTTCGGCAGATTCAATCATCACGGGGTCCACACGGAAGCAATCTCAGCCGCTCAATCTGTTGTTTGTCATAAATGTTCAAACGTACCTCGGTTGGGATGATCATGTACATGAAACGAAAAGTCCAACATATGAACGGATGATCAGCCTTGAGTATGATTTGGTTGGAAGTTTCCGTCTTGACCGCTGGTCTAGTCTTTTTCTGCGTTATGTCCTTGCTGGCTCTGTTGGGAGCTCAACTCCAAGTCTCCCACTTCGTTGGAAGATTTTGTCGTGTAACTTGTTGTATATCGATTTTTTTTTTTATTTCTCGTTCATAACATAATGTAAAAGAGTGAAATATATTAGAGTAAATTGTAGTAATGATCCCTTAACTTTAATCAAATTGAAACAATGGTCTTTCAACTAAAAATTCATAACTATTGATCTCTCAACTCTTCAAAACGTGTATTTATGCTCTTTTTCATCAACTTCGTTGGAATTCTGTCAAAATAAGTTATATTGGAAGAACTATTGCTCCAATTGGATTAAAGTTGAGAAACTATTTCTCTAATTGGATTAAAGTTGATAGACTATTTCTCTAACTAGATTAAAGTTGAAGGACTATTGATACAATTTTTCTTTTTTGATTTTCCATACCTTGATTCAATCTCACGTGCATCGCACATGACTCATTTTGGCAAAAGTTCTAATGGAGTTGACGAAAATGACTATAGCTGCATGTTTTGATGAGTTGAGAGACCAATGGTAATAGATTTTTAATTAAGGAACCATTGCTCCAATTAAGTTAAAGTTGATGAACTATTATTACAATTTACTCAATATATTATATTCAACTGGTAACATAGGCCAAAAGAATTGGACTGAAAAGTGAGAGAATTAACGAGAATATTCAACTTATTTGCTAAGACTTGAGAAAACTTGAGAAATTGGACTATATTATTTTTCTCATGTCATGTTTGCTAGATTGTGGACACAAGTCCTGTTGGAGAGGGGAAATTTGCACACCCGATCTCGAGTGCGAAGATAAATATCCTTAACTCTTACAAGTTACAATAGCTTGAATAATGTGTTATTTTTCCACATTGTGGGTGGGACAATTTTTTTTTTCTTTTCAAAGCTTGTGCATAGATAGAGGCAGTTAGATCTAGTTCTAAAACTTTTTTTTAAATGGAGTCAAATTGTAACATACTTGATACTTATATCAGAATAAGACTAAAAAGTTTTTCAAGCAACACATATTTAAGATAGAATTGAATACAACTAATTCTGAAGAGGTAGACTACAAGCAAAAAATGCCAATAATATAGGTAGTTAAAAACAATTTATTTGTGATATAGAGGTAGATTATCGACAAAAAAAAAATCTATGACATAGGTACATTAAATAAGTACAAGACTAAATGCAATGTCATTGAAGGGATTTAATTCTTATGATTTAGGATATTACAATTCTTTTTTAATTTTCACTTTTATCACAAACTTAACAAAAGAATTACAATCATTGTGAGGGTAGACCCACATCTTTCTCCTTAGTGTAAATAATATCGTTTATTAAAAAAAAAGTGAACTATTCCTAATATTAGCTCACAAAATTGAATTTATATTAAATCTACCCTAAATTTTAACAAAAAAAACTAATTTACCCTAGATTTTAATAGGAAAAACCTTGAAGAGTAGGAAAACAGACATAAAAAAATAAAATTGGACATCTCTCGATTTATGTATGTCGTTACGAAGGGTCATGCCAATCCTCATTAAATTTTCTAACCGAAAGATGCATTGAACAGAGTAGGAAAATCAAGAAAAAAATAGCAAATTTGATTTATTTATGTCATCTTTACGAACGGTCATGCCAATCCTCATTAGATTCTAACCGAAAAACGCATCGAAGAGAGTAGAAAAATAAAGAAAAAATAGCGAAAAAAATTTGGATCATTTCTCGATTTATGCGTGTCATCCTTGTGCAGGACTCATGCTAATCTTCTCTGCATCGTTTCAATTTTAACAGATGTCCCTAATTGAAGGGACATCTAACAAAATTGGATCATTTCTCAATTTATGCATGTCATCCTTGCGCAAGAGCCATGCTAATCTTCTTTGTATCGTTTCAATTTTATCAGATGTCCCCGACGGGACAAGCTTAGTTGTAGCTCGTAGCAATATAAAGCTTTACTGGGAGTAGGATTCTCTCCCCTCTTTTTTCCCTCATCTTCCCTCCTCTCCTATTTGAACGGTCACGGTTAAGCCACGCCTGTAAGATCCCACATCGCTCGGGAGAGAGGAGTTGATGTGCCTTATATGTACATGCACACCTCCCTTAGTAAGACACGTTTTGGATGGAAGCCCAAGAACAAATCCATGAGGGCGTGGCCCAAAGCGGACAATATCTTACTTTGGGGACTGGGACTGGGATGTGACAGTTTGGTATCAGAGCCACTCCCCGGCTGGAAGTGTGCCGACGAGGGCGTCGGGCCCCCAAGAGGGGTGAATTGTAAGATCCCACATCGCCCGGGAGAAAGGAGGTGACATGCCTTATATGTACATTCCTACCTCCCTTAGTAAGACGTGTTTTGGCTGGAAGCCCAAGAACAAATATGTGAGGGCGTGGCCCAAAGCGGACAATATCTTACTTTGCGGACTGGGTCTGGGATGTGACAACGTCAACATCTTATATTAATTTTTTATACAAAAAGAAAGACAAAATATAGAATATGAGATGAGAGAATGAAAGAGGATGAAAATATAAGGAGAGAATGAAAAGGAATGGAAATATGCGGAGAGAAAATTCTAATCCGCTTTACTGACTCCTGAAGTTGGCCGATGGGAGACAAAAGTTACGTTCTCTTTCATATATGTGGGCCTTCCAAGCCCCATATAACTTTTTTTTTTTTTTTTTGTGGGAAAGAAAAGGATTATTCTAGAACAATAAAATTTTGGAATTCGCCCGCATAAATTGCTTATCAAGACCGAAACATATGGATGTTTTATGAGAAAATAGCCTTTTGCTGCCTCTCTTGAGTCTTGAGAGCTCAGCTCTCCAATGCCAATAAACTTAGTACTTATATAAAACGGAGACGTCATGTGATATATACATAAAATCTCCTTAAATAAGTCACAAATCTATCATGTTTAGTTGTGAATGTATAGACCAAAAGACTTGGACTAATAATAGAAATTAGAGTTTATTAGACTTTGCACCCTTGTGATTAGAATTCAGTAACAGTTTGGTTCATGTCTTTTAAAAGTCAACAACCTCTCGGTCTGCCCAAGTTAACTATTATTTTTTGATATGACAATTGGCAAAGCTGTTTTTTCCTTACATGAACATAGGATGAGAAATGCTAAGTAAATTCTCTCAAAGTTAGATTTTTTGTGGACTTTTTGCCACCATTTAGTTTAACGTCAATTTTCTTGTCAACGTTACAAACGTTGTGCCAAAAACATGAGGTGGCAAAGAGTCTATGAAGAGTTTTACTTTTAAGATAGTCGCTTTAGCATTTCTTGTATAGGATTGATACCAAGTAAACTATTTTTGATTAATTATTATAGGGTGGATTATTTTTGGGCATCAACAATGGAAGCATTTTTGCTCACCATTATAAACTATGATGTATGTTTACCATCCACATAATCATTTGTCATGTGCTCTTTATCTTAACTTTGGTTAATTTTTTCAAAATTGAAAAAATTACATTTAATGTGAAAGTTAACCAGAGTTTAGTAAAATAATACATGACAAATGATCAGGTGTATAATGAACATACATCATAGTTATGGTGGTGTGCAAAAATGCTCCCATCAACAATTCTTAATTACCATTTATATGTTATGATCCACGTGGTACCAATATAGCACCTGTGTAAGTGCAAAATCAAGGGTCAAACAATGTACCATTTTATAACATCAAGGGTGGTTGTTGTTGGAGGAGAATTCTCTCCCCTCCTAATCTCTCTCCCATTTCCTCTCATCCTACTTGAACGGTTACGATTAAGTCACGTCAATAACTTATATTGATTTTTTTATAGAGCCAATAAGACAAAAAATAAAGTGTGAGAGGAGAGGAGGGAAGGGGATGAGAATAGGAGAAGAGAGAATCCTAATTCAATTGTTGCTTACCAAACTGTTACTTTTACCCAAACCACATGAGTGCAAAGTGTATATAAATTAGGGTGAAGTGCCGATTTAGTCCTTGAACTGTCACCTCAGTGAAAATTAGGTTCTTGAATTATGTTTTTGGTAAAATAAGTCTCTAAATTCATTAAAAATTGCTAATTTCATCCTTACTATTATATTAAAATCTATTTTATCCATTTTTTCGTTAACTTAAGTCACTTGACATACTTTAGAGTGTAATACAATCATTTTCTCACCTATAAGCCCTTAACATTTCATATAAGTTGTGAACCTAACGTCTAATTTACCCTATAAAGTTAACTCCATACACTATTTCTTTATGAAGAATTGGCAATCTACCCTCCAATGTGTATTACATGTCAGTAACGTGACTTAAACTGACGAAAAATTGAATATAGTAGCTTTATATATAATTTTAGGGATGTAATTGGCAGATTTTTATAATTTAAGGACTCATTTTTCTGGAAAAAAAAATAGTTTAGGGACCTAATTTTTACTCATATGATAATTTAAGGACTAAATTGGCAGTTCACCCTATAAATTAAGAATGTTAGAAATTTAGTGTGGAATAAGAATTGAAACCAACCAACCTAAACGAAAAATCGTGGTAAATCGAACTGAATTAAAATGGTCATTATGTGGTTACTTAAAAATATCATCAACGGCAATCACTACTACAAAAAATACTTTGCGCGATGAAATAAGATTTGTCACGCAAAGTAAGATTTCGTCGCTCAAAACCTTGTGCGACGAAATTTTTGTCGCGCAAAGCTAGTGAAGATAGAGTTTGCATGACGAAAATTAATCTTCGTCGCGCGAAGGTACTTTGTGCGACAAAATATTTCGTCGCGCAAAGTTTTTGGTTTTTTATTTTTTTATTTAATTGAATTAATTTAATATTTTGCACGACGAAATATTTGGTAGTGCAAGGCTTTGCGCGACGAAAGCCATAGGTTTTTATTTTTTTATTTAATTAAATTGACTTTTTGTTTTATTATTTCTATTATTTAATTTAATTATAGTAATTGTTTGCGCAACGAAATATTTGGTAGCGAAAGATTTTTTTGAATTTTTACTTTTTTAATGTATGGCTTTATTTTTTTTAATTACTTAAATTTAAATTGACATATTCAAAATAAAATTACTATGAAAAATAATGATCAAATTATCCATAATATACATTATATTAAAAATGTACATATAAATTAACAAATTACAATAACAAAATCCTAATACAAGTCTATTGTGGTGGTGGTGGCGGGGGATATGGTTCGATAGCGTCATAATCCTCAACTCCTTAATTTTCACCGTCAAAATCCCGACGATTCCCTACGAAAAAAACAAATATGGTCAAATAACCAAAAAAACAACATAAAATAATACCAAAAAATGGGCATAACCTCCCCTAAAATTGGAATACCCCAAACTCCACCCCTCACCCTATACCTGACCCCAAACCCAAAATTAACTCAAAAAACACATATTAATGAAAAATAAATTAAAATTTAGGGAGAAAATACCTTTTGGCAAGATTGAGAGTGAGTGAGAGATAGGGAGAGAGGAGTAAGTGAGAGATAGGGTGAGACATAGGGAGAGAGGAGTAAGTGAGATATAGGGAGAGAGGAGAGAGTGTGAAAGAGTGAGAAAAGATAGTGAGAGAGTGAGTGAGAGTGAAAGATAGAGAGAGATGAGAGATTGAGTATGAGAGAGAGGGTCGGATTTGGGGAGAAGGAAAGAGTAGGGGTAGGCGCAGTGCGGTTCAGTGCGGGTTCGAGTGAAACCGCAACCGAAATTTTTTGCGGTGCGGTTTGGTGCGGTTTTGAAGCCAAAACCGAAATGAAACCAAACTGTTTGGTTCGGTTCGGTGCGGTTTCAAACGGTTTCGGTTTGGTTTTTGAGAAAAAGATGTACAATTTAAAATATACATCTATTTACGCATAAAATGGTCTTATTTTTCTTGCTTTAGATCGCCGATAAGGATATTTTGAAAGTAAATGAGGTTTGTGATCACTCCAAACGTCATCAATGTATTGAAGAATAATGAGGGATTCACATGCGGGCTTATCGTTATGAATGAGGACATGAACTTTCTGATGCACTGGGTTGACTTTGAGAAGCAAAGGGCTCTTGTTTTTTTGGAGAAGATGTTCTTATTCCAAATAGAGGGAATGGACTCCCTTCTATGCGAAAGCAATTTTCACTCTCATGACATAAGGACTTGTCCAGAATCCCACAAGTGCAGCAACAACAATGCAGCAAAACTGCAGAAAAAACATTCAATATATGGTGCGGTTTCGGTTTCGATTTCGGTGCGGTTTTGAAAACCCAAAACCAAAACCAAACCATTTTCTTTGCCACGGTTCGGTTTCGAAACTGCAACCGTTTCAAAATCGCAAAACCAAACCGTTCGGTGCGGTCCAATTCGATTCGTGTTTCGGTTCCAAGTGCCCACCTCTAAGAAAGAGAGAAAAGGTAAGAGAACTAGAGAGAAACATTGAGAAAATTGTGAAGGAGTTACTTTGGTTTTAAAAACCGTATCACTTTGCGCGACGAAAGATTGGTCGTGCAAAGTCTAAAATTTCTTTTAAAAAAAAAAAATCCCGCGTCCCATTTTTTGCGCCCACCCAAATTTTTAGAATTTTGCGAGACGAAATATTGGTTACGCAAAAATTGCGTGACGAAGAATTGGTCGTACAAAATCTAAAAAATAAATTTCCCACGTCCCATTTTCAGCACCCACCCAAATTTAACGATTTTGTGTGACAAAATATTGGTTGCGCAAAACTTTGCGCGATGAGGACGCAAAATGTTAAAAAATAAATTTCCCGCATCCCATTTTCAGCACCCGCCCAAATTTAATGATTTTGAGTGACGAAATATTGGTTTGTCGCGCAAAATTTATAGAAATAAATTTTACTAGACAATTTAAAATTTAAAATGAAATAAAAATAAAATAAACAGAGTTTATGCGACAAAATATTAGAATTCGTCGCGCAAAGTTTTTAAAAAATAATAAAATTGAAAATAATTTTGTTTTACATTTAAAATATAAATAAAATAAAATAAATAGGGCTTAGGCGATGAAATGTTGATTCGTCGCGCAAAGAAAATAATTTATTAACAATATAAAATATAAAAATAAAATAAATAGGGTTTAGGCGACGAAATATTAATACTCGTCATGCAAAGTTTTTAAAAAATAATAAAAATAATGAAAATAATTTATTTTACATTTTAAAATATAAAATTAAATAAAAAAGAAAATAAATTGGGTTTAGGTGACGAAATATTTGGATTTCGTCGCGCAAAGTTTTTAAAAAATATTTTTTATTTTTTTAAACATATTGCGCGACGAAGTCTAAATTTTCGTCGCGCAAATGTGCGCGCAAGGGTTTTTTTTACTAGTGAACGGACGTTTGGTCAATGGTTTAATCCACCAAACGAAATCGGGTCGTGTCCACCCATATTTATGAGCATTCTGAGAAACTTCGTCGAAATTTCCTCAAAATTTCAGTTTAGGAAACTTACCTCATTACAGATTTAATTCAATCTGCTGGGATTTCCTTATTTATTCCAATTCGATATTTCCGTCAATGTCCATATTAATAAATTGGTTGTGAGAACTTTTTCTGATAAGATTTTTGAATTTTTGAGATTTTTGGGATTTGGAAAAGAAAAGAGGCGCATTAAAACCCTATCGATTGAAGTCTCCTTGGTAGCTCTCTGTGATTCAAATCCTCATCCAACATAGCTCGTACAGTAAGGTATTTACGTTCATGTATGAACTTGTGTTTAATGAAATTTAGTGCTATTTGTATTTCAATCATTAATTTAGCGATTCATTTTCGACGTTTAAGTCTTAATCTCAAGGACCAAGAATTCTCAATGAAATTTCTTTGTTTTGAAGCATAATTCTAAATGATTTCGTAGATCCACACACTTTTGTTATTTGGTATATTCACTTGTAAGTAATTTCCTAGATCTGCAACTTACCTTGATATTTTTGTTTTTGGTGAGTAGATACAACTTTGTTAAGATGTTGTGTTTGATGTACATTTTACTCAAACAAATTTGAATAATTTATCTCCACTTATGTGGATATTTATTTATCCCCATAACCATGATAGTTATGACAAGTTCAATGTTGAATTAATAGATCTTTTGTAGATTTTTTGTTAGAAAAGGCCAAGTTTCAAAGATTTTTAGCTAGATTTGGGGGTTAGAAGCACTACATGAAACATAATTGGTGATGGAAGGGTGGATTGGTGAAGTTTGGTTTGTTTAAGGCCTCAAACAATGGAAAGAACCAATCTTGTTGGTTTGATTTATCATTTAATTACGACTCAAACATTAGTTAAATTCAACTAAACTAAACATAAGTAGGGACGTGTATGAGATTTTGGGGGCTATGCGTAGAAATTATGTAGGGGTTCTTTTGCTCATGATTACATAATCTCACAAAAGCATACTAAACCAGTAAAAATGATCATATTAGTATCATAATTAAAAGAAATTTTGTAACTAAAATTATGTGATCAATCTACAAAATCATTAGTGGACATGTCAAAGAAGTCATGAAACAAAACATAAAGATGAATAAACAAAAGTAGAAACTAGAAACACTAATCCAAATTCCAAAAGCAATAATTATGGTAATACCTAAATTAAAGGCAACCTTTAATCTTCAGTAACAAATTATATTAAGGCCTTAAATAATGTATCTCTATTCATTCTATCTGCCCAAACAAGAAACAAAATAATCAAATCTAGATCTTAGATTTGATTAATGTAATAATATATTAGCCGTCACTTAGTACGACGGTTTAGTGATATTTTTCTTCATTTGTAAGTTAGAGATCTTAGGTATGATTCTCGCGAAAGGCGAATTCGAATCATATTATTACTAGGCAATTGTGATGCTTAGTCCACTTCCCCCACCCCCATTAGTATAGATAATATCTTTTGTACAAAATATATATATATATATATATATATATATATATATATATATATATATATATTAGCCAAAATTTGGGACCCTATGGGGGTAGGGGCTGTGCAATTACACAAGTTGCTCCCCTTCAAAGCCTGCACTGATCAAAAGTAATTGGTTCAATTTGGTTATTGTGGAACCATGATTTTGCGGATTTGGTTCCAACAATTATATCCTATTATACATTCGTAAGCATACACTATGGTTTAGGAGATAAATTGGACAAAATTTAAGAGAGAAATCAAATTCGAATGAGCTTGATATTTTACTATTAATGTATTGACATCAAAGTGCATGGGAGATGAGCACAATAACAAATGGTGGCAACAAACAAAGCAAAATGCGCATATCGCAACGAAATCTTTCAAATTATAAATGTTTGTCATAGATACACAGATGATCTATATCCTTATTTACTAACCGATTCTTTTTATCTAATTTTCAGTACGCAGAGAGTAGACAAGATATGAATATGGACGATAAGAAAGATGGGGGAATCAGTGAAACAAAGGTGGCCGAGGAGGAGGCTACAGAAAATTCAACACAACCAAAGCGCAAAAGCTTCTGGACTGAGTGTGAACAGTGCAGGATACCATTTGAGTATTTCGACAGATATTTCCTTGGTCACCGTTTCAGATGCAACGGCTGCCGAGGAATATTTGTTGCTCTAGAAGTCGATCCGCCATCACCTCAATGTAGCCGTACTACCGGAAAGCGAGTTCGTCGCGGCAGCAGCAGAAGTAATTGTTTGGGCTGCTGATATTCAGGAATGCAAGATGCTTCATCGAAACTTAAACTACAATGGGGATAGAGAAACCTTTTGCGCATTTACTCTTGCAGTCAAGGTTAAATAAATTTTCGGCAAGCCTTACATGATGAGGGGATGATAAGACCTGGTTTAAAATTTTAATTTTATTTACGAGTCATGATTTAAGATTGAACCAAAAGTGATGAATTGGTTTCTTATTCATTGGTTTACATTATGGTTATACTCAAATATGATCTTATTAACTTAAAAATAAACCTGTTTACTTATTTTATCGCACTCCCAAAACTGTTAGACACCAAACCTTAAACGGCTACACCCTTTGGCCTTTGTCGCATTCCCCAAACAAACACCAACCATAAACACCCTTGTTTATTCTAGAGCCCCACTTCGAAAGTTAGCTTAAAGCCCCTAAATTGATCAGAGCCGGTCTTGAAGGGATGTATTCGTGTGACATGCAAATTCTCCTCATGAGATATTCGTAAGTCGGATACCTAAACCACGTGGTTCGTACACAAGACTTTCTTTCAAGCATGCGTAATGGTTTCTTGTCATCTGACATCGATCACTGAGTAGGGTTTCCCTCGACTGCGACATGAGAGCCTTTCCAGCTATCTCCAGCTTCTAATTGTAATTGACAGGTTTGATAAGAATATGTAGGATAGAAAGGTAAAGGTTCTTCATGTCTTGGTCCTCAAATCAAACACATGACTCACACTCTCAGCCAAAACTGATCTTGTAAGTTGTCGTACACAATCCCATGCGGATTTCTGTCGTTTATCGTGTTATGTTGGAGGAGGATTGTCTGCCCTCCTAGTTCCGGTGCCCTTCCATGTCCTTCTGTTTTGTGTGGTCATGGTTAAGCCACGTTAACATTTTATATTATTTTTTTATCAAGATAATAAGACAAAAATGAATAGTAATATAAAATATTGACGTGGTTTAACCGTGACCACACAAACAGGAGGGCATGGGAGGGCACCGAAACTAGGAGGGCAGATAATCCTCCTCCGTGTTATGTTGGAAATTTCCTACCCGGATCCCCTCCGGATCTATTGTGTGAGGATCCTCAGTCGTACATTATGAATCATGCGGTCATAAATTATTTTATTTTTATTATTTTAAATTAAACACAAATAGTACATAACGAAAATTGACCGTACAATATACAATGAACGGTTGAGATATAGAGATCTTTAAGATCCCCACATAATGGATCGGAAGGAATCCGTGTTCGGAAATTTCTACTTCTAAATTCCACCTCTTATACATGCATGCATATGAATTTCACACACTTTTTTTTTAGTTTTTTACACACTTTTCTTTGTTTTTAGGTTTCTAATTGAATAAAACAAACGAAACAACAAACATGAGTAAATAAAGTAGACGTGTAAGACTACGACATATGTGTTTTTATTATTTTTCATAAAAAATAGTTACACGGTAGAATCTCTTAGTTATATATTTATCACTAATTTATGAAAATTAGGCTTTGTACGTTGCCCTCTTACGAATTCACCAACCAAGAATATTAGCCCTCTTTGACGAAAAAAAAATCCTTATTATCCACACAGTATTAATACAAATTATCGCTGCAATATCGATAAATTATTGCCACAATATTAAGAGTATTTTCGACAAACGAGCCAGTAGATATTACACTTTGACAGACACGATGACTATTTTTGGTTGTTGGATATAAACCAGGATCCTCGCCGGATCCTTCCATAGGAATCCTAGGGATCCTGTAATCTTGTTCGTTTATTTTATATCGTGCGGTCAGTTTTCGTTAGTACTATTTATTTTTGAATTTTAAATCTTAAATTTTAAATAATTTTTGACCGCACGATATACGATGAACGGATAAGATTGTGTGATCCCTAGGATCCCTAGGAAATGGATCCGGAGAGGATCCTAGTTCGTTGGATATAAAAATTAAAAAGTCTACTACGCCTATTGAGAGATTTTTTAATGGGTTCAAAATTCGAAATGGTACAACACGTGTCATTATATGAGTGATGAGATATTTAAATTAAAAAATAAAATTTTCCTAATAACACTTGGTACTGATTTGGTACTGAGGTGCTTTTATAAAAAGTGGATATAAAAAAAACTGAGCTCAAAAAAGTGTTTTGTAAACACTTAAAAACATCTTATTTTCACAGTTTTTAAAAACAGCTTATTTTCACAGTTTTGGATGGAAAAAAAAACTGAAAACGTGAAGCAATAAAAATAAGCTTATTCTCACAGCATAACAAAAACAGTTTTTTTTCAAAATACAACAGTACCAAACCAGTCCTTAGTTTCGAGCAAAGTAAAAAATTTCCGCTATGTGAGGGCTAATGTCAAAGACTCAAAGCAACGGTTTGTCAAGTTCAATATTTATATTTGCGAATCGCTGAAACTATCCAATCAATCAATAATATAAACTCGCACTAAAGTCTACGCTAAGTGCTCGATCATAATTTCGAACAATGAACCCGCCACCGCCCGTACACATCCAACCCTCCTCCCCGGGCTTTCCGCCAGCCACCACAATCACCCCAACACCTGATGGGACCCACCGGAAGGTCGCAATCGCTGTTGATTTAAGCGAGGAGAGCGCCTTCGCCATCCGATGGGCCGTCCAGAACTACCTCCGACCCGGGGACACCGTCATCCTCCTCCACGTTCGACCCACCAGCGTCCTCTACGGCGCCGACTGGGGATCCGTTGACCCCAACGACGCCGCCTCCTCCTCCTCTGAGTCGCAGCAGAAATTGGAGGACGACTTCGACGCCTTCACCACCACCAAGGCGGCCGACCTGGCGCAGCCGTTAGTGGAGGCGCAATTTCCGTTCAAAATCCACATAGTGAAGGACCACGACATGAAGGAGCGGCTCTGCTTGGAAGTCGAGAGGCTCCGGCTCAGCGTCGTCATCATGGGCAGCCGCGGCTTCGGCGCCGCCAAGCGAGCCTCCAAGGTCGGCAGGCTCGGCAGCGTCACTGATTACTGTGTTCACCACTGTGTTTGTCCAGTTGTGGTCGTGAGGTATCCTGACGACTCGGACGGGTTGGGCCCTGGCGGCGAACCCGATACCCCGGTGGAGCTCCAACCGGTGCCGGAGGAGGATCAGGAGGACTTCAATGAAGGCTCCTCCTCCGACAACGATGATGCTCATGGTAAATTTCGTTTTTCCTCAACTGTAAATTACACTAAATAATCGTAAATTGTAAATTGACCCCTTTTTCTCGTCATGTGCAGAAATCGAATAAATTGAAGGTTGGAGGGCTTACGCAGCGAATTTAAATGGGTTTATGGCTACTCTTGTAATTTCGAGTGTTTTTCGCTTTGCATTTTCTCATGGTCAAACTCTGAAAACTGTTGGTGATTTTATAGTCTGTATAATCACATGCATGTTTGATTTTATAGATTTACCCTTGCTACGGTAATACTCGTTTACTTTTTTTCTCCGAGAACCATGGAATCAAACATAAGACTTCGGGTACAAGTGGGCATCCTAACCATACAGCCAAGCGCCGTTAACCATACGAGAAATTTTTCAATGCCAAGAATACGGCCTGATACTAAATGTCATAATACAGTGGTTGGAAAAAAAAAAAATTCAAGTATCAAACCGCTTTTATTATGACACTTGATAAATCAAATCGTGTTTCCAGCATATAAAATCTCTCTAACCATACAGGCGAACGCAAACAGCGATTTCCGGCTATATAGGCAAACACCGTTAACTACTTGAGCTACAAACAAGATATCAATGCTTGCAAAAGAAAATTCAACCACTCAATAACAGGATGTTCGGAAAACACACAAAAATATAGAATTTCAAAATTGATAGAGAATGCAAACATAGAAATCCACACACAAACCAAAAGTTTTGGTCCAAAAACCAAGTAATGCATGAACCGATACAAACTACGAAGCGTGAAATGTAAATTCTCACATAGCTGCCATTGTTCCCTCACTCCGGCTCCTGCGCATCGAGAGATCCTGCTTGAGGTTCATAATTCTGCTTCCCAAATCAAGGTAGTGCTGCCGACTATGCGCTGTTGCTTTTGTTCCGCTCGGAGGGAGGTGGCTGTGTCTACCCCGAGACTTTTTCAGTGTTGCTACAGATGCACTTGCATGACCGTGAGTTGATGAAGTCGATGGCTTTTTAGAAGATACGCCATGACTAGCCTTCCTCGGAGCCTTGTGATCGGGTCTAAGGGTTCGATCAAACTGGTGGTTACTAATACCTAAGCGAACTGACCGATCTGCAGAATCCTTCAGAGAGCTGGACTTGATTTGCTGCCGGTTGTAGTAAGCCATGTGGGGAAGAAGTCCTTGCAGGTATTTCTTCAATTGGTCATCGCCGACATTCTTCTGAGCTGGGTTTCCTTCCAGACTGATGACTTGCAAGGAGTTGTAGTTTGCTGCAAGTTGACCAAGACATTTTGCCGTTGAGATTTTGTTGAAGCGCAGATCCAGAACAGTCAGTTTTAGGAGGCGATGAAGACCCTCCACCTCACTGATTTTGTTTCCAGCCAAGTACAATTCCTTTAGAGATGAACAAGAAGCTAGGCCTTCAACATAGACAAAATGGAAAAAAATAAGTTAGGACATGAATTGTTCAAGATTAATCAACAAGAAAAGCCAGGAAATATTTCAGTGTGTAATTCGACATATGCAATCTACCATGTCCGATTCTCAAAATCCTGTTGTAGCTCAGGTCCAGTACACGAAGTCTTGTGAGTTCACGCAAACCTTCAATAGTAGAAATACTGTTTTTTGAAAGATTCAGCATATGGAGTCCTCGAGGAAGAGCACCAGCAGTTATCCTTACTGCAGCATGTATGCAAATGGAAAGCTAATTAGAATACAGAATCAATTAATCCCAAGAATAATCACATACACCATAACACAGAAGCATACAGAAAGAATAATAAATATTTGAATCAAATGGAACGGATGAGTCAGAGAGGAAAACCTATGGAATTTCCTGATAAATTGAGCACCCTGAGATTTACAAAAGCACTAAGGAACGGGATCACTACCAATCCATGATTTGCAAGCTGAGCTGTGGTGGCAGCTGCACTCAAAGAAGATATATATCGCTTAGCAACTTCCATGCCAGGAGTGACCTTACCATCTGCCTTAGCAGTAGTCAAACCGTTTGAGTCATTGGACTCTCTCTTCACCTGATCATTAGATTGGGGCAATTCATCCGTTTCTTCCACCAGACTGCTGCTATGCTGAAGATTATTAACCCACTCTTCGATACGCTTATATTTAAAATCCTTGTTCGGCAATTCATCCCAACTTTGAACTGAGGATTCTCCTTGGAGGTTTTTCTCTGTGCTTACCTCATCTGCAGCTGGCATTATCCAGTCCTTTGCAAAACTAGAGTAGTTACAGGAATCATAGCCATCATCGATGGAGTTTTCAATATTATCGTTCTCAGCTTTACTTACAACATCATCTCTTTCCTGTTCTTGCTTTACCTGCATTTCAGTCTCATGTACTGAATTCCCTTTCCGCCTCATGCCTAAGACATGCAGGTCCTCGGAAGATCTTGAATGCACTGCTAAACGATTAACAGGAGAACCATCTTCAATAGCCGGAACAGAAGCACTAATGTTTGCAGAAGAACAAGAGTTAACAAGCCCTTTTGCAGTACGAGGTGTGAAGTCAGCAGAGTCATCAGCAAACTCTCCAGACGTTGGACTATCATAGTTTTCATGACCGTCCTTTTCTGATTGTAATGGTTCTCCAATTGAGAAAATTGATTCATTATTGACAATTTCAAAACTTACTTGACCGAGGTCGGAAGCAGGAGTTGTCTGAGATGGTTGAGGTGGGCTTTCTCCTCGGTCCCTACTTCCCTCTGGTACCGCCAATCCATTCCGATCAAGAGAACCATCAGAAGAAATTCCTTGATCAGTCTCGTCCCCAGCATCATTGTCAGCAGAAGCCCTCCCATCAAGGTATAATTCACTTCCCAGAGACCTACTTTTTATAAGCCGTCCTGCCTGAGTAACCTTGTTGTCATTTTCATTGATGAAGCTGCTTTCCATATCACCTGCTTTACAATCAGCCTCAAGAGAAGATACATGCTTCAAACTGCTGTTAATTTGAGAAACTCCTTCTGTCTGTGATGGGTTTACACTTGATTTTCCAGGCGAATCCTTCAAAGCTTGATTTGGAGAAGAAGCTTGCAATGTTTTATGCATTATTTCGACAGAAGGTTGAAAACTTTTCTGTTTGAAAAAGAAGACTCGGAATCAGAATAAGGAATGAACTATCAAACCAATCAGAATAAATCAGAAGTGCCAATGACCTGATGTGATGATTGTTCCGCTTACCTTAGGTTTGGGGCGATGGACGTTAGCTTGGAAACATGAAAACCTACCCATTGCTGGCAAAATATAAGAGCTAGTGGGCTACATCAACACTCGTGAACTACCTTTGACTACACCGGAAACTATCAACGACAAACTATTGTGCTCATTACTGTCTGGAAGCCTGTATGAACAACCTGACCTTGCTAAGTACAGTGAAAAACTACCATCAAGCTTCCGATAGGGCAACCACGAATGTCATTAGCCATAATCAAGCGACAAACCCACTGAAACACGGCACAATCTCCAGATGTGTGATGATCTCGATCTCCTTAAAACACAAAGCAAAATCACTCTCTCATTATTGCCCCACACCTTTTTAGAGGTGCGAGAGGAAATTGATTTTGCAGTAGCGGCCAGACTGAAATAAAATATCTGTCAAATGGAGAAGAACCCCAACCAGAACATGCACCAGAAATGCTGGCCTGATAAAAAGAAGAAAAAAAATACTGAAACTTAGCACCCCGTGCATTAATGCACAACATACTATATATAACTCAGTAATTCCAAATCGAGGGGCAGAAAAATACAACTTTCTAAGAATCCATGACAAAAAAACAGATTGAAATCTCCTGCTTGCTACTTGAAATGATTACCTCCCATCATTTCCTCTTATACACATTATAGGCTCATTGATGCATAGGATAGGATTAGATGGAATAACTCACAAGATCCAAAGTATGTTGAAGTAAGAAAAAATCAAGGTACCGGTTTCGTTTAGTCGGAATTAGAGGGGATAAGTTATAAGGTGTTGATATCCTACCATTTTGCTAGGATTCGACGGGATAAGTTTCTTTCCTGAGTAATTCATGTTCTACCTTCAACTTGAACAGAACTTCTTCATTCTATTCCTTCGACATGCCTTAAAATCTAATCATATTTAACGCAACATAATTGTTTATGTTACTGATAAACATCTTTTTCTCCAACATACCCACCAAAAGCAATAAAAAAGCTATTGAATATATATATATATGTGTGTGTGTGTATTGTATACATATACATACATATTATGATATTTTCTGAATTCGTTTCCCAAGAAACGGATAAAGAATTGCCTCATTCAGATAGCAAGATGGGAAAATAGAAAAAACCAAACATTGCAGCTGACAAACACTATTTGTTTCCATTGTTCATGCCTAGAAAGATTAAACTACATTAAGAACTCCGAAAACCCGGCAATCAAACACAACCCATTAGAGAAAACAACCCAAAAGTCAAAAACAAACAACAAGAACACATTTTTATCATTAAAAAATCAGAAACCAAGAAATGGAACGCAAAGATTATAAATTTCAGAAGCAGAGATCTGACCTCTCCGTAGCCAGATTGTAATGGAAGGCAGCGCTCAACGAGAGGAAGACCCCTTCTTCTGCAGCAGCAGCAGAGCCACAAAGTCGCAATTAATCTTTTTTTTTTTTTTTTTTTGTAATTGTAAATTTATTGGTTTGTATGTATTATTGAGAGCTAAATGCCAACCCTAAGCTCCTCTGGCTCTGATTTTATACACCCCAAAAAAATTATGAAAAAAAAGAGAGACGCGGAATTGGGAAGAGAGAATGATTCTGAATCATGTTTTTGTTTGTGTTGGTTAAATTCAAGGATTTTGCGTAGAATTTGTGCTTCCGTGTTTGTTTGTTAAATAAATGGGAAAATTTTGCGTCCACACACGCAGCGAGGTGCGAGGGCTGCAAACGATATTTTTTATTTAATTTACAAAGAGAAGATTTGTCATAAGAAGAGCATATTTTTATAGTCAATTAGTTATGATTAGGTGTGAGAAATTTTTTAGTTTTCTCGGAATATGGAGTAATAAATCATATGTCATTTTATTAATTGTGTGCTTTATTTATTTTTGGTTTCTTGGTGATATACTTATGAAAATGTTGTACCTAATTTGCAAATGATGGATTTACTACAAGTTCATCCAATACTTCTGGAAATGGTGTACCTAATTTGCATTTTATCATTATTTTATTATCTCTATAAGTATAGTTTTTTTTAAGGTGTAAATAGGTACTTATTTATAAGATATATAATAAATTTACATAAATCCGCCTAGGCCGCCTAGCCGGCCGCCTAAGCGCTAGGCCCCTGCCCGCCGCCCGACTAGCGCCAAGCGATTTTTAGAACCATAGTCATTATATAAGTGAAGATAAGTTTTATTTTATAAGTGTCATTCTACTTGTATAATAACATGTGGTATATCACTTTATATTCTAACATACTAAAGAAAAATTCTCAATTAGCTATGCAGAAAATGTATTATTATTAGCAGTTTGAAAATTTAATTATGACTACTTTTATTAAAGTATGTTTTTTATTAAGTATGTCATCCATCAATATTAGAGAAGGAAATTATTACTAGTTCTTTAAAAATTTAACCGTGGATTCCAAACTTTTCATATTTTGAAAAAAAAAAATTAATGTGCCCAGTTGGATGTCTATATGTGTTTATTAAAATTAAAAAAAAAAAAACAAAAGGCACGTTACTGCAATATAAAATAGCATCCAAGTTAGACAATCATTTAACTGGAATTTGATTCGCGTCCTACCTAAATAATAAAAAATTAGTTAGAATATCGCATTATCATAAATATATTATCATATTTTTTTCTTCGATCACCCATCTCACTTTGCATCTTCCAACCAATTCTCAGTATATGGAACATGCTATCTTAGTTCTTGGTTTCACATTATGAATCCAACCTGAACTTATACTAAACATAGCACGTTATTCTGGTCTCAAAGACATAGCATGCGATGATCTTTTGCTTGTGTTTTCTTCTAGCTTTTCCAGAAACATCCGTATATTAAATAGATAAAAAATGTGATAAATGCACATACATTTTTTTCGGCTTTTCAAGCGTTCTTGATTAATTTAATTGTTGATTTTATTAAAAAATTAACGGCCACAAATAAAAGAAGTATGTAAGAAGTTAAAAACAGTGTGAAAAATCACCTTTCAATTAATAAAGCCACATTGTAATATCTTATTACATAGAAATAAGTAGATGGAATGGGACATGGAAGGTGAATCGGTGATGCTTCCAGTTCATTCTTTAAAATGATATGGTTGTTCTCTCATTTTCGGTAGTTGATCTCGCCGGCCTTAGGTTTATGGCCATTGAATCTTATGTTGCCAGTGTAAATTCAAAGGAAAACTAAAGAAAAGTCCAAATTTTTTTTAGTTTTAATGAAAAATGACAAATAAATGTGTAGTGAATAGTAAAGGTAAAAATGTGGTTTTTCTTTAAAAGTGAACAGTATCAAGAGTGTTTCGTTAAAACTTCCTAAATTCAATTGGAATTTGGAATTTTAAACCAAACAGGTGCAATGTGCAACTCTTACTCCACACAAACGGGTTGGATTAGTGAGGCGGTGGGAGCGGGCGTACAATACACGTGATTCATATACTCATATCTAAAATTTTCTTTGAGTATAGGAGAAATTCTTTGGTGTGCTTGGCATCTAAACACTAACACAACTTACCGCATAATAATATGTTATTAAATCAAAATATTATGTTGTTGGTAAACTCATTCCATATATATATATATATATATATTTATTTATTTATTTATTCATACTTTTTTGTTCAAATATAATCTTCATTGATAAAAGAAATTGTTACAAGAGATAAACTTAAAGAAAATGTGCTAGTAGGCCAAGTGAACAAAGAAGTCCAAACAAAGCACACGATGGCCAATTAGACTCTATCTGCTAACACAAGTCGTCTTCGCCACAACCACTGTGTAACTCACCAATCTTTTGTTCGGGTTAGCCGATACCTGGTCAACACCAACAAAACACAAGGCCCATAAAACAAACCGCACATGCAAATAAGTCCCAAATGAAGAACAATCTAATCATTAATCTCACAACAACAAAAATGCACAAATTTGCCTCTAAAAATACTCAGCAAAAGAAATAAGCACTCAACACCAGCAACTATATGACACACCTCGACCCGAAAGAAGGGCGTGCCGGCCGTCACGTGAGAGTGACGTAACCATGTGCACAGTGCGGAAGCAATAAATGATAGAATTTACGGGTTAATTAAAACCGAAACACTAGCAATACTAGTGTAAAAGAAGTGTGAATTCCACTAATACAGAGCATAAAAGTCTATGTGCAGTCAAGCAAAAGTACTAAATAGAGATAACACCCAAAGGTGGTCCTACATAAGTGAATTATGTCAAAACGTTCGATGAGTTCCTCGTATGCCACCAACGAACGCTACTTAATACCTGGAGGGGCGAAAAACAAAGTTGAGTGGGTCAGAAACAAATCTTTTCAAAACCTTTCTTTTCTCAAAAATTATAACCCCTCGCCGTAAAACTTGTATAATTTCCCAAAAATAAAGTATATATTCATATATATAATTCTCGAAATCCTGCTGAAAATATGTATGTATGAAAGTATGTATATGCCATGCCAAAGTATCATAACTGAACGCCAAAGCATAACTCTGTGAATGTGATTGAATACTAAATAATCAACTCAGCCCAAGGCTATATATAGCTCATAACAATCATCATATCATATAGCACATACTCATCTCAATCATATCATATATATCCTGCACACACATCAATACCACCTCTAGTGGTCTGCATAACATCACTGAATATAAACTAATATGCTCTAGTGCTACGATCACGTGAAGACTGAGCGATAAATCGCGGGTCACCTACGAGTCGAACTCACATATAGTGGCCTATTCGACAGGACTGAGCACCTAACTTGGATCCAAGACGAGCATACGGTGCGGGAGGTGAACATCACGTGAAGGATTGAGCCCCTCTCTGGGCGGGAGCACTAATATCAGTGTGCAGGTTTATGAGCTCTAATCATATCACATCACATCACATCATATCATTCATTCTCAACAACTAGTAATTAAATTTACCTGCCACTTACCTGTGCGTCCTCAGCACCAACATCAATATAAGCAATCAATAACGCATAATAAATAAATAGATACTTTGCATGGCATTTCATATCGCATTTCATATCACATTTCATTTAAACTGATTTTCTGGGAAAAATTCATTTATATAGGTATATACGGAAAACAAATGCCCACTCACTGATAAGTAGACAGGTCGTAACCCCCATGCCTAGCCTGGCTACGCTCGTCCTCCAGATAGGTCTCGCTTTTATGAAAAGTAACTGAAATAACGTTAATTAACGCACATAATCGAAACCTTAGAAATAAGTTCTCATACATTGCTCAAATTGGGTATATGAATATACCACTGTGATCTACACAATCTCAGGATCATCCCCATATTTTTAGAAAAAATTTCCGACCACCAACGCGCCGGCCACTATCGGCCACGTGCTTGCCCATGTAACAGAACAGTAACGCCGGTAGGAATATTCCGTTAATTAACTAACGGAAACTGTTAACTCTAACTGACAGCGTCAGTATATTCCGTCAAAACTGACGGAATATTCTTCGTTTTCTCCGGCGACTGTTCGCCCGTTTCTGGGTAAACTTCCAAACATGGTTTCTCACTCATTTTTGCACCATTTTCTACGTACTTTATACCAAAATGAAGATCTCACAAAGATGAACACATCCATACCTGACTCGACCCCCAACTCGCAGGGGATTCGCTGGAAAAAGCCTCGATAATTCCGGCCAAAATGAAACTCCCCGATCTTGCGATTCCGACGTCTAATTTCTTCCAACGAAGCACTCCGAGCTTCTTAAGGACTTCTTTAAGCTTCCTATGAACTTGAAATCTCCAAAAACACAAGGTTTTACGTGAGCATGAATAGTGACAAAATCAGAGGTTATGAGAACTCGGGTTTTCGAAGGCTTTCTTACCTACAACGGGTACCAATGAGTTTGTATGGACCTCAGGAACACGGTGGGGTACTTCACGTCCTCGATCTGCCAGGTATAAGGAGGATTTGTGTCTCGTCCGTACAAAAATCGAGAGGGAAAGAGAAAGAGTCTGTGAGGTAGAGAGAGAGATTGAGTACGGGAGTGAGAATGAGGAAAAGAAGTGGGGTGAATGTGTGTGTTTGTGTGGTCCAAGTACAACCAAACACTCAAGGCAAAAACACACACATACCTTAATTTATGCCTAGGGGCATTTTCATCATTTCACGTCCGCTGTATGAAAACTCCGGGACGGGCTGTTACAATCTACCCTCCTTATAAAAATTTCGTCCCTGAAATTTACACAACCAAAACCATCCACTAGTACTCATAAAACAACCTCAGGTACATCTCTCTCATCCTGTCATCTGTCTCCCACGTCGCTTTTTCCACCGAATGGTTCCTCCATAAGACTTTAATCAAATGTACTGTCTTGTTCCTCATAACCTTTTCATTCCAATCAAGTATCGTCACTGGCTCCTTATCATAAGTCAAATTTGAACTGATCTCTAAGGGTTGATGAGGTATCACATGAGAATGATCTGCCACATAGTGACGAAGCATCGATACATGAAACACATTATGTACCTTAGACAGCTCTGACGGCAACTCAAGTCTGTAAGCAACTTTACCAACTCGCTCGGTGATCTGATAAACTCCGATGAATCTAGGACTTAGCTTGCATTTCTTCCCGAATCGTACTACACCTTGCCACGGCGACAACTTCAGAAATACCCAATCACCAACCTTGTACACTCGATCAGTGGCGTGTCTATCTGATAAACTCTTTTGGCGATCTTGGACCGCTTTCATATTAGACTTAATAACCTGAATGTTCTGAGTAGTCTCCTCCACTAACTTAGGGCCCACTAAAACTCGTTCACCAACCTCTGACCAACATAAGGGTGTAAGACAAGGCTTGCCATATAATGCCTCAAATGGCGCCATACCAATACTCGAGTGAAAGCTGTTGTTGTAGGCGAATTTCATCAAATCCAACCGCGAATGCCAAGTGTCATTAAATTGCAACACCGAAGATCTTAGCATATCTTCCAAGGTCTGAATCGTCCTCTCTGATTGTCCGTCTGTCTGAGGATGATATGCCATGCTGTACGGTAATCTCGAACCCAAAGCTTCCTGGAATGCTATCCAAAACTTAGAAGTAAATATTAGATCTCGATCAGAAATAATACTCACAGGAACTCCATGATACTTCACAATCTTCGTGATGAACAACTCGGCTAACTTGTTCAAAGAATACTTTTCCCTCACAGGAATGAAATGCACTGACTTAGTAAGCCGATTAACAACCACCCAAATTCCATCATAGCCATTTTGTGTATGAGGTAACTTGTACACAAAATCCATGGTAATATTTTCCCATTTCCACTGTGGAACGGGAAGTGGTTGTGACAAACGAAACGGCTTCTTTCTTTCGGCTTTAACCTGCTGGCACATAATACACCTACTTACATAATCAGCAATTTCCCTTTTCATACCTGGCCAATAATAAAATGGTCTAATGGTATGATACATTTTAGTTCCTCTTGAATGCATCGCATAAGCTGAAATATATGCCTCATCAAGAATTGCCTTCTTTAATTCCTCATTATTTGGCACGTACATCCTATTCTCTTGCATAAGCATGTCATCCGACTCTCTAACTCTGAGATCTTTCTTTTTCCGTTGATTTCTCAAATGAATTAGCTCTTGAATCTCTTCATTATTCATCTGAGTCTCGAGTATACAATCAATCAGAATAGGCCTAACTTAGAAACTAGCAAGTAAGGCTCTTTCTTGCTCTACCACAGCTCTTTCTTCTCGTTCTTCCAATTCCAATTTCACTCCAGTAGACCTTAAATCTACAAGAAGAGGAACACGAGAAGCATACAAAGCATTAACCCGACCTTGAGATTTCCTACTCAAAGCATCAGCTACTACATTAGCACATCCAAGGTGATACTCAATCATGCAATCGTAGTCACTTAGCAACTCAATCCATCTCCGCTGACGAAGATTCAAATCTTTCTGTGTGAACAGGTACTGAAGACTCTTGTGATCTGAGAAAATCCTACACTTCTCACCATAGAGATGATGTCTCCAAATCTTCAAAGCAAAAATAATGGCTGCCAATTCCAAATCATGCATAGGGTAATTCATCTCGTGAAGCTTTAACTGACGCGAAGCATATGCAATTACCCTACCATGCTGCATTAACACGCATCCCAAGCCATTTAAAGAAGCATCGCTGTAAACCTCAAAATTTCCACTATCATCAGGAAGAGTCCAAATAGGCACATGAGTGAGATAATACTTCAACTGCTGGAAACTCTGCTCACAATTATCATCCCACTTAAATTTAACTTCCTTCCTGGTTTACCTCGTTAGTGGTAAAGTCATAACTGAGAAATCCTTAACAAATCGCCGATAATAACCAGCTAAACCAAGGAAACTTCGTACCTCAGTGACGGTTCGCGGCTGTTCCCAATTCTCCACAGCTGCTATCTTCTGAGGGTCTACCCGAATACCCTAAGCTGAAACAACATGCCCCAAGAAAACAACTTGATCTAACCAGAATTGGCACTTACTGAACTTAGCATATAACTGATGTTCCCTCAGCTTCTTCAACACCAAAGTAAGATGTCGGACATGGTCTGCTTTTGACTTAGAATACACCAGAATGTCATCAATGAAGACAATGACGAATCTATCCAAATACTGCTGAAACACCTTATTCATCAAACCCATGAAAGCTGCTGGTGCATTCGTCAATTCAAATGGCATCACAAGACACTCATAATGACCATAACGAGTCCTGAAAGTAGTTTTAGGAACATCGTCGTTCTTGATCTTCAACTGATAATAACCAGACTTTAGATCAATCTTAGAAAATACGCAGGCACCTCTGAGTTGATAAAAAAGATCGTCAATACGAGGCAAATGATAATGGTTTTTAATCGTCATCCGATTCAATTGCCTGTAATCAATGCAAAGCCTCAAAGTACCATATTTCTTCCTTACAAACAAAACTGGAGCTCCCCAAGTTGAAGTACTAGGTTGAATGAAACCTTTATCAACCAACTCTTGTAATTGAATCTTCAATTCTCTTAACTCCGCAGGAGCCATACGATAAAGAGTTAAAGAAATATGATCAGTACCTAGTAGTAAGTCAATAGCAAACTCCACATCTCTGTTTGGCGGCAATCCAGGTAAATCATCAGGGAAAACGTCAGAAAAATGTCTAACCACCTTGACATTCTCCACGCTAACTAGAGCATCCTCATTTAGTACCACGTGAGCCAAGTATCATTGACAACCTTTCTTTAGTAACTTTTTGGCTCTCACGGCTGAAATGATTCCATGCCTCAATCCATTAGGCTCACCAAAAAATGTAACCTTAGGTAATCCAGGACGATGAAAGGTCACTGATTTCCCGTAACAGTCAATCTTAGCATGATTGCAATGCAACAAATCTGTGCCTAAGATAACGTCAAAATCCACAATGTCTAGCGGAGTAAGGTTAGCAAGCATAATCACATTCTCCACTACTACAGAACAACCTGGGTAAACATAATCTACATAACAATTTTCCCTCTAGGCATAGCAAACTCTAACTCATACCCAAGATGTGAAGATTGAGGTTGTGTCAATTGAGCAAACATATGAGAAATCACAGAATGAGTAGCACCACAGTTAATCAACACTTTAGCATAATGACCAAGAATATTTAACATACCCATGATCAAATCTGGATTGTTCTGAGCATCCTGCAGCGAAAGGTTGTTGATACGTCCCTAGGACTGTTGCCTTCCTCTGCCTTTGCTGGCTCCTCACCCCTGAGGATTACGCCCTTGTCCTGACTGACTATACTGTCTCGAAGACCCAACTCCACTGGTAGTAGCATCAACCTGCTGAAACTGTCCTCCAGAATGCCACTGGGATCCACCAACTGAAAACTGCTGCTGAGGCATATATCCTCAAGAGTACTGCTGTGGAGGCATATATCCTCATGAATACTGTCCATGACTGCCCTGCTGATAGGGATCTTGGGGATACTGGTACTGTCCCGAAGAATAAGGAACAGAATCCCCCTGATAGTGGTATGCACCACCA
Organism: Heteromeles arbutifolia; assembly: GCA_024362995.1. Classification (NCBI taxonomy): domain Eukaryota; kingdom Viridiplantae; phylum Streptophyta; class Magnoliopsida; order Rosales; family Rosaceae; genus Heteromeles; species Heteromeles arbutifolia. The sequence goes on from JANCRC010000007.1 coordinate 6,885,034, forward strand.
CGACCTATCTGGGTATAACCACCTTGTCCTGAAAACTGCTGAGCTGGAGCTGGCGGTGGTAAAGGAGGCTGCTGAGGCCTCTACTGGCCTTGAGGACAAAACTTAGCTTGATGTCCCTCTTGACCACAAGTAAAACAACCACTGCTACCTCTTCGACATTCCCCTAAATGTCGGCTACTGCACCTACAGCACCAGGGTGCATTTCCTCTACCAAAGTTCCTCTGCCTCTGGGATCTGGAATCTCTTAAGGATCTACCACCTCCTCTCTGACCTGTGGAACTGAAACCTCCACTGGAAGAACTAGAACTAGTCCCACTGCGCTTAAAGCTCTGAGTTTGGCGAGGTCCTTGTAAGAAATGACATTTACCCTTGTCCTTATTCTAATTCCCATTTTTCTCTTCTTCTTCACTGTCGCTGGGTAAATTCTCAGAATCCTCAATCTGAAGTAAAGCTTAATAAAACTCACGATAAGTAGTACAGGGAATCGCAGTCGCAATGGTACGCCATTTCTTCTTATTGCCCAACTTAAAACGACGTAGCATCTCAACTGGATTAGTAGCAACTTCCAGATGATAATGAGATAAATTAGTAAATTTCCTGTAGTACTCATTAGCTGACAGCTTCTTCTGCCTCAAACTAGTGAACTCCTGTTTCTTACAATCAATGTATGCAGGAGGAATGAATCTCTTATAGAATAACTGCTTAAATACCTCCCAATCTCTAGATTCTTCCTGGGGTAACTCATCAGCCAACTGCCCCTACCATGATGCTAGTTCCTTACCCAAAAACCATGAAGTCGTCTCAACCCATTTGTCAGGAGATAGACTCTCCTGACTCTGCATCAGCCTGAAAGTCTTCTCAATATGCATCAACCACTTTTCTGAACCCTTGAGGCCTTCATTCCCTACAAAAGTGGTTATCTTCAAATTATGAATCGACTCTAGATGGGTCCACTGAGGCGGGCGAATAACTAACTGAATAACATTCGCTATAGCTTCCCCTAACTGAGCTATATCAGGGAAACTAGGTTTATCTGAACAACGTGGCTCTCTATGAGGCGACATAGTTCTGACAGAAACACCAAGATAATTAGAATATTCACAAGATATGCAGGACTGCCAAACCTATGCTCTGATACCAATCTGACACATCCCGACCCGAAAGAGGGACGTCCTGGCCGTCACGTGAGAGTGATGTAACCATGTACACAATGCGGAAGCAATAAATGATAGAAATTATGGGTCAATTACAACCGAAACACTAGTAATACTAGTGTAAAAGAAGTGTGAATTCCACTAATACAGAGCATAAAAGTCTACGTGCAGTCAAGCAAAAGTACTAAATAGAGATAACACCCCAAAGGTGGTCCTACATAAGTGAATTCTATCATAACGTCTGATGAGCTCCTCGTATCCCTCCAACGAACGCTACTTAATACATGGAGGGGCGAAAAACAAAGTTGAGTGGGTCAGAAACAAATCTTTTCAAAACCTTTCTTTTCTAAAAAATTATAACCCCTCGCCGTAAAACCTATATAATTTCCCAGAAATAAAGTATATACTCATATATATAATTCTCGAAATCCTGCTGGAAAATATGTATGTATGAAAGTATGTATATGCCATGACAAAGTATCATAACTGAATGCCAAAGCATAACTCTGTGAATGTGATTAAATACTAAATAATCAACTCAGCCCTCGGCTGTATATAACTTATAACAATCATCATATCATATAGCTCATACTCATCTCAATCATATCATATATATCCTGCACACACATCAATACCACCTCTAGTGGTCTGCACAACATCACTGAATATAAACTAATATGCTCTAGTGCTACGATCACGTGAAGACTGAGCGATAAATCGCGGGTCACCTACGAGTCGAACCCACATATAGTGGCCTATTCGACAGGACTAAGCACCTAACTTGGATCCAAGGCGAGCATACGGTGCAGGAGGTGAACATCACGTGAAGGACTGAGCCCCTCTCTGGGCGGGAGCACTAATATCAATGTGCAGGTTTATGAGCTCTAATCATATCACATCACATCACATCATATCATTCATTCTCAACAACTAGTAATTAAATTTACCTGCCACTTACTTGTGCATCCTCAGCACCAACATCAATATAAGCAATCAATAACGCATAATAAATAAATAAATACTTTGCATGGCATTTCATATCACATTTCATTTAAACTGATTTTCTGGGAAAAATCATTTATATAGGTATATACGGAAAACAAATGCCTACTCACTGATAAGTAGACGGGTCGTAACCCCCATGCCTAGCCTAGCTACGCTCATCCTCCGGATAGGTCTCGCCTATATGAGAAGTAACTGAAATAACGTTAATTAACGCACATAATCGAAACCTTAGATATAACTTCTCATACATTGCTCAAATTGGGTATATGAATATACCACTGTGATCTATACAATCTCAGGATCATCCCCATATTTTTAGAAAAAATTTCTGACCACCCACGCGCCGGCCAAGGCACGGCCAGACGCGCTGGCCACGCGCGGCCACGTGCCTGGCACGTGTAACGAAATAGTAACGCCGTTAGGAATATTCCGTTAATTAACTAACAGAAACTGTTAACTCTAACTAATGGCGTCAGCATATTCCGTCAAAACTGACGGAATATTCTTCGTCTTCTCCGGCGAGTCGTCGGTCGTCAGCTACTGTTCGTCGGTTTCTGGGTAAACTTCCAAACATGGTTTCTCACTCATTTTTGCACCATTTTCTACGTACTTTATACCAAAATGAAGATCTAACAAAGATGAACACATCCACACCTGACTCAACCCCCAACTCGCCGGGGATTCGCCTGAAAAAGCCTCGATAATTCTGGCCAAAATGAAACTCCCCGATCTCGCGATTCCGACGTCCAATTTCTTCCAGCGAAGCACTCCGAGCTTCCTAAGGACCTCCTTAAGCTTCCTATGAACTTGAAATCTCCAAAAACATAAGGTTTTACGTGAGCATAAATAGTGACAAAATCGGAGGTTATGAGAACTTGGGTTTTCCAAGGCTTTCTTACCTGGAACAGGTACCAACGAGTTCGTATGGACCTCAAAAACACGATGGGGTACTTCACGTCCTCGATCTGCCAGGTATAAGGAGGATTTGTGTCTCGTCCGTACAAAAATCGAGAGGGAGAGAGAGAGAGAGTCTGTGAGGTAGAGAGAGTGAGTACGAGAGTGAGAGAGAGGAAAAGAAGTGGGCTGAATGTGTGTGTGTGTGTGGTCCAAGTACAACCAAACACTCAAGGCAAAAACACACACATACCTTAATTTATGCCTAGGGGCATTTTCGTCATTTTACGTCTGCCGTACGAAAAGTCCGGGACGGGCTGTTACACTATATCCATCACCTGAGGAGTAACAAGGGAAAACTTTCTATATCCATAACCTGAGGACTAACAAGGGAAAACTTTCGATGCCAACAAAGCAAGAAGATAGGATACCATCAAATTGTACAAAGAGGTGGCACACAAACCCACACCAGTTGCAAAGCAAATTTGTGCACCTCTACCTAAGTGAGCAATAACTCTCTCTCAAGAAGGTAGCAAACATAGTGGCCAGTATAGACTTCTCAATCGAAAGTAAACATTTAACAGACAATTGGAGGATTTTTGGGTGAAGTAGTGTGAAGGTTGAGAAGAGCTCTTGCGTGATGTAGAAAAGATTAGATCTAAATAGTTATGTGGGTTAGTAAATGATTTCTTAGCTAATTTAAATTTGGCGCAACAAGCTGAAAATCGCAAAAAGATGAGCTGAGAACTTGAATGAAAGGTACTGAGCTCGAGCCCACCACCACTGAAATTCAAGGATTGGGACTTACCACCGTCTACTCTTTATTCAAGAGAGAGATACGGGGAGAGCCACACTCCATCGAAATGAAGAAGGATAGAAGAAAGTAGAAAAAGTTCGGCTAAACGACAACTGCGGGCTACCTGCAAAAACGGTGGGGAGGGGATGGCGAAGGAGAGGGGGAGACGCAATATAAGGGAAAAGAAGAGGGACAAAAGCAAGGCGGGGGGAAAGGAGGCAAGGCAACGAGGGTAGGAAAACAGAAGGAGGGTGAGAGGAGGCGGCGCTATGTAAGGGAAAGGGAGGGGAGAAAGGTGAGGCAGGGGGAAGGAAGGCGAGGCGCGAGGGTAGGAGAAGTGGAGGGAGAATGTTGGCGTAATGTGTAGGAGGGGACGAAGTAAACGATAGGGCTACTACCAACCTCAAGCTGGAACAAAAAGCCGACAACTGTGGGTTTACAAATCTAAGGTTTTTGGAAGGGGTGGAGTTAGAAAAGATGCGGCTTTTTAAGAGATACGCCTAACTCATTCTATATAAGTTATTCTTACTCTGCAAAATATCTCCAAAGACCTACAACGCTGTATTTCGACCCCACCCGCTCTTATTCCCATCTAATGAAGTCTTTAGCAAGACGTGGTCCAAGCGTTTGGACTTTGGACCGACTCCAAAATCATAGAGTGGGAAGAAACACCAAGTATTTTGAACAAAAAAAAACACTAAATATAAAATATTTACTCAGAAAATAATGTCCCTATAAAAAAACACATCAGAAATTATCCACAAACCCAAGCAATACTGTATATCGAGGCCCACAATAAGCCCAATAAACCGGGCCCAAGTAATAAAGGAAGGTAGCGTTGTTCTAGGCCCATCGTTGTCCCCAACCTCTAGATCGAGCTCGAGCTCGAGCTCGAGACAGAGGCTGTCGGCTTTCCGCTATGGCTTCAAAGCTGCTTCCGCTGCGACGCCTCTCGAAGAGGCTTCTCAAACCTCCATCTTCTCCTTCTTCTTCTTCTTCCACCGCCTCCAGGTCGTGCTTGCATATTCTAGAAGCTTCAAAATCTCCACATCTCTCCCAGAACAGCCACGACGGACCTTGTCATTGGATAGCTTCCAGAAGCTTCTGTTCTAGCCCTTTGAATCTTGACGACGATACTCAAATCCCCACCGCCATCGATTACCAGTAAGTCCCAATTTTCCATCAAAATTTTGTCTTCTGTTTGGTTATTGAGAAACAAGGAAAGAAAGTTTTGATAGTTTTCACTAAGGTGTTGTAGGAAGTATAAATGTTGCTTTAACTAAGTTCAAATATACAAACTTTATTAGGAAAATGCGCTAAACAGACAATAAATTGTATATATGTCACGGTTTATCACCCTTTATGGCTGTTAGTGTCCCACCAGTTCTATTTTTTATTGAAAGATTGTAACCGGTTCTATTTGCGCATATTTTCTGTATTTATTTAAGTTGTTAATCAACTGAGAAACTCTAAAACTATTGATTTTGTGTTGGAAATGGAGTTTTAGTTGAAATTGTTGTTTGCTTCGAGGCGTAAAATGAATGTTGCTAAGGAGTTGATGTGTATACAGTTCTGTATTGCCGGAGGATGAATTTCACAGGCTAGCTGATTCTACAATACAAGACCTTCAGGAGAAATTTGAGGTACTTCTTTCGTTCCGTTCCTTTTCATGCCGTGTAATTTGAGTAAAAACTCGTTACGCATTGTTTTCTTGTTTTCGCACATAACACATTAAGTATTATCTTTTATTTGATAGTTCTACTTGGACAGGAATATGGAGATTCTGTTCAAGTTGATGACTTTGACATAGATTACGGGGTGAGAATGGCTAATTGTTGTTTGAAATCGATTAACTAAATAGGAAAGTAATGTAATTTTTGGTAAATAGTTGGGTTTGCATTTGACAGAATGAGGTGCTGACCTTAAAACTCGGGGATCATGGCACCTATGTTTTGAACAAACAAACACCAAACAGACAAATTTGGTTGTCTTCCCCAGTGAGGTATGTTGTCTACTGTTGCGCTTACTGGTTTCAGGTTTTCTTGTCTCTTTCTGTTTCAACGCTTTTGTGAGTCTATATGTAGGCTTTCAAAATGTCTGTGAGTCTTGTTGATACCTTTGCTTCACGGCGTTCACGCCATTGTTTGGACTGCATGTTAACTAAATTTACAATCTCTGAATGAGTAGTTCTGTAACGTGGGAAACTCTTCCATTGTGTACTATGAATGAAACTGGATGTATCCTCAACAGTCAACACCAGACGAGCTGATCTGTCACTCTATACCATAGTCTGTCACACTATACCATAGTGCACGCATACATATTGAAATGTTTGAATGAACATATTTTTTTATCGTCAAATGATGTATTACTGCCTGCCCATGAGTTTGCTTCTGTGTCCATGGCTTCATCATATTTCCTTGACAGCGGAGTTATTTTTTAGCAATGTGCACTCACCTTAGCACGTGCTTGTGATCAGAAATTAATCCCTTAAACTTATGAGTGGATTATAAAGTACAGAAATTTGAATACGATCTTACAATTTTCTAATGCTGTCGAGGTTCTTAGCTGAAGCAAGAACAGGTACCAAATGATGCAGGCTTGAGTTAAAAAAAATTCCTTGAATGAAAAGTCTCCTACAAGATTTTGGAATGGAAGCTCAAAAAATGAAATTGAAATTAATTCTTGTAGGAAATGTAATCTGATTAATGACTAGAACCTCGAATGGTAGCCCTTCAATTGGAACCTGTGCCCTTCCTTCTCCCACGTGGAAGAATGTCTTGATGCCCTTAAACTCATGAAAGGAAGAGAGTTTGATGGGGCGGAGGGTCTTTATTGTCTACGCATCTTCTATATGGGGAATCCCATCCATTGGAGCACATTTTTATATGTAATCAATCTCAGAAATCCATGTGCTCAGTATTCTGTGGAGATGCGACTCTCGCCAAGTTACCATCATGCATGTGCCCATTATTCTTGGCACGTCGTTGATGTATATCAGGTTTCCAATCTGGTGGCCATTGACATATCTTTATGGAAGCTAATTACATTCATTGTCGTTTCAAGCCTTGTGTTTACAGAATTGGAATGATTTACTATACTGCCCATCTCTTTCATGTAGAATGCCATGTCAAGTGTGATGTAAACATATTCTCAAGTACTCACCATCGTGACAAGTCCTTGTACTGATATTGTAAAACCATGATACACATTTTCATGCTTATTCGCCTACTCCTGCATCTATCTTGTGTAAAGTGTTAGATATTCACGGTTGCGTTTAATCCTCACTGTTTTGCACGACTTATTAATTTTTCTTTCGTTCTGCTAAAAGATTTATGTTCTTGATGCAGCGGTCCTCAGAGATTTGACTGGAATCGGAGTTCTCAAGCGTGGGTTTATAGGAGGACCAAAGCTCATTTATTGAAAATTCTAGAGAGTGAGTTGGAGGAACTGTGTGGTGAACCCATCAGCCTCTCGTAAACCGCCTCAAAAGTTAGGTAATATAGTTTCACTTGGAAATTAATTTGCAGATCTCGTAGTTGTTCTTCCAGAACATATATTTGGTGTCCTCCACAGCTGAATATAATCTTATCTTGACTAGTTATTGTCTGAAAATTTGTTTTTTCGTGTGAATAAGCAACATGCTTAATGGGAAGGCAAGAACTTCATCTGGTTTCGCTAATTTTCTTTCAATGCAATTGTCTTGTAATTTCCTTTTGTGTTCTTTAGTCTCGCTGGGAAAAATTTCACTGTGCAACTTATGACCTACTTTCGATTTGTCCACTCGACTTTTAATTTGTTATGAGCCCCTCCAATCCTTTAAACCATGCCAATTTGCTCATTTTCTCTTCCTAATCAGAACTGTTTATATTATAAATAACTTTGTAAAGATTATCTCTACAAAAAGTTAATTAAAACTAAATTCGTTTAGTCAATCTAATAAATAAATAGACGGTTCGTAATGTTTTAATTGAATCTGTCCATCTGTTTTTATACAGTTTAATGACTAATTGATCATAATTTTAAGAAATTTTTTGTAGAGATGATCAATATATAGTGACATATAATATAATTGTTGTACAGATGATCTTTATATAGTGACTTATAACATAAATAGTTCTGATTATAAACATAAAGTTCTGTGAACAGACTACGAGGTATTTTAAATAGAAGTTCCTACTCAATCCTTGAGGAGCCAAGTCTTTTTCATCAAAAAGTCTTGCGGCAAATCAGAATAGAATACTAATAAGTTCAATGGCATTGTTAAAGGTAGGGTGGTGTTCTCCACACATCCATGTTTATTTCTCACACATTTTGTTAATTTTTGTCATTTGATTCGATGGCCAAAAATTGAGAAAAAGTGTGTAAGATGGAAAAAATGGTGGGGTGTATGTCCTTGATGTACTAGGGCACTTTAGGGCATCTCCAACCGATGGCTGGCCAGAGGGCTCGTTTTAGCCCTTTAGCCCTCCAAGATCCTTCAAGATATTAATATTTTAATGAACAGTACATGGTCATATTTGCCTCCGTCTCCAACCGAGGGCCAAAGGGCCAGAGGGCTCATTTTAGCCCTGTCACAAAAAACCGTCTCTAACCGAGGGCCAAACCGCCATAAAGCCAAACATAATTTATTATTTAAAAACTACAACTTAGATGTTGTTTAAGTTTCATGTTAATTTTTTTTTTTATATTGTATAATTTTTATGTTGGTTAATGTTATTTAATGTTGTTTCATATTACTTAATTTAATTTAATGTTGTATAATGGCTTAGGAAGTTATAGGAAAAAACTAGAATTAAAAAAAATACGAAACAAATTTTGTGAAATAGAAGTTATAGGGAAAAATGAAATTTAAAGAAAAAATATGAAACAAATTTTGTAAAATAAAAGTTGTAGGAAAAAAATAGAATTTAAAAAAAAATGAAAAATAGAAGTTATAGGAAAAATTTTGTAAATAAAAAATAATAATAAAACTGTAAAAAAAAAAAAAACATTTAAAGCATACATGTTGGTTATAACCGACAAGAAATCCGACAGATTTAAAAAAATTATGGCCAGCCCGGGACTGGCTGGCTGAAAGTGGCCAGCCCTCTCCGATTCCGTGGGGCCCTCTCAGATTCTACAACCCTCTAGCCTAGCTCTCGATTTGAGATGGTTTTCGGGCTATTTTCGGCCTTCTAGCCCTCTTGACCCTTCGGTTGGAGATGGTCTTATACACACCAACTCTATGGATGAGGATCCTTTCCGAATCCTCTATGTGGGGATCTGGATGATCAATCAATTATGTTCGTTTATCGTACATCGTGCGATCAATTTTCGTTAGGTACTGTTTATGTTTAATTTTAGATAAAAAAAAAAAGTTCAAAATAATTTATGACAACAAGATATCTGATGAACGGACATAATTAATTGATTTTTTAGATTCTCACGAAAATGATCCGGATAGGATTTTAATCCCAACTCTCTGATGAGATCAAATCTTCTGCACCCAAATTTGGTGTGACCTCTCTGTGGCTCCAATGAGTGATTGACACATATTATATTCATAGTTATTATCTTAACTTTTCTAAATTTTGTTGTTATGAATATAATATGTGTTAATCACTCATTAGAGCCAGAGAGATGCCATACCAAATTTGGGTGCAGAAGATTTGATCTCCTCTCTGATCACGCCCACAAAACTTTAATTCGACTTCTAGGTCTACGTGCTTTTCCGCATAGTGCCTGGCTAGCAACCTGCTGGTTTTATGTATTAAACAAATAATGGATATTTTACAGAAAAATAAACGCTGTGGTGTGTCTCTTCCGAGTTGCAAGGGGTTAAAGATAGAATTAAGATTGAATAATCCTCGGATTGGTACTAAATAAAATATTTAGGTTGACATAAAAGTCTCGATTCCGACTAGAGTTGAGATCAGACGATCCCACTCAATTATTTACTTTTCATATGATCCAACGTACGTCATGTTTGAAACTACTTCTAAAATAATTGAAGTGTTTTTCAATTAAAAAAAGCACTTGAAATTTTTTTTTTAAAGAAGCACTTGTTATGTGTTTTTTCGTGGAGTACTTCAAATGCTTTTTCAAGAAGTATTTACATTTTTATTAAAATTTTGACATGCTTCTAATAGAAACATTTTTAGTGGAAGTATTCTGCGTGTGTTTTTTAAATAATCATATCCAATTGGGCAATATATCTATCTACGGTTTATAAATTTTACAAATTTGTACTATTATATCCACCTCAAATAATGACTGAAAGTCGAGGATCCATATCCAGTTGTGTACAAAAATATTCCGTTAAAATCGGATAAACGCACCAGTGCAACTCATGCACTGATTCATTATTGAATTTGCATGGTTGAATTATTACAATTTTAATTTAGCCTTTCAAACACCTGTGTATTGTAAGAAAACCTAATAATTCAACGGATTCCAACATGATATGTGTCTTTAAGAAAAATCCAAATAATTGAGCGGATTACAACGTGCTTATTATGCTTATTTGCCATCAAGGTGACACTCATAGTGTTTAAGATCAACGGTCCCTATTGATCCGTTTAATTTTGGATACCTACTTAGTGGTTGCTATTAAAGCATGGCACTATTAAATTTCTGTCTGCAAGCTAAGAAGGGCAAGCATAATGAAAGTGTTCTGATTCAGTACAAAGCTACTTTCGTAAACAGCTTGCTTTCTGCAGTTGGTTTGTTCTCTCAAATATCCCCTCTACCAATTTGGGTGGCCAGAAACCAAGTGAAAATTTAGATGAACCTCCATCGTTCAAGGTGGGAAAGGAAACAAACATTTCACCAAAAACCATGTGAGAGTAATATTCTAATTGAGGAAGTTTATCTACAAGTGATCGATTGTACTGGTGGATATGATTTCTCTCGTCAACCAACTGCATCAAGGGTTCGAATTTTCTGCATGCCTCTGTTCTTAGTTTAGTTTAGAGTAGAAATATTGTTTGTAATAGAACAAAAAATGGAGGAAGTTTATAGAAAACATTTTTCAGAAATGTTTATGTTTTTTAGCTGGAACATTGATTGGCTTCTTACATTACAGTCGCCCAAGCTCATGTTTAGTGATTGTTAATCATTAAGGAATGTAAATTCCAGGATCTATCAATCGAGAAAACCTTGGATAGAGTTGTCTGATTAGTTAGATAATCGTACACTCACACAAAGAATCGGATCCACTATATAATTAGATACCATCAACTCCTTCAATGCATACAAGCCCACTCTTTGTGAGAGTGACCAAACCAGCCGGCCGATTAGGCTCTCTTACTAAAAATTTCTTTCGGTGAACAACTGACAATCGTCCACGCTAGTATCATTTATCCTCCAGTTTAAATAACATTTTACAAAGAATGGGATGAAGCACAACCCTTTTGACACTCCAAGTGCCAGGAATACAAAGCCTCATTTGTCACCATCATGGTCTCATATTTCATCAAGTCATGGGCGGTAGAAAATCCTAGGATAAATAAAAGCACCTACCATGCTTTTGCTTTGGCTAGCAGCAAACTCGTAGTACAATATCTTCCTGGTGGTTTAGAATTTTCAGGAAAGTACAACTGCAAACTACCACCACACACACAACCATTCAAACCCTATAAACTTTAAAACAAATTAATATCCACCACAAGAACCAAACTACTCGATCGAGTTCAGATCCCTTGTGCTAAAAAAAATGCAAATGAGACTCTTTTAAAGTGAGATTTTTTTAAAATTTTTTATTACAATTTAACGTTAATTATTGTGTCAACATTATAAAATATTATGCAAAAAACATGAATAACAGAGAGTTTACGGAGAATCCCGCTTTTAAGAGAGTCTTCTTAACATTTCTCGTCTGGTAATTTGCAAAGGTTATTATTATTCTTGCTTAATAATTAACAACCCTTAAAAACGAACCAAAACAAAGTGATTAAGTAAATTAAGAAAATATGATTGGGTGATGAACTTGTGGTGTCTGCTGAGAGCCTCTCTCAACCACAACCTGGTTACGTGGGAGATTTATTCGTATTATTTTATGATAATCTCTGATTCATGATTTGATGACCGACCATGGACCTTACAGTAATCAACAAATAAAGATTACGGATAAGATGCTAATCTCATGTTCTTCATTAATCAACTTTGTTTAAGGTCTTAAGCTAGATATTTGTTGAGAGAAAAGAATAAACATACACAGATATCCAAACCAGACAATGTTAACCACTAAGATTAGAACAAATTAAAGTACGTAACCTTCGACCTACTAACAAATAAAGTTATGACATGGGATGGGAGGGTGTCTTATACTATCATGCTTAAGCAATATTGTTGCTAAAACCCACTAGCTTGTAAAAACCAGTCAATGTCAACTCCCCTTCTCTCCTATTTTACAGGAGAAGAGAAACTGCGGTAGTTTAGAGTTGTTTGATTAGAGTAGTTTTCATATCACATAAGTTAGATAAATATGACATGTCCCAAATTTTTGTAAAAGTTGTCTTAAGAATGACGTAATTTGGGTGCTCCTACATAAGGGTGCATGAAAATGTCTAGGATATTAATCAAAGGTTGAGAATTTGGAGGACGGCTGCTATGCCTTGACCGTTGGTGCATATGATACCTACGACACGAGGGATCAAAATTTGTCTGATTGTCGATATGCACGAAAAATTAGAATTTGACAATGATATGATACAAAAGACACATAAACGGTTAAATTTAACTGATCATGATTTCAACACCAATAATATATCGATGGTGAGAATTCTCCAACACGTGTGGTGCTTGTGACTTGCGTGAGGTTATCATGGGTCATGACACAACGTTGGCTTTAAATCACAACACAATGTGTTCAAAGGACAAACAAATCACAGCACAAAGAGGTCCCAATCTAGAGTGTTGAACGATGACTTGATATATATGTATGGGCTAGGGTTTACTTGACTGCCACAGAAATTGGCCATGGCATTTTCTGACAACTGCCACGACCATTCACGCCACCTCCAATCCGTCAACTCCACTCCTCTGAGGACTCCGTCGTTTCATCTCCACGACACACCACACATTATGTGCTTTTTCTGTTTGTAATTGTTGGATAAAATTTAAACGATCCGATGGTCTGGTCAGGAAGATCCTGACCATGTGCTCAGGAGAGGATCCTGATTCCTCCCTTCTACTAGCGCCATGCCATTTTATCACACTAAAATCAATTCCTTCCAGAAACACGTCTAAATAAATTCAACGTCAAAATATTCTGCCACGTTATGTTGTCAAATTATTAATTCAAATTATTAATTCAGACCATTCCTGATCTAGCCGGATCATCCATGAACAAAGATTTACTTGATCAATAATTCAGATTAACGGCCGGACTAAGATCATCCAACCCTACTTAAAAAGGAAAAACATAATAAGGGACACAAAATTCTACTTCAATACAAGAAAAGAAAAGAAAAAGGAAAAAGCTACTCTTACAAATTACAAAATAGTATTTTTACAAAATAATGGCATTATATAAACATGAAGAATCGGAATTTTAAATTAGTAAAATAAAAAGAAAAAATTTAAACAAATTGCGTGACTAATACGAAATTAACTACTGATCTAATCAGGAACTGCTGAGTTGAGACTGTTGTAAGTAAAAAGAATTATCCATCATCCCCACATCAGACGGCTACAAGCCTCCGAAGCGTAAAGATCGACGGCTTCAGATCCTTCATTAAAGTTTACCGATTGTCTTGCCGGCGAAATCTCCTCGTGGACTCAATAACGGGCGAGGACGGCGAAGCCGGCCGGTTTAGATCGATTCTCCGGTCTTTTCGAGGTCTCGATGAGTCAACCGAAGTGGCTCCGTCGTTGGGTTCGGTCCGACCCGCTCCAGCTGCCTTAGCCGAGCCACACCTCCGGTGAGGACATGAACGGTCGAGATCGTCGACCTGTGATACAAAACGCACGTATCTTAGCCGTTGAAAAATGAAAGACGATTCTGAAATCAACGGAAACAGAGAAGCAACGTACCTGAGAGCGAAGATCCGACGCGGTTTCTCTGAATCGCTTCAACGAAACGGCGGTGGCGTCTTCGGAACCATCTCCATCGCCATTGTTGGACGCAGTCGCAGACTGCTCGCTGCTCGATGCGCTCGAAGTCGGCGGAGGCGGCGTCGCCGTCGAAGACAACGGCACCACCTGATTATCTCCGCCCTCATCGAAACCAACACCCTCATCATCATCGGCGTCATCGTCGCCGTCAATCTCATCGTTGTCGGAATCGAATTCATCATCATTACCGTCCTGGCTCACCTCCTCCTCCTCCTCGTCTCTGCTTCCGTCTCGGACAACGCAGCTCTCGCAAACCGAAAAAGTGTGGCCGAGCTTTTCGCCGGAGGCATTCCACGGCGTCGGAGACTGGCACCCGTGGCAGAGGAGGCTCCTGGAGTGGCGAGCCACCAGAAAATTAGCGCCGTGGACCTTGGCGTCGCAGTCCCAGCACAGCATCGCCTGGTCCGATTCGCAGAAGATTCTCGCAGGAAGCCGGCAGAGCTCGCAGTTCTTCATCTCTCTCTTGATTGCAAAGGACGCAGAGTCCGCCTTCAGTTTCTGGGAATTTTCTTTTCTCGCAGCTTCTTTGTGTTTTCTCGGAAAAAATTATTCTCTCTTCTGCAAGTTCGGGATGGGATGGGAAAGAAGGGAAAAGAAAGAAAATGGCCACTTGCAGTTATTTATAGCAACAACCCTGCTTTTTATTTCATTTACGATTTTACCATTCTTGGAACATGTTTTTGACACATCAACTACTCAAATAATTTGATTTCAAGAGCAACCAATTGGCTACTCATGATTAAATAGGAACTCTTATTTAAAATTTTTGTGTTCGAGTGCAAAGTTGTGTGTTTATAATCACAGCTATTTGTATTATGAATCACTATATAGAGATTATTCTTGTAAAAAATAAATTAAAATTAAAGTCGTTAAGTCAATTATTTTAACAAATACATAGACGGTTAGTAATGCTCATTGTTCTAAGCGCTAGGCGGTTGGCCACCGCCTCAATTAATGTTTAGGCGTTTGAAAATTAAGAAAGGGCGCCTAGATATGCTGAGGCGCTCGCCTACACCACCTAGGCACTTGCCTAGATTGCGACTCACTTAGACAGAAAATAGATAACTTTCCTTTTACATTTTATTTTTTTCAATAAATTGTAAGAAACTTGTTGAATACTTGAATGAATACACATTATATGCATATGTTTCTTATGTTTTCATTATGTTCTAATACTTCATAATATATATGTTATTCTATTTTGTAGTTTATAATGAAATTATATAATTTTAAGTATAAATAAACGCTAAGTCCCAGCTCACCACCCGACTAGCGCATAGCGTCTTTTAGAACCTTGGTGTAATGCTTTTACCAAAAGACATTAGTTTTAATTGATTTTTTTGCAGATACGATCTTTATATAGTGATTTATAATATAAAAGGTTCTATAGAGCAATATATATAACAATCTATGTTTGTATTACTTTCGCATGTACCTATTATTTGTAGTTGATTGCATATATTACGGTCTAATAACATTCCTCTTCATTTGTAATGAGAGATTATTCTCACTAAATGAGAGTTTAAACAATATTATTGCTAATTCATTTTATTGTTAAGTTGGTAATATCGTTTTTTAAAGAAAAAAAAAATTTACTAACGAAGAAATCGGACCAAGTAAACAAAGGGCACGAAGGTCATTTCCAAGTAGAAAACGGTGCAGAAATTCTTTGGGTGGCGTGTGAGGACAGCACCAAAATAGTCCAAGGGTTTCAAAAGGTGGAGGACCAGAGGCGGAGGCTGTGGTGCTCCGCGGCGCCAGGTGTCGGCTTGTCAGGGAACAAAAGCTATGTGTGGTCTGTATGGAGGAGGATTCTCTCTTTTTTTTTCCTTACATTCTGTTTGTATGGTTTACAGTTAAGTTATGTCAATATTTTATATTAATTTTTTAATAAAGGTAATAAAACTAAAAAACGTGACTTAACCGTGACCACATAAACAGAAGGAGAATGGAAGTGTATGGAAAAAAAGAAGGAGACTCCTCCTCCGGTCTGTATATATCTACGGGGTCCCTTCAGTCTTTTGCCGCCGTGGTTGGTGGCGGACATGTCATCCAGGTGGCATGTTACAATGTAAGGGAGATTGTAGTGGCTTACGTGGCGGAATTTGAGCCATCTGACCACGTGGGTATGCACCTTGATTATCAATTACGTGTACTGTGGGCCCGGGCTCGTGCGATTTTCAGCCTTGCATTTCGCGGCTCCGAATCTTGTTCTCCAATTCCTGGAGTCTTGAGTCTTCCCATACGCGTTTATTAAATATTTTAATATTAAAATAATAATATAGAAAGATGTTTTTTTATTCTGTAATAAAAAAAATAGAAATCAACTATAAATAAACTGCCCACTATCTTAGAAAATAAATTATTTAAAACTTCAGGACAAAAATAACAAAAACAAGGGAGCAAACACTATCTTTATACTAGTCTCTTGGTAATTGTTTTTTTTTTATTTTTTATAATTTTTTGTATTAAAATATATGTAAACACTCTCATGATTTGCCTTCCGAGTAAGTAAACACTCTCCTAGCTTATAAGAGCAAGTCCAGCCTACGACAGCCCCTCGGCTATGCGCAACCCAATTTCGCTCCCCTCCTCCCCCAACCCCCAACCCCCAAAAGACTGGGTGGAGTGATGTCTGGCTGACGTCACGGTAGCGTCAGTAATTGTTTTATTTTTTATTTTTTTGCTAGGCGCATTAAAAACCTACGAGTCGGGACGCGTTCCTAACAGGATTTTAGAAGGCGGCGTGCAGGCGCACTAGAAAGGCTCTGGATTTAGCTGCTACGTGGCTCTTTCTCAGCCGTTGGTCTAAGGTCCATCTAGTTTTTATCGGATGCCCCCAAAAGGGACGTCCATCTAGTAACTAATGAGTGATGGTTTTCAAGTGTGTTACTTACAAATCACAAGTGACTTCAGTAGTACAAAAATGCTGGGCCGAGCCCAGATCCCAAATCCCAAATCCCAAATCCCAAAGCCCAAAGGAGATTTGCACACTTCCATTTCCCAAAACAACTGGATGGCCTTGTCTGCGGCAACCAAATCCCAATACTAAACCCAGAGTTTCACCGATAAATACTTCCAGTTTTTTTTGTTTTTTTTTTTTTAAGAAAAGGGGACCACATGGTGGCATGCCGTGGCAGCTCATCGTTCTAGAGGTCAGAAAGACTGACAGAGGTATTTTAGTCTTTCCTTACCTAACATTGTGCGATTCACCAGCGCCAGGAATCGAACCCAGCGCTGGTATATACTTCCATTTCACTAACGCCATTTTGAAACTGTGAATTACCCTATTGATGCTCACTGTATGAAAATGTTCTCAGCCTAGATCCCTACTTTCCTTTTCAGAGTTATAGGATGAAATTGGTGCACACAATCAAAATCGGAGTACTACATTTATCATCAATTTGTAATTTCTCTCTAATAGAGATAGGGTCCACAAATATATATGGATTCCATCTCTATTAGACAAATGATACAAACAGATTGTAAGAACATCATTGTTGATAAATAAATGAAATAAATTGATTATGTAACTGTTAATCGAATTGCATACTAAGCGGGGTTAATGTCAGCCATATGTAGGTCTATTATGTACCTCTACGCTTAAACGTAAATGTATTATGCTCTAATAAGTTATAGTATTTGGTCTAATTTGCATCGAAAGACCTCAATTAAAAACCTTGATGGTAGCCAAACATCATTAATCAAGTTTATAAACACGGTGATTAAGAATCCAATATCAAAAGGCAATCGCAAAATAGGTAAAATAGGAAAACTAAATCATCATATTAGGGTTTCTTCATGCCCTTGTAAAGTTGTTTAGTTATGCATATCATAATAATAACAATAAAGGTCAACGGTGGTGTGCTCCTAAGCTCTCTCTTAATTGACAAAAAAAAAGACCTCTCTTTCTTGTGGACGAATTTGTGCTTATGGTGACATGTAGAGAGCTTAGAACACTTTATTTATACTAGAAAAACTCTAAAAACTCTCTTAGAACACTTTGCATGCCAAATTGGGGCCTTTCCACCATCTAGAAAATTCTGTAAAAATACAAAACTTGGAGACCAATCTCTTAGATTACCAAGCATATATGGCATGACATTTGAAAAATCGGAAAAGCCTTTAAATCTTCATTCTCCCACAACTGTGTAGTTCTGTTGAGAATTTAACTTTCGTGGGATTGATTTGTAAAAGTGGAACGTTTGGGTCCATTAAAAAATATGAAATTCAAACACAACGATCCTTCGCATCTTAGCTTCCTTCTTGAGTTGGCCTTGCATCAAACACCTTCGGAAAGTTGATTTATCATAAAAAACGTCCTAAGTTCGCAAATTGGCTGAAAGTAAAATAATAATAATAATAATAATAATAATAATAATAAGGCTCTTTTAAGAACCATTCTTTAACAAAATCTAGAGATAATTGACATGACAATACATGAAATAACGCACTTATCATACAGGAACATAGCTTGTGGAACTGAAGTAGCAGTGTTAAAGAAAGCTAGATAAATACTGATGAAAAAGATCATGATCGGAAGAACAAGCTGCATGCATGGTAACATGGTTTGCAAATCGCACGCTATCTTCCGTTTCTTGGCGTATGCAATACTGCTGCTGTTTTGCTCTGCTAGGGATACACACACTAACATATGAGAAAGCAATCAGCGCTGGATCAGAAACTCCCGTTTCAGCCAAAGGAAAATTTGAACTTGGATTCTTTACCCCCTTCAGCTTCACCTACAGGAAGCGCTGGCGCTGATAGCAGATGTGTTGGCGTATGGAACCGCAAGCTAAGTCCGAGGACAGTGGTATCTGGTATGGGTTGCCAACGGAGAAATGAACTCTCTTACAATTAATATATTGTCTCTGTGACATTACCAATGATATATATATTTGTTGTGGACGTAAATAATACATCATTCGTCCATTATATAGTTGTCATGTAGGATTGCGCTACATGACATTGTGCATATGCGTGTCAGAGCTTTTTTAATTGATTGGATGATGAAATGATTTTAGATTAATAATGCGTAGTAACACAGTTACTAAATTGGCTAAATTTTTTGTTTACAAAACTTATCCTCCAATTGAGAATCGTTTTATGATTTACCCCTCTCGCCGTAATGCCACTTTGTACTAGAACAAAAGATGTTAAAATCGATAACATATTTACTTACTTGAAATGAAAGAAGTCATGAATAAGGAAAGTCACGAAATAACAGTTGGAGTAACGACTCTCTCTCTCATCAATCATATCTCTACTTATTCAGGCATTATATTATGAATTATAATGTCGGCATACAAATTCCAAAAACAATTTCAGATCTCATCATCATTCAAGTACGTAAACATGCTAATCCAATGCTGGCCAAATACTTCCAATTCTCATATATCAGATCAACTGACGGCTCTCAATTCTCACGGATTTCAGGTTAGGTTTTATATGTGGCTGTAGCTGCCGCTGACTGGTTGCGCTGCGACCTCTGTCATTGGCAATTTCAGAGCACTTGGTTTGTCTTCAGGAATGAGAGCATCCTCTAAAAAAAAAAAAAAAAAACCCTTTAGTAAGTTTCTCTCTCTTTTCCCAAAATTAAAGGTTTTGGATGGATTCCAAACGCTTCGCCTTTTTGTGTCATAATATTATTAAAATAACTAATCGTAAACAAGAAAATAATGCAGGTTGACTTTGGTCTTCATGGGTCTCTATCATCATATTAATTATTAAAGTGGAGAAAAACGAAAAAGTGAAGTGGCAATTGTTTGTTTCCATAAGAAAATTCTTAGGTCCGGGCATCGAATACTCCAACCAGTAGCAAGGTCAGAAAAAAAGGACAAAATTTAAAAGGATAAAAGGTTCTAGAAAAATGTTGACGATCATTCGAGGTCCAAGTATATGATCCGAAAGTTACTAAACGCATTCTATTGTCTTATTTTCACACATACATTATAATCTCACTCATCTTAAAAAGTTAAAAAATTAAAATGCTATTTCCCTACCCACTATTATTCTCAAAATAACCTTTAATATATATATACATATGAAATTATAAAATTGTCTCTTATAAATAATATGTAAAAGAAAACCACTAAGGTCTCGGAAAAAAAAAAAAAAAACCACTAAGGTTTGCAAATTCAAATGGAAACGACAGAGGTATCCAAATTCAAAAGAATTTGACAACAACAAATTCAAAAATACAATGGACAAATTCAAATGATCCACACACAAATTATTCTTGGGTAAATTACACTTTCATACCTCAGGTTTGGCGTCTATTTCAATTCCTTTTAACATCTTTAAAACATTTCACTTTCATACCTTAAGTACTATTTTATTTCAAAATAATACATCCGTTACATTTTCCATCCATTGATCTGTTAAGTGCTGACGTGATTGCCACATTTGTGCCACGTGGCTACCAAATGTGTGCCACGTGGCAATTTTTTTTTTTTCAATAAAAAAAAACCTAAATCTTCTAAATTAAAATTATTAAAAAAAAATAATAAAAAATGAAACCTTATCCCTCTCTTCCTCCTCTCTTCTCCCCACAACCCCCAAACCCAGAAACCTTATTCCCCCACCATCCTCCTCTCCTCCCCCATCTTCATCTTCTTTCCCCTGCAACTCAGAAAGAAAAAAAAAAAAAAAAAAAAAAAAAGCCCTTCAGTTCGTCTTCCCCAACCCAGAAAAAAAAGAAAAAAAGAAGCCCTTTTCGTCTTTCCCCCTCCTCCTCCCCTCTCTTCTCCCCCATCTTCATCTTATTCCCCCGACCTCCCCTACCTGCAACCCAGAAAAAAAAAAAAAAAAAAAAAAACCCCAGATCCTGTCTACGCCGCCATTGCTGGGTTCGTGAGGTGGGAAGAATGGGTGTGGATTTAAGGAGTGGGGGGTGTGTAGAGGAGAGTAGGGGGTGAGATCGCAGGTGATGAGATCAAGGGACGAAGGGTGACCTCTGCAGACGACCCTCCGTCAAAGCTACTTTGGTTTGCGGAAAGCGGAGGATAACACCGGGGGGGTTTCTTTCTGGGGAGGGAGGGTCCCCGTGTTTTCTTTCTGGGAAGGGAGGGTCTCGGCGGGGGGGGTGGGGGGGGGGGGGTTCTTTATGGGTTTCTGGTTTTTTTGGGAGGGGTTGCTTCTGGGTTTCTGGTTTGGGGGGTTCACGGTTTTTTTTTTTTTTTTTTTAATTTAGAAGATTTAGGTTTTTTTTTAAAAAAAATTAAATTTTTTTTTTTTTGCCATGTGGCACACATTTGGCAGCCACCTGGCACAAATGTGGCAGCCACGTCAGCACTTAACGGATCAATGGATGGAAAATGTAACGGAGGTATTATTTTGAAATAAAATAGTACTTAAGGTATGAAAGTGAAATGTTTTAAAGATGTTGTAAGGAATTGAAATAAACGCCAAACCTGAGGTATTAAAGTGTAATTTACTCATTATTCTTCTACCTTTTCAATGAAAACATAATCTTCTACCTCTTTCGCATAAGCATCATCTTCCATCTCTTCAATGAAAAAGTCATATTCTAAGTCCATTGATATTTTTTAACAATGAAAGGAGATGAAAATATGGTTAAGGTTTAAGGTAGACAAATCGTCTCCCACTCCCAACCTTTTTTTTTAATTTTTTAATTTTTAAATTAAGCAAAACAAGATAATTAATGTCCTTATCAGTCTTTTCGCAAATGAACAAATTTGTAATAAAAAAAAATTCATTAAAAGGTGGATGGGAAGATAAGACATTGGGGTGAGAATAATATCACTCGCAGAAAAATTAGACAATATTTCTTTCAACTAAGTGACTTCGCTTTATGGAAAACTATCCAAATTATTCGGATCTTTACTAACTGGAATGTTCGAATGAGGATTTAGACTATCTGAAATATTTGAATGAGGATTTGGACTAATTGAAATATTTGAAGGTGGATATAAGCACAATTTCTTATAGTATAATTCTAGTACGAAATTGTATGATGAGCAAAGTTCTAAAAGACACAAGGTTTTGACATATAATATATAAAAAAAATTGATAGACTTTCCTTAATATTTTGAATGTTCAATGATTACAAGCTTGTAGTACTTTATGGAATTGAAACTCGTATTTATTTATAGTGAATTTTAAGAAGAATAATTGTGTCCAACATGTGACCTAAAAATTTAATAGAAAACTAGATTTTAATTCCTAAATAAGATGAAGTTTAGAAAAATGTCTTATACAGGATTAAAAATTGATAGGTACGAACATTTCGGTACACTAATTTAGTAAAATATATTATGATACGGATGTTTAGGTACACTAATTAGAGGAAGTTAAATAAAATTAATGAATTAAAATGTGTAAAACAATAAATTTAAAATTTAATGTAATGACATTAAATAAGATATCTATTAAATATTAAAACAAAAATATAATATGAATTTGAATTAAGTACATTAAGGAACTAAAATCAATATACAATCTAACACCAGGTTTTTATTAAATTTTAATCTTCTTAAAGGATTAAAGTTCAAAAACCCCAAAATTTGAAATAATCAGGCTAAAAATGAATATAGCGCACAATAGCAGCGCAAACAACCTTCATTCAAGCACTTCGTTGAACACTTTTCTTACATGTTTAGAAGGGCGGATTCTTGATTTTCGTGGGGGTTTCGGACGACCGTAGGGCAACTGCCCCTCTCTGCTCTAGTGTAGCTTCGCCCATGACTCAAAGGTATTAATATTTAAATTTAAATTTAAATTTTTATGTTTTTAAATAAAAACGATTCAAACATCAAGAATATCGAATACTTCAAAGCACTAAAAAAATATTCCTTGTTTTCATATTTCATACATAGAAACCCGCGTAAGCCCATGTCTTAAATTCTTCCTCACAAAAGGAGGTAGAAAAAGTGAGGGTAAGGGGGCCAAAAGAAAAAGAAGAAGAAGACATGAGTGAGATTATACAATTTCTTTCTTACCCTCCTTCCTTGACTTTGCTATTGCTTTCCCAATAATTCAATCTGGTCTCTGATTAAGAGCCATTCAAATTACATTTCACTGTAGCAATGTGCTCTCAGTTACAGCAAAAACATTGTATTTTGGAGAGAAACTTACTTATAGCGGGATGTTGTACCGGATTGCCGGTATTCTAAGAAAATCTTATGTTGTTATATGTTTTAACTTTCTTACATAGCAGTGCGTGATTGTTGAATACAGCCAAAATAATATCCATTGCATGGAAGTCTCCTTAGAAATTTTCACTCAAATCAACCAATAATTTATTGGCACATTGCTCACAGCTTGCAAAGGTAACATGTAGCTATCTAGGGGTACTTTTGAGAATATGGAGAACAGCATCAGGACATGTGAATATCTAGAGCCAGACACTAATTAACTTAATCATTAGTTTTTCCACTGTATGCCTCCTAGAATTATGACAAATGTTCTAGCTTAGGTACTTGTATCATTATGGTGATCCAAAGCAAGATCAGGAAGTTCATCATCATTAGCTGGTCTGCTAATCACATGTTCTTCTGTATGTTCTTTCTCTTCTCTTTCTTGTTATGCACTTGTTTTCTGTGTTGCATTGCTAAAGATACCATGACACTTGGCAGCTTGATTAGTGATGATCAAGGTGCTACTATAGTTTCATCAGGAGAGAAATTCGAACTCGGGTTTTTTACTCCTAATGGAAGCTCTCAGAGTAGAAGATATGTTGGAATATGGTACTATGGATCGAATCCGAAAACCGTTGTGTGGGTTGCCAATAGGGACAAGCCGCTTTCAGATGCTCATGGTGGTTTTGGTATTGCAGAAGATGGAAACCTTAAGGTTTTGGATGGCGGCGGTAAAATGTACTGGTCTACAAGTCTTGAGAGATCATCTTCAGACAGGGCTGCAAAGCTCATGGACTCTGGGAATCTTGTTGTTGTGAGCAATGAAGGTCAAGGGCGAATTCTTTGGCAGAGTTTCGAAAATCCAACTGACACATTTCTTCCTGGCATGAAAATGAATGAAAATTTAGTACTTACTTCATGGACAAGTAATGTTGATCCTGCAACTGGGAATTTCACATTTCAGCAGGATCAAGAGGGAACGAACCAATTTGTTATCTGGAAAAGATCGGTGAGGTACTGGAAAAGCGAAGTTTCTGGAAATTTCATTAGTTCAGATGAGATGGCTCCTGCAGTTCTTTACATGCTATCAAATTTCACCTCTACCCCGGTCCGTAATGACTTTTTGCCACATCTCACGTCATCTCTGTACAATGCTACGAGACTAGTTATGAGTTCTTCAGGCCAAATTCGGTATCTGTTGTGGGATTATGAGAAGGTTTGGTCTTTGATCTGGTCAGATCCTAGAGATGGTTGCAGCGTGTATAATACATGCGGTAATTTTGGGAGTTGCAATAGCCAAAATGGTTTGGTTTGCAAGTGTTTACCTGGTTTTAAGCCTACTTCGCCAGTTAATTGGAAAAATGGAGATTATTCAGCTGGTTGTGTCAGGAAATCAACAATTTGCGGCAACAATCCTGTGAGCGACACGTTCTTGAGTTTAAAGATGATGAAGGTGGGAAACCCTGATTCGCAATTTAATGCCAAAAGTGAGATGGAATGCAAAATAGAGTGCCTTAACAACTGCCAGTGCCAAGCTTATTCATACGAGGAGGTTGACATTGCACGAAGGGGTGGCAGTAATGGTTCTACATGCTGGATTTGGTCAGAGGATGTTAGAAATCTTCAGGAGGAGTATGACAGCGGCCAGAACCTCCAGGTTTGTGTGGCAGTTTCGGATATAGGTATGATTCTTCTTATGCAAAAATGCTGGAATTGCTATATGTTCATGTAGCAGTTCCAAATGTTCTTTGGTAGACAATCATGCAAGCCAAACATTTGCTCTATTTTTAAATTTCAATGAATTATAATTTTGCAGAATCAACATCGAGGAATTGCGAAACTTGTGGTACAAACCTGATCCCGTATCCCCTGAGCACTGGACCAAAATGTGGTGATCTTACATACTATAGTTTTAAATGCAACACCGCCACGGGCCAGGTTAGCTTTGAGGCACCCAATGGCACCTACAAAGTCACAAGCATCAATCCGGATACACAAAAATTTGTCATCCAAGCCAAAAATGCAGATAACTGCAGAAATCAAAATTTCCTACAGCTCAATCAATCATCTCCCTTTCATGTGATCAACAAGTGCAATTCTGAATCCTCCGAATTCAGTTCTGATTTCTCATTTAAAGGAAGACGTGAGGTTGAAATTTCTTGGGATCCGCCATCGGAACCACTTTGTTCTTCATCTATAGACTGCAAGGACTGGCCCCGGTCTACTTGTAACACTACCAAAGAGGGGACGAAAAGGTGCCTCTGCACCGCGGACTCTAAATGGGATAGCTTGACTTTGAATTGTACTCAAGGTAACATACTTACACAATGTATGATTGCAAATTTTTTAATTTCAGAAGATAGTGATTGCCTTTTCTTGTCTATTTTTCGCAGAAGTTGGTAACGGTAAGAAAACTGGCGAGCGACGAAAAAAGACCTTGGCTCTAATAGTTGTAGTAACTTTTATAAGTGTAGCTGTTCTGGCTATTCTCTCAAGTACCTTCGTTTATGCTTACTTATGGAGAAGAAGACGGGTCAAGCGACAAGGTAACTAGAATATATCCACCACATGATTTACGTTATTTACAGCTTCATTAGTATGAATTTTCGGATTTTGATGGAGTTAAGTGTTTGGATTCAGAAAGCAGGGAAATCGTTCAAAAGAATTCGGTACTTCATTTTTATGACAGTGGGAGAAAAGTTAAAAGTTTTATCGAATCAGGCCGATTTAAAGATGATGATACAGAAGGCTTTGATGTACCATTTTTTGATTTGGAAAGTATACTGGTTGCTACAGATTACTTCTCCAATGCGAACAAACTTGGACAAGGCGGCTTTGGCCCTGTTTACAAGGTACCATCCCTTTATTAGATACATGTCACGGTTTAAATCAACTGGTTTTTGGTAAACACCGGACTTTATCTGGCTTGTACTGTCAGGGTAAGCTTCCCGGGGGACAAGAAATCGCGGTCAAGAGGCTCTCAAGCTGTTCGGGACAAGGCTTAGAGGAATTCAAGAATGAGGTTTTGTTGATTGCCAAACTCCAACATCGAAACCTGGTTCAACTTTTGGGCTATTGTGTCGAGGGATATGAAAAGATGTTAGTCTATGAATATATGGCTAACAAAAGCTTGGACTCATTCATATTTGGTTAGCCTCTAATTTTATTTCTCGAATTTTTCTTTTGTAAATCCCTATCTACACTGATTGACCGAAACTAACATGTAATGCTTCTTGGATGGAAAATAATACCACGCAAAGATCGAAAACTATGTGTGTCATTAAACTGGGATATGCGCTTCAATATCATTTTGGGAATTGCTCGGGGTCTGCTTTATCTTCACCAAGATTCTAGGTTAAGGATTATTCATAGAGACCTGAAAACCAGCAACATTCTTCTGGGCGAGGAGATGAATCCCAAAATCTCTGACTTTGGTTTGGCTAGGATCTTCGGAGGCAACGAAACTTCTGCAAACACCAACAGAGTAGTTGGAACATAGTAAGTTTAAGTATATGCTATTTAACCTTTTCATCACAAGTATATGAGCTCACTAAATCAATTTACATTTCTTGTATTGCAGTGGCTATATGTCTCCAGAGTATGCATTAGATGGTTTATTTTCAGTAAAATCCGATGTTTTCAGCTTCGGTGTAGTTGTAATTGAGGTCATCAGTGGGAAAAGGAACACCGGGTTTTTTCAGCAGGAAAAATCTTTGAGTCTTCTAGGCTATGTGAGTGCTTGAAACATTTCATACACCAAATCGTATATTATCATCCTCAAAATATTACGCCTTACATTTTGTTAATTGATACACCAGGCATGGCACTTGTGGAAAGAAGAGAAGGCATTGGATTTACTCGAGCAGACACTGCATCAAAGCTGCAACCAGGACGAGTACTTAAAATGTGTCAACGTAGGGCTCTTATGTGTACAAGAAGACCCGGGTGATCGCCCAACCATGTCACAAGTAGTTTTCATGCTAGGCAGTGAAACTGCAACGATTCCAATCCCTAAACAACCCGCCTTTATTGTTAGGCGGTGCCCTTCTAGAAGTAGCCCGCCTTCTTCCTCAAGCAAACCAGAAACATTTTCTAACAATGAGTTAACCATCACTTTAGAAGATGGTCGGTAGCCAAAGCAGTTTCTGTGCGCCTTCTCTTTATCTTACGTTGTTATCATGTTATGACGAGTGCATCAACATTGACTTTCATGATGTTTTTCTTTTTGCCATCTTCAATGTATTCTTTGCTTATAATCCAGTTACGTGTATGTTGTCTGTGCTGTTATATCTACAAATTACAGCAATCTAATGTAACTTTTGGAGCTCCCAAACATTTGGTGATCTCAGATGTGTTGATATAAATAGCTGCGACATCATTTCAATGTGGAATTAGGTCGTAGAAGGGAGGCATTTATCCTTTCTCCGTCTCTGAATGGAGTGGCTCTTTCTGTGTCTAGTTTTGTTCCTCTTATATATTGTCTTGCCATTTTGTACCAGCAGAGAAAATTTAGTACCGGTGAAATATATCGGTGCAAACCAGACCTTGGTTTATCCCACGGGGACCTTTTCATTAGGCTTCTCCAGTCCTGAATATTCTAACAAACACTTCCTTGATATATGGTACAACAAATTCCCAAAGGCACCGATAGTGTGGGTTGCTAACAGAGAATTCCCACTTAATTCACTGAGATTTTTCATGCTCTGCGGTGATGGGAATCTCGTGGTGTTGGATTCCATGGATGGGACTAGAAAAGTTTTCTGGTCATGTAATTAATACATCAGTACCTGCTTCTGCAGTGAATACCACAACTGGTTCACTAATGCATACTGGAAACCTTGTTCTGAGATTGGGAGAAGACACTCTGTGACAGAGCTTTGATCATCCCTTCGATACATATTTGCCCAGCATGAAGCTTAATGATATTAGCTGCTACAAACAACTTCTCTGAAGCTAAAAAACTCAGGGAGGGAGGATTTGGCTCCATTTACAAGGTGAGAGTTCCGCTGTGTTCTTGATAATAAATATGATAATTTATGTTGTAATTTTCTTAATAGTTTCCCTGTAAGTTTGATTGTCAAGAAATGTTTCTCTTTGCTTTGGATTTTTTAACCTCTACAGGGGATTTTGCTGGAAAATGAAGAAGCAGGGCTAAAAACGCTGTCAAAGAAGTCAGAACAAGGACATGAGGAGTTCATGAATGAATTAAATCTTATAGCCAAGCTCCAACACCTCAATCTTGTTAGGCTCCTGGGTTGCTGTATCGAAGACAAGGAAATGATCTTGATCTACGAGTACATGCCCAATCGAAGTTTCCACAAACCTTTGTTCGGTATATATGCTCACCACTTCTAACATCGATTGTTTCATGCTGTTGATTTCTAAGACATCACATTTGATTTCCTTTGTTCATTCTACTTCATGTTTTGTCCAATCAGATGCATCTGAAAAATCAAAACGGGATTGGGGCAAACACTTTCGAATTAAAGAAGGCGTTGCTCAAGGAGTACTTTATATCCACAAGTTTTCTGGATTGAAGATCATTCACAGGGACCTAAAAGAAGTAATATACTGTTGGATGGAGCAATGAACCCCAAAATTTCAGACTTTGGAATGGCGCGGATGTTGGGATGAACTAAACTGAAGCAGACACCAATAGGGTTGTTGGCACATAGTAAGTACAAAGAGCAAATGTTATCATCCATGTGAAACCTTGTGCAATTGTTTCTGTTGCTCACTTCTACCACCATTTCATGCACCAGCTACATGTTATCAAAGTGTATGCCCTCTATGGCCATTGTTCGGAGAAATTGGATGTATTTAGAACTGGAGTGTTGTTGTTGGAGATTGTCAGTGGAAAGAAAACTACTGATGTTAATCGCTTTAGACCGTTTACTAACTCTTGCTGGATGGGTAAGTACTAAAGTTTTCTTACTCTTTACTTCCAGTGCAAGTAACTGAATGGTCATGTTAGACTGATGGGTTTGAAATTCATTAGGCATGGGAGTTACGGAAAGAAGGCAGAGTAATGGAGGTGTTTGATGAATCGGTAAGGGAAACATGCCGGCCCGATGAAGCTTCAAGGTATATCCATGTGAGGTTTTTGTGTGTGTAAGAGTATTCATCTGATCGACCAACAAGGTCCTCATACGAATTCCGATGATGTTAGCTATTACTCCAATGTAGACACCACCATTACTTTACCAGAACCCCGATAGTGATTCAATGTGGGGAGGGGCCCAGATTCGAATTTCTCTTCCCGTAGCTAAAAAAATAACATGGTTATCAATCTACGCCGCTAACACAAACAATTTTGTAGTTACCCATTTTTGAGAAAGTTGTGTGAATGCAAAACCTTGTGATCTAATATGATGATGTAAAATTTGACCAAAAGGACTGGAAATAGTTTTGCTCAACCTCTTACGTGGTGGTAAGCTCACCACCTCATTAATTGCCTCTTTTTTTTTCTTCTTCTTTTTTTTTTTTTTTCTTTTTTTTTTTTTGGAGAAAGGTATGATATTCATTAAAAATTGAAATACGTACAAATTGAGGATAGGGTGCACACAATGGACCTTGATAAAAACCTTGTCGGGGCTTTCAACCCGATCGAAGGGAAAAAGAGCGTTCGGCACCAAATTAACTACTAGTACCATCCTCCAATAATAAATCAGAAATTACATAAGGAGGTTCTTCAAACCAGGAAACAGGGTGATCAATAGTAGACTAAACCTTGTTCGTCTCTCTTCGACCAAATGTGATTTGCCATTGCTTGAAGTCCTGCAAGAGATGTCTAGTATCATCGAACATATGTCCATAATGACCACTATACGTTGCACTTGCATTTTGAAATGCAGAAATCACTAACAAAGCATCCCCTTCCACCTGAACTTGCTCCGTGACCCATCTGCGTAAGAAAACAGCCGCTGCCTTTGCATGAAGCGCTGATCTCACGCCGTCCTCCCTGCTCACATGTGCTGCCAAAAACCATCCCTCCAACGGAGTAGGTTTAGGTGGAAGGGGACGATTTGTTAGTGATTTATGCAATTCAAAATGCAAGTGCAGCGTATAGTGGTCATTATAGACATATGTTCGATGATACTAGGTGGCTCTTTCAGGACTTCAAGCAGTGGCAAATCACATTTGGTCGAAGAGAGACGAACAAGGTGGCTCACCGCCTTGCAAGGTTTAGTCTCACTATTGATCACCCTGTTTCCTGGTTTGAAGAACCTCTTGATGTAATGTGTGTAATAAATAGATTAAATCTAACTCATCTAACTATGACTTTTAACGAATAAACCTACACATTATTTTTGATAAAACGACTAAATGTAAGAAATTTACGCTGTGATAATCAAATGATTATTTGGTAGAAACCCAACATTCAACCTTGACTCGTATGCTCAAGAATACAATCAACGCAGTTTATTTCTCATCTGAATTCATACAATACGTTTCCATCTCATAAAGCTGACATCACTAGCTAACATATCTGTTAATGACACTTAACAACTTGTTAGTTAATAGAAAACAACTGTACACGATGCCACATGGCACAATATTCCATCATTATTTGATTTCCCAAGCAATCAACAGCCATCCGACCTTAGCTCAGTTGGTAGAGCGGAGGACTGTAGTGGGAAATATTCTCTCAGCCATCCTTAGGTCGCTGGTTCGAATCCGGCAGGTCGGATTTAACTTTTGGCACATATAACTTTTTTTAATTTCAATTTAATAAAATATTTCTCTCGAAGTCTGCAAAACAAATCCAATTACCTTTTTTTTCTAATTTTGGTGTCAAATTTTCAAAATTTCCAATTTTCCTGATCATTGCGTCAACATGCCTACTCCCGCAACGTTTCAACTTTCAACAAAACTCGCGTTCGTCGCGGCCATGGTCATTCAAGTTGCAGTGTGTGTACATGTCCAATGCTCATGTCCGTCTTTTATGACTTTGTTACGTTTCCGTATCTGTCCTTGACCGAAAAAGAAGAGAGGACGATTGTTTCTTTTTCGAATACTTCTCTGATGATTGCAACATTTGCCATATGTAGCAGTCAATAATTGCAAGGATCGCGTCTGAAGCCTAACGATCACACCCACATGCTCCACTTCATCTATTTTGTGTTGTACACGTGTTAGCCTTAACTATTTGCTCGTAATTTCACATTGTCCCAGAAATAGAATATGTACGTCGTCTGTTTGCTTCAAATATTTGACTTTCTTTTTGTCAATTTACGCATATATATACATTTAAAACGTGTAAATCGAGCGTAACACACCGTGATTCAAAAAATGCATTCTGCACGTGCATGCATGAAGGCTAGTATTATTTATTTACATGACAAATTTGTTGACTTGCCTCAATGCGGGAGCATGAATACTTGTGATGCTTTAAAATGGAGGAGATTCAATCATGTCGGCCGTCCAATCTTTGACTTTGGGATTCTTAACCAAAAATTCCAACGATAAAAAATTTCGATACTGAGAATACTAAAAAATAACGGAGTCCAGGCATCCCTTGCATTGTCAGGTGAAAATAATAATCAACTCAGATGAATGACTTGACTTAAAAGTGCTGGAATAATTGAGAAAATTTAGAATTGTTCTGGTTTATTGAGTTTTGGTTTCACCACCACACATTGGTTTGCTTCTCTGCGCATTTGTTTTGTGCAGCCATGGATACCAAAACCGAGCCAAAGCCAGTGCTTTCTGTTGTTTTCTTAGGCCTCCTATGTCTCAATGTTTCCCTTGGAGCTGACACCATCACGGTAAACCAATCTCTCTCCGGTGATCAAACCATTGTCTCAGGAGGTGGGATTTTTGAGCTCGGTTTCTTCACACCAGGTAATTCTTCAAACTTCTACATAGGCATGTGGTACACCAAACAAGTGGTATCCGAGAGAACCATAGTTTGGGTGGCAAACAGAGAAAAACCAGTTTCCGATAGATTTTCTTCGGTTTTGAAGATCTTGGATGGCAATTTAGTCCTCTTAAACGAGTCCAAAACCCCGGCTTGGTCCACAAATTTGACCTCCACTACCACCACTGCTTCTGTACAAGCACTTCTTATGGATAGCGGAAACCTTGTCGTAAGAGCTTATGGGTCTAGTAATACTTATGAGCAGGTTTTATGGCAAAGTTTTGATCATCCAGCTGATACATGGCTACCAGGAAGTAAAATCGGACTCAACAAAATTACCAAACAAATTCAAGTTCTCAATTCATGGAAGAGTTTGGGGGATCCTGCGCCGGGTGTTTACTTTCTTGAAATAGACCCAAATGGAATCAATTCATTATCCATGCGGTTAAATAGGCCGGAACAGTATTGGACCAGTGGATCATGGGATGGACATATTTTCCGATTCGCTCCTGAAATGATGCCTAAATCTGTCTACAAGTTGAACCTCGTTGCAAATGAAAATGAAAGTTATTTCGCCTTTTCTTCTAAGAATCCTGAAATGATATCCCGGTTTGTGATGATCCCTCAGGGAAGATTCAGCGCCTAACATGGTTAAATATTTCCAGGCAATGGAATTTGTTTTGGTCAGGGCCAAGAGATCTTTGCGGGGCCAATGGCATCTACAATGAAAAATTGTCTCCTTACTGTAGTTGTTTGGTTAGTTTTTCTCCAAAATCACCGATGGAATTGAAGAACGATTTCTAGAAATGCCTAGCATATCATTGCAGGCAGATGAATATCCACAAGATGAACTGTTCGAGTCCATTACAAGATGTGAAACAATCTGCTTTCAAAACTGCTCTTGCACTGCTTATGCTTATGGCAGTAATACTGGATGCCAAATTTGGACAGGAGATCTCTTGGGTGTGCAACAACTGGAAGCAGGCGACAGTGATGGAGGAACTTTATACATCATATTTTTCTTTCCTTTGCAGGTGGTAAGGATCGTGCTGATAAGCATCGTACTGATAAGCGGACCCTTGTAATTGCCTTAGTCTCAGCAACAGCAGGATTGCTTACAATGGTTTCTGGCTACTTCTTATGGAAGAAATCTTCCGGAAAGAGAAGGTGCTGCTACCACTCTGTCTCTGTCACTTTGTCTCTCTCTTGCGCGCGCGCACACACATACACTTGTGCAGGCACACAGAGACGAGTGACCCAAACAGATTATAATTTTTAACAGGGAGCATAGGAGGAAGTATGGTGAGACTAAAGGTAACGTTGGCCCTGCAAGTCGAAAAAATAATACAGAACTACCCCTCTTTAGGTTAAGGAGTATAGTAGCTGCTACAAACAACTTCTCTGAAGCTAATAAACTCGGAGTGGGAGGATTTGGTCCTGTTTATAAGGTGACCCTTCCACTGTGTGCACTGCATGCTAGCACATTAATAGTTGTTCATCATTTCTTTTGAATATTTCTTATCGATGTCCCAAATTAAGTTTCATTGTTAGAGTTTAGGGGTTCCTTTCTTCTGGAATTTTTCATCCTCTTCAGGGTATTTTGATTGAAAATGAAGAAGTAGCCATAAAAAGGTCAAAGAAGTCAGGGCAAGGACACGAGGAGTTCGTGAATGAGTTAAACCTTATAGCAAAGCTCCAACATACCAATCTTGCAGGGATGGCAACGGTTCGGTTTGGGGACGAAAATGCTATATCCATCATCATAACCACGAAAATTAACCATATCTATAACCACAAATTAACTATCAGCTATTATCCATAACCATACCCACCGGGTAACGGATTCCCCATCGGTTAACGGGTATATCCATCTTCGTCAATACAAAAAATATATTCGTTCAATTGAGAAATTATAAGTTAGTAGATATCAATTTCGTCATTAAACATTTGATGTATAAAATGATCCAATGAATGGATCTTGTTGAGTATAAAAATTAAAACACTGATTATGTTGGCTTGTCTTTGTTATGTCCTAAAAGCACCATTGAGTTCGCATTGATTTTAATTCAAAACTTTACTTTCCTACAAAATGCAACTTTTGTATTCTCAAGCTAATGGTTTGGTGAATAATGGATATACAAATACATACATACATATATATATATATATATGTATTGTACTATTATATTATATATAAATTATATTATTTACTAATCGGATTGGATTCGGTTATGGATACGGTTTGGGGACCTCTATAACCATATCCAAAACCATAACCGAATAATATAAACGGTTTTTCCCCATATCCAAACCATACCCGAATTTTCATATCTAAATCCAATCCATTCAGGCGGTTATCCACGGTTATAGAGTTTAACGGTTAGAATTGCCATCCCTACAATCTTGTTAGGCTCTTGGGTTGCTGTATCGAAGATGAGGAAATGATATTGATCTACGAATACATGCCCAATCGAAGTTTGGACAGATTTTTGTTTGGTATATGCTCATCACTTCTACCATTAATTCTTTCATATTGATGACTTCCAGAGCACCACATTTTATTAACTTTCTGCAACATTAAAATCATTCTTCTTTACGGTTTGTGCAATCAGATTCAGCAGAAAAGACAAAACTGGATTGGGGTACACGCTTTCGAATTATCGAAGGTGTTGCTCAAGGAGTACTTTATATCCACAAGTATTCTAGATTGAAAATCATTCACAGGGACCTAAAAGCAAGCAACGTTCTGCTGGATGGAAAAATGAAACCCAAAATTTCAGACTTTGGGAGGAAAAAATTTTCGGGATGGATCAAACTGAGGCAATTACAAACAGGGTTGTTGGGACATAGTAAGTTACAATGTTTCCTTCATATATAATTGTAAACCTTATGCAGTCCTTATTGCCGACTTCTCTACCATTCATGCATCAGTTACATGTCGCCTGAATATGCCCTCTATGGCCATTTTTCATAGAAATTGGATGTGTTTAGCTTTGGAGTATTACTCTTAGAGGTTGTGAGCGGAAAGCGGAACTCTGCTTTTCATCGTTTTGAAGATCCGCTTACACTTGCTGGATGGGTGAGTACCAGAAATCCTAATTTATCTCTCCTTTTTTTAAGCCTTGCAGACTGATGAGTTTATATACATGTTATTTCCCTTAGGCATGGAAGTTATGGAAAGAAGGAAGAGTAATCGAGGTTATTGATGAATCGTTTGCCAGCTTGATGAAGCTTTGAGGTGTATCCATGTAGGGTTTTTGTGTGTTCAAGAAGCTCCAGCTGATTGACCAACAATGTCTTCGGTAATTCGTATGCTGCAGAGCAATGAAGCTACACCACTTCCACCCTCCGAAGACCCTGCATTCTCAATACATAGGGGTGCCGGTGCTGTTGGTTGTTCTTCTCAGACACCTGCCAGTTTTTCGAACAATGAACTCACTGTTAGTTTGCCAGAAGGTCGATAGAGGTTCATATTTCATTTTGTGAACGTCAAAATTAAATATGTAAACCTCAGGAATAAGACTATGACATTCAACTCTTCCTTTCCATATCAGAAACTGTAGATCCTTGATTTTTGTTATAACTAGTATATACGCCCACGCGTTGCTGTGGGAACCAATTGTTTCAGGCGTAATCGGATGAATAAAACACTTTTAAGTAGAATAAATTCAACACAATTAAAAACAAACAGAGGGACACATGAGTGAATGAGGTCGATAAGATAAGCAGCTTGGCTTTTATATACATTCAACTAACATCTTTTATCGTCGTAGTGTCCAATATATACGTAAGGTATGTAAGCTGAACACAAAAGGAGAGGAAATGACACAAACGATGTTTTGAGGGGAATGCCAGAATTGAACCATGAGGGGGAACTTACACAGAAAATGATCAGATTTGCTGCAATAGAAATTAAATTAATTTATGGTAAAGTCCAAGTCGTTCATTACACACATATGTAAGGAATTATCAAACAATGATTAGTAGTTTTACATATTCCTAAAGCCAAGTGTCACCGATACTCCCAAAAAGTTCATCAGAAACTCCTCGATGTGCAGTTTTGTTCTTATATTTTTATACAAAAACTTAGAAATCTTGGACAACCAAAATGCAAATTGAAAAAAGAACCACATCATGAAAACATAACAACAAATTACCTATATCAAAGAA
Organism: Heteromeles arbutifolia; assembly: GCA_024362995.1. Lineage (NCBI taxonomy): Eukaryota > Viridiplantae > Streptophyta > Magnoliopsida > Rosales > Rosaceae > Heteromeles > Heteromeles arbutifolia. The sequence goes on from JANCRC010000007.1 coordinate 6,921,109, forward strand.
TGGAAAAGCGTCAAGAAAACACATGAAATCAGATAAAAAAAAACATAATATTGGACAAAACATGAAGAGGGTGAGAAAGGGAACCGACATGTATGAAGATATTCACATATGGTAGTGGCCTCGCAGTAATGCTTGTCGCATAGATTGGAACACATCCATGTGTCTGAGTTGTGTGCATAGAAATGCTGTTGGTAGACTGAATGTACGTAAACTTGTAATCGCATTTCCAGAACCATTGACACATTTGAACTATCATCTTCCATTGAGAAAAAGTGCCACTTACTGAGAATTGAGAAAAAAAGGGAAAAAAGAACATAACCCAAAACCATCAACTTCTCGAAACCAAAATATAGCGAAAACACAGTACTTTATTCATGAACAAAACCAACCCCACAGAACAATCAAAATTACTAACTTCCATTGGCAAATATATATATATATATATATAAGAATTCTGAAAGTGATGAGAGAGATATACATTTGGGGTGTTGATGATAGAAGGGTGAGCGAGGGATCTGAGATGTTTGAGAGCTGGAATTTTCGAGCAATTTGTGTGAAAAAGTTGAAGAGCTTCGAAACATGGTAATGCCATTAAATCTCTCCTCTCAGAATTACATATCATCGTTTTCATGGTTCGCTGTAAATAGTAGAATTCAACTAAATACTTTCAATAAGAACAACTGAAGGCTTCTAAATGGTAATTACCAGTCAATTTCCTCGCATTTATTATCAAATGCAGATGCATCATCATACCGCCTCACCTGTTGCATGTCCTCATCACCAGCAAGCTGATCTCCTCCTGGAAACAAAACCCCCCAAATCACTAAAACAAAATTTGCACAGAAAACCCATTTGGAAAATTTACAATTCTAAAGACATAATATTCAAAAAAAAATTAAAAAAACAAAAAATTACCAAAGCGAAATCGACCAAAAAACTCACCAAGAAACCCAACCTTTTCTAGGATTAAGATTTTCTTTGCATGAGCACCAGATTTGTGGTTTTCAGATAATGTTCTCGTTAGTAGTTTCTGAGAGAACTGAGCAGCGGTTCAACTGAAGGTTGCAATTTGAAATGGAAGTTGTTTTGAGGGAAATGGAAGGTGAGGTTTCTGTTTTTGTCATGGCCATTTCAACAGTTGGTCCAAAAGATGTAGGTCCTGCAATAAGAAACAAAAAAGATACAGATGGGGAACGATGGGGAACAAGGTCTCCATATCGTGTCAATACTTCTTCGAATCCATTACAATGTTGCTCGTCTTCATAGAAGCTGAAGACGTCCTGATCATGTGTAGATGCTACAAAAATATGCATGAAAGTTGTCATTCACTTGATCCAAATGATAGTTCTACATAGACATAATGCAGAAGACAAAACAGAAGAAAACAAATATTGTAACGGCATAAGTTCAATAATTGCAGCAAGCAAACAAACAGAAACTTTACTCACTTTCAAAATCCAAAACAGAAAATGAAACCAATTGAATGAATTATGAAGGAAAATTTATTCACTGAATCAGAATCAAACTAATGAAATTGAATTGAACAAAACCCTTACTCAAATTTATTGAATGGTGTTTATGAAATGTAAAGAGAGTGTTACTCACGGAAAATATTAAGTACACGTCCATACGCTCCATCTTCTCATCTCTGTCTTAAATCAAGTTTCTTTTTATACAGGTACTCAACAAATCAGACCCAAAAGCTCCCCTTTTTTACCTGGACCAATTTCATCCATCAAAACTTTCATTAAAATTTTTTATACCGCCCATGAAAATTAATCATTGACTCACTAAGAAGAACATGGACAAAAACAGAGGGGATGCAGGGTGGATGAGATTCGAAGGAATAGACACGGATCAAAAATTATAAATTAAAAAAAAAAAAATCATATGAAGAGATCGTTTAACAACTAATGACAGAGGAGGGGAAGGGGTTAAGAGCATGTGACCTTTCCTTGGCATAAATTTGTACATGCAAGTTTAATTCCAATGAAACAAATACGTGAGTAAAGCAAAAGACATCAAGGCTCCATGTACTGTTTTACAATCATCTCAAGCTGCTGACACAATGCCTAAGATATTTCAGGCATAAAGATTTTCATATAAATAAAGCACCTCACCCAAACAATAACTGAGGTTGTGGTATTTCAATCAAGTAGGCAGATGCTTTGCAAGGTCTTCTTCAATACCATCTCATATTCCCTTTCCATTTTTCCTGTATGATACAATAAATAAAATTAGGACCATTAGGAGGGAACAAATAGATATAATGGGACGTAAGAAAGCACCAACTTGTCAAAAATAATTTATTATTTACAATTTGATTTAACTTTTCAAATGAAGCAAACCCCCAAGATAACCAAGCAATTCAAACAATCCCTACCCAGACAAAGACGGTTTGAAAAGGAAAAATCTATATTTAATCAAACATGAATAAATCAAATGTCGAAATCCAACTGACCCAAGCTTCTTTCTCACTCAGTACTAAGTCATTCTTAGCTTCGTCTATTTGAGTAATCTGCACATGCATCCGGCAACCCACCTACACCATTAGGAAACAACATGTGTAAGAAGCAAATTAACAAATCAAACATATGCAACTATCTAAGGGAGGAAAAGTTAAAACAATGAAAAGTTGTCAGTTGAGGTAAATCATACTCCACAATGAGAATTAGTAAAGATTAAAGTACAAAACAATAGAGGTAAATCATACTCCAGAACGAAAAAAATTTAGAAATACAAACTTAAAATATTATCCATCATGATAGCCGCTTCTTCTAACACAATTACTTTCACCTTTCTAATAGCCTAAAAAAATGTTAGGCAGGCTGCTACAAAGATAGTAAAGCCCAACAGCTCCATCTAACCCGTCAATTCCTAAATGTTAAATTTCTTGAACTACACAACCTATGACAAATACCCGAACAGTTAAGAGAACAATAGACATTTGTTGTACTCAATCTGCATATATCCCAAGACCAAGCAAGTTATGAAGAAACAGAAATGAAACTGTACAGCAGGTATACAGCAAGGAACAAACACTATGAAACTGGCACTCAAGTACTGTAAGGAATCAGATCAGCATTCAACTAACCAGAGCTTCTAGCTGCTAACAATTAGTTGTTAAAACCCTAACACTAATCAAGCAATCCTGCACATATATCTAGCTTTCTTCGCATCCCGCCAGTAATAAAATGCATTCAAGCGCGTAGTAGCAGCTTGCACAAATAAAGCAGTTTAAGTACGATAAACAGAAAAAGGAAATGGAAACATGAAAACAGATGGAATAAGAAGTGTCATAAAGATGCGATATCTGACCATGTAAATAAGTGTTCTTGAGTGACATTACCAGTAGATCAGTGAGTTCACGATGGTGCTTCTCTAGCTCCATGTGTTCCTGCAAAATGGAAAATATAACCTATAAATAACATCGTGCTCAATATAACCTAGTAAAACTCTTCATATGAAGATATATGAAAAGAGAGGAAGCAGATATCACCTGGTGTGAGTAATGCTCTGCATCCCTCTTCATGGAAGCCATCTCAACTCTCATTTTTTGGACTTCGGCCTGAAATCGACCATTTCAAGAAGGTTGTTTGACAAAGCAAAAAATACAGAACGCAAAGCTACAAATTGATAATAACAACACTGTTGGGCAATAAACAAAGGAAACTTACCTCCAAAGAAGAAAGCTTGCCCTCTGCATCCCTCTAACCTTGGCATGCACGATCCACTTCTTCCTGCCATGCCTGCACCTTATTATTCACAACTGTAAGTGAGTACTATAATACCGTGGTGAAGATTTAAGTACCCTCAACTAATTTGGGTTGGGCTGGGCGCCCATGTGACAATGACTATAGTCGAAATTTCAGCAAACCAGAATAATATGCAGATAAATAAAATAGAAAATAAAGCCAGCTAATTTCATCAAAAGATAAACAATTTGGACACATTAAGACGCCGAGCAGCAGGAAACTGACCTGGTTTCTCAAGGAGGCATCCGTCTCAACCTCTCCAGCAGCCTTTCCCTGGCGAGCAAGACAGATCCCGGAAGCCTCTCGTTCCTGCTCAAAGTGCCACTGCTTCCGGCGACCCCATTTCCAGAACCTTGGTGGATCCCACCCTGCTCGAGCCCAACCGCCGCCTGCTCCTGCAACCAAACCCAAACGCAAGATAAGCCTAAACCCAAACACACGATTCGATCACATTCCAAGAACAGAAGGTTATATGAATAGCAATAATTCCAAGAACAAAAGCGTAAATTATTTTAATCAGGTACATACCAATCGGTTGTGAATTTTCCAATCGGTTGTGAATATTCTGACTGCAGCTTGTTGAAATACCAGTCACAACAATCTTAGCATCAACCTCGTCCTGCAAGGATATGAAGTTAAACTTAAAACAGATCACTCTGGGAACACATGTAACCTAAAAAATGTTATGCATTAAACTTGTGCTTGCAAGCATATATTATATATGACTTGTCCTGGATGTTCTTATATTAAAGAAACCATGATTATTGTTGCGTATACCTTAAGCTCTGATAGTAGCATAGATACAGCCCGATAAGCAGGATCTTCTGTGCTTTCCACGATAAACATAAACTCTAAAGGACCACCATAGAGAGAACTTAAAGAAAATAGTTCAGACCATATTGGAAGAAAACATTGGATACAGATTCAACCTATTAAATCAGTTAGCAGAAGGATTTTGAACACTTCACCAGATAAGACAACCCTACAACGCAAATACAGAAATTTAGACATAATCTTCAACTAACCTAATCATGTTCAAGGTGAATGCCATGAAAGACTGATACTATGGTTATCATTTAAACAAAATGCAGTAAGGAAATGGCTCGATCTTTGAGTTAAATACTGATGCTTTACAAATCATACAACCTTTTTATAAATAAATAATAAAATAAAAATGTCAAAATAAATATTTTATGGCTACATTTTTTTCATCAGTCAATCAATACACCGAGAACACAGAACCACATATGCACACAAAAATCATAAACCTTATTTTCCAGACATTGAGATCAAAATCTGAATGAAGGAAAATCTACCTTCTGAAGCTGTAATTCTTCACTTGGTATTGCACCTTCCCAAGTCCTCTGCACATTAAAAAAATTCATAGCAAAGATTTTCATACACCTAATTTCGCAGTTTAGAGAGCAATACTTATACTGAAACAACAATTAATTCAAACCAATGAAGGGGAATAAAAGCAAAAGTGGATAAAAACTTAGAATTCAACAAAGATTGTGTTCCCGATCTAAATACATTATAAACCCCAGCACAAAATAAAACCCAGGTCTCCTTTAGCACAAAAGCTCAGTTCATGTGGATTTTGGAAAAAAAAACGTCCAACACTTAACAATCCAGATTAGAGGAAACAATAAAATCGTAAAATTAACAACAACTAAACAAATTAACAAACTGAAAACCCAAAAAAAAAAAAAAAAAAGCAACTAACCTTAAAACAAAGAACAAACACCAGGAAATTATGAGGAAGCAGAGAAATGAGCACAGTGAAACAAAAAAAAAAAATCAAATGATGGTTTTAACAAAGCAAACAGGAACAAAACAATAAAAAAGGTTTTTCAAACAGTGCATAACCTGTTGAATCAGAAGAAAGAATTGAAAACCCATACCTTCCCACATGTCCCTCCGTCACTCTGTCACTCACCCTGCGCACCAACCCATTAATTAACACCAAAAAATGCACACAGCCATGCTTTCTACTCTCTCTATCTCTATCTCCCTGTCCATCTCTCTCTCTGAAATGATAAATCCCCCAAAACCAGACCTAAAACGCTTAAACAATTCCAAAACCTAAGCTACCATTAAAGAATACAATTAAAAAAACGAACTTATCTTTGATCTGAGGCATTCAGCGCAAGATCCGGCACCCACTCTCAGCAAGGTTCGTTCATGACCCCTACCTCGTTTCCCTGAAATCCGGACGACCCGTATGGTCTTCTCTGACCATACCCACTCTCCCACTTGTGAAATCCACCTACAGCAACAGTGCCAAGAACCCTTCCCCTCCCCCTCGCTCTCCTTCCATCGCCATCTCCCTCTCTCTCTTTGTCTCTCTCTCACAGACCCTTCATCCCCGAAACCCTCACTCAACGATAGCAAATGAAATCTACCCGGTTACCTCCCATCTCGCCAAAAACCAAAAGGACGAAATTGTCCTTCCTGACACACGATCCCCACCATCGGATTATTATTTTATATGGGCAAAACTGTAATTTAAAAATTTGGGCCTGACCGAGGGCCGGGCTTCCCAGCTAAAACCAATACATTTGGGCCTGGCTGCAAGCCGGGCTGCTCACCCAAAGCCAACACAAAGAGCAATGGCATTGTTGTAATTAAATTGAAATTCGGATCTATTCATTTCTACGGTGTCAATTGAGAACCTTTCTTTAGACTAAAGTAATGTATATCTATTTAAAACAGAGACAGGAAGGTTTTTGGGATGAATCAGAGTATCAAACTGATGCAAATACCAACAAGATTGTTGGCACACGGTAAGTGTTATACTGCACATGTTTTTGTCATGTACTAAACCTTATGCAACAAAGATTTCGAAGAAGACAGAGGGAGGATTTGATTTTTCTGGCGAAAATGATCCATCATCAAATGGAAACGCTTATAGCGTTGCTTACAAGTTTGACGATGATGAGGAGTACGTTTCTTATGGTGTCTCAGGTAGTTCAATAAAATTGAGGCTTAAGGTGAATCCAACCGGGCGGATTGATCTACTTAAGTGGACAGATCACATGGAACATGGTTTTCAGGGTGGAGCATGCCTGTTAGTCGATGTGATTTTTATGCTCCTTGCGGTCCAAACGGTGCCTGCAGCAGGAAAAATGAACCTCTCTCATCACCATGCAAGTGTTTGATAGGTTTTAGGCCAAAATTTCAAGAACAATGGACTATGGGGGATTGGTCCGGTGGTTGTGTTCCAGAAAAGGTATTGGTGTGCGAACGGAGAAGTGTTCTCAAAGTTGGAGGATGTGAAACTACCAGATCATGCTATTATGCTAGAAAATAAGTTATGAGCGAGTGTAGATCTGAATGCCTCCATAACCGCTCTTGCACAGCTTATGCATATGTAAGTGCGAGAACGAAACAGATATGGTACGGTGACTTGATGGATCTTGTAGACAATCAAATATATGGTACGGTGACTTGATGGATCTTGTAGACAATCAAATTGTCAGGCAACGAGACATTTATATTCGTGTTCATGGTTCCCAACTAAGTTTGTTTGGTCAAATTGTTTTGCGTTGTGCCCAAGGATGTGTCAATTAAAAACCTTAGTAGAAAATGAGCCTTACTTGAGCCATCATTATTATGGGAAACTCCTGCATGTATTGTTGTTTTCAGTGATAACCAAGGTTGCCCGCCAACTGTTTGCTTTTATAACCTTTTCCTAAACTGTTGTCTCGTTTTAACATGTTGTAGCAGCAGCTGGAAGCAGCGCTTGATTGCCATGGCCTCCTAAACATGCCTACTCGAGCAACGTTTCAACCGTTCGTCGCAGCGGTTTTTCAAGTTGCAGTGCATCTGAGGTACATGTCCAATGTTTGTTTCTTTTACATTGAACTGTTTGAGGTATGCTAGCTAGGCCAAGCATAGCTTTTACATTGGCAAAAAATATAAAATACCCACAATATTGGGCTGCCCACTGACACTGAGTGCGATTTTAAGATTTAGCTTAAGATTTAGTTTTAGTGGCATCATTGTCCAATAAATATTTGTCACGTGCTTAAAAAATGCACTATTCATACGATTGACACATGATAAATTAGAGGCGTGAGAGTATCTCTCGACTGAGTGGGTAGGTATTAGGCATATTTGATGCTTTTTGTGCCACAGTGGAAGGTGATCATACTCACTTTCAACCTTAGTGGCGGGCTGGGCCAATATGGGATCATGAGAAAGTATATGGTGGACTCACATTGTCTTTATTAAATTGCTGTCACTACCGAAATTTGGACTTAAATATTTGAGGAAATTAAGTTTCTTTAGAACACATGATGCTCATTCGCAATAGGGTGTGCACTTTCACTAATTGTGGTGACAAATTATTGCTGATCACTTCTTCTCCTTCTTCTTCCTCCTCTGTCTCTGTGTATCTGAATGGGGTGGCTCCTTCTTTGTGTTTTTATGTTTCTCCTATCTGTTTGTACAAGCCTAGACAACTTGGTACCAGAAAAATCTCTCGACGGAGACCAGACCTTGATTTCTTCCAGTGGAACATTTGCATTAGGCTTCTTCAGTCCTGAAAAATCTAAGAAATTCTTCCTTGGAATATGGTACAACAAAATCCCAAAGAACCCGAAAGTATGGGTTGCCAACAGAGGATCCCCACTTGATTCTCCGGGTGTTTTGACCCTTAGCGCTGATGGAAATCTTGTGGTGTTAGATGGGATGACTAGAAAACAAGTTGTCTGGTCGTCTAATGCGTCAATACCAGCTTCTGAAATGAATGCCACAACTGCTGTATTGATGGATAGTGGAAACCTTCAACTAATATTTGTACAAGACATTTTGTGGCAGAGCTTCGATCATCCCTCTGACACATTGTTGCCTAGTATGAAGCTTAGCCTGAACAAAATAACAGGCCAACAATTGCGTCTTACATCCTGGGCAGCACTTGATGATCCGCAACCTGGAATGTTCAGCGCAGGCATTGATCCAAAAGTTCCCATGCAGCTAATTACCTGGAAGGGAAATGCTACATATTGGAGAAGTGCTGTTTACTTTGGCAAGGAGGTTAAAACATCCTTTATAAATGAAAGTGGAGGGTTCATTTACCTTGCTCATAATTTCGATGCAAATGATATTTATTTTACTGTTGATGTGTCAGATAGCTCTATAAAACTGAGGGTCGTTTTGAGGCCAACAGGTCAGTTAAATCTGCTGCTGTGGACTGATAAATTTAAGAGATGGCTTGAACCATGGGGAGTACCTATTAATAAATGTGATTTTTATGCTGGATGCGGGCCATATGGCGCCTGTGATAAAGACGGTGAACCCCTCTCGTCACAATGCAAGTGTTTGAAAGGTTTTAGGACTGAATTACATAAACAATGGGCTATGGAGGACTGGCCCGGTGGTTGTGTTCGGGAAAAGGCAGTGACATGTGATAAAGGGGAAGGGTTTTCAAAGTTTGAGAAGATGAAACTGCCGGATCATGTTATTATTTTAGGAAATATGAGTACGAGTGAGTGTGAATCTGAATGCCTGAGGAACTGCTCTTGTACAGCTTATGCCTATTCAAATGTGTTGGGAGGAGGTACTGTAAAATGCTTGACATGGCTTGATGACTTGACAGATCTTGTAGAGAATCATGATTTTGGGCAAACCATGTATATTCGTGTTCACCGCTCTGATCAAGGTATGTTAGTTTTTCGCTGTTTTCTGTGTCATTTAATATTCTTAACAGACAAGAGACAACAAAATTTAGCCAGAAAATGATTATTAGTTGAAGCCTTTTTTGTTAGTTGCAGGTGGTAAGGGTCATGTTGATAAGCTGTCCCTTGTAATCCCAATAGTCTCAACAACAGCAGGATTGCTTACAATAATTTTTGGCTATTTATTGTGGAAGAAAACATTGAGAAATGAAGGTAGTGCTACCACTGCGTACACCACCGTCTCTCTCTCTCTCTCTCTCTCTCTCTCCCTCCCTCCCTCCCTCCCTCCCTCCCTCTATATAAATCTCTCTCGTGCAGGCACCAATTTACACACAAACAAATGGTGCTATAACAATTAGACTCAAACAGGGACCGTAGGAGGGAGCATAAGTGAGGCTATAAGAACTGTTAGCTTTATAGGTGGAAAGAATGGTACCGAACTGCCAGTCTTCAGTTTGAGGAGCATATTAGCTTCTACAAACAACTTCTCCAAAGCTAATAAACTCGGAGAGGGAGGATTTGGTCCTGTTTATAAGGTGACCCTTCCACTGTGTGCACTACATGCTAGCACATTAATAGTTGTTCATCATTTCTTTTGAATATTTCTTATCGATGTCCCAAATTAAGTTTCATCGCTAAGGAGTTTAGCGGTTCCTTTCTTCTGAAAATTTTCATTCTCTGCAGGGGATTTTGATTGCAAATGAAGAAGTGGCCATAAAAAGGTTGTCCAAGAAGTCAGGGCAAGGACATGAGGAGTTCATGAATGAGTTAAAGCTTATAGCCAAGCTCCAACATACCAATCTCGTTAGGCTCTTGGGTTGCTGTATTGAAGATGAGGAAATGATATTGATCTACGAATACATGCCCAATCGAAGTTTGGACAGATTTTTGTTTGGTATATGCTCATCACTTCTACCATTAATTCTTTCATATTATCAATTTCTAGAGCATCACATTTTATTACTTTTTTGCAACATTAAAATCATTTTTATTTATGGTTTGTGTAATCAGATTCGTGTGAAAAGACAAAACTGGATTGGGGTACACGCTTTCAAATTATTGAAGGTGTTGCTCAAGGAGTACTTTATATCCACAAGTATTCTAGATTGAAAATCATTCACAGGGACCTAAAAGCAAGCAACGTTCTGTTGGATGGAACAATGAAACCCAAAATTTCAGACTTTGGGATGGCAAAAATTTTCGGTATGGACCAAACTGAGGCAAATACAAACAGAGTTGTTGGGACATAGTAAGTTACGATGTTTCCTTCATATGTAAACCATATGCAGTCCTTATTGCTGACTTCTCAACCATTCATGCAGCGGTTACATGTCTCCTGAGTATGCCCTCTATGGCCATTTTTCAGAAAAATTGGATGTGTTTAGCTTTGGAGTGTTACTCTTAGAGATTGTGAGCGGAAAGCGGAATTCTGCTTGTCATAGTTTTGAAGATCCACTTACACTTGCTGGATGGGTAAGTAACAGAAATCCTAGTTTATATCCCTCCTTTTTTGAGCCCTGCAAGATTGATGTGTTTATATACATGTTATTTCCCTTAGGCATGGAAGTTATGGACAGAAGGAAGAGGAATCGAGGTTATTGATGAATCGTTAAGGGAAACGTGCCAGCTTGATGAAGCTTTGAGGTGTATCCATGTAGGATTTTTGTGTGTTCAAGAAGCTCCAGCTGATCGACCAACAATGTCTTCGGTTATTCGTATGCTGCAGAGCAATGAAGCTACATCACTTTCACCCCCCAAAGAACCTGCTTTCTCAATACATAGAAGTGCTGGTGCTGTTGGTTCCTCTCCTCAAGCATCTGCCAGTTTTTCAAACAATGAACTCACCGTTAGTTTGCCAAAAGGTCGATAGAGGTTCAGTCATGTCTCGTTTTGTGAACGTCAAAATTAAATATGTAAACCTCAGGAAAAACACTATGACATTCAACTCTTCTTTTCTATATCAGAAGTTGTCGATCTGTGATTTTGCTATAATATCTGTTTTATACAAAGACGGAAGATCTTTGGGATGAATCAAATTATCACATGCCAACAAGGTTGTTGGCACACAATAAGTATTATGTTGCTCATGTTTGCGTTTATGTACTAAGCCATATCCAACCAAGATTTCTAAGATTCAGTATGCTTGCTGGTCGGGTAAGTATTAGAAATCATAGTTTATATATTCCTTTTTTTTAAGCCTTGCAAGCTCCAGAGTTCAAAGGTTGATGGTTTATATACGTGTGAAGGTTTAGCATGGGAACTCAAGTAGTTTGTTCTTCTTCTCAAACATAACAGTTACTCCAACAATTCTGCAACCGTCACTATGCCGCAAGCCCGACATTCCGGTCGAACCTCGACACTTACCCTCTACTCAGATCTGCAAAAGTCCTTTTCCAATACTTTCTGATAGTTGCAACATTTTACCATATGTAGGAGTTAATTTGTCCCGGAAATGGAATATGCGCGTCGTCTATTTGCTTCAACAGTTTGGCAATGGGGAATGCATCATATCTATGCAATTGAAAGACATTAAGATTGAACACGCTTCGTCTACTAGTGGGCCAACTTTCCCTAGTGAAAGTGGAAGAGGGTCATATGATCATTCGTATTTTGGACTTACTAAATGATCAACTTAAGATCGAACAACCTTTTTTCTAATATTGTTTTATGTAGAGGTTGTTTGATAATTATTTTATTTTACATTTTTACTTTTTTGAAAATTAAAAAGGGAAATTAAAATCTAAAAAAAAAAAAAATGCAAGCTAAAAACTAAAAATTGAAAAGGAAATAGTTATTAAATTACTTTAGTCTAAAAAAGAGGGAGAAATTGCACTGTACAAATGAACAATGAATGGGGTGAATTTTGAGTTATTTACAAAATTGCCACACCCTTTCCACTTCAGATTAGAAATTTTGATTTATTTACGAAATTGCCACCGCTTCTCTTGTGCACGTGTTTACCACTGTAGATAGGGTCTCAATCATGGTGGGTTGAGGACAGAGACAGAGGCGAGGGAGTTGGGCGTGGGAATTGTAGAGAGAGGAAGAGAACTCAGAAGATATTTGTTTTGTTGAGCTAACAAGAAAATGGCAGAAACAACGAGAATGTGCGAATCTGAGGATCTGAAGTAAAAAATGATTAGGGGGTTTTAGCTTCCAGCACTTTCTTCCCTGCTTTTTAAACCCAGAAGCAGCAGCTTTTTCTCTACACCCGTTCAAGCTTTGGAATTGTTCGCACATATTTGAAGCTCAAAAGCGTCGGATTTTATGGAACAAATGGGTCTCAGAGAAGCAGATTACACTGCAGTAGCAGCGCAGGACCTGGTGGGCCCACATTTGGTATTGTTCTTACCTCTGTTTCTTCAAATTTTTAATTTCTTTTATATGTAATTTCTGTGCTTGCTGTTGAAATGAATATTCTGGTGGAAACTGTTGTTTTATATGAATTGGGGTTTTCACTAAAGATCAAATCTTTGTGGTTCTTTGTTGTTTATCTCAACCCTGCTTCGCCCGCAGCCGGTTGAAGATGACGTGGTCCTGGTCGTCGGTCACTTCAGCAACAGTTCCGAACGACGGATTCGGTTCCCAAGCTCCGACGATTCTGTCTGTGGCAAAGAGAATTCAGGAAGAGTGGAAGATCCTGGAGAAGGATTTGCCAGGCAAGTTCTTCCGTTTTTTATTTTGAATTAATTGTAGTGAAGTTTCCCCATACTTAGCCTATTCATTTTTATCAAATATTTTGCACTGACTATTTCATGATGCTGACTGCTGTAATTAATTTGGTTTTGTACTGAAAGTTGGAGTTGAGAATATATGGAATATAGTTGTTGGATTGGCGTTTGTACTATATAAACTTAGACGTGCTTAACCCCTTTTCATTGACAACCATAGATACAATATTTGTTAGAGTTTATGAGACAAAGAATGGATTGTGTGAGAGCTGTAATTGTTGGGGCAGAGGGTACTCCTTACCATGATGGTCTCTTCTTCTTTGATGTTTGCTTCCCCAGTGGCTATCCCAATGTACCACCAGTATGTGATAATTTTGAACGCCTAGAATTGATTTATATCTGTTTACATCTTTGGTCTAACTGGGAACTCCATTATGCGGAATGTCTACTACCACTCTGGTGGCCTTCAATTTAATCCAAATCTGTACAATTGTGGAAAAGTATGCCTTATTCTTGGTTCAGGACAAACCAAATTGCATGTGTATTTGGTGGTATTCTGCATTTTTTGCATCTTCATTTTCCTACTTTTGTGGTCTTTGCTTTCATTTTACTGGAACTACCCTGCTTCTTTCTCATGGTCCTTAAACATGTGCAAGTTTGTATTTTTTTTCTGATGGATTATACTATTGGGAACTTAGTTACTTTTATTTTTTATATTTGTTTGTTGGGTTTGTTGTTTTCGGGAAATTATTGAAACTCTGTAATCTGTATATAGAGTGTTAAATGAGTATATGATTAATGGGTTGAATTTTGTTTTCAAAAGGACTGTTGCATGTTTTGTGTCAATTTGGCTGCGAAAGTAAGATTACTTCATGGAACAGTGTAATTGTTGTGGCATGTGAATGTCGAATTTTTTCTTAATTTAATTTCAGAAAGAAATGTGTTTAACTGTAGTGCTATATGATGAAGTTAGCATCCTTATAGGTTGGGAACTCAATTAGTGCACCATTACTTGTGCAAATGTCTGAATATTGGTGCTTTTTCAGGAAACGGTGCTTTTTGTTTTCTGGAACCGTTTGGAGAGCGCACGACTTGAGGATCTCAGACCCAAGGTAAAAGGTAAAAGGTAAAAATCTCTGGCTTCCTTTATTGATGTAAGCTTGCATGAAAGAGAGAAATAATAACCAAAAATTTATCTGAAGAGAACCAAGAATTTTGAAGCCAATTACATTGGCTTAAGAATTCCTTAGGAGACAACTTGCACTCGATCGACAATTTTATTTATTTACCGCTGTTTTCTTGCACGGAAAATATTATTTCCAGCCCTCAAAGCTTAACCAATTGAAATTTCTATTTAGGCAACAACCAACACATAATTCCAAAAAAAAAGAAGTAGCGAGAAGAAGAATGTAACACAGAGACACATGCATGTGAAACTTCATAGCTAGATTTTATTATTTATCATAACTCAGTACAGAAAAATCACAGACGCTGCCTTGATAGGTTTAGGGTTTTACCTGAGATAAATTGCAGTGCACTCTCTGTGCTAAAAGTTTTTGGATCCAAAGCGGTCAGGATGCTAAGTTATAAAGTTTTTTCCTTTAAATTTCTGGGTTATTTGTGTTTTTAATTTATCTGATTTATTCATTTAATGTTTGAGATTCACTACCTTGCAGACTATTATTCTCTTTAGGCTATAACAAGAAACTTGATTGTGCAGATTGTATTTGTTTTGGGATCTATAAAAGGATATTACATGGAACATATCTTGGCTGTTGATACCATACTTGGATTCTAAACTCTCCAAAGCTGCCTTCATCCGGGCTATTTTCTCAACATTCTCTTTTTCGTTTACGGTTGGTTTAGTATACCATTGCAAGTGTTAAATTTGTGATTTGTTGTTTATGTGGTGAAAAAATAGGACGGTTTATTTTTTTTTTGTGAGACTTAAGAGGTTACCTTCTGCAAACGCATAAATGGACTTTTGAAGAAGGCTTTTGACCTCTCTATCCTCTACGATGCTGAAGTTGCCCTCATGATCATCTTCTCGCCCTCTGGCATGGCCTGCCAATTTGCAAGCCACAAGTACGTTTAATAACAAATAATTCAACCAGCTAGCTAGGTTTGATGATTATCTTTTCAATTAATATATGGTTTTGCTAACATGTGATGCAGCATAAATAGGACCATTTCCATGTATAGAGGTGAAGTTGGGTTGCCTGAAATCAAACAACTTAATTTTGTGTTCCAATATCACAAAGAATGGTGCAGGAATTTTGATATTTGGGTAGATTTTTATGAATTGTTCTAGAGCTAAAGGTTGAAATGATCTAATTCACTTTGACCTTTTCTAGAAGCTATTTGTTAATGGTTGTTAATTTGGCAAAATGAGTTTTTCATGCTACCATTTTGTTTAAATGTAGAAACAAAAACTAATATCCATGAAAAGAAAGATGAGTTACAAGGAAAGATGGATATCAATTTAAGCTTGACTGAAAGTTAGAGTGTAATGCTTGGTGATCGTCTATTGCTACAAGAGGAAATTAAAAAAACTTTGTTATTTGATTCTCCGTATTTTCATTGCTGATTCGTCTATGAACATTTAAATTTTGGTTTGCCTTTATTAATCTTGAGTTCACTATTTTCTATTTTTTATTATATATTGTTTTCAATTATATAATTGCAGCTTTCAAAAGAGGAAGATGGGTATTTTTGTTTGGTGAGAGAGGGGGGCAAGATAGTCAGAGAGGTGAATTATGTTGACAAATGGGATGGTGGATGATAATGTTGTATGATTTAGTGTGTTAGGATTTTGTATCATGTTGTGTGAGTTAATGTTTTCTGTTCTGTGTTGTGCATGATTTTGTATTCGTTGCTGCCAGGTTTTTGTCCCAATGTTTCTACAATACTTTGTAATATTTAAATGTAATTAATTTCAACTTCTTACAGAAATGGGTATAATGTAGACATAATTATGTGAATTATTGAGTTTTCGAAAGAAAGTAATTTCGATTTTATGATATTCGGGCAGGCAAGAGAAGTGGAATTGAAAAGCAGAAAGCTTTAGAGAAAGCAACCAAGCTTCAGGTAATAATGGTGATTGTATTTTTGTGTAGATTTTGGATACATTTTTTTGTTTTGTCAAATTAGATTTTGTTGTGCTGCGTGATGTAGAATCTTCCTAGAATCAATGCCTGAGATGACTGATAAAGGATAAGGTGTTATTTGATGGTTTTATCTATTTTTAATTGTTGGTGCAGAGCTTGACAAAATCGTAACTGCACTGATGTTCTCCCCCCAACGAAACCGTCAATTGCCTCCTCGCACAAGGTTCTCCCTCTATCTCTCTCTCTCTCTCTCCTCTCACTTTGTCTCTCCAAAATCTTTACCCTTTTTAAATTTATTTGTCTAATTTTTGAATTTGAAGTTTTAGGTTTTTATTTTATTTTTTTATTTTAGGCCAAATAAAAAAATTAGTGTTGGACCGACGCATAGCTGTAGTATGTGACAATATAATGGATCCTATGAATTATTGAAGAAAAAATATTTATTGGGTTGAAGTAAAATTTTCATTTAATTTATCAAGTTTTGTGCTGTCCGTACTAATATCAATTTTCGAAAAATAATATGTCATGCTTTGTTGGGCTATTTCCTAGAAAACCCTCTCCGTGTTCCCAGAATCAGAATCTGGGGTATCCTTCCTTATTTGCAGTTTCTTCTTTTTCCCAAATTCAGTATTTGGGACATTCTTCCTCTCTGTATCTTTCGGAGAAAACTGACATGTTCTATGCTACACATAAAAGGATGTTGCCTAATGCTTACCGGTTGTTCACAGGTACATTTCTTTTATACTTTTTGCTGACTAATTTTTGCTTAATTTCAGTCCTGTATTTCACTTATGAGAGAGGAAAGTGTAATGCAGAAAGTTAGTTTGAGCTGCAATTGCATACAGTGTGTGTTGTTTAGGAACTGAATAAATATCAATAGTCTATAGGTTAGCCTTGCAAAATGTTAACTGAGTTTTTTACACCTCTGCCTTGCCTCTCGCCTCTTCTCTAGCTGTTGATCACCCCTTCTCACAACTTCATCTAAAATGTTCTGCATGTATAAGATTTGTGTTCATGGAGGTCATTTCAAAGGGATCTCAAGCTGGGCCGCAGAGATTTGATTCAAATTTATGGATTTGGGTAAGAAACTAAGAACCCCTAATATTTTCTTTCGGTTGTAAGAGCTGAAATTGACATGCCTGTGCTTCTCTTTGTGAGATATAAGAGATTGAGAAATTTTTTGTTTACTGTTCTGGGGTGGGAGGGTATTGTCAGATACAACAGATTGAGGAATTTTAATCAATTTGGTAAATTAAAAATTGAGAGTTGGCAATCTACACCAAAAAATTGGTAACTAAATTGGCTAATGGGTTTTCAATTCCATGTTATTATTTTCTCTGATGATATTTTTTTGCCTTTTCTGAACTTTTTTTTTGTTTCTGTGTATGGTCTAAGAAAATTGTGGTTTCTTAGTCGTTTGACATAATTTTGTTTTTATTTTTTATTTTTTAGTTTTTGCTGTAACAAAAGGATTGTATTGTTGCAAGGAGCAACGCTGTGCTCCAATCTGTTTAGGGCTTGGAGCTAGATCTTTCAAGTTTGGGTGTTGTGAGTTTTAATTCCAGAATCAAAAGTATCCTTAATTGGCTACCTTTGGACTCTCAAGCTGTATATTGCCCTGTTGCTGTTGACGAATATTCGGGTAAGCGTTCTAATTTCATAGGGACAACTGATAGGCAGCATCTTCAATATTTATGGTGGAAAATGGAATCTGCAACCGATAAGGCCAAGTATAGACACTGGTACCATGTTTGGTTGGTTTATTCCGCTTTTTTGTTCTTCAGAATTTTCTTCTCTTCTCTGAACTTATGAAAGAATTCCTGATGATGTAACAAGACCACCGTATCAGCTTCTGTCTTAGAGGAGGCACTAAATGGCGTGGTCACTACCCATCCACTTCCCAGTCTATAATGAAAAAGGTAAGTTATCATTTTTTTGGCCTGGTTTATTCTTTTAATTATAGTATTCTATATATTCATTTATTTCCTGTCTTTTAACAGGTTGAAAAGCAATGTGATCACTTCTATTCCGTTACAATAACCGAAGCGAAAGCAAGAGCTAAATTTGTCTGCCAAGTGCAATCGCCTGCAAAGGCAAGTTCAAGGGTTAAATCTTAGCTCTCTTCGTACACGGTTTACCTGGAAAGTAACTACTTATATATGTTCTGCTCTTTTAACTTATCAAGTTATGTCGACAAAATTGTCTTTTTGCAGCTATTATACTTTGATCAGGAAGAGATTGGTGGATTGAGCCTTTGCCTACAGGTACCAAGACTTTTCATCTTTAATTTTGTTTGGTTATCAATTATTAGCGTAGTCAGGCACTACAATAAGCTCATTTCTATGATTGAACTATAGAATATAGATACAGAGTTGGGTAGCAGACATGATGAATTGAAGAGTGGGATGATTTCTTATCCCATAAGAATATGGTCTTTCTTTTAGTTACTGGTCTTTCTTTTAGTTACTGGTCTTTCTTTTAGTTAATGTATGGTGGTTGTGTTTGATTTGGGTCTAACATGAGTAAGTTCATTCTCTTAAATTCATACGGTAGAGGCTTCCTGGGTTGGTAAGATGGTTTTACCAAGTCTTCATCCTTACAGGTAATAGGTCATCTATCACAGGGGCATATCCTTACAGGTAATGCGTTTACACTTATGACTTAAAGTCAATTTCTTTTTCTTTGTGTCTGCTTATCATAGGGGCAATGAGGATGGGAGTTGAAGTCGAACGTATGCGTGATACAGATTCGAAGGTTATTCAGTAAGTCACTGATTAAGGGCTGGTTTGGTATTGCTGTGCTTTGAAAAAAAGTTGCTGTGAGAATAATCAGCTGTGAAATAAAGAGTGTTTGGTAAACTTTTTTGTAAAAGTGATTTTGAAAAAAAAAAGCAATATTATAGTGTTTGGTAAACTTTTATGTAAAACAGATGTGAAAAAAAGCCGGTTTTTCAAAGCTGGGTTTTGTAGCTTCTTGCTTTTGGCTTTTTTTCACCCAAAACTGTGAAAAAAAGTTGAAGCTGAATGTTTACCAAACACCAAAAAGTCTCCTAGCTTTTTTTCATAGCAGGTTTTTTTAAAATCACCTCAACCCCAAACTGGAGCTAAGTCAAATAAAACTGGCTTCATTTCTTTTTGTGTCCATGATCTTATTTTACTTGGGTGATTTAATTCTATGTGATGATTTCTTCTGGGTTTTTGTGATTTAATTCAACGATGGAATTCTGGATGCCGAAGAGAAGAAGGCTGGTATTATTTCTTCTTTCTTTTTAAGTGAGCATCTCTTTCTTTTCTACTGATTTTTAATTTGAAGGTTTTTGGTATCATATCCAACATTCAATTTGGAAAAATTAAATTAGAAATTGGGGGTTTTAGAGTGAAATCAAATTCTCACGTACCGTCGAGTTTTTGTAAATTTTGTTAGCTTAAAATCCAACTTAACCCAGTTTCAAGGAGGGAAGGATTTTTTGAGTGAATTAAGTGAACTAAAAAACTCCAGCGGTTGTCTTTCTTGATTATACACTACCTAAAAACATATTGTGCGCATTAGTCAACCGAAAAATAAAACCAAATTAATCATTAATCAATTCCCGTTTAAGGTTTAATTAACTTGTGCTCCTGCGTACACTTATATGTTCAGTGCTTCCGCCGTCACACCTAGTTCTACTCCAAACCTAAATCATTCACTCTGCTGATTTTTTTAATCAATATTGTCTCTACCGCTCAATTCCTTATAAACTTGGCTTACTTGTGACTCCTAAGTAAGTACGAAGTTGCTGGATCGGGATGTGCTGAGAGATATAGAATGAATTGGGAAATAAGTTGGCACGTCCCAACCCTGGTATTCGGGGAATATCAGGATAGACACGTGCTGGCCGACACCCGAGGGTGACGAAAGCCATTAATTGATACAAAAGCTAAGAATAAGAAATAAATAAGGGTTATGAATTTGAATACAATGAATTAACAATTTAGAAACATGTTCAGAGCATACAACTAAACCTAATCACTAAAAAGAATTAAGATAAAATTGAATGAATAAAGGAGTGGGTCCTACATCGAGATGATTCAAAGATGCTGCTGCGGAAGTGTCTTGATGTCGGGATCGTATGCCTCGATTCTAAATCCTGAAAGGGGGCGCAAAACAAGGGTGAGTGGACCAAGTTCATATATACAATAATAATAAAACAGTTATGAACATACTAACCCCCAAGTTTATATATAATGAAAACTATTAGCACAATAAGTGATAGGTTTTCTGAAAACCCTAGCCTGCCATAAACATCTCAAAAGATATATTGCGAAAAGACATCGTGTAAAACCAAAGCATGAATCGTCTCACAGATCGTCTTGTAAGCGCGGTGTGCTGCTAGTAAGATCACTGAATAATAATACTCCCGGCCCCTTGCTTGCACCTAAGTCTCTGTGCCCGTAGCCAGAGATAACTCCCTCCCGGCCCAATGCCTGTCTTCGTGTCCCTCAGCCTTTCGCTAGGGATTATTTCTCTCGGCCTAAATGCCAACACCAGATCCTCGCCCCAGGTGGCATAGTGTCCACTAGGTATGCACAAATAGTTACGTATCTCACAGAATACCACTTCGTGGGATAGAGTCATCCATCATCTATACCATGAAGCGGGGTTTTTCGAAAACATGTTCTAGCATCCTATCGTCATCCATCAGATAGTCTACCAGATCATGGTTTTAATAGAAAATACGATATATCAAAATATTGCTCAAAATAAGCTAACAATTATTCCCTCACGAAAATCAGACGATAAATCAACATTTTCAATAAACATGCTCATCATAAAAATCAATTCATAAACTCGTAGGCATGCTATTCAATTATGCAATTTAACTATAAAATCATGCAATTTTAGAAGGGGTCCACTCACAATACTTAGCCGCCGAAAGCTGCGCTACTAGTAAAGATAGAAATGCCCTAACAATTGCACCTAAGCACATAAAGGGGTACATTTAGTCAAACGACTTAATTTGGGAAAACGGACGTCAGAAACGGGTTTAGGACGTCGAAATTAGCCTAGGAGAGGTCTCGAACGAAAACCCGAAAAGTCAACTCTAAAAAGTCAACCGATCAAAGTCAACGAGTCAAAGTCAACGGTCAGACCGGGTCAATCAACGGGTCAGGGTCTGGGTCGGACCAGGTCAAACGGATCTGGGCTTAGGGTTGGACCGGGTTTAGGGCTTGGGTTTTAAAGCCCAAAGGTTTAGAGATTGGGCTTAAAGCCCTTATCAGAAAATGGCCCAATGGGCCTTATTTGATTTAAAACAAATTAAATAAAAGAAAATGGGTTTAGGTTGGGCTCCGCAGGAAAGGCCCAAAAGCCTTGGGTTTGGTGGGTCGCTGAACCCAATGGGAGAGAACCGGAATTCGGCCGGAAAACTACACAAAATTTAAATGGCCACAACTTTGTCAATAATCAACGAAATCGAGTGATTCAAAAACGAAAATCATAGCTCTCGACGAGACGAAGAGAATGGTACCTCACATAATGTCTAACTCGCTGTGGTTTGGCCGAAAAATGCCTCGAAAGCTGCGGAGATCGCCGAAAACTGGGTAAGATTCAAATGGATATAATTCTTCAATACTCAACGAAATTGGGTGAAACAAAAAGGAAAGTTGTAGTACTCAGCGAGACAAAAAGGAAAGTTGTAGTACTCAATCAAATCGCCGTGGTTTGGCCGGAAATTGGCTCAAAAGCCGTCGGATTTTTATGCGGGTTTCTGGAAAAATTAAAATTATGCATGCTGGGTATAGAATATCATTTCACACTAAAAACTTAATCCCAGAATAACCACAACCAACATCAACTCGAGGATACAATCTAGATATACCTGAGATGGGAATTTCGAAAGAGTTCAAGCTCTCGGGTTCGCCGTCTCTAGACTAGCAGTGCACTGATGGTGCATGTAAAGCTATGGTAAGCTTTCTCAGATTCCAGAGATCCCAAATGCAAGCTTTTGAGAGTGGATCGGGTCGAAATTGGTTCTGTTTAAGTACGAGCTTCGACGGAAATCTCGTCAGGAAATCTGGAAATATACACCGACATCATGCACAGAAGAAACGACATAGTTCAAGCTCTAAATTTTTTACATGGAGTCATAACCAATATGCAACCCAGAAATTCGAAAGGACAACTGAAGATCCTTACCAGAAATTAAGTTTGAGAGCTTCAAGCTCTGGAAAATGGCAGATTACACAGAGGCGCTCCACTGCCACATGCAACTTTACTGGTAGTTCCTCTAGTGTCTGGGATTACAGAAATAAAGGATTTGTGGGTCAATTTGTAGCAGACATATGTGAAGGTGAGGGAGGAGCTGAGAGGAATTTTCGAGAGAACTAAGTTTGCAGAAAAATAAGGGAGGAAGAAGACTGAGTCACGGATTTGAGTAACAAATATAGTCTTTGGGACGATTTTGGGCTTAAGAAAATTAGTAAAACACACTCGGGCCTTAAATTAGCACCCAAAAGGCTAGGCCCAATGAAAGTTGAGTTATTTTGGGGTTAGGGATGTTACATAAGTGATTCAGTTGTAAAAGGAGGGGGTATGGTAGGTTTTTTGTGATGTTTTATAGACCTTTTTTTTATTAAGCCTTAATCTTAACAAAAATTCTATGGTGGGGTTGTAAAGCCGTTTGAATTTTGTTCATTGTATCTTGTCCAAGGATTTAACCGTTAAATTTTGGAGTATAGAATGCACGTGAGTATACTAGGAAATCCCTAAAACTTAAATACATGTGATAAAATTGAGGCATGTGATCCACATTTTGATGTAATGTGAAATGTCACATCCAGGTCCGGGGTGGACCACTTTCTGGGCCCGTTCCACCACCGTAGCACAATATTGTCCGCTTTGGGCATACCATTCCCTCACGGTTTTGTTTCTGAGAACTCATGAGCAACTTCCCAGTGGGTCACCTATCTTGGGAGTGCTCTAGCCCCCTTCTTGCTTAACTTCGGAGTTCCTACAGAACCCGAAGCCAATGAGCTCCCAAAAGGCCTCGTGCTAGGTAGGGATGAGAATATACATTTAAGGATCACTCCCCTGGGCGATGTGGGATGTCATAATCCAACCCCCTTAGGGGCCCGACGTCCCCGTCGGCACACACGCGGGCAGGGTTAGGCTCTGATACCAATTGTCACATCCCGACCCGGGGCAGACCACTTCCCGGGCCCGCTCCACCACCGTAGCACGATATTGTCCGCTTTGGGCCCCGACCACGACCTCACAGTTTTGTTTCTGGGAACTCACGAGCAACTTCCCAGTGGGTCACCCATCCTGGGAGTGCTCTAGCCCCCTTCTCGCTTAACTTCGGGGTTCTTACGGAACCTGAAGCCAGTGAGCTCCCAAAAGGCCTCGTGCTAGGTAGGTAGGGATGTGAATATACATTTAAGGATCACTCCCCTAGGCGATGTGGGATGTTACATGAAACCTTCACTATTTCAGTGAGTAAATTATATTGTTGGCACCGCTTGTATTTTTTGTAATAA
Source organism: Heteromeles arbutifolia (assembly GCA_024362995.1). Lineage (NCBI taxonomy): Eukaryota > Viridiplantae > Streptophyta > Magnoliopsida > Rosales > Rosaceae > Heteromeles > Heteromeles arbutifolia. Next base: position 6,944,837 of record JANCRC010000007.1, read on the forward strand.
ACAAGGATCAGCTGGTGGCTTCATGACGATTCAACCAACGAACCCTCAAACGTCAGGGAACACGATTATTAGAAGCATAAATGAAAAGAACAGCCAAGGATGAATCGCACTCAATCCAAGGGGAACGCCAACTCTTCTCCCAAGCTAGGTTTACCGCATGGATTACATCATGTAATTCAGCTTCAAAAGAGGTAGCCACCCTTAAAGAAGTAGCAAAACACCTTACGCATGAACCAAAATGATCACAAAAGATACCGCTAGTACCAGCCAATCCCGATGATCCACGAGCTGCACCATTGGTATTCACCTTGTGTTAAGTGTTATTGGAAATACGGTTCGATACATTATGTGTAATAATATAATTTGTTGAAAACTTAAAAAAAAAAAAAAAATTCTAACCAATTGTATTATGACATTTGATGTGTTTCGAGCACACTAAAAATCTTCTTCTTAAATAGAGCATTAGCATTGTATTAATTTTCATTAGATGAATTTAAATTTTGACATTAGTATATTATTAATTTATAGGGTAATGCTAGGGAAGCCAACTATTTATACCAAATTTTGTAAATCATATAACATGATAATTGATTAGTGGCTTAATGTGTTGACTAACGTATTTAATTTCCATTGGTGACACATCACATTGTTTACAAATTGAGTCTAAAAATTTGGTCTATCTAATATTACTCTAAATTAAATCAAGCTCGTCTAACAACAATTAAATATTGGCGATTCCACAAAAAAAAAAAAAAAATCCCATTTATGTTTCCCCTAAGAGAAATGCTAAGAAAACTCTCAAAGAGAGAATCTCCATGGATTCTCCGTCACCTCATATTTTTTACACAATGCTTTATAATATTGTCACGAAAATTATGCCAAATGTATGAAGTGACGGAAAATCCGTATAGAGTCCCACTTTAGAGAGTGTTTCTTCCCGTAATATTGAAAACTAGCATTCTAGTGGTCACCAATGCAAGTTTTGAATGAAAACTATATGACTTACAATTTTATAGTAAATGCTTGTGGCCCACTTACACAATTAAACAGTAAGGAACAAAGAAAATACAGCAATTAATCCTCAAATAGTCAAACAAATGAGATTTCAAAAAGATTTGCCGTTTTTAATACTTGAAATTAAGTATAAGTATAGAGTTTCTTTTAATTATGTTTTCTATATATTTTTATTGTTATAAGATTGATGACAATGGCATATGAGCCTGCGTATGAAGTCATTTGATCCAAATGGACTTTAGCGCGTGACTTGACCCCTAAATAGTTGACTTTGAATAATCCAAGTCTTTCTTTATTTTTCTATGAACTTGGAAGCTCTAATACCAAACTGGACTTGTTGGCAGATTTGTTTTGTGCAGCCATGGATACCAAAACCAAACAAAGCTTGGTGCTTTCAGCTATTTTTTTATGCCTATTTCTCAAGCTCCATGTTTCCAATGCAGCTGACTCCGTCACTGCAAACCAATCTCTCTCCGGTGACCAAACCAGTCTCTGCAGGTGGGATTTTTGAGCTCGGTTTCTTCGAATTACGTGGCCGCTACTACATCAGTATATGGTACTCCAACCAAGTGGTATCTGCGAGTACCATAGTTTGGGTGGCGAATAGGAAGCAACCAGTCTTCGATAAATTTTCTTCAGTGTTGAGGATCTTAGACGGTAATTTACTCCTCTCCAATGAGTCAAAAACTCCAGTTTGGTCTACTAATGTGACCTCCAACAACTTCTCTTCAGTAAAAGCAGTTCTATTGGATAGTGGGAATCTTGTATTATTTGATGAATCTATTTCATCCTCAGAGCCTTTATGGCAAAGCTTTGATCATCCGACTCATACATGGTTACCCGGAGGTAAAATTGGATTCAACAAAATTACCAAACAAACCCAAATTCTCACTTCATGGAAGAATTCCGAGGATCCTTCACCAGGTCTTTTCTCTCTTGAGATGAACCGAGATGGAAGCAATTCATATATCATATTGTGGAATAGGTCTATAGACTATTGGACCAGCGGATCGTGGGATGCAAGTTCGCATATTTTCAGCTTGGTTCCTGAGATGAGGCTTAATTACATTTTTAATTTCAGCCATGTAACAAATGAAAACATAAGTTACTTCACCTATTCTGTTTATGATCCTAAGAGAGTATCTCGATTCGTGATGTCTGTCACGGGGCAGGTTCAGCAACTAACATGGTTGGAGATATCCAGGCAATGGAATTCGTTTTGGTCTCAACCAAGAGCACAATGTGAAGTTCATGCGACTTGTGGAGCATTCGGGAGTTGCAATGACATATCGGGGCTCCTCTGTAATTGCTTGATGGGTTTTGAGCCAAAGTCGCCACCGGACTGGTATTTGCAGGATTATTCTGATGGGTGCTCAAGAAAAACAAGTTTGCAGTGTGGGACGGAAGACAGGTTCCTAGAAATGCATAACATGTTAATGCCTGAAAATAAACAGTCTGTGGAGGTTAGGAGTGCTGATAAATGTGGATCATTCTGCTTAAGTAACTGCTCTTGCACTGCTTATGCTTATGATAGCAGTACTGGATGTTCAATTTGGACCGGAGATCTCTTGGGCCTGGAACAAGTTGCGGAAGATGTCAGTGGTGGAAGAATTTTATTCATCAGACTTGCAGCTTCTGAGCTTATGTATCTAAAAAGTAATAAGTGAACGATTGTTCGTGTTGTTTTGAGTGACCATTACTTGGAGAGTCATCATTTTTATTGGTTAACCGAATCTTTTATTTTATTGGCAGGGGCAAGGGCCATAATGATAAGCGTTCCCATATAATTGCAATGGTCTCAGCAGCAGCAGGATTGCTTGCTATAAATTTTGGCTATTTCTTATGGAAGAAAACATTGAGAAAGAGAAGGTACTGCAACCATATTGCCCGTCTTCCTTTGTTTCTCATGCAAACACACATACACGAATAGAAGTACGTGCAGCAGCATGGATTCTAGCAGTCTTTCTTTGTTTCTCATATATACACGAATGATCGATGCTCTAACAATGAGACTGAAACAGGCAGCATAAGAGGAAGCATGTTGGGACTAAAATAAACTATGGAGCTGGAGGTGGAGGTGGAAAGAATGATACGGAACTACCAGTTTTCGGTTTAAAGAGAATATTAGCTGCTACAGACAACTAATAAACTCGGAGAGGGAGGCTTTGGCCCTGTTTATAAGGTACCCTTCCAATTAATTTTTAATGCTAAAGTACATAAATTTTTCTTGATAAAAATGATAATTAGTAAACTTTTCCCTAATTAAGTAATATTGGTACTGCGGTGGTTCTCTCTGTGGCATTTACCTTCCTCTACAGGGGATTTTGCCAGAAAATCAAAATGTAGCAATAAAAAGGCTGTCGAAGAAGTCAGGGCAAGGACATCAGGAGTTTTTGAATGAGTTGGAGCTTATAGCCAAGCTTCAGCATACCAATCTTGTTAGGCTCTTGGGTTGCTGTATCGAAGAGGAGGAACTGCTGTTGATCTACGAGTACATGCCCAATCGGAGTTTGGACAAACTTTTGTTTGGTATATCCTCACTATTTCTAGGATTTATGTTCTTTGATATTGTTGATTTCAGGGATGTCAAATTTTATTAGGTTTTTCCTTCGAAAACACACTAGCTTATTTTACTTCATGGTTTGTCCAATCAGATCCATGTGAAAAAACAGAATTAGATTGGGGAAAGCGTTTTCGAATTATAGAAGGTATCGCTCAAGGAGTACTTTACATCCACAAGTACTCTAGACTGAAAATCATTCACAGGGACCTAAAAGCAAGTAATGTTCTGTTGGATGGCTCGATGAACCCCAAAATATCAGACTTCGGAATGGCGAAGATTTTCCAGATACATCAGACTGAAGCAAATACTAATAGGGTTGTTGGCACATAGTAAGTCTATATGGCACATGTTTTCATTCGTCTAAACGTTACGCAAACGCTACTTTAGTACTTTTGCTCATTCTACCATTAATTGATGCAGCGGATACATGTCACCTGAGTATGCAAGATATGGCCATTTCTCTGAGAAACTAGATGTATTTAGTTTTGGAGTGCTGTTGCTGGAGATTGTAAGTGGAAAGAAAAATACTGCTTTTTATCGCTTTGAACATTCACCGACTCTTGCTGGATGGGTAAGTACTAAAGTTGTCAACTTCTGCTTCTTTTGATTTTTAAGATTTGAGGGTTTTATATATTGACTCTTAACTAGGCGTGGGAGTTATGGAAAGGAGGTAGAGGGATGGAGGTGATTGATGAATCAGTAAGGGAAACATGCCAGCCCAATGAAGCTTTGAGGTGCATCCATGTAGGGTTTTTGTGTGTTCAAGAAGCGCCAGATGATCGACCGACAATGTCTTCGATAATCCATATGCTACAGGGCAATGAAGCTACACCTCTTCCAGCCTCCAAAGAACCTGCGTTTTCGACACATAAGAAACTCGGGGCCGTTAGTTGTTCTCCTCCAACACCTGCCAATTTCTCCCGTAATTCAGTCACCATTAGTATGCTAGAAGCTCGATAGCTCACCAATGTAAAGTTCGAAAAAGATTGTGACAATATACTGTTCAAGAGTACTGACATCCTTCATTGCGCTTCACAACTTTTATGTCCAGATAGTAGATACTGTTAAAGCTGCATTCTTTGCTTATATTGCAATGCATGATTGTGCTATTTAATTGTTGTTTCTTTTGGGTATATACTAGAAAAAACGCCCTGCCGAAACCAGCTGTTTCAGACGTAATCGGATGAATAAAACACATTTAAGTTGAATTAATTCAACACAATTATGAACAAACAGAAGGATACATGAGTAAATAAGGTCGACAAGATAAGTAGTTTTGCTTTTATATACATTCAAGTGAGATGACATATAAACACATTGTACAATGAAACATCCACACTGGAATAGGGGATCCTTCAATGTTATGAAACATCCACACTGATCTTAAAACTACAAATGTAAGCACCGAACTCTGTAAAGGAATCATCTCTGATAGAGCATTTGCATATCTGCCTTCTCTCATCCCCTTCACATATATACTAAACCATTTTTGTGCACTACAAATTCGAGAAAGAATCAAGTCGGCCTCTGCCATGCAAATGGTTTGTTCCACTTCTTTTCTCCAGTTCCCAAAACTATAGATACGACCGTAATAAAACATATATGGCCCTCACACAGTGCAGCCCCCTAGCACTATAACAAAGAGAGATTTATGTCAAAAGAGAAAAAGAAAAAAAGCTCTAACTGCGAGTTGTTTGGTGTGGTTTTCGTTTTCTCCTCTTCTTTTACGGACTAAGCATACACCTATCCATCCATCTTCCCTTTATGTATAAATCTATATATACACACATAAATTCACACACATATATTTAAATATACACACGAACAACATTGAGTTCAATCCAAATCTATAGTCCTAACAATGTACTTAACACATCAGAAACATAAATCCAATGTACCTCCAACATAGATTTGAACCATCTTTCGTGAGTCAGCATCACTTTCCTTTGCCCTTTTTCACTTTCTAATCTCTGCAGATCCTAACTTTTATCTGGAAACATATAAAAACTACAAAATCACAACTCGCTAATACTGGATCAACATTTTGCTCTGAAATCTCTATTTTAGACTTAAGTATTGAGAAACAAAAAGTCTTATACGCAAAAGATAACTCATTCATCACAAAGCAACAATACATTTGCAGTAACTGTTAGTCAGAACATATTGATCATCATGAATTGCAGCATTATAGCATTCTAATTAGAAACTTGTAGCCATCAAATTTAACATTTCACTACCACATTTGATCGCATTAAACAATCCAATTATCGATAATTACCTTTGCAGAAGCTTGAATTTCTCTGGCAGTCACATCCAAAGCAAGTGCACAACCTTAAACCCTCCGATTTCTAATCGTATACCTAAAAATAGCAAGGAACCGGCTTCTTCCTCCCACAACCAAAGTTCCTGAAATTTCCAAAGAAAGTAAATCCGTTAGCAATTCAGAGAAATTGGAGGACCAAATTGTATTAAATTTGAGTTAAATGAGCAAAGGTACACCAATTAAATGAGATACTAAACACATTTCGAATCTATGAAATAGAAGAACAATCATGTTAAGACTCACAAGATGGTGTGCTGAGCACAAAATTATAGATTAATAAAGGTAAATCCCAATCCAAAGCTCCAACCTTTTAACCCAAAATGAAAACAAAAAGCATGGAACATATATTTCAGTTTTATTATTAGATTTCTAAATCCTCAATTTGAATGCGTTGTAAAGATAACACCACCAACTAAAGGGTGGCAATCTGACCATGGTTATGTACGTCATGTAGACTCTATGCAACTGAATATATAAAATTTAAGCAGCCCCAGACAGTCTCCTAAGCATCTACAAACTATTAACATTATTTCCCCAATTTTATTTCCCAATTTTATCAAATGCTGCCTAAACAATCACAATTTACTCCCTTCCAATTTCCACATAACTCCGAACAAACAATATTGACAAATCTTTATCATCACCTTTAACAAAATAGGTTACATCGAAAAGAAAAAAAAAAGTTCATATGCACAAAAATTTAAGCAGTTTCAAATAGTCTCCTAAGCACAAAATTATAGTTGAATAAAGAAAAATCCCGATCCAAAGCTACAACTTTTTAACCCAAAATGAAAACAAAAAGCATGGAACATATAATTTAGTTTTCTTATTAGATTCTCTAAATCCTCAATTTAAATCCATTGTAAAGATAATACCACCGACTAAGGGTGGCGATCACAGAAACGGAATCCAGGTAAAACCAAAATACATTAAGAATCCTCAATAGTTAAACTGCAAGCTAAATCGACTAAGTGCTCCGAAGATCAACGCACAAATTTCCAAAAGCAAAGAAATTGAAACTATGTCATGAAAACAAATTAAAGTTCATATAATGTGATTGTATCATTATAGCTAAGAGGCAACATAGAATGTCGGTACTGCATGGCACAAAAGCAGTGTAAAATCTACATGTTTAGGCAATATCATCACGCTTGAGAATTCGAACTGAACAAACACTGCACACACTCACACACAGCGGAATTCATATTATGATCCATAAGCTTTCAAACTATGCATCAAAAGCAAAAGCAAGATATAAGAAATGAAAATGAAAAAACAAAATGAAAGCAAAAGCAGAATGAAAGCTAACATATGTCTTGGCCAACATATTTATAAGATATGGATACCAATCCACTGGACTCCAAACACCAAATAGTTACGAATTTAGCTAAAGAATGTTAGCCACAAAAATCCTATTAATGAATCTCAAAATTTTCCTTAACCATTAAAATAGTAATGAAGCTCAGAATATTCCCTAAACACCGAAACCCACAGTACCTGCTGTCTACCCAACAAAGATATATTAAAAACAACAATTGCAGGATCAATAAGGACTTTGCGAACTGCAACGATTAAAGGGCCGGAAAAACACTAATCTAGATAAGCAACAGAAAGTGCACATTAAAGAGCACCAAACGTCTCTCTCTATTTCTCCCTCCCATCCCAAAGTCCTCTCACCAGCACAGCACATGGTAACACAAAATCATGATTACTTAAATCCCAAGTTGGGTGAGTGACTATAAATTCTCGAGGCATCTAGTGACCAAGAGAACGACGCTCACTCTTACCTTCAAAAATAGCCATGTTAGGTTATTGTCAAAATTATATCCACTTTTATCATATTTTTAAAACTCTAAATAAAAGATTATGAAACATTGTGTTATTTACATGCACCAACATGCAGGAAAATCATATGGTTTCATATTCCAAGAAAAAATAAGTTAAGGAAAAACCTCAATACCTAACCTTATTAATTATTATGATGGTGGCTGCTCAGTACAGCATCTGATCGTCTGAAGGACCTCTTTGAAACCATCGTGGAAACATGTAGTTGGGAATCTAGATGACAGCCTAGAACAGTACTGTATCTCAAAGCCTGATATTCATAAAACATGTGTCCGCTTTAAAAAATCAAACTATTTCTTGAATCACCAGCTACCATTCTTTAAAATCAGTTTCCTGGAAACAAAGATCATTCAAACGTCACTATTATTAAACCAATTAGCAAGAACAAAGATTCTTAAACTTCCTATTTCCATATATGAATTTAAGGAGGAGAGAAAAACAGAGTTATGCATTAATGTACTAAATGGAAACTAAACAAAGTGTCATATTCAACTTTCACAATCATAAAAATAAAAAATTTGGTTCCACAATAGCCCCAAAGAGAGAAGCTGAAATTGCTCACCTTGAGTTACAAAAGCCCCAAAAAAAAAGAAAATCTAGGGTCCCCTAAAACCGAAAACAAAACCGAATTAAACATCCATATGCAGCCGAATTAAACACCCACATGTAGGATCTGAGGGTACAAACAAAACCCCAAAATCGCAAAAAAGAAATTTGAATAGAAAACTCATCTACAAATCCAAAATCACGGAAAAGAAATTGAAACACCTATATTGAGAAAGCCGTAAAACTCACCAGGAAACGCTAGCTTGTCTGGGTACAAAATTTCTCTGAATCCAACAGTAAGCTATTATCAGCCAACATATCTTATATGTTAATCCATTACTTTGCTTTTTGGAAACAATCCCTTTTTCACAATCTAAGAAGAAAAATCAATTTTTTGTGCTCACCAGTCCAGTAACTGGGTGCCTGCTCATGGAAGGAACCTCAAAAGTGGGAACCAAATGCATCCCTTTGTACTTCCTCTTGTCATCGATGTAGCTGAGAGATATAGAGAGAGAAGAAACTGTAAATTTGGTGAAAATAAGCAATCAGATGGTAAAAAACGAAAGATGCTTTAGCTTTTAAGTAGCTGAAAGCTTACAATAATTGGGTGTCGACACCCACACTTATCAATTTATACATAAATTTGAATTTGAATCTTTTGGAGCTCATATCATGCGAAGCAAATGAAACCAAAACAAACAATCCAACTGAAAATTTGAAACTCGGACCAACCGAGACAAACAAAAGTCATTTACCTTGGAAGATTATCACAACATTGCAGGACTCAGACAATAAATTGAGTGGATTCTACGCATGGAAGATAACACAAAAGTTATTGGCACGGTGGAGAAAATTGCAGAAGGCAGGGTAGAGAACCCCATTTCAGATACCTATCAAAAATCAAAACCCCCAATTTTGCGGTTTTGATTCAAATTTCAATAATTAAAAAATAAATTATAAAAAATCATCAAAAGTTAATAATGGTCACAAATGTAAATAAATTAAAATTAGTAATTCAAAAGAGCACCATACGTCTTGATGTTCTTATCTTCGTCCCTCAAATTATTGAAATATTCTTCTGCGGAAACAAACTCGCGTACCTTCCCAATCAAATCCCAGCTGCACGGCATGCTCAACTGGCGAAAATATGCATATCCCCTTCTGATTCATCCACTCTGAAATCTGCAACCTATAACACATTATTACGAAAGCAGAGGAATTTCCAATTACTTATGATACAAACAAACACATTGACTAACAAAACTCCTAATTCCCTCTTTCACTCACATTCTTTAACTAAAATTTAATTACTTTGATGCTTCTTTCAATATTCTTTCATAATATTGAGCAGTAATAAATCCAACAAAGAAATCAGTCAGGTAAAACTAACATCTCATTTCAATTTTTCAATTGACATTTTAATTATGTAAATTTCACCTTCAAGTGTTTTAAAATCACAGAAGTTGTTAACTATGTCATCTGATAATCAATAATTTTTCATGAAAATATCAATCAAACTACAATACCTCTCTTCTCACAAAAGAGTGTTTGCTCTAAACTGCTTATACTCTTATAATCTGACTAAATCGAGTAAAGGGGTTGAGATTGAGCCGGATGCCGGGGCTGGACATGGAGGGGTGAGGAGTGAGGGTGATGAAGCAGTGAGGGCTGAGAGTAAGAGGATGATTGGGAATGTGCCTGTTTTGGGCGCTTCAGATAGTGAGAGAAGAGATGAAAATGAAAATGAAGGGGGGCTATTGGAGGAATGGGGAGAAGAAGAGAAGCGAGCTTCCCTCCATAGTTGAGGTTTAGGCCTAGAGTTTCTCCAACTCTCCGAAGGATGCAATCGGAGCTTCGGGTTTCTGGAAGCAAACGGAAGTCGAACACGTGCACGGCTGGAGGGTGGCAATTTCGTAAATAAATCGAAATCTTCAACATGAAACTGAAGAGGTGGTGGCATTTTTGTAAATAACTCAAAATCTACCCAAGTCACTGCCAATTTAAAACCTTACCTTAGACTAAAGTAATAATGGCTCAAAAGAACTTTTCTCTTTTTTCCCTTCTCTCTCCGTGAGGGACCTTCTCTCTATGTGAGGGTTAATCTCATCGATTTGTGTGAGTGGTTCCCAATCGAGTTCAATTTTTGTGCTGCCGATCCTAGCTCCGGCTGGGATCGGTGGGTTTTCTTCTGTTTCTGTCTCCCTCTCTTTCTCCTCTTCCATCCGCTGTTTTCTTCCGTAGTTTTATTGGCCGATTCGCCTTCTTCTCTCCCCTCTGCTGTCACTCATCACTTTTCATCCATTTTCCAAGCTTCTGTCAACCTTTACCGTGATTTGTTGCGGTGTTTTGAGTCGGTGTGCTTTGATCTGGTGCATGCACTGGGTCGGGTGTTCCTTGCACCCCCACCTTCTCTTTGTTGTCTGCCCTTGTTGGCAGTGTTGCTTGTGGACTGCCATGAGCTTCTTTCACTTGGCTGCAGGTTTTCTAGTGTCTGTAGCTGGGCTTGGAGGGAAGCTTGGACTTGGATGCTAGTCTCGGTGAGGCGCGGCTTTGTTTGGGGAGAGGATTGGGCTCGATTAATGTGCATGGCTGCTGTTTTGGTAGTTGCAACGGTGGTTATGACGGAAGATGCGGCGGCTCTGTTTGTTTCTATGTTTTCTTTGTTTTGGTCTCAACTTTTGGTTGGGCCTCTGTTGTTTGTTTGTGTTTTTTGTTGTTGGGCCTCTGTGTTGTAATGTTTGTTGTTGGAAATGCATGGTTCCTTTGCTCAAAAAAAAAAAAAAAAGGAATGAAAAGGGCCTTCAAATGAGAGATTTTTCAGTGTGCTGTCATACGAGATGGTATACCACGTATCCCTATATAAATGGTGGGTTATGTATGTTAAAAAGTTAATAACTTAAGAATTAAAAATTTTAATCGCTTGCATAAAAACACATGGTGTACTATCCGTATTCTCGTTGCAACTAAAAATTTCTCCCTTCAAAAGAATAGTCTTGGGCCAAGAAACACCAGCATTCCTCAAGGAATTCAAACCCACATCTGAAGTGATCCAAGCATTTGTACTGCTTTTTTTATTTTGTCCAACTTGAAACATTTTCCAACCTTAAAGAAAAGTTTTCTGTACAAAATGATTGCTTGCGTGGTTTAGGACGGATCATCTCCAGAGCAAATGGTGAGGATCCTGCTGATCAAGCTCATCGGCCCATTCAAATTTTATCCAACGATTATAATTATTATAACTTTTAGAGAGACCTCCTGTTTGTAGCCGTTGAATAAAATTTGAACGGCCTGATGGGCCTGAAGGATCCTCACCATTTACTCAGGAGAGGATTCTGATCAGTTTAGGACGATCGCATCTCCTGAGCTCAGACCTGGCCTCATGGATTATGTGATGAGCGTGCACGCTGGAGAACATAGACACAAAAAGTTGTTCAATTTTGGGGCATTACTTCTTACAATTCCAATCAAATCCCTCGATCAAATAATTATATATCAATGTAATTAATTTGTTATTTCTCCATCTGTCTAATTAATTGATGGGAGTATTTGGCTCACCACTTTAACCTAAGGTATAATAAGCTCATCGTCTCTCTCACAAGTTTTCACATTGACCCTTTTTGAATTTTAATCTTCATCAGTCTTTATTGATATATTGTTACGTGTAAGTCCACGTGACATTGACTCCACTAATTGTGTAAATTTGTCATGAAAGTGTTCTCCTTATTTGCTCTTTTTATAATTGTACAAGTTTTTGGTGTGATGCTCAATGCTTAGTATGACATTATCCATAACTAAAACCCAAGTGAAAAAATACTGTTCACTAACAGTGCACAGACGGAAAAGCCCTTCTATTCCTTTGTGTTATGATTTTTTTGGACCATTTTATCCTTCCACCAACACTTTGTGGCCGTAAATGCCCTTATTCCTTTTGTGTTTTGAATTTTTTTTACCGTTTTGGCCTTCGTGTCCGCATGTCTCCCATTGCTTTGCCTTTGATTATTTTATTTTTGGTTTGCCTTGACTTTTTGTTCTACAGTTCCACGTGTTGATCATCAGGGGGGACTTTCTGATGAGAGGGGTTCTCCCTTTTCCTTTCGTTTTCATCTATTTCTTTCTTCACTTCTTCCTTTGCTTTTTCTCCTTCTTTCTTTCCCGTTCCTCTCCTTTGTTTTCAGTTACCCTTAAAACCTGTGGGTCAATACCCACTGAATTGTTTTTTTTTAGTTTCTCAGGTTGGATTTCTTACTTCCAAGATTTGTTGGTGAGTTTTTTACCTTTTTATTATTTCTTTTTCACTTTTTTTTCTGTGGTAGTTTTCGATGTTGATGTGAGATTTGTGCAAGAATTTTTTGTTCTGATTTTTGGGTATTTTCTGTATATCGTTACATCTGTTGTTTTCGTTAATAATTTTGTGTGTTTTTCATTTTGGAGGGTGTTGTTCTATGTTTTTTTCCAGTTTAATTTTTCTAATTTTGTGTGTTTTGTTTATATCCTTAGATCTGTTATTTGATTGAGAGTTTGTATGTCATGATATTCTTCATGAGAGCAAGTATGGGTTTTAGGATTTGGGTTTTGGTTGAAGATTCGGATCTCATGGTATTCCTCATGATTGTGAGTATGGGTATTAGAATGGGAACAAAGATTTTTGTGAGAATTTTCTTTGTTGGAAGTATGAAAAAAGAGGATCAGAGTTGTTTTAGACAGAGAGAGAGACCCAAGTAGAAGAGTTAAATGTTTTTCTCAAGTTTTTGCTCTCTGTTCCAGTTGTTCTGTAAAGGGTTACACAGAGAGGCGAATGCTATCTCTCTGTCATCTGTTTTAAAGTACCAGGACTAATTACTATTTTTTTTGTCTAAAATAAAGGACAAAAAGCATAATTCTCCTTATTTCTGTATCTTTTACAAGCCCAAAGGTTCTTGGCTTTTCAATTTTTTTCTTGGTTTTTAGTGTTAGTTGAAAGCAAAATGAAATGTGTATAATAATTTGGTTACAAAGTGTGAGATTAGGTATTTGAAACAGCAAGGTTATTTGAACAAGTCACTCATCCATACAATTTTTGTAAGGCAAAATATGCTTATTGGGGTCAAAGGATTTTAGTGGTCCTCTTTCCAAACTATTGGTTGTGGATATAGCGTATTGTTATAGTTTAAGAAGAACTAAAATATGTTAGATCATTTGCTTCTTGATTTATTGATTGTTTATTTGGTTCTCGATAGTTTAATTTAAGTTTTCATTTCTTTTCCCAGTTATGCAGTGCTTTCAAAGAAAAAAGGAAAGATCACTATAGTACTATGCGTGTTTTGTGTATCTAATTTGTGACTGCATTTTTCATTGCAGATCATTATCAAAACAATTTATATAAGCTACAAAGTGCTTTTGCTGAAATTGAAAAGAAAAAAAAAAAAGGTTAGTCAGCTTACTAAGTAATGTTAAGTTTAGAATTTATAAATTTTTATTAATCGTATTGATAATTATTGCTTTTAAAAAAAATAATTTAAGTTTTCATTTCTTTTCCCAGTTATGCAGTGCTTTCAACGAAAAAAAGAAGGATCATTATAGTACTATTCATGTTCTGTGTATCTAATTTGTGACTACATTTTCCATTGCAGATCATTATCAAAGCAATTTATATAAGCTACAAGGTGCTTTTGCTAAAATTGAAAGAAAAAAAAATGGTTAGTCAGCTTACTAAGTAGTGTTAAGTTTAGAATTTATAAATTTTTATTAATCGTATTGATAATTATTGCTTTAAATGAAAAATAAGGATTATTACAGTGTACTATTCGTGTTCTGTGTATCTAATTTGTGACTACATTTTCCACTGTAGATCATTATCAAAGCAATTTATATAAGCTACAAAGTGCTTTTGCTAAAATTGAAAAAAAAAAAAAAAAAAAAAAGGTTGGTCAGCTTACTAAGTAGTGTTAAGTTTAGAATTTATAACCTTTTATTAATCGTATTGATAATTATTGCTTAAATGAAAAAAAAGGATTATTACAATGTTGTTTTCTATGTCTTTTTTATAACTACTTTATTTATTGCAGATTATTATCACAACAATTTATATAAGCTACAAAGTGCTTTTGCTCATATTGGAAAAAAAAAAAAAAAAAAAGGAGGGTAAGTGACTGACAAGTAGTGTAAACTTTAGAATTTACAAATTTTTATTAATCATGTTAATAATCGTTTGTACATATATATAAATATGTTCTGGTATTTGTATCACCTTTTAAAATTTTATGGTATATTAAATATCATCATGTGTTAAAGTTGTATTTGTATTTATGTCTTTGGTACTGTGATTAGGTCGTTTCTTTCTTTTTTGGTGTTAGAAATTGGAAATAGAGGTTAAAACATGTTTGGTGGTGGTTAGCAATTTTGTTAGTTCGCAGTTTATAAATTTGTTGTTGAATAATATTTATGTTGGGTTTTGACAGCCATTTTAAATTGTTCATAAATACAATGAAATCATATATTGTGGTGCTCGCTCAAAAGTTTGTGATGCTCACTCTTGATCATGTGTTTTCTGATCAAATATTGCTTGTGGTATTCACCGTACCCAGATAAATTACCTGTGGTGCTCTTTGTCATTTTTTTTTTCTTCAAATTTCAGTTTTGCGGCTTGGGGTTTTGTTTGTACCCTCAGATTTTACATTTGGTTTTGGTTTCAACTTCAGGAGTTAAAACACTTTTTAGGGTTATAAATAGATTTCCGCATGTATGTAAATAATATTGCTTTAATGGTTTGAAGAATATGGAGAAGTTACTTCAAAATTAAAATTCAATGGTAGTTTATTGTTCTAAATTATGTTACTCTCAATAAATTTTCTGTTATTTTCACAGTACCTTTTTTTTTTTTTTTTTTTTTTCAGCTTATATAAAGCTCAAGGCATACAAGTAAGTTCACTATTTATTCTGTTTGATGCATTTTCAATCTTTCTAGCAAATTACATCACCTCCAAAGTTGCATACAAGGATTACAAGTTTTTCCTGTTCTTTGGTATTCATTGATTAAGTTTGTTTACAGCTGAAAATGATATTTCAGTTAAGACTTAAGAACAACATATTTACAAACTAATCAACAATGTGTGGTTGGTTGTTTCTAATGTAATCATTCTTATCGATTTAAAAACAGTGGTCTATATTTTTTAGTTTTGTTTTAACATTTGGCCTAATGGGTTTGCTTCCACCTAATTGCAAACCTTTCATTTCCTCATGATTTAGCACTTCACTAGATTTAACTTTGGTAGTGTTTCAAACATAATTATTCATGCAATTTGTAATCTTGCTGCAACGCGCGGGCATTACTATCAAGTATTTACTAATTGAAAATGAAAGCTTGGAGGGTAACACTACGTCATCTTATGACTGTTACACCAAAAAATTTCTAATTTATTTATTCTTTTCATTTCACTTTTAATGCATCAAACCTCCACCCCATGATCCCATACCCAACCTCCGACGACGGTGGACCGCGGTTCCCCTCCACTCTCCCTTCCTCTATTTCCCAATTTTCCTCCCTCTCTGCCTTGTTAGACCATCAACGCGATACTATTGAGAAATAATTCTTATATTAATTAACATGTACAAGACTGTTTTTGATTTTTGATTTATATTTTTAGCGATTTAAGTTGAATTACAAATGTTTGTAAGTTTCTACGCATGTTACGTAGTTATACTATTTTTTTTTTTATACAATGATATATTACACTAAAAAGTGAGAGAATAAATTGGAGTTGAACTCACTATTCACGATAATCGAATTTTACCTACAAGTGAAGATGAATATCACTGATCCGATATCCAAGTGACTAGTTTTAGTAGTTATAACAATCAACTTCTCCATTCAATTTTTTTTCTCATGCTCATATTCCACTTGATGACCAATAGTTAGGGTTCATTAATTTGTTTGTCTGCATAAATATTTTTTTAAGAAGCTAAATCTCTTCGACCACCTACCCTAGCAACCTTATGCATGCACAAAAACATTAATCTTCTTGATGATTCTTGTTTCATTTGAATGGAATTAATCTATAAATCTCCAGGAATCATATTTTAGGGTTTACTTCACTTTAATATATATCCGAGGTGCATGTCCAAATGAATTATGTTGCTCTTGTTGGAGAATAGGATCCCACATTACTCATATAAAATAATATACAATCAATTTGGGAGTTTTCACTTTTAATATCATCAAGACTTTTTGTGATAAAACCTAACACCTAGTAATAACTAGTTAAGTTGGAATAAATCAGTAATCTGGTGGTGGACTTGCATGGACTTATAAAATTTAGGGAAATACCCAGAAATAAGACAATTTCTTACTCTTGGGACAAAAATAGGACATTTGGAATATGCACACGCCATGCACAACAATCGGACATAAATAAGATTTTTCCTACACCTTGAAATGACTTAATTGCCCTTGTACATAAATGGGTTATTTCCTCCCATTTTCTGGTTTCTTTCTCTACTCTCTCTCTCTCCCTCTCTCTTCTCTCACTTTCTCCCTCACGCACTCTCTCTCCCCTTCTCATTTGCAAGGACATAATCAACTTCAGGCAACGGAACATGCATTGATAAAGTTGGCGGTCGCCTCAGCTCATCTTGTCCCTATACTGATAGCCCACCATATACTATTCTTCCCCTCATCGTTCTTCCTCCCTTTGCAAGGACATAATCAACTTCAGGCAACGGAACATACATTGACAAATTTGGCGGTCGCCTCAGCTCATCTTGTCCCAATACTGACAGCCCACCATATACTATTCTTCCCCTCGTCGTTTCACTGCATATTTCTTCCTTTTCTCCTTCATCTTTTGCTCAGAATTCACGTGTATCTTGATCATTGTAATAATCAGGAATAGCGAAACAAAGAAATTAGACTTGCTAAAATACATGTGTGTGTGTATATATATATATATATATTTTTTTTTTTTAATTTTATATATTATGCATTTGATTCCTGGAGAAAAAGAAATTAGGTATTACTGATATATTTATTTATTATGCTTTTCCAACTAAGGGTGGACGGGGCAGAAAATTGTACAACCCGACTGGACCAGTTCTCATCACATGAAAACGCAAATCCTGTCTTAAACTCCTTTTTATTGAATAAGATGCTTTATTAATCATCATAGAATAGTACATAAAAAATCTATTTAAAATTCAAACATGAATATTAAGAACTTAATCAGCATCTTAATTAAAACATACGTGGGCCGATTAATATAAAAAGGTTTAACAAAATGTCATAAAAATACCAGCACAGTACTCTAGTGATGCAGGCGTCCATAAAAAAAAAAAAAAAATCAATTGAGACAAAACTTCGAGACAGCTACAAAAAAAAGAGCGTCACACATGCTTGAAGTTCAACATAAAATAATTGTTGCATTAGCCTACACCACTTTCATCATCTTCGCAATAATGAGACCAAGTAACAACTTCATCAAAGTTAACTCCAAAACTCAATCATGTATTAAAACCTACGACCAAAAAAAAAAAAGAAAACAAATTATTAGGCGCAAGAGTTGAGATATATAATATATAATATTAACAAATACTGAAACTAAGATAGCGAAACAAAGAGCAAACATAAAGCCCTTAAACATAATATTTATGAAAAACACCTAATTGCGAAAATTATATAAAATTATAATTAAAAGAAAAATAGCATAAAATAGACAACCAAATTTGGTTTAACATACAAATAGCATGAAAATCAAAACAAAATTAGCATATACTTATTTGGGACGGTTAAAAATCAAACTGCTAAACCATCAGCCACCCTTGGTTAAAGAGCACATTACTTGTTGCTCGTTTTATAACTGCGTTTTTATTAAGTAATAACCTTCTTACAATAAACCACATCAAGTGGCCAAATGATAGAAGTGTAGACTGCAACTCCCCAATAAACAAAGAAATGTGGAAGATCTTGGTTTGATGCTTTTAGCTGGTAAGTATAACCGTGATTTGCCACCAGTTGTCCCTTTTTTTTAAAAAAAAAAAAAAAAAAACCTTACTATAATAAAATTGATTTGGTCTGAATATTATAATTACTATAAAGAGGCTTTTTACTGTATTTAATAGTCATGGCATATGGTATTAAAGGTCCCTTACATGTTAACACTTGCATCTAGATGAATTAAACACATAAAGATCCATTAAATTCTATGGAAATTGTTGAAACATCACACAAAACTCTAATTTCATAAAATTAAAAAATCAAAATTTATAGTATCAATTAAGAGATGAAAACTCAAGTTAAGCATGAGACCTACTATAACTTGCACCAATGATTTCACGTGCTCCCACATCACATATATAATATTGTCCACGTATAAGGCATAAAAAGAAGTCACAAATGAAGGAGCATGTTCAAAATATGAAGGCCTAGCATCAAGAACTAAAAAGATATGGGGATCTTCACCAACTACAAATTGATATCGAGTTAGATGTTCATATTCTAGCATGTTATCCAAGCGATCTTTTAAACCACTACGGAAAGTGTGGCGTGGGATCACTCAAGTGATATGTTAGCACATTATTACATTCTACCTATATACATATATTTTTTTTTATAAAAAAAATGTTGTTATTAAGGAGATGGGAGAGTTATTCAGGACGTATGGGTAAAACCAACGCCTTATCTATTAAAATATTGAACCACATACTACATATATATCATAACATGTTGTTTAGCAGTTCTAGACTTTAAAATAAAATTTATACACTAAAGATTTGTTCCGAACAGCTTCTTTATGAAGCACTTTTACAGTTCTACTAGAAGTACTTTACTAAAACACATGAAAATATTATCTGGAGAAATACATGCCAGATGTTTGCCAAATGTTTTGGCTTATTATATTAGCACCCCACGTATTGTTGAATAAACCCCATATACTTAATGCACCTCATTTAATTAAAACTTATTTTAATAAACCCCACATACTTCCCATAACACCCTCACACCCCACATTCTCAACACACATCTTACATTTTCTACATACATCCCCACATTCTTCAAATCTTATAATTCTCATTCTTGCTTCTGTGGTTTTCATTATTCTCCATGGAAATCCTGATCTTTCATTTCCTTCTTTTGGTGTTTGTCCAACAGACAGTTCTGCTACTTCGGCTTTCTCTTTGCTTCCATTTAACATGTTGAATGTATTCACTCACAAAGTGGAAAAAAAATGAAATAAAACAATGACACACCCCGTCCCATAGGTAGGGCGTGCTGGCCGTCACGTGCCCTACCTACGGGATGGGGTGTGTCAAACAGGCTCGGGGGTTTGGACGCTTCAACGAAGGTTAATGGCTTTACTTGTTCAAATACTGGCTAATCAGCATTGAGAGTATTACAGTAAGAGGACAGAAAATAACATGGATGGAGATCATTTGGAAATATATAACAACATGTGATTCAAAATAAAAATAAGCCCCATCGTTGTAAATGGAGGAGCATGATTTGGGACAAGGTCCTATTATCATTGAGGTTTATATCAGACTTGCCATGGGGAAAATGAATCAATGTTACCTTTCATTTCCAGAACTGTGATGCTTTTGACAGCATATGCAAGCATACCAAAACATGTCTATCAATCACTAGTTACCTTATTTTAAACTAATACTGGAAGAATCCTTGATAGATTAGAGACTTAGGAAAACTCTAAAACCTTTGGTATCCACTGTCTAGTCCCAAACATCTAACCTTTTCAAACAACAAAAAAATATCTTAATATCTAGTTGGTAAAATGAAAAAAACTATAATTGAAGGACCAATAAAACTATCAAATTCAACAAATAAAGTTTGGCCATTTATAAGGTTTTGTTCAACAATGAAGGGTGTGATGGATTTTGATAGTTGAAGAAAGTAAATAATACGTTAAAAATAACGTGGGGTGTACTTAGAAATTTCTTATTTTTTTTAAACCTAATAAGGTCGAAATTGTCATTGCATAGTAGGATACAAAAGTTATTTAATATTGAATTTTAATCTGGGGTGCATTCAACATTATGTGGGGTGCTAATATAAAAACCCAATGTTTTTTGAATAAAGCACTTTTAAGTTTTTTTTTTTTTTTTTTTTTGCCAAACATAATTAAAATTGCTTTTGGTTGTCAAAAAAATTTTGTCATTCCAAAAACAACTCCAAACAGTCGCTTAAAGAACAAAGAATAAAGGAAGGAAAGTGATATTCACAATCCATTTTTATACACACCCTTGTTAATTTTTTTGCTATTGACTTCTTCACTTCATTTGGTCCGATCATCGAAAATTAAGAGATAAATGTGAGAAGTAAAAATAGAGTGTAAATAGCACTACCTTAAAGGAAATCTTAAATGTAAGACGCCAGCGTGGCATCTACCTAACGAAAAACGTGGCAAGTGCTCATTGATTTGGTGGGTATAAATAAATGAGAAGCTATGATTTAGCCACACTGTCAGAGAGTCTGAGACTTGAGGCAACGAACTCTTCTGCTTTGCGCGAACCTCAAGGTACAAACCCTGTCCTTGTTTCTTCCTCACTCTCTCACAATGTCGCTGCTCATTGCTGGTCTTCTGAAGTTAATAGTGGTGTTGTCTCTCATGCTGCTGCCATTTTCTTTTTGTACGGCAAGCAAACACAACAACTTATTAGTACCAGGCCATTCTATCAGTGCAAAACAAACTTTGATTTCTTCCTCCGGAAACTTTGCACTTGGTTTCTTCCGTCCTGCAAAGTCCACCAAGTATTTCCTTGGTATTTGGTACAATGCAATGCCAAATCCTCCAATTGTGTGGGTTGCCAACAGAGAATCTCCGCTCAATTCTCCGGGGGTCCTCATGCTGAGAAGTGATGGAAATTTGGTGGTGCTGGAAAATGAAGCCATCATCTGGTCATCAAATGCATCAGTTCCGCCTTCTGCAATGAGTTCGACAATTGGGTTGCTAATGGATTCCGGAAACTTTGTTCTCCAATTAGGAGAAGAGTTGGATAAAAACCCTTTGTGGCAGAGCTTCGATCATCCCTCGGATACATTGCTGCCCGGCATGAAGATTAGCCTCAACAAAAGGACAGGCCAGCAAAGGCGCCTTACATCCTGGTCAGCAGTTGATGATCCAAAACCGGGGAAGTTCTCTGCCGGCATTTATCCCAAAGTGCCTGCCCACATTGTTGTCCGGAAGGAGAACATTGGTGATCATCCCTACTGGAGAACTGCTGTCTACGATATGAACGGCCACAAGTCAAAATCAATTGTCATTAGAAATCTCAGTGGAACTTTCTTGTTCCTTTCTTGCAATTTTGATCTTCATTATCATCATGACAATGATAATGATGAGATTTATTTTAATTATAGCTCCCCGGATATTAGCTCGGTGAAATTGAGGTCTGTGTTGGACCCGAATGGGCTGCTTGTCCTGCTGCTGTGGCAGGATGAGCGTGAGAAATGGAGTGAACTGTGGAGGGAGCCAGTCGATAAATGCGATTTTTATGCTCCTTGTGGTCCTTATGCTGCTTGTACTAGAAATGAAACCGTGTCACCATGTAAGTGTGTGACTGGTTTTGTACCTAAATTTGAAGAACAATGGGATATGGGGGATTGGACTGGTGGGTGTGTTAGGGAGAAGGGGTTAAAATGTGATCGAAACAGAGAAGGGTTTTCCAAGTTGGAGAAGCTGAAACTACCGGATCATGCTGTTCTGGTTGGAGATAAAAAGAGAAGGACTGATTGTGAAGCTGAATGCCTTCAAAACTGCTCTTGCACAGCTTATGTTTATGCAAATGTGGCACAGGAAATTAGTATTATGAGATGTATAACATGGTACGGTGACTTGGTGGATCTTGTCGAGAATCACTCTCTCGGGCAAGACATTTATATTCGTGTTCATAAGGATGACTCCAATGATCGTGACGGTATGTTCGAAATTTTGGTTTCATTAAAGCAAAGTCATTTATTTTGGCTACAAGGTTACCAAAATTAATTTTTTGGAGCCTTAATTTTTATTGTTCAACTTGATCATTTCCTTTTCCCTGCAGGTTGTAAGGGTCATGTTGAAATTCTCTTGAAGCAACGATCAGTTGTAATTGCCATTGCAATTGTCTCAGCAACCGCAGGAATTCTTGCAACCATTTTTGGATATCTGTTATGGAAGAAAACTGTGAGAAATGAAGGGAGTGCTGGAGGTGGAAAGAACGATAATGATCAACTGCCACTTTTCAGCTTAAAGAGTATATTAGCTGCTACAAACAACTTCTCTGATACTAATAAAGTCGGAGAGGGAGGATTTGGCCCTGTTTATAAGGTGACGACCCATCCATGCAAGGGCATTGTTCTTGATACATAAGAAAATTATCTTCCCTGTTAAAAAAATAAAGAGATTTTATTTTCTTCGTTCATAAAAAATTCCATACTTCTTCCGCTGCAGGGGACTTTGCCTGAAAATCAGGAAGTAGCCATTAAAAGGCTGTCAAAGAAGTCAGGGCAAGGACATCAAGAATTCATAAATGAGTTAGAGCTTATAGCCAAGCTCCAACATACCAATCTTGTTAGGCTGTTGGGTTGCTGCAGTGAAGAGGAGGAAATGATATTGATCTACGAGTACATGCCGAATCGAAGTTTGGACAAATTTTTGTTCGGTATAGATATGCTCATCACTCTTATGATTCTTTGTATTTGTTGATTTCCTGGGTATCAAATTTGATTAACTAATTTTTGCAAGATCTTTTACCAATTGTATTCACACAAGCTCTCTGTAATGCAATTCAATATGTTCATTCAGATCCACCTGAGAAGACAAAATTGGATTGGGGGAAACGCTTTCAAATCATAGAAGGCATTGCTCAAGGAGTACTTTATATCCACAAGTACTCCAGATTGAAAATCATCCATAGAGATCTCAAAGCAAGTAATATACTGTTGGATGAAGCAATGAACCCTAAAATTTCAGGCTTTGGAATGGCAAGGATTTTCGGGATGAATCAAATCGAAGCAAATACCAACAGGATTGTTGGAACATAGTAAGTATATTTTGTAGACCATCTAATTTCGTTCACTTACTAAATATTAAGCAATTAACCTTTGTTATTATTGCTCACTTCTCTACCTTTAATTCATGCAGCGGCTACATGTCCCCTGAGTATGCATTATTTGGCCAATTCTCTGAGAAATTGGATGTATTCAGCTTTGGAGTGTTGTTGTTAGAGATTGTAAGTGGAAAGAGGAACTCTTCATTTTATCGTTTTGATCCTTCGTTAACTCTTGCTGGTTGGGTAAGTTTAAGAAATTTGATCTAGTATATATGCAGTCCTTTTATTTTAAGTTTAGGCTTTGCAAATTTGCAATTAAATTAAGTGAATGATTGATGCGTTTTACATGTCATTATTTAAAATCCTAGGCATGGGAATTATGCAAAGAAGGTAGAGGAATGGAGGTGATTGATGAATCAGTAAGGGAAACATGCCGGTCGGATGAAGCTCTGAGGTGCCTCCATGTAGGGTTTTTGTGTGTTCAAGAAGCTCCAGATGATCGACCAACAATGTCTTCGGTAATTTGCATGCTGACTAATGAAGCTACATCACTTCCACTCTCCAAAGAACCTGCTTTCACAACACATAGGAATTCAATTGCTGCTGGTTCTTATCCTCGAGCATCTCCCAGCTTTTCCAACAATCCAATCACCATTAGTTTGATAGTAGGTAGATAGACTGAAAAGGAACGACACCGTGAGAAGTACTGGCATCCAACTTTTGATGTTCAAGAACTCTACACACCGAAAGTTGTGTTGGATAAAATATAAAGAAATCAAATGGTTTGCATCCTTAGATGTGATAATTTTTTATCCAACCCTGGTGGTATTTAAAGTTTAATTTCAGTAGGATGTAGGGCTCATTGAGAGTGAGTGATTATGTGGAAGTGGTTCTTGTTAGTGATTTCATTATTTTAAAAGTTAACTAATTAAAGACACTACGGATTCTCTTGTTTTAGAAAAAAATAAAAAACAAAAAAAAGGAAAAGAAAATCAGTTCTATAAAATCACTTGAAATGATTTTAGATATCATTTGAAGCTATTTTCAATTTTTGCTAAACACTCAAGAAGTATAGATAATATCGTTTGTTCAAAAAAAAAAAAGTGATTATACATCGCCCTCCCATAACCCTTATGAAACGGGTATTACAAATAGGTATATGTAGGTACGTGCATATATATGTATATCTATGTAATGTACTTATGGTATATTATTTGTAAGTACATTACAAATGCACTTATAACAACAATATACATAATAATGTAATTACTAACAACAACAAAATCTTCTCCCACTACGTAGAATCGACTGTAAGAATCTTATAAGCCACTGCACTCGGTTTTGTACCAAACCTTTCGTTTTAACTATCAATGAGGAAATGAGTACTCATTGAGTTGATTCTCAGAGAAAGGATGAAGACTTTTAATTTGTTAACCAATGATTAGTTTCCCAAATTTTTTGAAAAAAGTAACGCCGACAACTATTGATATTGAAAAGGAAAAAACACTTAACAATTTGTAAATGAGTGCGGTCATGTATGATTTGATTTGATTATCAAATCCACATCGAACCAATGAAATATTACTGTTGTTGTACTAGCACAACCTAACCAGTTCAACTTATTTTGTGACCGGCTTGTTTTATTTATTTTCCTTAGTTAGCATTTAGGAAATATTCAGTTACTCCAAAAAAAAAAAAAAAAGGAAATATTCAGGGACATATATCAAAAAGGTACTTCGTTGGGAAAAAATGTAATATTTTATCAGGCGAAATGAGGGACATGTTGGGCAACGGAAGGGTAAAGAGATCCAGATCCAGATCCAGATCTATCTCTATAGTTGCTGATGAACGGGGTTTGGCAACGGAAGGATAAAAAGATCCGCGACTTAGGAGTTGGTTAGGGGCCACCTAATCTTGCGATACTCTCTGTGTGCTCCAACAAGATCCTCTTCGAATTCTGGGATCTGTGAATCGTGTTCGTTTATCGTACATCGTGCGGTCAGTTTTTCTCATGTACTGTTTGTGTTTAATTTAAATAAAAATATTTAAAATAATTTCTAACTGCACGATGTACGATAAACGAACA
Source organism: Heteromeles arbutifolia (assembly GCA_024362995.1). NCBI lineage: Eukaryota > Viridiplantae > Streptophyta > Magnoliopsida > Rosales > Rosaceae > Heteromeles > Heteromeles arbutifolia. Next base: position 6,970,226 of record JANCRC010000007.1, read on the forward strand.
CGATTCACGAATTCTCGAGATCCTCATAAAGAGGATGTGGATTCATGTGTGCTGACTCAACTTTGCATATATCATAGATTGTCTCACTGTCTGTAATTATTAAAAGCAATCTTAAAAAGTAATATCTGTTGTGCAGTTATGGAGTATTGGAAGTCGAATTTTGTCACGTGAGAATTAATGAAGATAATTAAGCAAAGGATGCGTTGCACGTGTGATAAGCAAGTATTTCCCTAAGTTTGAAATATTACTCTTATCGATCATGATTAGTTACCATCTTATTTTACCTGAAAAATATAAAAGATGTATGTGAACTGCATCCGTGACTAATTTGTAAACTACATGGCAACCCATTTAAAAATTGGGTTTATTTGGATGCTTATTACTTTATAAATTTTTGTCTGAAAAATAAGAATCGTAAAGGTCTATATCTTTAAAATTCTCTTAAATATATACATATCATGGAAAAAGAATTTCACGCAACTTGTATCACAAATGGTCAAGTTACCACAAGACTCAAATGGTCGAGATTGAAAATCATCTCATAAGACCTAAAGCCCAGCAAACAAAGAAAGGCTAGGGAATGGATATTCCTAGCCCGAGAACTGCTCAAAGAATCAACAGCCACGAGAAGGTGGGGAGAGTCCATGTAACAGATGCTGAGGTCGTACACTCGCGTGGTAAATATGAGTAGATCAACTTACAGCTCCAATTCCTGGCTAACTCTTGCTTGATGGTTTATGCACGTTTTAGGGTTTACATAGCGGGCTTTTGTGTATTTATCAAGAAGCTAGGTACCAGCTGCTGACCAACAATGTCTTCGGTAACTCTACCACTATACGGAGGACGTTATATTACTTTAATTCAATGTGACCCTAAATCTTAACTGTGAAAGAGAGATTTTAACTCGGTTGCATATGATATGGGGAGCACATCCGCTAGCTTACAAGACTTCAATCTCGTCTTCAGCTAAGTAACAAGGGTGCATTTTTCACGTATTGATGTATTTTATTATCACGAATTACAAGATTTTCACGTATTTTTGTATTTTAATCCACCAACTTTCAGTTCTAGAAAAGCAAGAGAAATTGGTTAGTTGTGCCAATCAAATTTATTAGACCTGATCATTGCAGTACACAAAAGCTCCAAGTTGCACCAAAATTGTTCTCATGAATAAATATGGTCCAATAAATAGTATATGGTTGAGCACTTGAATCGTGTCCAGAATTTTAATTTAACTCACATTTTAGTCTTGAATTATTTTCGTGTATTGACTGTCAAATTATATGAAATCAAAAGAATGATCTGTCTTAATTGGGTTCTTGACTGTGTTGTCAATCCCTTAAGTTGGAGTCATTTTATGTAGGACTTGACACTTGAGTTGTTGACTTGGCTGCCTTGAAATGTTATGGTTTTTCAACTATTGCTGTAATTTTCCATAAATTTGAAGTTCTGGAACTATATATACATTATCCTTCTTGTCTGCAAACTTTTTGTGCAGCCATGAGTACCAAAACAAAGCAAAGGTTGGTGCTTTTAGTTCTTTATTTTTGCCTCCTATATCTCAAAGTCTATCCTTCCCTTGCAGTTCACACCATCAGTGAAAACCAATCTCTCTCTGGCGATCAAACAATTGCCTCGGGATTTTGGAGCTGGGTTTTTTTCAGTCCAGGTAATTCTTCAAGATTCTATATAGGCATATGGTATTCCAAACAAGTAGTATCTGAGAGGAATATTGTCTGGGTAGCAAATAGGGAACAACCAGTGTCTGATAAATTTTCTTCAGTCTTGAGGATCTCAGATGGTAATCTAATTCTATTTAGTGATCCAAAACTCCAATTTGGTCGGCAAATTGGACCTCCTCCAGCACCTCTGCTTCTATGCACGCACTTCTTTTGGATAGCGGTAACTTTGTGTTATTAAAAGCTGGGTCTACATCTGAGTTTTTGTGGCAAAGTTTTGATTTTCCAACCCATACATGGCTACCAGGAAGTAGACTTGGATTCAACATTGTTTCCCAACAAACCCAAATTCTCACTTCATGGAAGATTTACGAGGATCCTGCACAAGGTCTTTTCTCTCTTCAGCTAGACCCGGGGAGCACTGCAAATCATATGCTGTGGAATAGGTCTACACAATATTGGACCAGCGGTTCATGGAACGAAAGTTCTAATTCTTTTAGCTTGGTTCCTGAAATGAGGCTTAGTTATGTATACAATTTCAGCTATGTTTCGAACAAAAATGAAAGTTATTTCACATATTCTCTTTATGATCCTAAGAGAATAGCTCGATTTGTGTTGTCTACCTCAGGACAAGTTCAGCCACTATTTGACGGGTTTTGAGCCGAAATCGCAGAGTGAATGGGATTGGCAATCCTATTCTGGTGGGTGTTCAAGAATAACCAGTCTTCAATACTGTGGGGCTGCTACTAGTGGCGTTAATTATAGGGCAGTGGACGGATTTGAAGAAATCAATAACATGTCATTGCCGGAAAATAAACAGTCTGTTGCAGTTGGGAATATTTCTGAATGTGGATCAATCTGCTTAAACAAGTGCTCTTGCACTGCTTATGCTTATGATAGAAGTACTAGGTGCTCAATTTTGAGCGGAAATCTCTTGGATTTGCAACAACTGGCAGGTGACAGAAATGGAACAACCTTACACATTAGACTTGGATCTGCTCTTCCACTGCTTAAAAGTAATATGGAAATCAATGGTTATTAGACTTGATTTTTGTGTATTATTAAATAAACTTGATCTTTATTTTTCTTTGCAGATGTTAAAGCTAATGATAATAAGCGCTCCCTTATAATTGCATTAGTCTCAGGAACAGCAGTGTTGCTTACATTAATAGTTTCTGGCTATTTCCTATGGTTATGGAAGAAAACTTTGGGAAAGGAAAGGTATACCGCTACCATTCTCTCTCTCTCTCTCTCTCTCTCTCTCTCTCTCTCTCTCTCTCTCTCTCTCTCTCTCTCTCTCTCTCTCTCTCTCTCTCTCTCTCTTCACACACATACGCACGTAAGTGTGCAGATCGATTCTTGCTATCCAAGATAACGAACTCTAACAATAAGACTGAAACAGGGAGCGTTGGAGGAAGTCTAGTGAGACTAGAACAATGAGAAAGGAAAGGTACTGTTCTCTCTCTCACACACGCACACACAAAGTATGGTGAGCCTTGTTGTGGGATCTATGTACTTTCTATTTGGACATTGTGGAATGAATTTTTCAATGTTCTGACAAAAATACTGAAATAGTAGCTGCTGCTGGAGTTGGAAAGAATGATACAGAACTACCAATATTCAGCTTAAGGGCTATAGTAGCTGCTACAAACAACTTTTCTGAAGCTAATAAGTTGGGAGAAGGAGGATTTGGCCTCGTTTATAAGGTGACAGTTCCACACTACTACTGAGCTCCAACATTAAACTTGATATATATGATACTGTTAGAAAATTTTGGTTTCTGGTCGGTTGTGGCTACGAGGGACGGAAGAATGCTATCTTTCAGACTTTATTGACCCCACAAAACCTAACGTTGTGTGTTTTTCAATGATTTGCACAATCGAGAACAAACTCCAAACACACCTAGAGATAACAAGGATGCTCAATAATATCTAGAAGGTAAACTCTAGCAATTAGTTTCAGGACTTTTGTCTTTTTAGTCAATGACGGAGGAAAGGAAATAACGTCCTTAGGTTGATATTTCCTTCAAAACCCTTCTCTATTTATAGAGTAACCTTCTTTGAATTGTTATTGAAAAAATTCAAATCCAAGTATCACTTGGACTATTCTTATTCACTAATAGGCACCACTTCATGTAAACATGCGTGTCTCTTCTGTTTATAATGTTATTCAATACCCATCATGGGGGTGCTCTAACCCCTTTCTCGCTTAACTTCGGAGTTCCTACAGAACCTGAAGCCAGTGAGCTCCCAAAAGGCCTCGTGCTAGGTAGGGATGAGAATATACATTTAAGGATCACTCCCCTAGGCGATGTGGGATGTTACAATCCACCCCCCTTAGGGGCCCGACGTCCTCGTCGGCACACTTCCGGCTAGGGATTGGCTCTGATACCAATTGTCACATCCCGGCCCGGGGCGGATCACTTCCCGGGCCCACTTCACCACCGTAGCACGATATTGTCTGCTTTGGGCTTACCATTCCCTCACGGTTTTGTTTCTGGGAATTCACGAGCAACTTCCCAGTGGGTCACCCATCATGGGGTGCTCTAGCCCCCTTCTCGCTTAACTTCGGAGTTCCTACAGAACCCGAAGCCAGTGAGCTCCCAAAAGGCCTCGTGCTAGGTAGGGATGAGAATATACATTTAAAGATCACTTCCCTAAATGATGTGGGATGTTACATATACCATCTGCATCTGAGACCAAATAAAAACCTCTAAATTCAACTTAACCACCCATGAAAAGCCATAAAACAAACTGGGTTAAAAAATTCACCCAAATAAAGATTTCACTTTTTATATTTTCGAATCTAAGAAAATCAAACTTACAGTTTGAAACAAAAGAAAACTAAAACGTTGAAAAACCTTACACTGATGCGGTGTTGACTGAGGAAACGAAAGGTGAGAACGACAGAAAAAGGGACGACAGAAGGCGAGATTCGAAAGAGAAAAACCGAGAGCTTTGAAAACGATAGAAAATTATAAATGGGTATGGGAAACGGAACAAAAAGCAGGGTGGATATAGACTCAGGAAACTGTGCAGAGAAGAAATAAGGAAGATAGCACCCAACGAAGGGCATAACCGACTTTTCACTGCACAAATGAGGAAATAAAAAGGGAATTAAGCTGAATCATAGGATATTTTTGCCATTTTACTGTTAATGAACCGTAATCAAGTGTTTGGGTTTTAGTATATATAAATATATGTGTCGCACGTGTTTTCAATCATTTTAAACCTTATTCAATCATTGCCATTGCTTACTTCTCTACTTGTTGATAATATTCATGTGCAGCGGCTACATGTCACTTAAGTAGGCACGCTATGGTCATTTCTCTAAGAAATTAGATGTATTTAGTTTTGGAGTGTTGATGTTGGAGATAGTAAGTGGAAAAAAGAATGCTTTTAAACACTCGCCAACTCTTGCTGGATGGGTTAGTATTAAAGTTCTAACTGTTGAAATTTTTTAGATTGACGGGCTAGGGGGTCCCACTCTAATGACACCGATATTGTCCCAAACTTTACCACATGCCCAATCCATCAGGTGAAGGGTTTTACTACAAAATGCCTCGATATTAGTTAGAGTGGGGTAATCCTATTTAAAGTCATTGCTTTTCTTTACCCCCACCGATGTGGGATTGCTAACACGCCCCCTTAAGTGTAACCCCATTTAGTGGTTCACACGTGGAGATCCACACATCGGTAATTGAAACTCAGAGGTCGGCTCCAATGGAGTCCAAACTTGTTTTCAATCTTTTTCAAGAAGTGACTCTTAAGAACTCAGGGAATAGTTATGCGAGACTGATGAGTATATAATTTATGTGGTTAAACTTGTATAGGCATGGGAATTATGGATAGAAGGTAGAGGAATGGAAGTGAAAGATGAATCATTAAGGGAAACGTGCCGGCCTGATGAAGCTCTTGAGGCGTATCAATGCAGGGTTTTTGTGTGTTGAAGAAGCTCCAGATGATCGACCAAGAATGTCCTCGGTAATTCGTAAGCTTGCCAATGAAGCTACGTCTCTGCCACCATCCAAAGCGCCTGCTTTTTCAACGCATAAAAATTCCAATAGTAAAGTTGTAGGTTCTTCTTTACAAGCATCTGTCAGTTTTTCTAATAATGCAGTCACCATTAGTTTGGCAGAAGTTCGATAAAGCTTCGACAATGTTACTTTTCCTAAACACATTTTAACATTTGGATTTGTAACGAAAAATAATAACACTGATCAGAGTAAATCAAATGCACAAGAATTTGGCGAAGTTTGTTATATAACCTTAAAGAACTTCCTTCTTTGAATTTCACAATTCTTATCTGCAGATGTCCTAGTTTCAAGGCTTCAATTGTGCTTCATTTACAACTATTATTATTTTGGCAAATAAGCGTGCTTCACAACTTATGTTGGTCTGATCATTCAGGCGCGTTCAACGATAAAACACGTATTCCTCATGCCTCAGTTATTTGTCTAGGCTTCTTTTTAGCGTTGATTCTTATATCTTTTACACATTGTAGAGCAATATGAGTATGAACACATTGTAGAGCAATATGAGTATGAACACATTGTAGAGCAATATGAATATGAACACATTGGAGAGCAATATGAATATGAACACATTGTATATCAGTTAATATGTTAGAAGAAACTGTGAGTGCGAGATCGGATGCAATGAGGTTAGCAGTCACCAAGTACGTCATTGTTAATTAATTGATCTCATAATCTCTCATAAAGGGATGCCAGAAAAATCTAATAAAGCAAAATGTCTGATAACAAAAAAGGAACAAGAAAATTTGGTTGGTGGAGATAATGGGATTCTCATTTCATACATTACCAAATGTTTATCCCACCCAACCGTTATAATTTTAGTAGCCCACCAAGAAAGCTTAAGCCCCATCCCCTTTAAAAGATGGGATTTTTCAAATAGATTTGTGTTCATATAGAGGGATAGTCAATTAAATCTTTTAGCGGAAAACTTTGGATCGAATTCTAATATCTTTGTCTTCTACACATACGTACACCAAGAGATTACACCACAAAAATGAGTATTCTATGGACGCTCTATGGAACTTGAAGGTTGTCAAGTTAGCTATATATTTGAGTTCGCCTCCTCGAGTCCTTGGTCGATAGTGATAACCCTAGAGGATGACCTAGTGTGCTCTTCTCCCTTCTCTGAAGCTCTCGTAGACGTTATGCAGCTACTTCTCACATAACTAGATGGTGTAATTTTGAGCTATCTTCTCTAAGCTCTTTATGTCAATTCAATTAGGCTCAGTTGCTTACCTAAAAACTTTAGTAGTGAAAGTTGAATAAATAGATTTGTAAACCTAAGGAAGAGTGAATTGGTATATATGTGCAAACAATCCCGTTATTTAGACTTCTAGAAGCTTTTGTATGAGCAGTGAATAACGAGATGGGGAGGTTTCCCATGGTCTGAACTGGAAGAAGAAATGACAACTGTGACAGGCCAAAAATGTGAAAGTACGCGGAAAGTCATACCCACGTATAAGACACGTATACACCAAAGACCAATGGGCTATCCAGCATTTTTATTTTATTTTATTTGCATTTTTTGCTTTTCATTTCGATTATTGTTTTCTTGCAAAAACGGCAAACCGTGTACAAATTATACACGAGAACTGTTGAATATAATCAAGGTCTAAAATATCGATGATATCGGAAATATCGGCAGTCCAAAAACACGAAAATTTCGATGGAAATATCGGAATATTATCGATATCGATAAAAATTGAATAAAAATCACGGAAATTGTAAGAAAAACTTGGAAATTTTTATTGAAACTTTGTAGGATGTTTATTTAGTCAATTATCTATTAGTTCATCATAAAAAATTGGAAGGAAATGCATTGCATGATGGATTTAACTGATTTAAGTTGATTATATAGCGAGCTGGCAAACATTGTGAGTGTAGAAAATATATAAATATTTTAGCATATTTTCACAAAAATATATGTGATATGGTGGTCAAGGTGTTGAAGGAGTAAAATGGGAGGGGTTCGAATCCCCTTAGTGTTTTTTTAAATATAGAAATTTAAAAAATACGGAAATTTCGATGGAAATATCGATGACATTGGAAATATCGGTAGTCCAAAAACACGGAAATTTCGATGGAAATATCGAGATATTATGGATATTTTAGACCATGAATATAATATATTGAGGTATGGTGCATATACAATTTTATATGGGAAGTGTTTTATATTTGTTAAAATAATAGTTCGTATAAGTGCTAGAATCAACCTTGTCCTTCTTTACCCAAAAAGTGGGTAGTACATGAATTCTAATAGATTGACAAAAGGAAATGATGTAATCACAGTCTCATTTTTATAAGGAATTCCATGGCACGTTATAACTATGTTAACGTGACATTAAAAAATGTGGAAATTTATTCCTTTGATGTTGTATTATTACTATAGAACACGACATATTCACAATAACAATATAGAGTATCATGTAAGTCGCTCTCTATTTTCACACATTACCTTTCAATATTTTATACTCATGCTGATAAAAAGTTGCACAACAAAGTGTGTTGAGCAACCTTCTAAACTAAGCAAAGTAGGATGAGATTCTTAATGCCAACGTGCGACCATTTCTTATATGTGAAACAAATCAAAGCCTACTTCAATGGAATACATTTCATATCTATAAGTAACACTTTTTCGCACGTAAATATTCTTATTTCTAAAGAGTAATGCAGAAGAGTTCCTATATTTTCCGGGAAAGAGAACGACCTACCCTAAGCCCAACCAGAAAAGAGGCTTTTTTGAGCCCTTGACCAACTTTTCATATTCATTTCATGTGAACATATTCAAAACTAGTCATGTAAACCAACTTCCATCCAATGTGGTGAAAGTCAAAAGGCAGGCTCATAATCTGAAGTCTTAAGGCATCTTAAAGTGACAATAATATCCTTCATCACAAGTGATGAAAGTCAAATTAGATGTAACTGCCAAAGGAAACTACCCATGTCCATCGTTTGAATGCTCTTCCATGTCCGTAGAAATGTGATCAACATATTTTAACCGCGCACATTTAATTATTATTTCTGTAAAAATTATATCTAATTATTTATTATTTAGTCCACTCAGACAAGTTGATGATTTATATGTTAATATTTTTATAATGAACCGTCCAATTTTCTGATACATATGAATAAGAAAATGATTCGTATTCTGATTGATTATTTTTTGTCCAATTCCAGATACGATAACAATGGCCCTAAATTTTCTTCAAAAGAATAGAAAAAAAATGAAACAATGCCCCTAATAGGTGGGAGAGAAGACACCAACTTTATAAAATGACATAATTAGCCTTGACAAGTTTCTGAGAAATAGAGGAGGCAACCACTGGCCCTTGCAGCTGTATAGAATCAAAGCCGACCAGCAATTAATCCACTGTTCCATTTCTGTCATCCGAAGGGAGATCACAACCCTCCTCTTTCCAAGATCCCCGTTCCAGTTTCCGCCCTCCTTCCCTTTTCTTCCATAATATAAATCCTCCACACCCCTTCCATGTTTTCCTCACACAACCAGAAACCAACATCTAATTTCTCTCTCCAAAACCCAATACATATATCAGAGAAAGAGATTATCATTTTTAATCCCACAAGATCATCGATCATCACCTATGGCAGGAGTTGGAAAGAGGGCTGCTGACGATTTCGAAGACCTGCTGCCGCAGATGGCGGATCGGCTCGGTGGCGAGGGGCTGATAAGAGAGCTGTGCAACGGGTTTCAGCTGCTGATGGACAAGGACAAAGGGGTCATTACGCTGGAGAGCTTGAGGAGGAATTCTGCCTTGCTGGGTCTGCAGAACTTGAGAGAAGACGAGCTTGTGGGCATGGTGAGGGAAGGTGACATGGACGGTGATGGCGCTTTGAACCAGATGGAGTTTTGCGTTTTGATGTTCAGACTGAGTCCTGAGCTGATGGAAGAGTCTTGGATTTGGCTTGAGCAAGCCATGCAGGAGGAGATTAGCGATAAAAATAAGAGACCCTAATTTCTTGATCCTTTGTTTTGATTTGTAAGTAGAATATTATTGGTAGTGAATTTGATCAAGGAAGAGTTTTACTTTTCCTTGGGTTATATGCATGGTTTTTTTTTTTTGGTCAATATATGCATAGTTATTTCTTCATGGTTTTACTTTCAACGTTATTTCTTCATGGTTTTTCTTTTAGTTGTAATTCTTGGACGTGGTGTGTGTATATATATACACACACATACATCGATTTCTTTTACAAATAATTTATACGGATCTTGAAATCATACGTATTAAAGTTAAGTCCAAGTATAACTTCTTTATAAAAGTAACTAATACATGCGTAATTATATTTCGGAAAATTGGTTGGAATAGCATTGTTGCAAAATGAACAATCTAAATAGCACTCTTCCTAAACTCTAATCTGCACTAGTTCTCTTTTGAAGAAAATACTCATTAAAAAAAATTTATGGCGTCTCGATATTTAGTTAAAATGCGATAAATCTGCTTATGGCAAAATATCAACAGCATATCAATGACATATGAACATTACATGAACATCATATTGATGGCATATATATGTACACCATATCGCATATTGAAATCAATATTGACATCTCCAAGCAACACAATATCTTCTATGAAAATTTGTTCATGTTCAATAAATTCCTGCCCAAAATTCAGAAGATAAGATTAAATCAATATAAGCATGAGGTGCAGCCACACGAAATCGATTTCTTTTCCAAATTTCCCCAACACCTGTACTCTACTTTTTATATGCTTCTATGACACCTCTAGGGCATACTAATAAAAATAAATAAATACACTTACAATAATTTGAGTGCTACGATAATATATTACGCGACAGTGTTTTAAGTACACAAAAAAAAAAAAATTCTCTAGACGTGATTACTGATGAGTAGTAAGATCAAGAAACTTCCATATATGATTAATAACATATTTTTTGTCAGCTGTACATCCGAAGGAATTATATATTGGCCAGCACTTGCATAATAAAATATAATTTAAAGTTTCATTCAGTGAATCGAATATATGTGAAGGCACTCCATCAAACTTAAACACTCTTTAGAGTGAATATTTTAGTTTTCTAAAGATATCTCGCAACAGTTCTTTAAATTTATAGCCGTTGTCACATGTCAAATTGGATATTGTCACATTACATGCACCAAGATCTAGAACTAATTGCTTAGAAAATTAGGAGGAACGTCGAACCTATCCACAACCAAACAACCCTCCATGTACTGAGTAAATTTTAAAACATTTCTTACGATTTCAAAGTCTCAATTCGAAAAAAGTTGAGGTTCTACCATAAATTAATTAGCAATATATATAGAGTAGTCCAATTTATTTATAAGCCCATACGAAGTTCCTTCTTTCATTAATGTGAAATTTATTTTCAATACGCCCCCTGGTGAATTTTCAATTCAAGCACGTAAACAATACAAATGGGTGACGTGGATCACGTTTGGCTGTTGGGCTTCACACGTGGCCCGACCTACTCTGATACCATGAAGAAAGTTAAGGTTCCACCATAAAAATCAATTGTCAATAAAGGAGTTGCACAACCTGCTTATAAGCCAACACAAAGTCATTTGCCTATCAATATGAGATTCATTCTCAACATAATTAATGTATATTTCATTGTAGAAACTTATCAAATGGAGTTTTGTGTGCTCTTAAAAACATTTGTGATCACGTGGTATATGTTTTCTGTTCTTATAATATGAGCAGGTGATAGGGATTGATATGTTCCACTTTATGCTATACTAATAAAAAAAAAACAAACTCATTTTGTAAATTTGAGTGAAATTATAATACTACGTGATGGTATTTCAAGTGCATTTTACTACTCCCCAAAATGAAGCAAGAGAAAATGGTCAACGGTCCATCAACATTTATCCTAATAAAAGTGAAAGAGAAAACGTTAGTAACAAAGTGCATATATATTCAGAAAAAGAGAACTGAAGAAGTAAAAGAAGGTAGTACAAATTTTAAGTTCAGTGAAATGCAATTTTAGCATTAGAAGAAGCCCAAGAAAATCCCATCATCTGTGACCTAATCTTTTGTCGCTGGAGAGAATATTTAGCTTTGCAGTGTCCAGTGCACAGAATCATTTCTTCCAAGGCCTTTCCATGCTTCAGCAAGAACTTTGTTAGACTAACTTCATTCTCGTACTCTAAAAACCAATGAATCTTTACCACCTTAAGGTTTTGTAGGAAGGGCTTCAAGGTCTGGGTTTGGTATTCCCAGTACTTTTCTTCCTCTGAGTTGGACATTTCCCACATATCCTTATTCCATTGCTGGATATGCCCATAAATGAGAAATTATATTAAATTACTTAAGAACAAAATGAAATAAATAAACCAAATTATTTTTGTAATACTTACTCTCCTTACAATCTTGTAATCATTTATAATATTGAGAATCAGAATGTGCAACATGGGAGAGCTCTTGAATATGCACGCCAATCCAGGTATATTATTCTTGTTCAAACACGTATGCAACTCCAAAGATTTGAGATTGTTAAATGGATTTAGATCAACTGCAAAATAATTACTGTTTGATAGAATCTGCAAAAAGACTAACCATATAAGTCATGCCTCTCACTGAAAAAGCCACCAAGCTAGACTGATGACCGTATAAAGTTAACAATATCACACAGTTACAAAGATATTGTTCTCTTGTCAAATTTTATGTTATCAAATTATTAAAACTACACATTCAGAGAAGAACTATAATATGATTAATGACTCATATTTAGAGTAGTCGTTCCACTTATGTTTTCGGACAATCAATCTAGACTTCAAGTGTCAAAGTTAAGGGTCTTATCAACCTAACTTCGAAATATCTGGCCAAAAAACGTTACTTAAATTAAAGCACCTCAATGCATTGGCTTTCAAGTGTCAAGCAATGGACATGAGAGAGTCCCATAAAAAGATTGGACACACTCTGAAGCTTTGCCACACTAATATCTTCACGGACAAGAAAGAAACCGACGTAAGCCTCATGCAGAGAACTCAAATTCTCTAGAGAACAACTATCAGTAATAGCATTATTATGCTCCCAAAGAATAGTTCTAAGTCTCGGCGCGTTAATCTTCACCCAACTCTTAACAACATAAACATCAAAACAGCTCCCAATTTTCACCCTCTCCAATTTCACACCAGAAACATGTTGGAAAATAATAGATTTAGGATTTGGGCTTAGCCTATTAGCATTAGGGTTTTGATTTCTTACCTTTTAGGATTAGGGTTAGTTTATTATAAATAGCATGTTTGTTATTCATTTGAGAATAAGTTAGTTACAATGTAGTCTCTTACGGTTTTGTAGCCGTTCCGGCATTCTTGTTTGATATCAATAGTATTTCTAGTTTTATAATCCGTTTGTTCATTCATTGTGTATGCGCACTCTGATATTCAACTAAACATCCAATCCTTCAAGCTGAAAACAGTTTCCAAGGTCAAATCCTGAAGCGCCCGGCACCCAACCAGAAGGTGTTTCAACCGAAAACAGGCATCCAGGCTCAGTTTCTTGAGCATAGGGTAAGAAGAGTCAGTGAACATATCCAAGAGAAGGTTGGTTGTATAAAATAATACGCGAAAGGGACAATGATTGAAGGCATTTAAATCCACTGGTCATCACAGATGAAGGGGGCAATCTGAAACCAGAGTCAAGTGATTTCAATTTGAAAACTCGTAAAGACTCACTGGCAATCACACATCTAGGGAAGTTGAAATAATCCTCGGTGGCTACATCCACGTCCAGCTCCTGCACGTTGTGCCTGATCGCAAGGCGGATCAGGCCATTGAGGCGAGAGAAACTCAACCGGGAACGAAATCTGAGGATTCGAATACCGGATTGCTTGTCACAGAAAGTTAGGACTTGCCTTATGAAGTCGGCTTCTTTAGAATTTTGAGAGTTCGACTTTGATAATGAATGTGATTTTCCGGTGGTAGTTGACGAAATTTTTATATTTGGGCTTAAGGTGGTGAAGTCTAGGTCAGGGAATGAGGACCAGATATTACGCCACCGTTTTGATAATACGATGGATTGGGCGACGATTTTGATGGGTAGGAGGAAGAGGATGTGCTGGAGTACAGCGTCCGGGAGGTCACTGATTCGGTCAATGCTTCTGCTTCTCCTGCTCTTGTCATCGTCGATTTGATCGTTTTGATTTTAGAAAATGAGAAGCTTTCTTTTCTTGGCAGCAGATCTTGTTTCCATTGTGATGTGGCCAATGCTTGTGTTCTGCTATTATTGCCGTCATTTATTTGATCATTTTGGTTGTACAAGAGCAGAAGCTTTCTTTTCTTGTCAGTGGGTCTTGTTTCCATTGTGATGATGAATTTTAGGGTTTGATCTGGTTTAACTGGTTTGTGTTGAGATGGTTTGTGTTGAGAGAATGAGTTACGTGCTTTAGGGTTTGAATGGTTCAAAGATTCAGTGAGGTGAGAACGGGAACAGCGTTTGAGTTTGTTTCAAACCATCCCTACTTACATTAAAATAAAGAAAAATATAAAATGAGGACAAAACAGTAACCATCTATTTTTCTTTTACAAACTAAAACAGTAAAATTTCCGAATTTACATATTTTCGGAAAAACTGAAATGAAAATTAGAAAGAGAAACTAATGAAAAGGATTTTAAAATTTTGCATTTTAACTAAAAACCATATAATAATTTTATTTAATGATAAGGATAAGAAAATTAAAAAAAAAAAACAAAAAAAAGCAAAGCCTAGCACCTGCACACCTCCCCCGTCCAAACTGTCCAAATGCTTCAAACTACGATCTCAAACGTATCTAAATTTAAACACGAGATTTCATCCACCAAATGGATCCGAGTGGAAAAACTAAATCTTGATAGTGGAGAATTGAGCACATAGCCATGGAAGCTATCTTGAAACCTCAACTCACCTCACCTCTCGAAGTCGAAGGTCTAAAGGTGATCCTCATGCATGAATAGTACGTCTACAATTCAAAGAGTAATGCTAGGAAGACTAAATTTTTTAAACCAAATTTGCAAACTAACTGATGCGATTGTAGATGATTGGATTATTAATTAAGTGTCGATTAACGTGCTTGTTTCTTATTAGTGACACATCATTTGATTTGCAATTTGATTTAAAAAATTTAGTCTCCCCAGTATTACTCTAATTCAAATGGTCACTCAGAGTATTGAAAGTCAAGAGTGGGTATTTGGGGCTATCGGTTAGGTTGATTATTAGGGTGTAGTTGTCACCTTTCTTCTAGTTATATCTTGTAAAGATCATGTATCTCCTTTCCCATACTTATAGGGTGGTTATAGTTTTTTCCCTTACCTTACTTTCTGCTCCTTGCTTTATGGAGCTACCGTGTAGGAGTAATTCAAGGGTGATCTGTGTGTTGATCACTCCTTGCCCTATATAGCTTGTATCCTTGTGTTGTTGTTTTCTTATGAATCATAATACAACCAAACACTTAAAACTCAACATGGTATCAGAGTAGGAATAACTTTTCTCTGTGATACTTGCTCTGTTCTTCAAACATTCTTCCATGGCCGATGAAAACCCTAACCCCGAGTTCAAGGCAGAGAGCCCACTTGGAGCCGGTCACCAAAATCAACCGGAGATCGATGTAAATCCAAATCAAAGGTTGAGTTTTGTGCTTCTAAATGAGTTCAACTACTTACCATGGTCGAGGGCAGTTTCACTTGCCCTAGGTGGAAGATCAAAGATAGGGTTCATATATGGAAGTATCGAAGCTCCTAGTGCTTCCTCTCCCACTTATGAATCTTGGCTCAACAAAGATCAGTTGGTTATGTCCTGGCTCTTCAACTCCATGGAACGGAAGATAACTATGATATTCAGCTACTCTGAGTCATCTTTCCAGCTATGGAAGTTCGTGCAAGAGATGTATGGAAATCAGAATAATGCAGCCCGTGTGTTCCAGCTTAAAAGAGACATTGCGAGCATGCAACAAGATGGAAAACCTTTTGTTCAGCTTCTTGGAAGTCTAAAAGGTATGTGGAACAAGTTGGAGGTATATCGTCCACATACAACTGACTTAAACCTACTTCTTAAAAGGGCTGAAGAAGACAAAATTTTCCAGCTTTTCTCTAGTTTGGGGTCTGAATATGAGGATCTGTGTAGCCACATTCTCATGAATCCAGAGATTCCCACGTTTGCCAATGTCTGTGCAACAATTCAAAGGGAAGAAGTGAGGAAAAAGGTTATGAATGCTGGTACCACAACAACTACCTTGGAAGCTAGGGCTTATTTTTCCAGTGATAAAAAGTACAATGGAAAAAATCCTCATCTCAAATGCAAACATTGTGATGCCACCAGACACGTGAGGGACCATTGCTGGAATTTTCACCCTGACCTCAAACCAAACTTCATGAAAAATGAAAGGTTTATTCGGAAGAAGCCTCAGTTCTCCAGTTACAAAGCTAATCATGCCTCATCTCCGTCAACTAAAGGCTCAGAGGATCTTCTAAATTTTACCTCCAATCCCACCACACTCATAAATAAGTTCACTGCGTACCTTCAATAAAGAATGAAGTCTCTGGGAGTGATGAAGCTGCTACATCTGGAAATGGCAATTCAACTGCTTTACTGGGAAAGTTTGCAGGTTTTCTGGCTGACTCGAAAAATCTCACTCAAGACAACATGCAAGGTATCTTAACAGCTTTCAAAACTGCTCTAAATATAAATCAATTGCATGATTTGTGGGTTATAGATTCCGGTGCCACAAACCACATGACAAACCAATTTTACAAGCTCCATGATTTTAAAAAACTTCCTACACCTTCACATGTTTCAATTGCTAATGGGGAGGGAGCTAAATTGTTAGGAATGGGAAAAATACATCTAGTGTCTGACAATATAGAGTCTAAAGCCTTGTACGTTCCTTCATTTCCTTTTCAACTTCTCCCAGTTGTTCAGTTACTTTCTCCCCTTACAATGTCGTTTTTCATGACTGCATCACCAAGAAGAAGATTGGTGAAGGTTTTTTCTTAGATGGTCTCTATTACCTGTCCAATGAGTCTTCATTTCTCAAGGGATTTCAAGTCAAGTCTAACCTAAGTCAAGACCAAAACTTGTGGCATCAAAGATTAGCTCATCCATCTGAGCCTATTTTGTCAAGATTGTTTCCAAATCTTTGTAAAGAAGTGATCCAGTGTGATACTTGTCACTTTTGTAAATCCACTAGGTTACCTTTTTGTTCATCCTCAAATAGGACCAAACAAGTTTTTGAACTTGTACATTCAAATGTATGAGGGCCATTTTTTGAATCTTTTGATGGGTATAAGTATTTTGTAACTTTCATAGATGATTTCTTGAGAGTTACTTGGTTAAACCTTTTGAAATCTAAGAGTGAAGTTATTGAAGCATTCAAAGACTTTTATAATCTTGTCAAAAATCATTTCAACTCCCAAATCCAAACATTGAGATCTGATAATGGCTCGGAATATATGTCACACATCATGAAACAATATTTAAGCAGTAATGGAATTTTGCATCAAACCAGTTGTGTTGGTACTCCACAACAAAACGGCATAGCCGAGAGAAAGAATCGTGATCTACTTGAAAAAAACAAGAGCTCTAATGTTGCACATGAAAGTACCAAAAAGATTTTGGTCCTAAGGGGTCATGATAGCTGCATATATCATAAACAGATTACCAAGTCGAGTCTTGGAGTTCAAATCTCCAATTGAAGTGTTAAAAGGAAGGGATGTTAGTCTGTCACACCTTAAAGTCTTTGGTTGCACATGCTATGTTCATATTCAATCTCAGCATAAGGATAAACTGGACCCTACGACTAACAAATGCAAGTTTCTTGGTTATTCATCTACTAAAAAAGGTTACAAGTGTTATAGTCCTGAGTTAAAGAGAGTTGTAGTTTCAAGGGATGTATGATTTGATGAAACTAACTCATTTTACAACAAGCTGTCTGATGATCAGTCACATGGGGAGTCACCTTTTGAGTTTTTTCCCTTACCAAGGCATGAGGAACTATCTTTCGAGATACAACCTCTTAATGCACCTCCTTCTGGTAATGAAACTCAAGTTAGTGATCACAATCCTGACCAACAGATGCACAATGAAGAAACACAATAGTCTAAGGCAAACGAAATCCAGTGCGTGTTAGGCACCTTCTTACAAAGCTTCAAGATTATGTGACTTATTCAGCCAGGCATCCAATCAGTGGTTTCATGTCTTACCAAAAAGTATCAAAATCTTATGCTGTGTATTTGAATACCATCACAAGTCACTGCGAGCCTCAAACCTTTCAAGAAACAAGCTGCCAAGAAGTGTGGAGAAATTGCATGAAGCTAGCTCTATGCTCTCACCAATCACAACACCTGGAGTGTTGTTAGACTTCCACCAGAAAAAAAGGGCAGTTGGTAGTAAGTGGATCTACAAGATCAAATTCCACTCGGATGGATCCATTGAAAGACACAAAGCTAGGTTGGTGGCTAAAGGATTCACTCAAACATATGTCGTGGACTACAAGGAAACATTCGCCCTAGTTGCCAAAATGAGCACTGCGAGGGTGTTATTGTCTGTTGTTGTGAATAAATGATGGTCTCTATACCAAATGGATGTGAAGAATGCATTCTTACATGGTGACCTTGAAGAGGAGGTTTACATGAAGCTCCCACCAGGACATCCTCAATACAATGAGCCTGGCATGGTGTGTAGATTGCAAAAATCCATTTATGGATTAAAACAATCCCCAAGAGCCTGGTATGCCAAGCTTAGTTCAGTTCTTGAAGAAGCTGGTTTTCAAAGAAGCTATATAGACTCATCCATGTTTGTTTGAACATGAGTGGTTGGAAAACTTGTAGTGTTGATCTATGTTGATGACTTAATAATCACCGGGGACAATGTTGATGAAATCACAAATCTCAAGGTTTCCCTACAACAAAAGTTCTCCATCAAAGATCTTGGAAGGC
The DNA here is from genome assembly GCA_024362995.1 of Heteromeles arbutifolia. Lineage (NCBI taxonomy): Eukaryota > Viridiplantae > Streptophyta > Magnoliopsida > Rosales > Rosaceae > Heteromeles > Heteromeles arbutifolia. The sequence continues at coordinate 6,988,851 of JANCRC010000007.1, forward strand.
TAAAATATTTTCTAGGGATATAAATGGCCTCATCAAGTAAAGGGCTATTTCTTAACCAAAGGAAATATATCCTCGATCTTCTCACGGAATCAAACATGAAGGATGTCAAGCCAATTCAAACTCCTCTCGACAGCAAGCTCAAGCTTGGCTTGGAAGGCAAACCTCTGCCCAATGTTGGTTACTATCAACGGCTTGTTGGTAAGTTAATTTATTTAACTATCACAAGACCATGTATTACATTTGCAGTGAACTTAGCTAGTCAATTCATGCATGCACCTACCATTGAACACTTCAACCTTGTTAAAAGAATACTTCGTTATCTCAAATGATCGATTGGAAGAGGAATTCTCATGAAGAAGAATGATAACACTCAAGTTATTGGTTATTGTGATGCTGACTGGGCAGGAAACCAAATAGATAAGTCTACCACAGGTTCTTGCACGTTTGTGGGAGGAAATCTGGTAACATGGAAGAGTAAGAAGTAAAGTGTCATTGCAAGATCAAGTGCATAAGCTGAGTATAGGTTGATGGCATCCACCGTATGTGAATTAATATGGCTTAAGGGTCTTTTGAGTGATTTGGGGTTCCAAAGAAGGCAACATATGTCAATGTACTGTGGTAATCAAGCTACAATGCACATAGCATCCAATCTAGTGTTCCACGAACGAACAAAACATATTGAGGTTGATTGCCATTATGGCCGTGCTCAGGTGCAAACTCAAGTGATTCAAACTCTCTACACAAGGAGTGTTGATCAGTTAGCTGACATTTTCACCAAATCATTACCCCCAAATCAGTTTCAATGCCTTCTTTCCAAGCTTGGTTCCATCAATATTCTGGACCCAACTTGAGGGGGATTATTGAAAGTCAAGAGTGGGTATTTGGGGCGATTGGTTAGGTTGATTATTAGGGTGTAGTTGTCACCTTTCTTCTAGTTATATCTTGTAAAGATCTTGTATCTCATTTCCCATACTTATAGGGTGGTCATAGCTTTTTCCCTTACCTTACTTTTTGCTCCTTGTTTTATGGGGCTACCGTGTAAGAGTAATTCAAGGGTGATCAGTGTGTTGATCACTCCTTGCCCTATATAGCTTGTATCTTTGTGTTGTTGTTTTCTTATGAATCATAATACTACCAAACACTTAAAACTCAACATAGAGGGTCCGCATGCAGTAAAAACTACTCACTATTGGGACTTAATTTGTTTGCCTTTAAAAGTGAAGCTCTTGCATATCCGCATAAGAAAATAATCGACAGGTAAGACTTTCAGTCATATCATTAATTCTTTTTGGGAGGTAAATAAATTAAATACACAGTAAAAATAAAATGCTAGGTTGGTTAGTATGTATAGGTTGCTTTGATGGTGACTCATCAATGTTTTCATCCCACTCAAGATTTGATCGCATACAGTACTTGAGTTCAGTTTCAGAAATAATGTGGTATTCATGTTCAATTTTAAAAATTGTGTAATGTTCGTGTTCAATTTCAAAATTAGTGTTTGTGTTCAATTTCAAAAATAGTGTCCATGTTCAATTTCTAAAATAGTGTGGTATTCGTGTTCACTTTCAAAAATAGTGTAGTACTGGTGTTTAGTTTCAAAAATAATTAGTTTTCAGTTTTCAGAAATAGTGTAGTACTGTTCAATTTTTAAAATAGTGTAATAACGTCCAGTTTTAAAAATAGTGTAATACCGTTTGGTTTCAGAAATAGTGCGTGTGATGGGAGCGCGCATCAGCTTTTTATTACTTTTTTTTGTATTTTATTTCTTATTATGATAAACTTTTATTTTCATTGAAATTTAAGTCATTTTCATTACAATTTAAATCTTTTTTATTAGATAAAGTTATAAGATGTTTTTTTTGTTAAAATAAACTTAACTCAAATTGTAACATCCCACATCGCACAGGGGAGTGATCCTTAAATGTATATTCTTATCCCTACCTAGCACGAGACCTTTTGGGAGCTCACTGGCTTCAGGTTCCGTAGGAACTCCGAAGTTAAGCGAGAAGGGGGCTAGAGCACTCCCATGATGGGTGACCCACTGGGAAGTTGCTCGTGAGTTCCCATGGGAAGTTGCTCGTGAGTTCCCAGAAACAAAACCGTGAGGGAATGGTAAGCCCAAAGCAGACAATATCGTGCTACGGTGATGGAGCGAGCCCGGGAAGTGATCCGTCCCGGGCTGGGATGTGACACAAACCCTTTTCATTATGGCTCCCAAACTAGAATGCATTTAGAGATACCAAGAAATTTGAATTTTCAATTCAAATTTTTCCGAACTGTTTCAAACTTATTACGATAAAAAAGTATTTGGATTCTTTATTAACTAAAATGTATTTTGTAATCAATTTTTGTATTTTATTGTTAGTTCGGGATCTATCATACAATTTTATTTTAAAAAGGATAAGCAAGTAGCATACTACACAATTAATTGGATTATAAATAAGCATATACCAAATATTAAGAAAGACCAAAAAATTGTATGCACGCAAAACTTTACAAATTTTTGTTAAAAAAATGTCATTTATATAAATTTATGAATTATATTCCAAAATTTTATAGATCACTTTATTATAAAAAAATTCTAAATCTAAAATGTAAAAACCCATCCTTGATTTTACGACTTTATTAATTTTAAATGAGTGTATTGACCAAAATGCCCTAGATGCGAGATTGTTAACTTTCATTGACCATCATTTCGTGATGCGTATGAGCCATTATTTTACCGTATTCTCGAAGTACTCGTCAATACAAACGTGTGGGCGCAGGCGGAATTGAACTTTGAGTTATAACAAAGATTCTATGAACGTTTAAATCGAGGATATTTTGATAAATTGTGTTTTAACACATGTTGCATTTGGGGTGCCACGTGGGGCCCACCCCCACTTTTTTGGAATGCTCTCTTTTTTCTCTCCGTTTCTCTCTTCCCTTCTCCCGTGAAAACACCATCACACCCAATCCGTTTTCAACGAATAATCACCATATTTTTGTTCATCTCATTTCTACGAACCCAGCCATGGGTTTTGTTTTATGAAATGCTGAAGAAAAATCGAGAAATCTCAAGCTTTAAACGGACCGCAAGTTTCCCAGCGAGTTTCTCATTGATTCTGGCCAAGATAAGGTCGCTAACCACCATAATTAGATTCGTCTCGTAGAGTAGATGAATTTCCATATTTGGAACATGTGATTTGGTTGAAAAATGATAAAGATATTGCGATTCAAAGTTTTTGAAGTTTTCAGGTGAACTTACCCAGTTTCCGACAAACCAATCTTGTTCTACACTTTCCTAGCCTCGCTTTGATATATTGTGGGTCGATTTTGGTTGAGAAACAAGTCAGATATCGCTGATTAAAGTTTACCCAGACATCTGGCCATTTTTGCAGTTTCCGACGATCGGCGATCAGAGAAAAATAAATGCCCATACCCTTCGTTAACTTTTCAGTTAACTTTAACAAAATATTCCATCTAAGGATAGAATATTTCGTTAAAGTTAACTGTTGACCGTTAGTTGACTTTTGTTGATTTTTTTGAAATTTTCTCGAAAACTCTCTTAGGCTAATTTCGACGCCCCGAGTCCATTTTTAGCATCCATATAGTGAAATTTCAAAGTTTTAACGTAGTTGACCTCTGGGGCATCTCGGTTGACTTTTTGGGTTGAAAGTTGACTTTTTACAAAATTTGCCCATAACCATTCTTAGCGTATTTCGACATGCTGATTTCGAATCCGCCTTCTATTTCTCCAAATTCAAACGTTTTAATTGAGTTTTACTAACGGGCCTCTATTATGCTTAGGTACGATTAGCATCGGTGAACCATATTTACTCGTCTAAACGGCTGCGACCTCGCAAGTATCTGTGAATGGGTCTTTTCTTTCATAAAGTATTTATATTATTTGAGTTTCCATACATGTATTAATAATGTCTTTTCTACGTAATGGCATAATTAAATTGACGTTATAAGAATTGGCGAAATGATGAAACTTACGAAATTATTCTGAATCCTGCGGGATGCACATATATGCGTACTAATATGAAATGCTTTAATTACACTTGCGGCCATGAATATTGTTATGGTTGACTAGAATTATCGATTTACCATTATATGATCATAATTATATTATCTGCTCATTATGTGCTACACTAGTGTTTGTACTCGCCCGGGTCAGGGCCAGGCTTCATGTGTTTTCACATTGTACCGCATGCTCACTTTGGAACCATTGTAGGTGCCAGTCCTGTCCTAGATTACTTTAGCAAAAATCTGAATGGGTTTCCAAATTGTAAATGATGGGGTTGAGAAAAAGCAGCGGTAAACGATAGAGCAGAAAATCAAGGGGAATATCTCAAAGAACAATGAAGAATTGAGAAAGATGAAGAACTAGAGAGAAACTTTAGAGAGAAATGAGGCTTTTGTATTTCTGAGAAAATTACTATCTAATTACATTTGTGAGTTGCACTATCACTTAACAACCTAACAAATATTCTAACAATTTTGATTGCCGTGGCAATGATGATATAGCAACCTATAATCAAGAGACATCTCTCGTAACTATTATCCTGATTTTATATATCCTTCCAGTGTTTTAAGCAGCTTGGATGAATGGAGGAAACCTAACACGGGCGCTGATAGGTGTAAGAAAATATAAAGTTTTTCAATCTAACTCCAGTGTTTTTATTTTTCGCATCCTAAGCTGTTATACTAAAACCTCTACAGCTATAGTAGGTAGAACTTCAATGCCAATATACATGTAGTCACCCTTATTTTCAGATGCACATATCGCTGCCGTAGACTAACCCTATAACGATATAGATATGGATAGGGATGTCAATTGAACCCGTCAAATTCGATCCCCGCAAGTAACCGATCTGAATGGTTCGGTTTCGGGTATAAAATTTCGGGTATTTTACGGGTATGGGTAACCGTCGGGTAAATTTTTCGGTTTCGGGTTCGGTTATGGTTATTGGGGTATCCGCCTCAAACCCATACCCGAAACCGAACCATTTCATCTATAAATAAAAAAAATATAAAAATTTATTATATGAAAATGGGTTGTTAATAATCATGCATTATTAAATATGAAATTAATTATTTACTTTTATATCATTAATAATAGGAATTATATGCTTATAATTTTTAAGAGTGTAAATGTTTTCTTAGTAATATAAAATTTTAATATTACTTATTAGATGCATTGTATCAATTGTATTAATAATAGCAATTTATTTAATATCTTTTTCTTTAATATTCTTCATTTAGTTAATAATATAAATAAATATATAAATATCATAATGGGGAAAATTGTTCCCCGATCAAAAATCCATCACCCAACGGGTTCGGTTATGGGGGGATTCTAATGGTTCGGGTTTGGGGAAAATAAACGGGTTCATATTTGGGGATGGCACATCCAAACCCAATCCGCCCCGTTGCCATCCCTAGATATGGATAATGTTACCGAGACTAATTTTTTGTAAACCAAATTTGCAAACCAAATGATGTAGTTGTTCATGATTGGATTATTAGTCAAGCGTCGATTAACGTGCTTATTTTCTATTGGTGACACATCATTTGGTTTAAAATTTTGGTCTACTTAACATTACCCTATTGGATAAATAAAAACTTGGTATGAATGTAAAAACTTGCTACTGGTAACCAGATAGGCCAAGAAACTTATCTTCCATTCACAATGCGTGCAGTTGAAATCAGAAAGTCAACAGTTACCACCATCATGTCCAAGAAAGTTACTCCAGTAAAGTTGGTCCTTACAGCTGCTAGGCACATTAGTACATGATTACATCTTTTAAGTCGCATGCATAGCACCTAATAATAAAAAATAAAAAAAACCCAATACATTCAGTCTTCAACATGGAATATTAAAAGAACCAGCAGCACTTAACAGGAGGAATGGAGGAAATCTACAACAAAAGCGATTGGACTTAAGTTCAGTTAGCCACTTGTGTACTTGGAAGGAGCTGGAAATAGTGATATGTTGACATGAGGAGATGCTGGGACAGATCCCTCCCAATAGACCAATATTATAGTACTCCCAATAAGCTAGATTATTGGCTTTAGGTTGCGGCAAATGAAGAACAACTTCTTGCAAGCCTGTACCTTGTTCAAGCGAAAAGCTTGTCATCTTAACTGCACTCTCAAGTTCTTCTGTTTCGGCCTCAACAAGAATCTTCACCACATTTAGGTGACACGGGAAAGAACTAAAAGTTTGGGCTTCAGTTTTCCTAGCATTGCTCTTCAGCCAGCACTGTCCAACAAAATTTTATTCCATTTCGAACTCTAGTTTTAGAATAGATAAATGAATCAATCAGATAGGTGAACTGAAAAGCACATATTGCAGGAATTTGGAAGTGGTATTTTAAAATATAAAAGCATGTTGAATCATGCCAAACCGGCCTTACCCCATTTGTTCTAGGGGCTTTTAGATCCAGGTCCAAAAACATAAAGTGTTTTTAGGAGTGCGTCCAATTATCTAATTATATGTTTTTATTTCTTTTATACTCATTTTATATTTTCTAAAAATATTAAAAATCAATTAAAATCTTCTAATATTATGTATTTTCCAACTCTAAAAAATCTAATCAATATCTTATAACCAAAAAAACTAATATACGAACATAAATCTATCTGCAAAACATTCTACCTAACTCACGTAACAAATATATGAATGTATATTATACCTATAACTGAGATATGAAACCTAACTAAAAGGTAGAAAAATAATAATATATCTACAAACAAGACACATTAATCTATGACAGGTTGTTTATAAAAAAGAATCTGTCATATAGGTAGATAAAATACAATTAACCTGTGGTATAGGTTGATTATAAAAATTAAAAATAAAATCTATAAATGAGGTTTAAAGCAGGAGGAAGAACAAAGAAATAACAAAAAATAAATAAAAAGAAATAATCAAAGAGATAATTGGGAAGAAATTTGATTTTTATAATAATTCTTATCATTGAAGAGATAATTAAATAATTAAATTTATGAAATTGAACTTATTTTAATAAATTGGACTATTTCTACTATTGACTCAAAAAATTGGACTTATATCAAATTTCCCCTTTGTTCTATTGGGGGATATTAGAACTTGGATGGTGTTCTATTGGGGGATATTAGAACTTGGATGGTGTGAACATTAGGAGAGCTCCTGAGGATGCATGCTAAACCAGGGATATGATACTTTCTTAAACCATAAGAATAAATATACAATCCCCTAAGATTCATAAATGAAAAAGTTGGCCGCCTTCAAAATATATTCTCGATAAAACCTGCATAGATAAATATGCCGCATCAATTGGTCGATAAAACATATTAAATAACAAGTCTTTATCCCGATTTATGAAGTTACAGCTCTCGGGACTAGCCTCTACGGTAGCCAATTTTTCTGGAATTTAGAGTTTTGGGTGTTGGGCTAATTTACCTTACACACGAACATGTTGAACATAAGAACTTTTAACTTTATTTTGTGCACCCTTACCTTTAACGGAAACTTCTATTTCACTGTTTTATATATTTTGTTTCTTCCCCAAATTGATGAAAAGAGAGAAAAATACCATTAGGAGAAATTAAACACTTGTTGGTTCTTCTACCATCAGTACAATCATTACAAATTGGAAACATATTCCGGCAAAGTTCCGATGATGGAAAAATGTTCCATCAAAACTTTCGGTGACCTTGTCCGGCAATGGGTCGGGTAGGCTTGGGTCTTGTGCAATAAGGGCAAATATGTAGGTAAAATAAATATACAATCCTTATACTTGTCTTGACACACAAAGTAAGCTTGGTACCTATTTTTCCTTAAAACCTATAACAACTGGATATTTAATTCTAAACTAGGAAAGTGTTACAACCTCTTTTTACCTTGTGCACACCATTGTTAATTTATGTTATCAATCTTCTTCGGTTCATTTGATCAGATGACCTATAATTTAGAAGGGTATGTGAGAAATAAAAATTAGTGCGTGGATAACACTACCCCTAAATAAGTGTGGGTAGCACTACCCTTGATTTATCTTTATCTCGTTGAGGGCTGAACAAGTAATATTTGAAATGACAAGCAACTGGTGGCGGATTGCTCCAAGAGATAAGACCTTCATCTTTTATTCACTGCGTTAGGAGTCCAAAACCTTCCCTGCCCATGTTCACATGATTTATTTATTTATTTTTTATTTTGAAAGATTAGATGAATTAGTGTAGATTATCCAATTGTTCGTATAAAGGGGACGATGTAAACAAGATCAATTATTGTGGAATCAAAAGATGAAAGAGGGAACATGATGAAAACACGATTGGCAACCCTAGCAACCATCTCCAACAGAAACATGCCATTTCTATGAAGAAATGAGACGGAAAATAACCGTAAGCAAAAGTCAGATAATATTTGATCCATGCAATTATCATCTAACCTAAGAAAGAGGACGGAATTTGGCTAAGGCGAAGGATTCCCAATTTAAATCTCAGAGTCATCTGGCGTCGCGGAGGAGAGAGTACTTCCAAGTTTGTGAATCCGTTTTATACAGAACGATTGGGGGAACCGGCTTCAGAACTATTCCGTACTCGCCAACTTCGCCAGGAACAAGTACAATTTTTTCTAGGACAACTCCTTGCTCAGTCAAGATTTTCACAAAATTATCTTCATCTTCTGTTCCTATATACGGTTTGATTGTAACTTGCTTGAGACGTGGGATGCTGAACTCAACTGGTTTATTTAACAACTCTTCTGGTAAACTCTCCTGGGAATTGGAAGATCAAGTTTTAGATATGGAGCACGGAACATAAATTAGAAGGATAAACAACAGCAACAATGAAACATCAAGCATTGCTATAATTACATTTGTAAAAATACTCACGTCTTCCCCGAACTTGAAAGGGTATTCTAGAATCATTGTCTCGAGATTGGGACAATGTTTAAGCAGTGCAGCCATGCCAATGAGATCATGCTTGGTAAACCCTGTTTTTAGCTCTAAGAGCTTCAGGTTGTAGAGCATAAAACTTTCGGGGAAGGAGTCCGTTGATGTCAGAAACTAAGGGCATATGCAAAGAAAACAATTAGGAAAATAAGAAGATGTTCAACAAAATAATCCCATTAACAACCAGTGGTTATCATATGTAGGGGAAAAAATCCCAAAGAGGCTAAGCAGTAAAAATTGAAACTTGAAAAATCCCCCCGTTCACGGAGGTGAAAGCAAAGAGATTGACAATCTGAAAATCATCAAAGTATTTAATGTTGCACATACGTGAGGTGAACAAAGAATTTAATCTCACTCACACCGTTCTTAATGAGTGCTCCGTACCTGTTATGAGAGTTTAAAAACAAATTGCACTGCAGGCAATGAGGATCAATAAGCCGAGTGAAGTTTCACGTTTCTTGACGACTCACCTTTGGTGTCACAATGCCAGCAGCAGAAACATAACTGCAGGATATCTACTCTTAATAAACTTTGATATTGAAACCTAACGACCAATTGGTATCCAATTCCCTCGGTCTAGACCAAATGTTTTGCAACAATGAGCAGAGTTTCAACAACTACTTATCTTTTCCATCTTTCAGTCGACTCCAAGATTCGGTGACAAGCTAAAGCCTCACTTATCATTATCCATCAACGTTGTCTCTATCAATCTCATTCGAAAAAACAAAGCTATACCACCAGATCCGAAAACACAAGAATTTAACCTATCTATGACTATGAGAAGCTTTCTACATGATCAGAATACCAACCATATTGCTACATATTCCTCAAATCTCTGACATAATTACCACAAACAAAAAAAAAAACAACAATTAAACAACCTAAAACCACGATCGAGGTCGAAAAGCTATAATTGATCAGAACGGAGATGATAAATAAATAAAAATTACCTTAAACCACCAGTTTAGTGTATCGAGATGCTTTAGATTAGGCGCTTGTTCAATTAGCTTAAGTGCCTTACTCAACGAGTCATAGTACTGTTCCATTATGTTCACAATCTGGACACTAAAATCAACGAGAGACGCAGCACTCTTGAGGACAACCTTGTAAAAGCTACAGCAATCGAAGCTAATCGAACAAAGATTTGGGCAATCAATCGAAAGAGTCTCTCTGATTTCGGAATCATAGAAGAACCCAAATGCCAGCCTCTTGAGCCTTTTGCTACATATCTTCAAACGACGATGGCCCCAACAGTTTTGAAGCTCCAAATCCTCCAAATTGGGGCAACCCAATATCAAATCACTCATCATCTGGTCCTGCAAACAAACCTCATCGAGAAGCAAGGACCGAATCGTCCAGAATCGCATGGTGGACAATTTCGCCGGCAAAGTAATATAACACCGCGTGAGGCTCAATTTCTCAACACACCCATTTCTTAGAACAGAGAACGGGAAATCGTATCGGTGATCACGGGTTTCGTCGTTGTGAAAATCTCTGTGGATGAAGAAGTCGAGGTGGAGCTCCCGGGCGCGGAGGTGGGTGACGGCGGATCGCACCCAGGAGTCGACGTGGGAGTGGTAGTGACCGTGGAAGATGAAAGAGAGGCGGAAAGTGTGGACGGGGGAATTGGGGCGGGAAATCAGAACGCGATCGACGAACTCGGCGTAGAACTGGCGGGTGTCCAACGGCAGCTCGCGCGTCGGGAAGAGTTCGAAGTTGAAATCGAGGGAGGGGGCGCGGGACCAGAGAGGGCGCCATTTTTGGGAGATGAGGGAGGTTTGAACGGAGTCTAATGTGGGGAGGAAGGTGAGGATGTGGAGGAGGAGGTCCTCCGGCAGATCGTTTAGGCTTCGGTTTTGATCGCTTGCCTCTTCTTCTTCCATCTCCTCTCTCGTGTAAAATGCTTCTGCAATCGGGGAAGCATTTTTAATTGGTAATTTGCATTTTTCTCCTTCCAATTTCAGCTTTTCCTACTTCTACTCAGAATCTGTTTTGCAAGTGATTTTTCGAGTATTTATATAGCATATTAGCTCCTAATTTTAAAAATATCTGTTTTTATAAAAACTTTTAAATATATTTAAAATATCGCTTAATAGACACAAATACTCTTAAGTTTTAAATTTCATAAATTAAAAAACAAAAACCTTATTAGATGAAGAGTACTCACGGCTAAACCTAAAAAATGGTGGAGACCTAGTGAAGGTATCGACTGTTGGTGGAGACTTGTGCGCCCCTAAACGAAGGTGAGCGTGTATGGTTAATTTCTTGTATTTTTTCTCATCTACGTTTTCTCTTTGCTTTTGTAGTTTCTTCCTTCAATTGAATGTTTATCGAAGAATGAACTGTCAATCTTTGTAATGTTATTTATCTCAATTTTTCTTTAGATTATATGTGCTTCGTATATAATTTTCCACACCTTTGCATTATTAAGGGTGTTATCCGTATCCGAATTATGTTTTGAAGGTTATCATTGACTGGTAGTAAATCAAGAGACTGTTGTGTTCTTTGAAAGTGTAAAAAGCATATTAGAAAAATTAGGTTTATTTTGTCAATGGGAGGTTATCATTCCCTTGCTGCTATATGAAAATAGTATATTGCCCTTCTTCATCTATTCCTGATTATCTTTACCATTGCTTGATGTATTGTTCCATCTTCCCTGTCAACTACTGAATTTCCAAAGAGAAACTTATTCGGTTACTAGTAGCCGAAAGATTGGTATAAGAGAAAGTGTCATTTTTAGGTTTAGCCGTGAGAACTCTTCATCTAATAGGGTTTTGGTATTTAGTTTATTAGGTTTAAAGCTTAAGGGTATTTGTGTCTATTTAAGTGATATTTTGGATGTATTTGAAAGTTTTTATAAAACCTGACATTTTCAAAATTAGGGGCTAATATTTGGCTATATTCGATAAATATTAGTGTGCCGGGAACACATCTAGTACAATAATAATACAATTAGTTAAAAAAAATAAAAAAATTTCAACCTATTGTATTATTAAACTTGGTTTATCGAGCCGAGAGCACACTATAAAATTTCTCCTGTTTGATCTACCCAAACATATTTTTATACTTTTTGTTAGTCCAAAGCAACGCCATGCCATTAGTTACCAAAACATTTGACATAAAAATTAACATAAATTAAAAAGTGAAAAAACAATTATACTTTATATATAACATAACAGTGAGACGAACAAAATTATGAGTAGTAAACTCAAAATTTTGAGAAACTTAGGGCTAACTCATGTCGCCCTCTCAGGTTGATTTTCAAAATGAGTCACGGGGTTTTAATTTTCTCACATTGCCCTTTAAGGTTTTCAAATTGTATCATTCTACACCTTTTGTCTAATGAAGTATTTGAATATTCTTTAAATTCATGACACGGTGAGCACGAAACCTGTAATTTCGATGAAACGTATGCTACATTTATACCACATTGACTAAAAAAACTCATCAACTTAATGGATATATGCAGACATTATGGTCTAATATCCTAGTGAATATGATGTTAGGTTTCCACCCACGTGTCATGGGTTCGAAACTCCACCCTTCCCAAAATCAATTCAATAGTTTCAACTCTCCTCCCTCCCTTGCCATTCAGTACTACGGTTTGGTAGTATTCCTCTTTGCTTAGAAGTGAGAGGTCTTAGGTTTGAATCTCGTGGATAGCGAATTTGATACTAAATTAGATTGCTCATTATGTGGCTTAGCCAAATTTTCTTTTCCTTAGTGTAAAAATGTTGATGTACTCAAAAAAAAAAAAAAAAACCCTCTCCTCCCTCCCCTTAATAATAGTAAATTAAAAAAATGGATATTTAGATGACCGTGGATGCAATGTGAGAAATACCTCAAGACCATTTTAAAAATCACCTCAAACCTTGAGGGTGTAAAATGTAGTTAGCCTCTTAATTTATTAAGCATTTTGAGGGTTTTTTTTTTAAATTTAGAAACTTTGTTAAATGATCCCATTTTCTTTTTATTGTTAAATAACGTAATCAAATCTCAAGTGGTGGATTATCTTAATTGAGAGAGCTTTTGTTTTTAACCTATTATGTCCCAAGTTCAAACTTTCCCCTTCATTTTAGTATAATTCAGTGTAAGAGTGTCTCTTCTATTAAAAAAAATGTTATCACACATTTGATAGTTGAAATGTAAATAGATAATCATTGTGAGAGATTGTTGAGATTCTATGAAATTAGTCCATGATCTCATAAATGTTACTTCTATAAAGACTTCGCGATATGTCCAAAACCATATTCTCAAGAGACAACACGAAAAGTTTGTAGTTCAAGTGTTTAACAGCATTTATTCTTTTAGTTGAGGTCCACACGTTGTATACAATTGACTAGTCATGACCATCTAGGTGTAGCACAAATAAGAGTCAATTATTGAGAGTAAGATATTAAAATGTGGGAATAACAATTGATTACAAATGCAATACAACGTCCCTCTCACAATAACTTATCAATTATCCACAGGTGGTGTTACAGAGGAGAGAGGACATTTCCAACTTTGGAAATCCTTCCTTTGTAGAACAACCGGAGGAAGCGGCTTCAGAACTACTTTTCGGTTCTCTTCAACCTGGCCAGGAACGAGTACAATCTTTTCCAGAACAACTCCCTGCCTGATCAAGATGTTCACAAAATTAGCTTCATCTTCGGTTCCGGTAAACGGTTTGATAGTAACTTGCTTGAGACTCGGGATGCTTAAGTCAACTGGATTATCTAACAACTCTTCTGATAAAATCTCCTGGAAATTACATGATCGAATTTCAGATGTGCAGCACGGAACCTAAAAAAGAACGATAAGCATAACGAACGCAGAAACATGAAGAATGAAGTGTGTCGAAGTACTCACATTATCTGCTTCAATATTGTGTTGGTGTTCCAGAATCATTGTCTCGAGATTGGGTGAAAGTTCAAGCAGTACAAGCATGCCAATGAGATCATACTGCGTGAACCCTGTTCGTAGCTCTAAGAGCTTCAGATTGTGGAGTCTAAAGCTTTCAGGCAAGAAATCTGGTGTCGCAAACTGAGAACGTATGGAAAGAAAACAACTTCAACAATACAATCCCTTTACGAACGGAAGAAGAATGAAACTGCAAAAAGTTAACCGTAATCAAAACAATAAAAACGATAATTGATGAGAACAGACGTTAGAAAGATTGCCTTAAACCACCAGTTTTGCACATAAAGATGCTTCAGATTAGGCGCTTGTTCGAGTAGCCTAACAACCCTACTCCAATAACAATCGGATAGATCGATCAGGTGCACAATAACACGAAACTCAACCAGAAATGACGCATTCTTCAGCTCGAACATATAAAAGCTGCAGCAATCAAAACTAATCGAACAAAGGTTTGGGCAATCGACCAAAATCGTCGCTCGGATATAAGAATCATCATAAAAATGCCCAAGTACAAGCTTCTTGAGGCTTTTGCTACATATCTTCAAATGACGATGCCCCCAACAGTTTTGAAGCTCCAAATCCTCCAAACTGGGGCATCCCAATATCAAATCCCCCACCATCTTGTCCGACAAGTAAACCTGATCGAGAAATAATGACCTAACTGACCAAAGCCGCATGGTGGACAGTTCAGGCGGCAATGTAACATCACATCGCGTAAGTCGTAATTTCTCAACACACCCATCTCTCAGAACAGAGAAAGGGAAAGCGTACCAGTTAGTTTGGGTATCTTCGTTGTGAAACTTTTTGTGGATGAAGAAGTCAAGATAGAGCTCCCGGGTGCGGAGGCAGGTCACAGCGGATCGCACCCAAGAGTCGACATGGGAGCTGTAGTGATTGTGGTGGATGAAAGAGAGGCGGAAAGTGGAGACCCGGGAATTGGTGCCGGAAACCAGAACACGGTCAACGAACTCCACGTAGAACTGGCAGGTATTCAATGGCGGCTTGCGCGACGGGAAGAGTTTGTAGTTGAAGTTGAGGGCGGGAACGTGAGACCAGAGGGGCTGCCATTTGTGGGAGATGAGGGAGGTCTGGACGGCGTCGAGTGTGGGGAGGAAGGTGAGGATGTGGAGGAGGATCTCATCAGGGAGATCGTTCAAGTTTCGGTTCGTAATTTCGTTGCTTACATCTTCCATGCTTTCTCTGGATTGTTGACCAAACGAAATGGTTTCTTAATGTGGGAGGAGAGGCTTGGACAGAGTCTAATCCTCATTAAATATTAAAGTCAATTAACTATTTAATCAGGATATAAGAAAGAGAGAATAAACAGTCTGCCTAATAGATTTAATTTCTTTTTCTTTTTTCTTAAGAAATAATTAAAGAGCATAGACGAACCATCGTTAACGCTACACCAAAACTTCGAGCGAGAGCAAAAAGACTCATTTATCTAGGAGACGCAAAACTGAGAGCAGTGACGTTCTAGAATTCATGCAGCCAACATCATTTAGTCGGATAAGGCGTTGTATTATCTTACCATGTTGATTGTTGAACAAGTAAGATTTGGTATGACATTGTAATCATGACCAATTCTAATGGAATCAAAGCATGATAGAGGGAATATGATGGATGTGGAGCCAAAAATAATCAAGAAAAATATAGAGGTGACACGTGGGTTCTTGGGTTAAAAAGACAAAATTACCCTTGAGGCACACCGGAACACCAAAAGCATCATTCTTTTACACAAAGTAAGAATTATGGTTGCAAACAGTAATCATGATTTTGTTGAACAAATGTCGTTCCATTCTAAAACGACGTCTAAAGTACGTATCAGGGAATGCACTGTTACGGACAAAATAATCTTCCAAGAGATTCGTACCTCGTTGTTGCCTGCTTCTATCAATGTTTGCGGAATGGCTGGGCCTGGAGATCTCAGCCACAGCTTGGATGACTCGACGGGAATGTGAGGCTCTTTGGCTTCTTGCTTCGTCATCTCTCCTTCTACGCTCCTCATCCTCTTCCTCTTCCATCACATTTTCGCCCCTGGAGATTGAACATTTCTTACCCTTGCTTAAACAATTCTTTCTCTTACTCATCGATTTCCCACAACATCCTTAAAGAAGACATTGTAAGAAGGAAGCAGAAACTATGAATAAGGATGGAGATTTTGATTTTGGTGTGTGATTTCTTAGGATGGATGGTGGGTTATATGGAAGAAAAAGAAAGGATTAGGTTATAGATAGTGCCACGTGGCACGCCGTCATTCGTTACAAATCTGATTGAAAGCTATCCTCTGATTGAAAGCTATCCTCAAAAATTACAAACAGATTGTGCACGTGGCGTGACGTGATTGGTTAAAAATCTCATCGAAAATCTATCCTCAACGATTTTGAAAAGGTAACGACACGTGGCGCGACAGCATTGGATAAAAATCTTATCGAAATCTATCACCAAAAATTGTCTTTTCGAATAATGACACGTGGCGCAACGAGAACGATTAAAAATCTTATTCGAAGTTACAAATAAAATTATTTTGTATTATTTTATAAAATAAAAAATACTAATATTTTATTACCTATTGCCATGACTATTTAGTTAGGGGTGGAGATGCAAAAGGCAATTACTGTTCATTAAAGGCAGTTACTGTTCACTGGAGGGGATTCAATAGGCAGTTGCCTTAAGGGGCCTTTCTATGCTAGAGTTACTCTTAGAACAAGTCCATCGGGGACTTTTTAGGCAGGCACCTAGCTCAAAAAATGGACCAGTATGCCTTTTCTTGCTCCACCCCAACCTAATAGGCTAGCACCCAGCCCAAGCCAGGCAATAGGCCGGCCCAAAATCGACAAACCCAAGAGCTGGGCCATCTAACTTCAGGCTTGCGTCAGCCTAACGTCAAAGCCCACTGAATTTTTTTTGCGTCAGGCGCGTGTGTTACACGCTCGAGTGGGGGAGCGTCCTCGACAGAAAAAAACATGTGGGGCCCGCCGTTGCAGTGCACCAATTTGCACCCGTGAGTGGCCACGTGGCTCGTTATGTGTCGTTGGATTTCCAACGGCTAGTTTTTTGGACCTTTGGATTTCCAACAATCAAAAAAATTTGAATTTAAAATCCAACGGCTAGTGACATGGTGTGATATGGGTCGTCTAATCCATAGAACAACGGTCCACATTTCCCTGCCCAAATTTTTTTTTAAAAAAAAAGGCACAATGGTCAGAAATATGACCATTGGTTGAAAATCTTATCAGAAATCTATCCATCAAATAGTATGTTTGGATAATGACACGTGGCGTGACAAGATTGGTTGAAAATCTTATCGAAATCTTGGCTAAATTATTTAAACAGATAGTGACACGTCGCACATCGGGATTGGTTGAAAATCTTATCGGACATCTATCAACAAAATAGTACTTTCGAATCATGACACGTGAAGTAACAAGATTGGTTAAAAATCATATCTGAAATTAAAACTACATTTTTGAATTTATTATTTTATAAAAAAAAACTAATAATGTTTTAAATAGGCTGGGTGCCAGCGCATTTTTAGGGGTGCAGATGCTTTTGGCCAATTACTGTTCATTGGGTCTATAACTGTTCACTGGAGTGGATTAAATGGGCTGAGCGATGGCGCATTTTTTTAGAGATAGACTTGCTCTTACAGCCAACCTTCTTTCTTTTTCTACAAACATCATCATGACCCTTTTATCTTTTCAACAACATCATCATTATATTAATACTTTTCTTTTCTCCACCATCTTCCCTCATCAACGTGTCCACTCTCTCATTTATATAATCTAAACACTTGGACCACATTCTTTGTCTTCTCACTCCCACTAACCAATAATTTTATTATTTTATTTTAACTCTTTTTCCTCTGCCTACACCTCTCGTTCTCTCAGCTCATTCTTATCACTCTATCCCTCTATTTACATTTCTCTCACTTCTCTCCTTCCCTCAAACTCTCTCCTTTCCACTGCACGCATAGAGAGCTCCAAGAGCCCCAAAAACAAGGAGCTGCTGCTCCATTTGGTTAGCAAGCATCCATGAACATCCATTAAAATTAGGGGTTTGGTGTGTGGAGATTGTTAGTTGGGTTGTCTTGTCAAATTTCGGATTATCAAAGTGAGTGGTTTATGTAATGTGTTGCAAATTATACTTATTTTCAAATATCTCTATTTCAAGTCAAGCATGTTGGATTTGTGGAAATGCTTTCAGAATTATTAATATAGTAATATATGGATATTTGGAGTTGTTCATGGAGCATGAGAACTTTAGTGTTGCATTAATCCAAGGGATAAATGTAAACTGCACACGTGGACATTAAGGCAGAATGGTCAATAGGAGTCACGTGGTGAGTTACTATTTATGAAAGATATAATGAACACGTAAAGGGATGATGTGATATGGCACTACGTGCATAATGATTTGATATTATTATTGTATTTTCTATAGTAACTAAAATGGCATTGCTTGACTGGCATATTACATATTCTACTCATTGAGCGACTTGTTGCTCACCCCTCACCTTTTGATTTTACAGATGAGTTATTTGACAAGACAGGTGCTAGACGAGCTGAGATTGGGTTAGACAAGGGATTTAAGAGTTTTCCTTATTTTTGTACACTCTATAAGGATTTTGTAATAATTACTTGTATAAGAGAACCTTTGTTCTATGTTTGTAGTTTTTGTTTTACTTTTACTCGCGCACCGGGCGTGGATTTCCATCGACTCCAGGTCTGGGGTGTGGAATAGATACCCTTGGGATTTGCTGTGGAGCTAGTTAGATAGGTTGAATTGTTTTGAGCTAGTGACATAGAATTTTAAGAGTAGACTTTCGGAGTAAGGTTTAGTAAATTTCGAGGACCAAATTTTTTTAAGGAGGGTAGATTGTGAGAACCCGTATTTTGGTTAGGTTTCTGTGAAGTTTTAAATTAGGAAGTGGGATCTTTCCCCACTGTCGTCAAATCCGTTTCTTCATACCACAATCATTCTATTTATTTTATAACAATCAAACAATAATTCTCTCATTTCTCTCCCACTTAGAGCAACTCCAGCGTTTGTAGTAGCCCGGTGGACCGGGGACTTTTTCAATCCAATTGCCTCCCTTCCTTGCTCCAGCCCATGCGGGCGATTAGGCTGAGGGGGGCCCAAGTGAGAGGGAGGGCTCGAATCGCAGGCCCGAGCACCTGAGGCTGGATGATGCAAGGCTGACGTCAGGGTGACGTCAACCACGTTATAAAAAAATTTGCGTCAAGTACGTGTCGCACACGTGAGCGTGGCGGCACGTCACCGATAACTTTTCGGTCGATTGGGCCCGCGGTTTCATTTCTGAAATGTTACTGTTTCCTGGGGGCATGTGGCATATTTTCGTCCGTTGGATTTCAACAGATATTTTTTCTAATCCAACAAATTTTCAAAACTCCCCCAAACGGCTAGATGACGTGTCACAATATCAGCAGTTGGATTCCAGATCAACAGTCCACGTTATTCGGTTTTAAAAATTAAAAAAAATAAAAAGAAAAAAAGGAAAAAAATCAGAAATGTTACCATTGTGCCACGTGGCACAATCTGGAGGGTTGGATTTCAATTTTTTTTAATCCAACGGTAGAAATTAATTAAATTAATAAAAAAATGTTAAAAATTAATAAAAAATCTGAAAAAAAATTCAAAAAATTTTGATTTTACTTTTTTATAAATACCTTCTCATTATCTTCTACCTTACACCACAATTTCATATTTTCTCAAATACTTTCAACCACATTCCAATCTTTCTCTCAAAGTTTCTATGTACTTTTGTTTCCAACAAAATGACTAATGATGCAAGTACGAATTGGACGCTTATTGAAGATGTTGCGTTGTGTTCTAGCTGGGTTGAAGTTATTCATGATCCTATTACGGGTAATGAGATGCAGTTGTGAGAAATGTGAAGCAATATTCATACCAATTTTCTTGAGAAAATTGGTGGGAAAAGAACAGAACCATCGCTCTTCAGTCGTTGGAGAATACTCAGCTAATCGTTTACTCACTGGAGAAACGCCTTGGCATCAGCTAGTAGTAATATTCGAAGTGGGGAAAATTTTGCGGATCAGGTAACAATATATTATTTATTTGTTTGTACTATACCCAAATTTACATTGGCTACTTTGATTATAATTATTTCGTCTCCTGCATTGTGTAGACACTTCAAGCACAAGCTTGGTATAATGCCAAAAACAAAAACAAATCATTCGCCTGGTGGGAATGTTGGAATATTGTCAAGGATTGTCATAAATTCAGAGTTTTGTCTGTTGGTGCAAAAGTTGTCATGAACAGCACTCCTCTACACTCTATGCCCGATCATGACTCCCATGTTCATGAAAGCGACACAGAACAAGTGCCAGAAGCGACCCCTGAACAAGGGTCCGGGTCGACTCGTTATCTAATCAGGCCTCAAGGTAAGAAGGCTTAAAAGAGAAAAAAGGGAGTGCTTCCAAGAATGATTATGCAAAATATATGGAAGAACTTGCTCACCAAGGTGAATTGACTTTGGCGTGGGAAATGGCTAAATTTGAGGCTGATAAGGCTAGAGATGAGGCAAAAGCTACAGCTGCTAAGAGATTATTTCAAGCTAATGAGAGAGAAAGAGAGCTACTTAGGCAAGAAAGGGAAAAGCTTAAAGAAGAAAGAAGGGCTCAACAAGATCGTGACATTATGAAGGAGCGTGTAGAGGCGATGTCTCCGAATTCTAAATATTTTTGGAATTCGGAGAAAGCGGACGTGGTGCGAATGAGGCATGCAAGAGAAGCGAGAGCAAGAAGAGATGGTCCTAGCACCACAAATTGGTTAGGTGATGATTTTCCATTCACGAGGGACTAGGGAATTTGTTTTTAATTGGAGCCCATAATTTTCCAATCACTTTGGGTTGTAATTTCTTATTTATTGAATAGAGTACTTTATGTTGTTTCCAATTTATTGAATTTAGTACTTTATTTAAACTAAGAGTATATTTATTTAATTTGGTAATTTATTTAAACTAAGAGAATGTTTATTCAAATGACATAAATAAACACACCAAATAAAATTACATAAACATACCAAATAAAATTACAAGCACACCAAAAAAAAAAAAAAAAAAAAAAAAAAACTCACTAAATGAACTTAAAAAACACACCAAATAAAATTAAATAAACACACCAAATAAAAACAAGCACACTAAATGAACTTAAGTTTCTTGAGCTTGTTTCAATTCCCACTGGTGCTCTATCAAGTCAATCTGTCGGGCTTTATGAATGTATGTGTCCTTAAGTGAAGTATATTGTTGAATAAGCCTTTCATTGTAACGTCTATCCCTTTGGAATGGCTCGTGTTGCACGAGTTCTTCGGTGGCGTCATGAGCACAATATATTTGTGTTCTAGAATTGTTCATCATGTCTGGCTCATATTCATCAATGACATCATAATCATACTCATCTTCCACAATCATGTTGTGAAGAATGATACACGTCATCATGATGGATCAAAGCGACTCAAAATCAAACATTCTAGCAGCACCTTTGACAATCACCCAACGAGCTTGGAGGATACCAAAACAACGCTCCACATCCTTCCTACACCCCTCATGACAACTTGCAAAGTGTTTTTCCTTTTCACTTCGCGGACGTGGCACTGTTTTGACAAATGATGTCCAACTTGGGTAAATGTCGTCTGCTAGGTAGTATGGCCCATGGTACTTATATCCGTTAACCCAGTACGTGACACTTGGTGCTTTTCCTTGCAAAACAACGTTGAACACTAGGGATTGGGCAAGGACATTGAAGTCATTTTGAGTTCCCAGAACATCAAAAAAAGCATGCCCAATCCATGTATCAAATGATGCCACCACCTCCAAAATGATACTTTTTGCTCCTTTTCTGTCCCCATAAGCTCATTGCCATGCACTTGGACAACTTTTCTAGGTCAAGTGCATACAGTTGATGCTTCTAATCATCCCAGGAAAACCTCGCATCTCACCCTTCTTCAGAAGCCTTTGCAAGTCCATCTCAGTAGGTCTCCGGAGGTACTCTGTGGTGTAGATAGATTCGATTACGAAGCAAAAGCTCATCAGGGACTTAAGAATGGTTGATTTCCCCATCCTTGCTATCTCATCCATTTGGTCTACAGATGCTCCATATGCAAGCATCCGCAAGGCATCATTAATTTTTTGCTCAGGAATGAGACCCATAACACCACAAGCATCATTCTTTTGCACAAAGTAAGAATCATGGTTACAAACAACAATCATGACTTTGTTGACCAAATGTCGTTCCATTCTAAAACAACGTCTAAAGTACGTATCAGAAAATGCACTGTTACAGACAAAATAATCATCCAAGAGATTCGTACCTCGTCGTTGCCTGCTTTTATCAATGTTTGCGGAATGGCTGGGCCTGGAGATCTCAGCCACATCTTGGATGACTCGATGGGAATGTGAGGCTCTTTGACTTATTGCTTCGTCATCTCTCCTTCTACGCTCCTCATCCTCATCCTCTTCCATCTCATTTTCGGCCCTCGAGATTGAACATTTCTTCCCCCATCTTAAACAATTCTTTCTCTTCCTCATCGATTTCCCACAACATCCTTGAAGAAGACATTGTACGAAGGAAGCAGAAACTATGAATAAGGATAGAGATTTTGATTTTGGTGTGTGATTTCTTAGGATGGATGGTGGGTTATATGGAGGAAAAAGAAAGGATTAGGTTGTAGATAATGCCACGTGGCACGTCGTCATTCGTTACAAAGATTGTAAACAAATTGTGACATATGGCGCGACGTGATTGGTTAAAAATCTTATCGAAAATTTATTCTCAACAATTCTGAAAAAGTAACGACACGTGGCGCGACGACATTGGATAAAAATCTTATCAAAATCTATCATCAAAAATTGTCTTTACGGATAATGACACGTGGCGCAACGAGAACGATTAAAAATCTTATCTGAAATTACAAATAAAATTATTTTGTATTATTTTATAAAATAAAAGTACTAATATTTATTGCCTATTGCCATGGCTATTCAGTTGGGAGTGAAGATGCAAAAGGTAATTATTGTTCATTAAAGACAATTACTATTCACTGGAGGGGATTCAATAGGCAGTTGCCCTTGAGGGGCCTTCCTACACTGGAGTTGCTCTTACAGCCGGCCTTTTTTCTTTTTCTACAAACATCATCATGACCTTTTTATCTTTTCAACAACATCATCATTATATTAATACTTTTCTTTTCTCCACCATCTTCCCTCATCAACGTGTCCACTATCTCATTTATATAATCTAAACACTTGGACCACATTCTTTGTCTTCTCACTCCCACTAACCAATAATTTTATTATTTTATTTTCTCTCTTTCCTCTCCCTACACCTCTCCTTCTCTCAGCTCATTCTTATCACTCTATCCCTCTATTTACATTTCTCTCACTTCTTTCATTCCCTCAAACTCTGTCATTTCCTTTGCACGCACAAAAAGCTCCGAGAGCCCCAAAAACAAGGAGCTGTTACTCCATTTGGTTAGCAAGCATCCAGGTACATCTGTTAAAATTAGGGGTTTGGTGTGTGGAAATTTTTAGTTGGGTTGTCTTTTCAAATCACGGATTATCAAAGTGAGTGGTTTATGTAATGTGTTGCAAATTATACTTATTTTCAAATATCTTTATTTCAAGTCAAGCATGTTGGATTTGTGGAAATGCTTACGGAATTAATTTAGTGATATGTGGATATTTGGAATTGTTCATGGAGCATGAGAACTTTAGTGTTGCATTAACCGAGGGTAAATGTAAACTGCACACATAGACATTAGAGTAGAATGGCCAATAGGAGTCACGTGGTGAGTTACTATTTATGAAGGATATAATGAACACGTAAATGGATGATGTGATATGGCACTACGTGCATAATGATTTGCCCTCACCTTTTGATTTTACAGATAAGTTATTTGACAAGACATGTCCTAGACGAGCTGAGATTGGGTTAGAAAAGGGATTTAAGATTTTTCCTTATTTTTGTACACTCTGTAAGGATTTTATAATAATTACATGTATAAGAGAACCTTTGTTCTACATTTGTAGTTTTAGTTTTACTTTTACTCGCACACCGGGCGTGTGGTCCCATCAACTTCGGGTCCGGGGTGTGACACACGTGAGCCACGTGTCGAGCAACCCACTCCCGTGGCCCAGCCCATTCCTGTGGCCTTCCAAGCAGCCCAAATCGGTCCAAGGCTGGTTTAACCATCCCGGCTCCAAATTTCTGGGCTGATGATTGAATCGGGGGCATTTTCACCTCATTTCTCCATAAATTTGACATTTCCTAACTTAAATCTTGCGGCCGAAGTCTACCACACTTCCACTACCCAAGGAGACACATTTCGTCCACCCTCTTCCAACCCAAATGGTGAACAACACTTGTCTCGACAAGTCATAGAGTTAACAAACGCCCTCGCACAGCAGACAACCTTGGTAAATCAACTCTTCCAGCACACCGAGAAGCAACATGCCTTAGACGAGGTGTCCCGGCAAGCAGCCACTCGACCAGCCACGAAAGAGCGTTCGGGCAGTGTACATGTAACAACCAGTCCCGAAATATTTTTTTTGGAACGTTAAGGGTAAAATGGTAATTTCACACTCAAATGAGATATTTTCTTATTTTTTTTCTTTTATAGGATTGGATGGTGAGCCATGTGGGGCCCACCCTTGATTTTGTCATTCAGCATCTCCTCTCTTCTCTCCCTCGAGTTCACTCTCCCTCTCTCGCACTAACCTCACTCAGCCTTCTTTTCCTTGAGAAGCACCACACCCATACCCACACCCACATACACATGTACACACCCATCCCTTCCAATGAGCACCATATACCCAACCAATACAAACGATGGCGATGACCATCATCACCGTGACGGGTCCTCATCTCTCTCTCCATTCTTCTCTGCGAAGCTTGGAGAACCCGACAAGTCCCGACGGCTTCAAGCCGATTTCGGACCAACCTAGCAACTACTTGAGAAACAAAAGGTATAATCCTAATCTACGTACTTTAAGCTTTATTTTGGTGGTTGGATCATATCCTAGGGTTGAGAATCAGCGTTGATCGGAGCTTGGGAAGCTCCGGTCTTTTTTTTCGTCGAAACCGGGTCAGACCCAACCCAAACCCTTAAACCCATATCCAAACCCATTTAAATTACCGGCCCAACCTGTTGCGCTATAGAACCAGGCCCAAGTGGCCAGCCCAACCCAATTACCCCAAACCCATATATGTAGACCCATTAAACCCAGGCCTTTGGGCCGTCCAAACCCAAGCCTCTCGACCCACTGAGCCCAACCCAAATCCAATCCCTTGGGCTGGGCTACAACCCCAAAACCATTAAGCCCAAATGTTAAACCCCACCCCCAAATTTGTGTAATTTCATTTTTCCCCTAAAGTTTTATTGAAATTGCATTTTGGTCCCCTATCCTCACCCAATTAAAATCCCTTTTTCAAATTTTCTAAATCTCTCCACCTCTCTCTATTTGCCATATGGCAAGCATTCACCCTTATCTTCTCTTTTATCCTCGATCTCTCACACTCTCCTTCAGCTTACTCTCTCAGCTCTCTACCATCTCTTCCCTCTCCCCGGCGACACATATACCCACGCACACCCATAAAGGCACCCCGACGACGACGCAGCACCACCACCACCCTCGTGGACCCCCTCTCACTCTCCCTCGTCGTTGCGAGGCATGTCGAAGTATAGAAAGCATTTCGACGAACCCCTGAGACCCTTAAGTGAAAACCTGGCCACCTTCGACCGTTTCACGGTGAATCGAATGTACTAATCTCTCATTCTTATCTCTAGCTTTAATTAGGGTGTTAGATCGTAGGTTAAAATGACTGATTGCCGCTGATCGAAGCTTGAGAGGCTCCAGCCTCTTTCCCCGATGAGAAACGGGTCAAATGACCCAAGTTCAATGAACCTATGCCATTTGGGTCGTTTAAGACTCGGGCCTTAGGCCCGTTAGTCGTTAAACCTAAACCAAATCCTTTTTATTTTATTTATTTTATTTTTTGTTTTATAGAAACCTAAAACCTTTTTTATTTGGGCCAGGCTTTCAAGCCTAGGCCCTTTGACCCAAAAACCCTTAGGACCTAAGCCTTGGGCCATGCAACTTGAGGCCTTCAGGCCTTTCAGCCTAACCCAATCCACTTCCGTGGGCTGGGCTTTAAGCCTAGTAACCCAAAAACCCAAACCTTATTTGGACCCAACCCGGTCTAACCTAAACCCTTTGACCCGACCCGTTGACTTTGACCCAACCCGTTGAATATAACTTTGACCCAACCCGTTGGTCTGACCCAACTCGTTAACTTTGACTTTGACCGGTCAACGGTCAATGATGACTTTTTTTACTTTTTCGGGTTTTGTCCAGAACCCCTCATAGGCTAATTTCGTCATCCTGGACACGTTTTTTACGTCCGTTTTATGAAATTAAATCGTTCGAGTATATTTTTGTTAATTGTACGCTTTATGTGCTTAGGTGCGAATATTAGCGGTGATTCCGTCATTCCTATTTCGTACGGCTCTACGACGACGGAGTATCTATGAGTAGACCCGTTCTAAAATGCATATTTTAATAGTAGAAATGCATACATGAAAAGCATGATTTAATGAATACGTTTTATGAAACGTTTTATGAGATATTATGCTTACTGAGAATATTTTGAATTACCATATTTTATTGAACTGATGTTCTTTGTAGTATATATGAAGTTGTCCCCCTGGAAGGGTGTGGTTCGATTTGGTAAGCGAGGGAAGTTAAGTTGTCGATATGTTGGCCCCTACCAGATTACATAGAGGATTTGTGCAGTTGCATATAGATTGGAGCTACCACCAGAGTTGGCGCAGATTAATAACGTGTTTCATGTTTCCATGCTTCAAAAATATGTATCAGATATCTCTCATGTTATACAGCCGGAACCACAGGAAGTGAATCAGGAATCAAGTTGTGTTGATGAACCAGTGGCTATTATTGACCGGCAGGAGAAAACCTTGAGGAATAAAGTCATCCTGTTGGTAAAAATGATGCGGAGAAACCACGCAGTCAAGGAAGCGACGTGGGAGACGGAGGAATTGATGAAGAACCAGTACCCGTATCTTTTTAGTTAAGTTTGTAATTTCGGGGACAAAATTTCTTTTAAAAGGGTAGATTGTTAAACCCCACCCCCAAATTTGTGTAATTTCATTTTTTCCCTAAAGTTTTATTGAAATTGCATTTTGGTCCCATATCCTCACCCAATTAGGATCCCCTTTTCAGATTTTCTAAACCTCTCCACCTCTCTCTGTTTGCCACGTGGCAAACACTCAGCCTTATCCTCTCTTCTCCCCAAACTCTCACATTCTCCTTCAGCTCACTCTCTTAGCTCTCTACATCTCTCACTCTCACAGAAACCTCTATTCCCTCTCCCCGGTGACATACACACCCACGCACACCCATACAGGCACCTCGACGACGACGCAGTAGCAGCACCACCCTCGTGGATCCCCTCTCACTCTCCCTCGCTGTGAGGCACGGCGAAGCATAGAAAGCACTCCGACGAGCCCTCGAGACCCACAAGCGAAAACCTAGCCACCTCTGACCGTTTCACGACGAATCGAAGGTACTAATCTCTCATTCTCATCTTTACCTTTAATTAGGGTGTTAGATCGTTGGTTAAAATGGTCGATTGTCGTTGATCAGAGCTCGGAAGGCTCCGGCCTCCTTCTCCGATGAGAAACGGGTTAAATAACCCAAGTTCAATGAACCCAGGCCCTTTGGGCCATTTAAGACTTGGGCCTTAGGCTCGTTAGCCGTTAAACCCAACCCAAATCCTTTTTATTTTATTTTTAGTTTTATAAAAACCCAAAACCCTTTTAGTTTGAGCCAGGCTTTCAAGCCCAGGCCCGTTGACCCAAAAACCCTTCGAACCTAGGCCTTAGGCCGTGCAACCTATGGCCTTCGGGCCTTTCAGCTTAACCCAATCCACTTCCGTGGGCCGGGCTTTAAGCCCAGTAACTCAAAAAACCCAAACCCTATTTGGACCCAACGTTGTCCAACCCAAACCCTTTGACCCGACCCATTGACTTTGACCTTGACCCGATCCGTTGACTTTGACTTTGTCTGGTTAACCATCAACGTTGACTTTTTGTTAACTTTTTCGGGTTTCATCCAGGACCCCTCCTAAGCTAATTTCGACGTCCTGCACCCATTTTTTATGTCCGTTTTCTAAAATTCAATCATTCGAGTATAGTTTTGTTAATTGTACGCTTTATGTACTTAGGTGCCAATATTCGCGGCGATTCCGTCATTCTTATTTCGTACGACTCTATGACGACGGAGTATCTGTGAGTGGACCTCTTCTAAAATGCATATTTTAATAGTAGAAATGGATACATGAAAAGCATGATTTAATGAAAACGTTTTATGAAACATTTTATGAGATATTATGCTAACTGAGAATATTTTGAATTACCATATCTTATTGAACATATGTTCTTTGTAGTATATATGATGGATGACTATATACTGCTTATGAACATGTTTTTGCACACTTCTTTATAGTATATATGATGGATGACTATATGCTCTGAAGATGTTTTTGAGATATATGTACCTATGTTTGGAAAGTGTATATTCAATGTTTTGTGCTCATCTAGTGGTCAATGTTTTGCCTACGGGGGAAGATAGGAGTTGACTTCGGGCCGGGAGAAATAATCTCTGGCTTCGGGCCGAGAGACATGGAGTTGGCTTTGGGCCAGGAGAAATAATCTTTGGCTTCAGGCGTAGAGACATGGTAGTTGGTTGCGGGCCAGGAGATATAATTATTGAACACCACGGGTGACTAGGATACCACTAGTTAGCACATTATATACGAGATATGTTTTATGAAAAGTTTTATGGCATGCTAGGGTTTTCAGAAAACCTATCGCATATTATGCTATTAGTTTTCATAAAACTTTGGGGGTTAGTATGTTGATAACTATTTCAATATTATATATATATATATATATATCAACTTGGTCCACTTATGTTTGTTTTGTGCCCTCAGGACATAGGAACGAGGAATACGATTCGAGATACAAGGCATTCCCCTACTAGTGATACCGTGTCATCCTCTCTGCTCTGACTTCTATTGTAATAGCACCTCTCTATTTTATCTTCCACTTGTACTCTGAATTAGATGTATGCTCTGAACATGTCATGCATTATCATTATATTCATTGTTGGCAATTGAATATTTTTATGGTATTTTGTAAGACGTATATTTGAGTATTACTTTGTGTAGTCACGGATGAAATTTATATGCATGTTTTACATGTTCTCAGCATATGCTTTCATTAAATGGCTTTCGTCACCCTCGGGTGTCAGCTAGCACATGACCATCCCGATGTCCCTCAGACATCGGGATGTGGGCATGTCACCAAAGCCCAACCTAGAAAACCTAGAGCCCAGACCCGTAACCGGATCTGGCCCAGACCCAAATGGATCCCAGAAACCAGGCGGCGCGTGGACGGCGCCAACGACTTTTCTGGCCAACTTTCCAACAATCCAAAATAACTCGTGGCGACGCGTGCGGCGGTGCGTGGCTGTCATGGCTGCCACCTCATTGGTGCTCGTGAGGGCGCCTGCGGCGGTGCTTGGGGGTACCCGAGGTCCCCTTTAGAGTAACTCCAGCGTTGCAAAGGCCCCCTAGGGCAACTCACTATTGAATCCACCCAGTGAACAGTAACTGCCTTTAATGAACAGTAACTGTCTTTTGCATCTCCACCCCTAAACTAAATAGCCATGGAAATAGGCAATAAAATATTAGTATTTTTTCCTCACCCAATCTAACCCCATCACCCTTCCCTTTTTCCCCTCATTTGATCGGTTCTCTATCTCTCTCTTTCTTTTCTTTCTATCTCTCTCTTCCTTTTTCTTTCTTTCTCTCATTCTTTTCCAGCTTACTTTTGTGAGCTCTTTTCCTTCTTCCTCTTCAAACCTTCAACAAATCAAGCTCAAAAATAATATTTTTGGAATCCCTGGAACTCAAGGAACCCAACCATGGCCTTGCATACCGCATCGGTGCATGGTACGAGGTCCTACCATTGAAGCCGAGAGCTTGAGCTCTCAATCTCGAACCCAGGTGATGTTTCTATCACTATCTTGTGTTCTTGAGCTTTAAATCTTGTTGTGGTGCAATTCCTATGGTTTAATTTGAGGGCTTAATTCCATGCATGCATCCAATTCTTTTTCCAGATTCCGACAAAGGAAAACGGAGGAATTCAAGCCCGCTCACCCCGACGTCAGCCACACATCACACAACCCTCAGGCTCTCGGGTGATGGATTCCCTCCTGGCCCGTCCACCGGGCCTCCCCCGAACCTCATTGCCGACATAGGCTAGAGCCAATTGCTTGGGAAATTGGGTGATTGGAATCGCCGGTCCATCAGGCTAAAGAGCACGGTGGAGTTGCTCTTACGTTTTTTGACATCTTGAATACGTTTATGACTTTTGTTTCCCGAAATTCAGTCATTATGATATAGTTTTATTAATTGGTACCTTTATATGCTTAGGTGCAATTGTTTATGGCATTTCCGTCTTCGCTAGTTTGCACTGCTTTTCGACGGCGAAGTATCTGTGAGTGGACCCCTTCTAAAAATGCATATTTTAGTAAAAATGCATACATGAAAAGCATGATTTATTGGTTACGTTTTATGAAACGTTTATGAGTAAATTGGTTTCACACTTTATGATATTCATGCTTTATTGATTTTACGTTCTTCTTAGTATATATGATTGATGACTATATACTACGAATAGGTTTTACAATACGACGTTTTAGCTACTAAACTCTGATTAAGATAGATATGTATATAGATATATTAGAAATACTATGTTAATGTTTTTATGTACTTACTTAGTGGTTACTCATACGATCTACCTACGGGCGAATGTCATGCCTACAGGCGAATGATACCGCCTACGGGCAAATGAAGAGTTCTATATGCCTTCGGATGGGTGCTGGGGGAGCCTACGAGCAATTGATACTTATATGCCTTCGGGTGGGTGCTGTAGGAGCTTACGAGCGAGATATATTTATATTAGCTATGACCGGGCGTTTGGTTGGTACCTACGGGCGTGAGATATTTATATTGGCTACGGTCGAGCGTTTGGTTGATGCCTACAAGGAGGAGATATTTATATTGGCTATGGCGGGGCGTTTGGTTGGTGCCTACATGCGGGAAATATAAGATATGGCTTCGACCGGAAGATATTCATAATAGCTTCGGCTGGGCGTTGGTTGGTGCCAACAGGCGAACGAAGTTACTTATATATATATATATATATATATATATATGCCTTATATTACTACTACTAAGTACCCTATATACGATATATGTTTTATGAAAGGTTTTATGGCATGTTAGGGTTTTTGGAAAACCTATTACTTATTATGCTATACAAGTTTTCTAAACCTGGAAGTTAGTATGTTAACGATTAACTGTTTTAGTATTACTTATATATCAACTTGGTCCACTCATATTTTGTTTTGTGCCCCCTCAGGACTTAGAATCGAGGCGTATAGTCCCGGCATCAAGGCACTCCCGCTTCGGCATCTTCAAGTTCTCTCGATGTAAGACCCATTCCTTTGTTCATTAAATTTTATATTATTTCTTTTTAGGGTTCTAGATTAGTTGTATGCTCTGAACACGTTCCTCAGTTGCATAATCATTGTATTTAAATTTATAAGTTTTATTTATGTTCGTTAGTCTCATGCATGTAAGTATAGCTTCGTCACCTTCAGGTGTAGGCCAACACGTGCCTACCCTGGTGTTTGGAGGATATCAGGGTCGGACGTGTCAATTTGGTATCAAAGCGTGGTTTATTCAGAGCATACTTAAGATCTTCTGTTACTGTAGTGGTGTGTCGGTCATGACATCATTTGGATGTCGCGACTTCCGAATTTGTTGTCATTTGGCATGGTTGTGCAACCCTCATTCTCCGTGAATAGTCACATCCTATTGAAGAATAAGAAATTTCATGTTAGGATTATGCCTCATCGGTGACGAGATGGATTGTTGGACGACTTTCAACATCGGACCGATACTCTGCACATGCGTTCCTTAGGAATTACGGGTAAAGTCGGTTTTGCATTGAAGTGACCTGAATTTAGAAATCTCAGTAAGAGGTTAAGACAAGCTAAAGATCCGAGATGGTGATGCCACTCTGTAACATGCGTTCATTAGGAATTGTAGGAAGAGTCGGATCTACATAAAAGTGTAGGGAAATGCCACTCTGCAACATGCATTCCTTAGGAATTGCGGGCAGAGCCGGTTTTGCATTGAAGTGATCTGAATTTAGAAATCTCAGTAATAGGAAGTCTGGTTAAGACCAGCTGAAGATCCGAGATGGCGATGCCACTCTGTAACATTCGTTCCTTAGGAATTGCAGGCAAAGTCGGATCTACATAAAAGTGTAGGGAAACAGAAAAATCTATGTAGTATAAGTTGGTTAAGACCAACTGGAGACCCGAAATGGTGATGTTACTCTGTAACATGCGTTCCTTAGAAACGGAAATCTAAGTGGTTTGAAATTGGAAGATCTGAATCGGTGATATCACTATGCAACATGTGTTCCCTAGGAATGGCGTATCTTATGGAAATTATTCGAAACATTCAAAGTGCGTGTCGAAGAAGGCGAGTAAACAATAGATGTTGCGAAGTTTAGTAAGTGTTAGTTAGTGGGATCGAATCAATGTCCTCTGACTCGTTTCCGTTGAGGAAATTCGTGTGGAAATTCTTGCTTACTCCAACCACGATGTCAAGTTCACTAATCATCGATAGTTAGTTGTACCTAAGTTCTTTTAGCGTTGTTTTTATTTTAGAGTAGATACTCTTCTTGGGGGTTTCTTTGGTAGCAGACGTTATTCTCATCGATTTCCAAAAGGGGTTACGACTGTTAGAAATTAAGAATCCTCACAAGATGTTGTCAAATACGAAATGTCGTTGGTCTTGTCAAATCCTATCAGCAATTCTTAACTATTCCTTGGGCTTAGCCCTACTTCTTTTTGGCTAAGAAACCAATCAATTGTGTTGCAATGTTGACGGTGAACAAAGTTTCTGACAACAGGGTATTGTCTCACCTGATCGTAGCTTTTACACTTTTCAAATTTTTGCGGTGGTGTATTATTAAATGTTTGGCTGCACGCTGATGCAGCAGGATCGAGTCACGCATGTGCCCCTTGACAATTGGAACCGCACGATACGAACCATCATATCCTTGACCTAGAGCTGAT
Source organism: Heteromeles arbutifolia (assembly GCA_024362995.1). Lineage (NCBI taxonomy): Eukaryota > Viridiplantae > Streptophyta > Magnoliopsida > Rosales > Rosaceae > Heteromeles > Heteromeles arbutifolia. The sequence goes on from JANCRC010000007.1 coordinate 7,021,953, forward strand.
AACAATTTTCCTTGCTATAGAATCTAGTGGCGTTTTCTCTACAGCGAGAAATGTTACATCCTTTTGACCAAAGAAGTTGTTGTGTGTTTCACACAGAAATAGCTGAGTTTGAAATGGAAGCGGTGAGATGGAAGCCATCGGGCTTATCTCAATTTCTTTCTAGTCATGTTTAGAGGTGGAAAGAAATTCCCATGATTGTCTTTCTTGGGTTGTCGGGGACCCACTAAGGATGCGAATGGAAATGGGTGAATGTCACCATAGATTTCCGGTACAAACCACCTTGTACACGTGGAGACTATGATGACGTTTCGGTATTTGTTGATCAACTCACTCGTCGTATTATCTACCAGTCCACGAGGACTATACTTTTGACCACTTGGCAGAATTCTTCATCCTAGACTTTGTTTAACTGACGTCTCGATTAACATCGATTTTGATCGAAATCTCTGTTTCACCTCCAGGTAATGGAAGGCGTTTTAGTCAACTTTGGGTTCGTTATTACTTTATGACACTTCGTATCTTTTTTATAGTAGAGAGACTATTCAGGAGAACCACTCAGATTCGAAAGTTTTAGCCATAACCATCAGTCATTCAACCACTCATTAACATTCTATCGAGCGAATCATTACCACCGGTGATTGAGTATCCCTAAGTTATCGTTGTAACAAGTTGTTGTGAATTTTTGGAACGGGGAAAAAGTTTGAGTTCCCGTCTATCAGATTACCTTAGACTACCACCAAGTTAAGTATGTACTCAACCATCTCGACTTACCACCACTGAATCAAGTTAGGTACTTACACATATTCTTGCATCAAAGCTACACATTCACTCCAGTTATCTTATTTCCTAGCTTTGATGGATTTGTTTAACCCTTAAATTCTTGTGTGTTTACTTAACCTTCTCGGCATAACTTTTCGCTAAATCCGATAGGAAATTTTCAATGAATCAGCTTGCGTAGACGCTGTGAATTACATTGTTTTGGTTGTCGGTGTATCGTCACTTTTGTACCTCATCATGATGCGCGTATCACTTCTAAGCTTTGTGAAGTTTTCATGAAGGCCTTGAGTACTAAGTTGTTTATCCTGTATCGCATTTTTATTTGCAGATTGTTGGACAGTCCTGGACGAACTATCTAGATCTTGAAAGACGTGTTGCATTATTTTGATTTGTGGTTTTTGAATGATTAGATTTTGCATCAATCTCTTTTGGAGTAGTTACGACGATAGTCTTTATTTCCAGTTTGTGTATGGCACTATTTGAAACTTAGTTTGATTGATTCTTTTAGCAGCACTGGTTGAACAATGGAGGTTTGCGAATTGGTTTTTGGATGTTTGATTTCTTTTCATTATGAGAAACTATGTGCTTTTGTTATTGTCGACTTGTGTTTGGACAAATTGTTATGGTTGCAACCTTAGGAAATTACTACTTACTTATCGAGACAACAATGTGTTGTCGATATTGCGGACGGCAGACTATTATATCGATGGCTTATTCATTGGGTTCGCCAAGCAAGTGGGCAGGTAAACTCATCTACGATAGTTGTTACTATTTATATGGTTGGGGCTCAACCCAAAGACACATATGTTCTCGGAGTACGTGACATTTCGAATGCTTGGGCGAGACCCAATTCCATTTTCGGTTTTGATTTTCAGTACGAGTATTTTGTTTTACCTTATATTGGTTATATATATTGTCTTTTTGACGTTACAAATGTTCGGTTGAGTTTTTTCCACTTTCAGTTTAAAGTTCAGTACTAGTTTTCGACCTCTATGTTGGTACATATCTATTTTGACGCTATCTTACTACGTACATATTTTTGACCATACGTTATTATACAATTTCAACTTTATATCTTTATAAAATATATTTTCTACTTTTACACTGACGAGGGAAGAAGGTGTGAGCATGGAGGCATGAAAGGAGAATCATCGCAACCCAATCGCGACAAGGTGGCATTTTTCATTTAATGCAACCGCTTTGACTTGATTTCCTCTTTATATATATATATATATATATATATATATTTTTTTTTTTTTTTTTTTTCTTTTTTCTTTTTTCTTCTTCCTATTTTCGAGTTTTTACTTTTAGCAAGTTATTTCAAATTTCGGGACGAAATTTTATTTAACGGGGGTAAGTTGTAACAACCCGTCCCGGATTTTTTTTTTTTCAGAACGTTAGGGGTAAAATGGTAATTTCACACTCAAGGGAGATATTTTCTTATTTTGTCTTTTATAGGATTGGTTGGTGAGCCACGTGGAGCCCACCCTTGATTTTGTCCCCCGACCTCTCTCCTCTCTTCTCTCCCCCGAGTTCACTCACTCTCTCAGCTCACTCTCTATCTCGCACCAACCTCACTCAGCCCTCTCTTCCTCGAGGACCACCACACTCATACCCACACCCACATACACACGCACACACCCATCCCCTCCAACGAGCACTATACACCCAACCAAGACAAACGACGGCGACGACCACCACCACCGTGATATGCCCTCATCCCTCTCTCTCTCCTTCTCTACGAAGCTTGGAGAACCCGGCGAGTCCCGACGACTTTGAGCCTATTTCCAGCCAACCCTGGCCACTACTTGGGAAACAAAATGTATAATCTTAATCTACATACTTTAAGCTTTATTTTGGTGGTTGGATCCAGTCCTAGGGTTGATAATCGACGTCGATCGAAGCTTGGGAAGCTCTGGTCTTCTTCCTCGTCGAAATCGGGTCAGACTAGACCCAAACCCTTAAACCCATATCCAAACCCTTTTGAATTGCCGGCCCAACCTGTTGGGCCATGGAACCAAGCCCAAGTGGCTAGCCTAACCCAATTACCCCAAACCCATATTTATAGACTCATTGAACCCAGGCCTTTAAGCCATGCAAACCCAAGGCTCTCGACCCACTGAGCCCAACCCAAATCCAATCCCTTGGGCTGGGCTACAAGCCCCAAACCATTAAGCCCAAAGCCCAACCCAGAGAACCCAAAGCCCAAACCTGGAACCGGATCCTGCCCAGACCCAATCGGATCTTAGAACCCAAGCCGTGCGTGAGTGGCACATGAGGCTGCCCATCGGCACGCTTGAAGGGCTGCCTGTGTCGGTGCGTGGAGCACAAGCGCCTCAGCCACCATCCACGGCGGCGCCAGCGAATTTTTCGGCCAACTTTCTGGTAACCCAAAATGACGCGTGCGACGGCGCGTGGAGGCGTGTGAAGGCGCGTGTGGCGGCACGTAGGGGTACTTGAGGTCCCCCTTATGTTTTTCAACATCTTGAATACCTTTATGACGTCCGTTTCCCGAAATTCAGTCATTATGATATAGTTTTATTAATTGGTACCTTTATGTGCTTATGTGCAATTGTTTATGGCATTTCCGTCTTCGCTAGTTTGCACGGCTTTTCGACAGCGAAGTATTTGTGAGTGGATCACTTCTAAAAATGCATATTTTAGTAAAAATGCATACATGAAAAGCATGATTTATTGGTTACGTTTTATGAAACGTTTATGAGTAAATTGGTTTCATGCTTTATGATATTCATGCTTTATTGATTTTACGTTTTTCGTAGTATATATGATTGATGACTATATACTACAAATATGTTTTACGATACAACGTTTTAGCTACTGAACTCCGATTAAGATAGATATGTATATAGATATATTAGAAATACTATGTTAATGTTTTTATGTACTTACGTAGTGGTTACTCATATGATCTGCCTACGGGCGAATGTCCTGCCCACGGGTGAATGAAGAGTTCTATATGCCTTCGGGTGGGTGCTGTAGGAGCCTACGGACGATTGATACTTATATGCCTTCGGGTGGGTGCTGTAGGAGCCTACGAGTGGGAGATATTGATATTGGCTACGGCCGTGCGTTTGGTTGGTGCCTACAAGCGGGAGATATTTATATTGGCTATGGCCGGGCATTTGGTTAGTGCCTAAGGGCGGGAGATATAAGATATGGCTTCGGCCGGAAGATATTCATAATAGCTTCGGTCAGGTGTGGGTTGGTGCCCACGGGCGAATGAAGTTACTTACATATACATATACATATATATATATATGCCTTATACTACTACTCCTAAGTACCCTATATATGATATATGTTTTATGAAAGGTTTTATGGCATGTTAGGGTTTTCGGAAAACCTATTACTTATTATGCTATACAAGTGTTCTAAACTGGGGGGTTAGTACGTTAAAGATTAACTATTTTAGTATTACTTATATATCAACTTGGTACACTCATGTTTTTTTTTGGGCCCCCTCAGGACTTAGAATCGAGGTGTACAATCTCAGCATCAAGGCATTCCCGCATCAACATCTTCGGGTCCTCTCGGTGTATAACCCATTCTTTTGTTTGTTAAATTTTATGTTATTTCTTTTTAAGGTTCTAGATTAGTTTTATGCTCTGAACACGTTCCTCATTTTCATAATCATTGTATTTAAATTTACAAGTTTTATTTATTTTCGTTAGTCTCATGCATGTAAGTATGGCTTCGTCACCTTTGGGTGTCGACCAACACGTGTCTACTCTGGTGTTTGGAGGATATCAGGGTCGGGCGTGTCAGTACACTCCCGACAGGGCCCCTGAGATAGCATATATTCTCGTCTTAGCGCGCGGATAAGCGTGCACTCTCGATTAGGCCCACGGATGAGCATACATTCATGGTTCGGGCCACACTCTGATAGTCAACATGAGCAACCTTCCAGGTGAAGTGTTCATTTGCGGCTAGGCCCGCAAGAAGCATCCCCCACCTCGCATCGGAGTAGGCAGCACGACGGATAGAGAAAAGCAATCACTCATTCCGGCTGAAGTTCAACTGGCAGCCTGTGAGGAATTCACTCGCCCGCTAGGAACGTACCACATGCACCGCAACTGTGACATAGACGAGTCGAGAACATAGAAGAGCAGCCTAGACCAGCATGTCAAAATCGGGGGCAGCCAAGAGCCCCGCTACCCTCACAAAAGCAAATTCATGAAGAAGTAAAGAGGTTTTTGACCGAGCGATTGCGTGACTTCCAACGCAAAGAGGTCACCGACGAGGCACTACGACGAGACATGACCAACATGAGCAGGTCACCCTTCACGGATGAGATCGAGCAGGCAGAGCCTCCATTTAAAGGAAATGGAGATCCGGAGAGACACTTGAAGCACTACCGAAGCACAATGGTCCTTTATCGGAACAACGATGCCCTTATGTGCAAGATATTCCCCACCACTTTGCAAGGTGAGGTGCAATAGTGGTTGCACATCTTGCCACCACAATCCATCTGGAGTTTCGATGATATTTCTTTGGTTTTCACCAAAGAATATTCATCATACCACTCGATCAAGAAGAAGTTCAATCACTTATTCAATGTGAAGAAGAATCCAAACAAGTCGCTTCGCGACTATGTGAAGAGGTTCAAAGAAGAGAAGGCAAAGATAGTCGGATGTAACAACTCGATAGCTAGTGCAGCCTTCCAAAATGGACTTCTAGCAGACCACCTGATGTTCGGAGAATTGATCATGAAATAAGATTTAACTCTAGCAGACTGTTTCGATATGGCAAAGAAGCATGCACTTTGGGACGAGACTCGTCGATGCACATTCAAGGTAAGTCTGAACGATCTAGAATATGAAGTCCCCCACTACTCTGAAGGAGATTCAAGGTCTGACCAGACGAGGACTTATTCACATGTTTGGTGGTATCTGAAGCAGCAATAAAATATATCCTCATACGAGAAGAGCTGGGGGCCCAACTACATGTATTCCATAGTTCAAAAGCTTTCATCGATACGAAAACCAGCTACTAGAAATTCAAAAGCTAACTTTGGCGACAGTTGTTGCAACCCAAAAGCTCAAGTTATACCTTCAGACACATTCAATCATCCTCATGATGCACTACTTCGCCTAATTCAAACGTGCGACGATAAAGACGCAGACACTGACGGATGCAAAGTTTTCTAACGAACGCAACAACTCAGCCCAATCATGTTTTGTTATCGTCGCCCGGAAAGATTATACATAGGAACAACATGTACCGGCAGTTGAGCACTACCTCCTGCTGTGCGTTACACGGCCCCAGCCGACCCTTGCTCCATAATTCAGCTCTAGAGTGGCCCAATACCAGCAGTTGAGCATCTCTTGATGTGTGTAACATGGCCCCAACTTCACGGCTCCCTACCACACCTTCACGCCTAGCCTAGGCAACATAACAGAACGACCTAACAACGCCTCGGAGGTAACCGAGCATGCCCTAGCCACGCCTGCTTCACCCGATGAAGACTTCTGGCATTTGCACGTTCACAGCACATCCAACTACAAGGGCTCGGGAGCAGGCGTGGACCTTGTCACCCCAAACGGTTCGATGCTCAAGTAGGCAATCACTCTAGGCTTCAAAGCATCCAACAACGAAGCAGAGTACGAAGCCCTACTAGCAGGCCTCTAAATGGCAAAAGACTTAGCGGTGAAAAAGCTTGCGATCCATTCTGATTCCCAGCTGATCACCAACTATATTACTGGGAAGTACACGACAAAACATTCGAAGATGGCACAATAACTAGAGAAGGTACGAAAGCAACTTGAGGCGTTTTAGACTTACACCTTCACTTAAGTTTCATAGGCAAACAACGCTCACTCGGACGCTCTAGCCGGCCTAGGCTCTGCCCTCAACCACCAACCAAAACGCTCAATTCCGATGGAGTATCTAGACAAGCCAAGCATAGAGACGGAGCCAGCAGCCGAGGTGTCACAGGTTAGTACAACTCCAAACTGGCAAGATTTCATTATAGACTACCTGGTCAATGGCACATTCCCCATGGAAAGATTAGAGTCTAGAAAGCTCCAAAACAAAATCAGCACGCTGTCACATGTGGAACGACAAATACGTCCAAAGATCTTACGCTGTACCACATCTCCGCTGCTTAGTGCCTCCCGACGACCTAAAGGTTCTAAGTTCAATCCATGAAGGTGTTTGTAGAAATCACTCCGGAGGCCGATCCTTAGCACAAAAGGCTCTTAACGCAGGCTACTATTGGCCTACTATGCATCAAGACGTTAAGGAGTTAGTACAAAAGTGCGACCCCTGCCAACGCTACAAGCCGGTACCGGTACTGTCTGCCAGCAAACTACACCTGCAGACAAGTTCTTGGTCGTTCATACAGTGGGTAATCCACTTAGTAGGGCCCATGCTACCCTCTACTGGGGGCAGAGGCATAATGATCGTGGCAACTGCTTACTTCACCAAGTGGGTGGAAACAGAACCCATGACAATCACAACTCAGACGGACATATAACACTTCATATAGAAGAACATCATTTGCCGATTTGGCATCCCTCAATCCATCGTCACAGACAACGGCCCATAATTCGTAGGCAAAGATTTGGCTAAGTTCTTCTAGAAATATGGCATCAAGCAGCACATGTCCACGCCGAGGTATCTCTAAGGCAATGGGCAGGCTGAAGCATCTTCTCGACTGCCTCAAGAAATCCCTCTCCGACAAGAAGGGGAAATGGCCAAACGAACTCCCCAGATGTCTATGGGTGTATCGCACGACCAAACGACGAGTAACCGGTGAGACTCATTTCTCTTTGGCATTTGGCTCAGAAGTAATCATTTCTCCCAATGTCATCGTGCCAAGTATCAGCACTCTACTGCCAAGCACCGAGCAGAATGGAAGGGAGATGGCCACAAATCTAGATCTGGTAGAGGATGAACGCGATAAGGTTATCACCCGCATCGCAGCTTACTAGCAGCAGCTCTTCTCTAGCTACAACAAAAGGGCCAAGATCCGGCAGTTCCAGTCCGAAGATCTAGCCCTAAGAAAAACCTTCATCAGTACCCGCAGAGAAGGCTCCAAAAAGATAGATCACATCTGGGAAGGTCCGTACACGATCAGCAGAGTAGGTGGCAAGGGTAGTTACACCCTCACCACCATGAATGACAAAGATATCAAAAAGCAGTGGAACGCCTACAATCTGAGGAAGTACCATGCGTGACCTCTCGCTACATCAAAACCTGAAGACTCAAGCAGCTCGATAGCCACCACCTTGCAAGCCGAAGACTATCCAGTTGTTATGTAGTTCCTACCTTACAGCTAAGTTTTCGTTCGTATCACTCGTTTTTCAATAAGGAATTCAGAAGTGATCTACAACTTGTCTCGGCTGCATGCTTACAACAACTTATCACTCATATATTTCAAAAGAAGACCGCGCCCTTCTTAGGGACTTATCGCATGAATTGCGCCCCCTAAGAACTAACCATGTTCTCCAATGCGATAGGGTAAACCAATTCCTCGACACCCATCTGGGTTTGCTCTTTAGTGCGAAGGGATAAACTAATTGATCTCTAGTGCGATAGGGTAAACCAATTCTCCGACACCCACATGGGTTTGCTCTCCAATGCGAAAAGACAAACTTCACACTCCAAATATCCAGACGTGGATGAGTCGAGCTGCCTTGGTATAACTAGGTGCACAATGGCTTGCACTGGGATTCCTAAAAGTAGCCACAATGGTCTTTTTTCAAGGCTTAGCTAACTAAAGGATTTTGGGTCTCTTGGCCTAATCCATGAGGAATCAAGCCTAAGAGATGGAGGAGGCACATTACGTAATACACGCACATTACCCAGTACGCCCTATAGATGGCTTCCCTAGAACCTAAAGCTGCTACTAAGTGTACTAAGGTAACCTATGGTTTCCGAAAGACTACCCACGACTTGCTCTTCGAGCAGTAAAGCCGCACAAAACTTATACAACCGCACATTCTTGTGAAAGGTTAAACAAGCTAGTGTGCATATACTAAGCTTTATCCACTGCCGACATGCTACGCAATCGATAAGCTCCACCTCTGCCAAGCGCGGAATGATCATTTAGATCTACACTAATTCCTAAAGTGGTGTGATACTTGCTACGCAACCTACGAAATTGGTTACACATAGAGCAAAGAGTTCTCTCGAACCTTTGCTTACGAAATTCCATACAACCGCGTACTCTTGATACGAAAGGTTAATGAATTTCATGACCCAAAATTCTTTAGTATGTTGTGATGCAGGCCACACAGCTCAAAGGATTGAAGAAAGCCAAGGTTAACAGCCTAGTAGTTATGCGGACTCCTCTGCTTCTGTAAGTAAGGCGTCCGGCTACCGATCCTATGGCTAACAACCTTGCCAAAGTTCTACACCAACACCTACGGCTGCATAAGTAACACGGGCTTGTTTGCTTATAGAAAAGTAGCACGCCTGCCGTTGGTCTAAAAGTCAAAGGTTGGGTGTAAACAAAAGAAGCGAAGATGAAGAAAAATGAAGGAAGCAAGTTTATTAAATTTTCTAGCAAAATTTTAAACAAATAGCAAAGATCGAAGGAGTTCAACCAAAACAAAAGCAACAAGGAAAACAAAGAAAATCCTAAAGGCTACCTAGAAAACTACCCTTCAGCAGCTTGGACATCCTATGACTACTCGGCCACCACACCTTCAGCAGTCGTGATGCCCTCAGCAGCGTTATCATCCAGCACTTCACCCCCGGCTGCTCCAACCTGGGTACCAACCTTTCCAACTACTTCACCAATGGAGGCCTCAAAAGTAAAGGCAAGCAAATCTTCCAAAGAAATAGAGAAGGTCTCGAAGTCTTTCCCAACAAACTCAAAGTCAGACGACCTACCCAAAAAATGATCAACATAACCCAGCTTGTAGAAATCAACCTGACTCTGAATAAGCGAAGGCTCGAGCCCAGCCTTCTCACCTTTCAACTGCTCATTATCCTTGAGAAGACCAACACGAACGCGCTGCATGTTATCCACTTCTTTCTTCAAACTGTCGTTGATCTTCAGTGCACCTTGGAGTTCCAACTCTTGGGGTTCAAGCCTATCAATGACCTTCTTGAAATGGATCACTTGGTTATAAGTAGCAATTAACTCTTCATCATTTGCATAAGCAGCGGAATGAAGCTCAGAAATGGCACGTTCAAGATCTTGAATCTGAGGTATGTAACATATGATCTCCTTCTCTGCACTTTCATACTTAACTTGGATCGCGTCAAGCCTAGTCTTCAAGTCAACAATCTCTTGGCGAGCGGTGTCAAACTGCAGAGAAATGGGGGCAAAGATATTAGACCATTTCAAAACGACGAGCTTATATTCCAGCCTCTTGATCTTCCCGGCAGAAGAATAAGCTTCGGCTGCCACAGCCTTTGCCACCTCATTGGTAGCCTTGGAATCCTCTTGGTCAAAGAGCATAGACTCGGCTGTCAGAATAGTCGTCTTCTGCATTCTGGCAAGTAGAGCAGTCTTCCTATACGTGGTCGTACGCTTCACAAAGGCACTTGGGCAAACAACCCCTCTAATGCCATCGACAAACTTGGCACAAGCGTCTACATCTTTAAGCAGATATGGATTCAAAAACGCATAGATCTCAGGAGACTTCCCAGAAACAGGCTTGGTGGATTTCTCACTACACATGCGAGCAGTCTCCTCCTTCGCAGCAGGCGAATCAGTCTCAACAGCAGGGGAGTAGTCTTTGGCGCCACTTTAGCAGCGGAGTCCACCTTATCGCTCTTCATAGTAGCAAGCATCTCCAAAGTTGAACCAAACTTAGCTCCCAACGGACATCTTGGCACGAATTTCGACACTTAAGGCACGACGGAACCTCTACACTAAACAACCCTATCAGCAATCGTATTAGCCATTTTCAGCATGGCAGGCGTCACTAGCTCAGATCTAGCAGCCTCATTTTTCTTCCTATTGGAAGAAGTCAAGTCAATCACATGCCTCTTGGCAGCAGGCGGACCCTCACGAACAGCGAAGGAAGTCTTCAGTTTTTTCTCAACCGGCATCTCTCGAGTAGATGGGAAAGTTCATAGTAGGCTCCACGATATCGATCAGACGAGCTAATGCATCCGCCTTAATCCTCTTTATCTCCTCTCTCGGGAGCATCCCACATTTCTCCCGACGAAGATGACTAAGCAACCAACGCCATTCACAATACTCAGCAGGGGAGCCCAACCCATGCTGGTTTTTCCCTCATTTTTTCTCTTAGACCAGTAGGCAAGATGCTTGCATGCCCAGCATTCCAGCAGCCCATGAGGCTCATGACCTCCTCATTTTTCTCAATCGCCGGTCTGGCCCGCGTCAGGTTCAAGAACCCAAAGGACATGAGCCATGCGGCTCGCCTAGCACTGCGCCCCAACGCCTCAATCCGCGACCCCAGCTGTATAACTGCCATTGGCTTTAGCCAAGCCGAGCAGCCTAAGCAGTGGTCCCTGCCACATTACCGCATCGACCCATGCCGAGCCGACTCCTAGCCCCTGCTAATCAACGTGCCGCGCCACCCCAACGGCTACCCCGCGACAACACTATCCAAGAAGAAGAAAAGGAAAATTAATTTTTTTCTTACCTTGGTGCGGCGCAGATAAGACAAAGAAAGCAGCGAAAAACGGTCCTTTGCATAGGCAAGTGTAGAAGATTGCTATGGGATGGGGAACAATATCCTCTAGCTTTCTCTCTTGAAGGGTAGAATAAATTGTTCTCTAAAGTTGATTTAATCATCTACTTAAGGTAGACTTACATAGCCCTTGGAAGTGATTTATTTCCCTTTCCTAGAAGGATCTAATTTTCAATTAACGTGAGAATTTACATCAAAATAGGAAACAATCTTACATTTCCTAAAGCAAGGGAAGATCTCTACACCTGCTACCCTTTCCTGCGAGCAGCCCAATAAGTGTGGAGGCATTTATGGAGCAAAAAATAATCAAGAAAAATGTGAAGGCGACACGTGGATTCCTAGGTGAAAAGACAAAATTACCCTCGAGGCACACTGGAACTCATAAGCGCAAGAAGTAGACAATAACAGCTTAATCAAGATCAAAGGTGATCAAAATAGGTATTTATTCAAAACATATTTCATCAATCCTCATCAAATCCTCCCCAAAAAGTAACCCTTATTTATTCTTTTAAAATTAGGATTAATTACCAAAATTAATTGATTGATTTCCTAATTAATTGATTAATTTTCTAATTAATTTCCTAATTGATTGCAAGATATTGCAATTAAAACCAAAAACCACCATAAGTGGTCGGACCCCTTTTCTCCAAATAGGACCGGCCACACCCCCATAAATAGCCCTCATTTCTCCAAAAAACCTAAGTTCAACTCTCTTGCAAAATTCTCCAAATTTCTGTAAACACTTTTCCCTCAAATTCTAACTTTGGCTTCGGAGGTTCTTCGGCCAAAGCCCCCATTCATCGTGGGCACGTGAGGCTCTTAGCCTTGACCAAAGGTGTTCATTGTTTTGCAGGTGCATTTCGTCTAAGAAAAAGAAGGCGGAAATTTGCATCCACAATGGACACGAACTATGTCTAATAAAAACATGCCATTTCTATGAAGAAATACGACGGAAGATAATCGTAAACAAAACCGAAACAAGATTTTGATATCTGTAATAATCATCTAATCTAACATCCAAGTTCAAAAAACAAGAAACCTTGGAATGAGGCAGAGCCGATGGATTCCCCACTTTAAGCTCGAAGTCCATTTACTATTTGGTGTCGCGGAGGAGAGAGTAGTTCCAAGTTTGTGAACCCTTTTTATACATAACAACTGGGGGAACCGACTTCAGAACGACTACTCTGTTCTCAACTTGGCCAGGAACAAGTACAATCTTCTCCAGGACAACTCCTTGCTCAGTCAAGATTTTCACGAAATTACCCTCATCTTCTGTTCCTGTATACGGTTTGATTGTAACTTGCTTGAGACTTGGGATGCTGAACACGACTGGTTTATCCAACAACTCTTCTGGTAAACTCTCCTGGGAATTGGAAGATCAAGTTTTAATGTGCAGCAAGGAACATAAAAAAGAACAATAAGCAATAGTAACACTGAAACACTAAGCATTGCTAGAATTATATGTTTGTAAAAATACTCACATCCGGGTCAAACTTGCGAGGGTATACTAGAATCATTGTCTCGAGATTCGGACAAAGTTTAAGCAGTGCAGCTATGCCAACAAGATCATACTGGGTAAACCCAGTTCGTAGCTCTAAGATCTTCAGATTGTGGAGCATAAAACTGTCCGGGAAGGAATCCTTTGATGTCAGAAACTGAAAGCATATGCAAAGAAAACAATTAGGAATATAAGAAAATGCTCCACAACATAATCCCTTCGCATACCAGTGGTCATACAGAGGAGGAAAAAGCCAGTAAAACATGATATTTGAAAAATCATGGAGTTCCCGAAGTTTAAGGCAAAGAGGTTGGTTGTATCATCTAAGAATGTAATGTTGCACAGAAATTAGGAGAGTTAAAAAGCGACTAAAAAATGTCAAGCACAGAACCACATGGCTGGTCAGTAGTCGCTGAGACATGCAACCAGATTTCATTTCCGGTATATGAAACTATCTCCCTGGATCAGTTAGTCATCATTTAATCCTCCTTCTTAGAACTAGTGACAAACAAAACAATAGACAAGACCTTTTCTTGGTAGTTCATATTTCAAAACAGTTATGTATAATGCCATTATGTTCAAATATCTCGTTGATGCACTCTGAGTGAGAATTCCATAGGTCAGATTCTACAGGATCTAACCTATGGGACTTAAGGAATGATGGAAGGGAATAAATCCCGACCTGAAAGTAAAATAACTTAGTGAACCACAAGCAAGTAGGTGCAAAAACCAGCTGAAGAATTTTTTTTTTTCCATTTAACGACAAATATGTAATCCATACTGAACAAAAAAAACTACTTTCTGCTCTATCAATAACCAAAAATGCTGGCACAGAAAATGTAAGCTATATTATCCAACATCTAAAGAGCAATATTACGTTTCTAAATTTCCTGTGCAGTTCGCCCAACGCTTCTTAATTTCCTGGGAGAGCAATCTATGACCAACTTGTTAAAGTCGGGAACGAATCATTTCCTCTATCTAAACACTAGACCGAATCCCTGTAATGATGCTCAGACCTGAAAAACTAATTACCTTTTTCCTCTTCCTTTCAACTCCAACATTCAATGACAAGCTAACTTAGCCTTACTTTCTCTCATGTTATTAACTTCTTATCTCTTTCAATTCCTAAGAGAGTCTCTTTAAAAAATACATGGATATACCACCATGTCCGAAAAAACATCCAAATTTAGCCAATCTGCGAGAAGCCTTCTCGTAATCACAATACCAACTACACTGCTACATATATCTCACATTTTTGCCTTAGTTTGCATACACAATAGAATAAGAACGAAACCACTTAAAGTTAACCACAATCGAAACAATATGAACAACAACTGACCATAACAGAGATATAAAAAGATTACCATGAACAACCAATTTTGCACATGAAGGCGCTTAAGATTAGGCACTTGTTCGAGTAGCCTAACAACCTTAACCCAATAAGGATAGGATAGATGGATCATATGCACAAAATCAACCCGAAACCCAACCAGAGACGAAGCATTCTTAAGCTCCAAACTGAAAAAGCTACAGCAATTAAAACTGATCGAACGAAGGTTCGGGCAATCCACCAAAAGCGTCTCTCTTTGTTTAGAAGATTCAAAGAACATCCCAAGCGTTAGCCTCTTAAGCCTTTTGCTACATATCTTCAGACGACGATGGCCCGAACACTTTTGGAGCTCCAATTCCTCCAAATTGGGGCAACCCAATATCAAATCTTTCACCATCTGATCCGCCAAGTAAACCTCAGCCAGAAACAAGGACCGAATCGACCAAACACGCCGGGTGGAGAGCTTAGCCGGCAGCGTAAGATAGCAGCGCGTGAGGCCTAATTTCTCAACACACCCATTTCTCAGAACCGAGAAAGGGAAATCGTACCAGTGATTTACGGTTTCCACATCGTGAAAATCGTCGTGGACGAACAAGTCGAGGTAGAGCTCCCGGGCGCGGAGGCGGGTGACGGCGGATCGGACCCAGGATTCGACGGATCGGACCCAGGATTCGACGTGGCAGCCGTAGTGAGAGTGGTAGATGAAGGAGAGGCGAAAAGTGCGGACGGGAGAATTGGCGCGAAAAATGAGGACGCGGTCGACGAACTCGGCGTAGGACTGGGAGGTGTATTCGAGCGGCTCGCGCGGCGGGAAGGGTTGGTAGTCGAAGTTGAGGGAGGGGACGCGGGACCAGAGGGGTCGCCATTTGTGGGAGATGAGGGAGGTCTGGACGGCGTCGAGTGTGGGGAGGAGGGAGAGAGTGTGGAGGAGGATCTCGTCGGGGAGACCGTTTAGGGTTCGATTTGGGATTTCATTGATTCCCAATTCTTCCATGGTTGGTTTGGATTCGTGTTTCTTCAACCGGCAAAAGATTTTATAAACTCTGTTGGGGGAACCGACTGACGCAGATTTTTCTCTACCCGCCCTTACCTATTTTGTTAATATTTTATCTTCTTCATTTTTCAAACTTTACCAATTTTTATAAATTATAGAATAATTAATTCATACTGAATTGTAAATTCATCTAATTACATAGCAAATTATTCAAATTTTGAATACAAAGGTAAAGATAGACGAATATCTCGTTTAAAAGTGTTTTTTTAAATGACTGAAAGTATTTTTGGTAAAATTAATTTTGGGTACATTAGATATGTGCTTCTTACGAATTTTACAAAAAGCACTTAAATGATTTTCCAAGATCCACTTGAATTTTTATTAATGATCGATTTCAAAATTATTTTTATCAAAAACATTTTCAGTTATTTTAAAAACACTATCAAACGTGCCTGAATACCATCAACTCAAACACATTTGTTCCCTACTAACAAAAGATACTTGTTGAAAGCGAACTTGCATGTGCAAGTGTTCGAAATTGCGTATTAGAATTATTCTGGTTCTTGAATTTAATAGCTTAATATAGTTTTCTTATCAAATAAACTACATAGATTACAAACTTTCCAATCCGCTCATCAAACCTTTGTCACAAAGCAATGTAAAGCGAATTTTTAAGGGAACTGTTATTAGCATTCCAATAATCACATTCTATACTCCTCACAAGTATATTTTTCTTTCTAATTATAGAAAGTTTGGAGTGCAAAATGAAATTTTTGGAGCGTCAATAATAATTCTCATTTTTAATATTAAAAAGTAAAGTTGACACACCCCGATCCCGATATTTCCCAAATACCAAGATAGGCACGTGCTGGCCGACACCCGAGGGTGACGAAAGCCATTTATTGAGGGCAAATGCTGAAAACAAGGGATAAATAAGACTTACAAATATAAAAACAATGAATATGCAATTTAGGAACATGTTCAGAGCATAGAGTATGCAACTAACTAGAGCACTAAAAGAATTAATATAAAATTGAATGAATAAAAGAATGGTCCCAAACCGAGAGGACTCGAAGATGCCGATGTGGAAGTGCCTTGACGCCGGGATTGTATGCCTTGTTTCTAAGTCCTGAAGGGGGCGCAAAACAAACATGAGTGGACCAAGTTGATATACATATATAATAAAACAGTTATCAACATACTAACCCCCAGGTTTTATGAAAACACATATATCATGATAAAATAGGTTTTCCGAAACCTAGCATGTCGCGCAGTGTCTAAAAAACATAACTCGTATATGCATAGTCACTAGTGAATGTCCAATACCCTCCAGGCCCCTTGCCAGCTTCCCGTCGCTAGGAATACTCATCCAGAGGAAATAACTCTCCAGGCCCTGTGCCAGCTTCCCGTCCCTAGGAATACTCATCTAGAGGAAAAACCCTTCAGGCCCTATGCCAACACCAAACCGTCGCCCCGTAACGGAATGTGGACCACTAGGTAAGTACAAAACCAATGAACATACGTACATTTGAAAAGCATCTTCATAGTATAAAGTCATCCATCATCTATACTATAAAGAAGTGTTCGAAGCGTGTTCTAATATCATATCGTCATCCATCAAATATTCTATAAGAACACGGGTTATAGGAAAAATAGTAATATTTCAAAATAGCCTCAGTAAGCACGATATCTCATAAAGCATTTCATAAAACGTCATCATAAAATCATGCTTTTCATGTGTGCAATTCTACTATAAAACATGCATTTTAGAAGGGGTTCACTCACAGATACTTCGCCACTGAAGAGCCACCCAAACTAGCAAGCACGAAATCGCCACAAATAATTGCCCCTAAGCACATAAAGGGTACATTTAGTCAAACTCTACTCAGACGACTTAATTTGGGAAAACGGACATCGGAAATGGGTTCAGGACGTCGAAATTAGCCTAGATGGGGTCTCAGACGAAAACTAGAAAAGTCAACCCTAAAGTCAACGTTGACCATTGACCAGCCAAAGTCAAAGTCAACGCTGACCGTTGACCGAGTCAAGGTCAACGAGTTTGGGCTTGGGCTAGATCCGGGTTGGTGAGTTTGGGCCGAAAGGTCCTAGGCCCAAAGGCCTAAATTCAAAAGGTTTAGGGTTTGAAGTGCACGGGCCTAAGGCCCTAAAGGGAAATGGCCTAAAGGCCTTTAAATTAACAAAATAACTAAAAATAAAAAGAAATAAAAAGGGGGAAGGAATCGGGGGACAAATCAGGGGTGGGCCCTTTGGGCACACCATTTAAGACCAAAAAACCATTTTTAAAAGGAAAACATCCCCAAATTTAGTGAAAATACAAAAATACCCTTTTGTACCATAAATCCCGGGACGAGTTGTTACAATCTACCCCCCTTAAAAGAATTTCGTCCCGAAATTTAAAATAACTTACTAAACTGAAATACTCGAAAATAGGAAGAAGAATATATGTCTATGTGACGAAGAAATCAAATCAGAGCGGTTGCATAAAAGGGAAAATGCCACCCCGTCGCAATCGGGTTGCAATGATTCTAACTTTCGTGCCTCCAGGCTCATACTTTCTTCCCGGTCGGTGTAAAAGTAGAAAACATACTTTATAAAGATATAGAGTTGAAAACACAAAATAGTTTAAGGTCAAAAGTAAGTACGTAAAATACGATAACGCCAAAATAGATATGTACTAACATATGGGTCGAAAACTCGTGTGAACTTAAAATTGAAAACGGAAATACTTCCTCCAAAACATTTGTAACGTCAAAATAAATAACTAGTAATAGAAGTTAAAATATTTATATTGAAAAACAAAAATTGAAAATGAGAGTAGGTCTCGCCCAAGCATACATACGTCACGTACTTCGAGAACAGAGGTTTCTTTGGGTCGAGCCCCAACAATAGCAAATTTGTAATAATTGCCATAGACAGATCTTCCTACTCACTTGCTGAACGAACTCAACGAATAAGTTATCGATATTACAGTCTGCAGTCTGCGATATCGACCACACATTTGTTGTCTTGATAGGCAAGCAGTAATTTTCTGAGGATGAATAATTTCACACGTCGTAAATTCGATCCTTCGAATATCAGTTCACAATACTCCTCTGTCATCCAATGTTGTCTATGAAAAACTCTCGTACCATGTCGCAAAATTGTCGTACCCAACTAAACAAAGTAAGAATTATCGTCCTAACAACTCCATCTAGCACCAAGCACACCATCCTCCTCAGTTCTTCCAAATATGACCAATTACTCCAGTGTTTTGCCAACAAAGAACCCATTTGAAAACTGTACCTTAGGATTCAAGATAAGTGTAAAGGTCATCCGATTCTCATCTCGATCGCGCTGTGGTGCCATTCCAGAGTGCACCAAACAGATATGCTAGCAGTGTTTCAACAACCATGCACTCACAAACAAAAGAGTCCTAGAATGAAGCAGTGATAAGATGCGTTGAAACGAACACATCACTTCATCAAAAATGTCTACTAGAGTACGATACGATAGCTATGAATTGTAGAAAGAAAGTGATTGGTGATCGAATATCCTTGCGTGAAGATAATGATTAGTGATGCAATCTGCTGATCACCTGCACTACAATCTTCACCAATCTCTTACCAAAAGACGGCTCAAACTTCACACTCACGTGAATCCCTTTCTGGTAAGCGTGATAAGCTTGTGAAAAGATTATGCTTCTAACGTTCATGCTCAAAACGATAAGAATTGGGCGCACACTTCCGCCGAATCAATCGATCGTGAATTCCTCACTGATTGAGCGAGAAACCATGTCGAGAAGGTTGAAAGAACACTAAAGAATTTGAGGGTCAAAACAAGTCCATTAAATCTAGAATACAAGATATCAGGATTTGAACTAGAAACCATGCCAAGAAACAAACAAGCGAAGGAAGGTGAGGATGCTAAAATGGAAGCCATTGATTATGATTATTTAGTTAATCATCACCGTATGGTCAACTGGTTTCTTAGCCAAAAGGAAATAGGTCCACGTTCAAGAATAGCTAAGAAATATTAATAAGATTTGACGAGGCCAAAGACATTTCGAAATTCAGAATACTTTGTGAAAGTTGTTTCAAAGTTCAAAAATTAAACATAGAACCTTTGAATCAACAGAATGACGAAGAAGAATGATACGAAGCAGTCTACATATGCATGCAGTGACAAGATTGACTACCTTTAAGTGATGCTCTGGAGCAACCAAAACTCAATGAGTCCAGAGAAGTTCAGAGCAAAGCTCGATCCTTGTACAATGATGAATATGGTAGAGTCTCAAGCCATTACACTAGAAATTACAATGCCGAACAATTAATGGACAAAAACACTGATCAGTTGGGCTACACGCAAGAGGCTAAGTTCACCTCTACCAAAAAGTATGCGAACAAGGAACTAGTGTTTACCGCCGAGTATCAGACCCAGGTGAAGTTCAAGGAGTCTGTTTATCTAAACAAGACTGGATCTTCATCATCCGAATCCAACTACAACAACCACAAGAATCGCAACTCTGTTCTGGAACATTGATTTGCTCCCACCAACTACCACTTACTAACCGTCGTCTCAACTAGCACTTACTCGCTTTCTCTAACACGCACTTCGAATGTTTCGAGTAGTTGCCACTGAGATATGACTATGCCCGCCATTCCTAGGGAATGCATGTTGTAGAGTGATATCACCGTTTCAGATTTCTAGTTGGTCTTAACCAACTCGTACCGTTACGATTTTTCCGCTTCCCAAGATTTCGATGTAGAGCCAACTACGCCCGCAATTCCTAGGGAACGCATGTTGCAGAGTGACATCGCCATTTAGGATCTACATCTGGTCCTGACCAAACTTCCGCAAACGGATATTTCTAAAACACGTCGTTTCCAAGTAACACCGACTCTGCCCGTCATTCCCAGGGAATGCATGCCGCAGAGTATCAATCCGATGTTGAAAGTCGTCCAACAATCCACTTCATCACTGCTGAGGCACAATCCCGACACGAATTCTTGTTTTTCAACATCTCGATAAAATCAACTTGAGCTTCTGTATCGTTATATACTTTCAATGTAACTTGCTTGAGACGTGGCATGCTGAATTCAACTAGTTTATCTAACAAATCTCCTGGTAAACTCTCCTGGAAATCAGAAGATCAAATTTTAGATATGGAGCACAGAACATAACAAAAAATGATAAGCATAAGTAATACAGAAACATCAATTCTGTATGTAAAAGTACTCACATCTTCGCTAAACTTGCAAAGGTAATCCAGAATCAATATCTCGAGATTGGGAGAAATTTTAAGCAGTGCAGCCATGCCAACGAGATCATATTGGGTAAACCCCGTTTGTAGCTCTAAGCGGTTCGGATTGTTCAGCATAAAACTTTTGGGGAGTGTATCCTTTGATGTCAGAAACTGAGGGCATATGCACAGAAAGCAACTATGAATGTTAGAAGACGTTCCATAACGTAACACCTTTAGAGACCAGTTGTTGTACGTCGGGAAAAAAAAAACCATAAAGTCTAAGCAGTAAAAAATGAACAGAGTTTAAGGCAAATAGATTGGCGATCTATGAATGAAATGTTGTGCATTAATGAGTGGAGGTGGACAAAGTTCGAAACAGACCAAAACACGTATAGCACAGAACATGGCTGCTCCCAGAAACTCTTCAAAGCCACAACAAGTGGAGAGAAAACTAGCTATGCACAATGGCATGATTAACCATCAACGAATCCTGAAACGAGTGATCATCCAGATAGAACCCGCTTTTGTATAAGAAACAATAGACAGGACCTTTTCTTGGTGGTTCAATTTTTCACAACAATTCCGTGCAATGAGAACTCAATGCCCAAGTGAAAGTTTAATAACTTATTGTACCACAAGCAATTAGGTTCAATAACCAGAGTGATGAGAAATTTTATTATTAATCTCCGAGTCCGAAAAACACGAAATTAAACCTATGTTTGAGAAGTCTTCCAGATAATCAGAATTCAGTATGGCAACCATGTAGCACGAAATTTTGGCATAACTTCCACATAAAAAAAGTGAAACTGCCTAAACTTAACCTAATTTGAAACAATGAGAACAGATTGATCAGAACATAAACAAAAATAGAAATACCCTACCTATTATGAAACTCTAACAGCTAATTGCACCATAGGCAATGAGGAACGACAATCAGAGTGAAACAAAGTTTTACTTTTCCTGACAAACTCACCTCTGATATCACTGTGCCAGAAGCAGAATCGTAATGCACGATATCTAGTCTTAATACACCTATTGAATGACCAATTTGTACAAATCAAGCACTGATTATTCCCTCTGTCACTTCAAGATTTAATGACAAGCTCAAATATCCTCTCTCATGTTTTTATATTAAGACACAAACTCATTCAAAAACACACGGCTACATCTCAAAGACCGAAAAACATTAAAATGTAGCCTATCAATGTCACCAGAATACCAAAATTTAGCTTAAAGTTGGCGAAAATTGCAATACAAAACAATAATTGATCAAGGCAGAAGTTTTGGGGAATTACCTTAAACCACCAATTTTGCACACTAAAATGCTTAAGATGAGGCACTTGTTCGAGTAGCCTAACAGCCTTACTCCAATAATTATAGCCTTCCATTAGGTGCATAAAATCAACCCGAAACTCAACGAGGGACGAAGCATTCTCGAGCACCAACTGCTTAAACCAGCAGCCATTGAAATCGATCAAATAAAGGTTCGGGCAATCAACCAAAACCGTCTCATTGACTCCACTACCAGCATCATAAAAATCCCCAACTTCAAGTACTAGCCTTTTGAGCATTTTGCTACGTATCTTCAAATGATGATACTCCACGCAGCCTCGGAGCTCCAAAACCTCCAAATTGGGGCAACCCAATATCAAATCCTCCACCGTCTGGTCCGTCAGATAAACCCGGTTCAGAATCACGGACCCAATCGACCCGAAACCCATGGCGGACAATTTCGCCGGCTGCCTAAGATCACAACGCGTGAGGCTCAATTTCTCAACACATACATTTCTAAGAAGAGAGAACCGGAAATCATATATGTGGTTCCGGCTTTCGTCATTGTGAAAATTAAGGTCGATGAAGAAGTGGAGTTAGAGCTCCCGAGCGCGGAGGTTGGTGACGGCGGATCGGAGCCAGGAGTCGACGTGGGAGGCCTAGTGATGGTGGTAGATGAAAGAGAGGCGGAAAGTGTGGACGGGGGAATTGGGGCGGGAAATGAGGACGCGGTCAATGAACTCGGCGTAGAACTGGCGGGTGTCCAGCGGCGGCTCGTACGGTGGGAAGAGTTGGTAGTTGAAGTTGAGGGAGGGGACGCGGGACCAGAGGGGGCGCCATTTGCGAGAGATGAGAGAGGTTTGGACGGAGTCCAATGTGGGGAGGAAGGAGAGGATGTGGAGGAGGAGCTCCTCCGGAAGATCGTTTAGGTTTCGAGTGGTTGGGGCTTCACTGCTCGTCTCTTCCTTCCTCGATTGATTGATTCTTTCATTTCATTTTTGCTTCTGCAATCGGCAGAGCATTTTACCAAGTCTCTGATATTGACTTCCAAATCGGTTTTTCATTTTTTGGGTAAACTGCCGTTTTACCCTTGAATTATTACCCAGTTGAAACTGTCACCTAATTACATTCCAGGTAAACTCACCTCCACTATTTGAAAATAAACCAATTAACTCCTCATCTCATCGTCAGATTCAATGATATTTCATTCTTTTTACCGTCAAATACTGGTATGGCCGTTATATTCGATAAAATACTAATGCGACTTTAAATCACGTGCAATGCCATACTCCGAAGTATTGTAGCCATACTATTTGATTTTGGATGTGTTATCTACCCACTATTTTTTACTTCTCACACACTTTTTTAATTTTCGACAGTCGGATCGGATGAGTTGAACAAGATCAAAGACATAAATTAACAAGGGGTGTGAAAAGTAAAAATAAGTGTGTGCGTAGCATACCCCTATGATTTTTTGAGATGAAAACTTAAAAACAATGGAGATGCAGGGTGATTAAAATGATTGATGGTGAACAAAACAATTCTATTGAACTCAAATCTGAATGACCAGAATGAAAAGTTGTGTCAATCTCAGTGACCACTTTGAGTTTAATCAAAAGGACAAAAAAATGTTGTAAGTGAATAGCACCAGGAGTGATTTTTTAGAGTAAAAATGTGTTTAACGTTAACAGTAAACACTACCAGGAATGTTTCATTAAAACTCTCATTATATAATGCAATTAGTAATGAGATTTATATGTTTCAGCAACTTAATTTGCTCATAAAACATGCTGCAAACTCTTCATATATACAAGAACAAGAAAATGCAGTCTCAGTCGATGCACTCATAGAAATATAATTAGAGAGCTCAGTCCAAAAGTCTAATTCAATATCCGAAAACAGCAGTTGAAAGTTGAAAGTTGAAGGTCTCAGAGCTCCAGGATTTTGCATTCCCCATTTAAACCTCATAGTCTATCCACTATTTGGTTCTGTGACTAACTCCCAAGCTTGTGAAACCTTTCTATTTAGAATTATCGGAGGAAGCGGTTCGTTCTGGCCAACTTGGTCGAGAAGAAGTACAATCTTTTCCAGGACAACTCCTTGCTTCAGCAAGATTTTCACAAAACTACCTTGTCTTTTTCGTCCGTCAAACGCTTTCATTTTAACTTGCTTGAGACTTGGCACGCTGAAATGAACTGGTTTCTTTAAGAGCTCTTCTGGTCAACTCTCCTGCAATTTAGAACATCAAATTTTAGATATGCAGCACGAAACGTAAAATAGGATGATAAATAACATCAAGCATTGCTATAATTCTGTATGTGAAAGTACTCACATCTTTCTCCATCTTGAAAGGGGATTCGAGAATCAGTGTCTCGAGATTGGGACAAAGTTTAAGCAGTGCAGCCATGCCAACGAGATCATATTGGGTAAACCAAGTTCGCAGCACCAACAGCTTCAGATTGTGGAGAATAAAACTTTCGGGAAAAGTATTCTTTGATGTCAGAAACTGAGGGCACATGCAAAGGAAACAATTACGAATATCAGAAGATGTTTGATAACAAAATCCCTCTAAGAACCAGTAGGCTAAGTGGTAAAAAATGAAATTTGAAAAACCCCCAAGTCCACAAAGGTTAACCCCACAGCAATGAAGTGGACAGAGTAAGAAAGCGATTAAAGCCTGTCTAGCACAGAATCATATGGCTGGTTAGTAAGACAGGCTACCAGATCTCATTTCCAGACACACAATTTTAAGATGAATAGTTCCGAGGGATGATCTAAAAAACGCAATCTCCAGGAGAGACAACTATGCACCAGTGGTTAATTATAACTTAATTCTGCTTCTTAGAATGAGTGATAATCAAGGTAGTCTTCTTGGATAAGAAACAATAGACAGGACCTTATGTTGGTAGTTCGACTTCAATTTTCCAAAACACTTTTGTGCAATGTCATTAAGTTAAAAACATCTCATTGATACATTTTGAATGAGAACTCCATACCCAATAATGTTTTAATAACTTATTGCCACAAGCAATTAGGTGGAGCAACCAGAGTGATGGGAAGTTCAATTTTCTTCCCGATGTCATTTATCACGAATAACATCACTATGCTTGGTGAAGAAACGTAAATGGAGGAAACGTAAATGGAGGACATCTAGTTTTATCAAAAACCAAGAACATTGGCACCAGAAATGCATACTAAGCTACAAAATACAAAACGAAAGGACATATAAGAGTCGACAAATTTTCTGGGAGAACAATCCATGACCAATTTGTATAAATTAAAAACTAATCAATTCCTCTGTATAGACCAACCCCTGTAGTAACGAGCAGACCTCAATAGCTAATTACCGTTCCATCTTTCTTCCGATTCCAAGATTTAATGATAAGATACGAATGCCTTACATTCTCTCATGTTATTTTCTCTTTCAATTCCTAAAAGACACAGTTACATTCACAAGTACACGGCTGCATATCCTTGGCCGAAAAACACCAAAATTAAGCCTTTCTATGAGAACCCTTACACAAACTTCAAAAACCAACCACAAAGCTACATATATATGGCATAATTCCACAATGATATATATAAGAAACAAGTCAAAAGATTACCTTGAACCACCAATTTTGCACATTAAGATGCTTAACATTTGGTGCTTGTTCGAGTAGCCTTACAACATTACTCCAAGGACGATACGATTTATCAATTCGATGCGGAAAATCAACATGAAACTCAACCAAAGAAAAAGCATTCTTAAGTACACACTCCTCAAAGTCACAACTATGAATACTGATCGAACAAAGCTTCGGGCAATCAACCACTAACGTCTGCTTCTTCTCTGTGATATACCCAAATTCAAGTATTAGCCTTTTTAGACTTGTGGTGCATATCTCCAAATGGTGAGGCCCCAAACAGCCGTTAATTTCCAAAACCTCCAAATTGGGGCAAGCAGATAACAAATCCTTCACGGCCAGGTCCTCCAAATAAACGTCATCGAAACAGACGAACCGAATCGACCCGAGCCGCATGGTGGACAATTTCGCCGGCAGAGTAAGATCACAACGCGTGAGGCTCAATTTCTCAACACGCCCATTTCTAAGAAGAGAGAAACGGAAATCATAGATGTGGTTCCGGCTTTCGTCATTGTGAAAATTAAGGTCGATGAAGAAGTGGAGGTAGAGCTCCCGAGCGCGGAGGTAGGTGACGGCGGATCGGAGCCAGGAGTCGACGTGGGCGGCGTAGTGATGGTGGTAGATGAAAGAGAGGAGGAAAGTGTGGACGGAGGAATTGGGGCGGGAAATGAGGACGCGGTCAATGAACTCGGCGTAGAACTGGCGGGTGTCCAGCGGCGGCTCGTACGGCGGGAAGAGTTGGTAGTTGAAGTTGAGGGAGGGGACGCGGGACCAGAGGGGGCGCCATTTGCGAGAGATGAGGGAGGTTTGGACGGAGTCCAATGTGGGGAGGAAGGAGAGGATGTGGAGGAGGAGCTCCTCCGGAAGATCGTTTAGGTTTCGGGTGTTTGGGGCTTCACTGCTCGTCTCCTCCATCTGCGATTGATTGATTCTTTCATTTCATTTTTGCTTCTGCAGTCGGCAGAGCATTTTACCAAGTCTCTGATATTGACCTCCAAATCGGTTTTTCCTTTTTTGGGTAATCTGCCGTTTTATCCTTGAATTATTACCCAGTTGAAACTTGTCACCTAATTACATTTCAAGGTAAATTCACCTCGACTATTTGAAAATAAATCAATTAACTCCTCATCAAATTCGATGACATTTCATTATTTTTACAGTCAAATACTGGTACGGCCGTCATATTCAATAAAATTTCATCCATCTTGTCGTCAAATACTGGTACAACTTTAAATCACGTGCATGCCACAATCTGATGTGACTTTACTTCTCACACACCTTTTTAATTTTCAATAATCAGATCAGATGAATTAAACAAAATCAAGGAACATAAATTAACAAAGAGTGCGTAAAAATACAAAAAAAATGCGTGGGCAGCATACCCCATATGAGTTTTTGAGGTGAAAACTTAAAAACAATGGAGATGAAAGGTGATTAAAATGATCGATGGTTAACAAACCATGCAATTTAGTATTGAGATTTATATGTTTCAGCAACTTAATTTGCTCATAAAACATGCTGCAAACTCTTCATACATACAAGAACAAGAAAATACAGTCTCAGTCAATGCACTCATAGAAATCTAATTAGAGAGCTCAATCCAAAAGTCTAATTCAATATCCGAAAACGGCAGTTGAAAGTTGAAAGTTGAAAGTTGAAGGTCTCAGAGCTCCAGGATTTTGCATTCCCCATTTAAACCTCATAGCCTATCCACTATTTGGTTCTGTGACTATCTCCCAAGCTTGTGAAACCTTTCTATTTAGAATTATCGGAGGAAGCGGTTCGTTCTGGCCAACTTGGTCGAGAAGGAGTACAATCTTTTCCAAGACAACTCCTTGCTTCATCAAGATTTTCACAAAACTACCTTGTCTTTTTCGTCCGTTATACGCTTTCATTTTAACTTGCTTGAGACTTGGCATGCTGAAATGAACTGGTTTCTTTAAGAGCTCTTCTGGTAAACTCTCCTGGAATTTAGAACATCAAATTTTAGATATGCAGCACGAAACCTAAAGTAGAATGATAAGTAACACCAAGCATTGCTATAATTCTGTGTGTAAAAGTACTCACGTCTTTCTCCATTTTGAAAGGGTATTCTAGAATCAGTGTCTCAAGATTGGGACAAAGGTTAAGCAGTGCAGCCATGCCAACGAGATCATATTGGGTAAACCCAGTTCGCAGCACCAACAGCTTCAGATTGTGGATAATAAGACTTTCGGGAAAAGTATTCTTTGATGTCAGAAACTGTGGGCACATGCAAAGGAAACAATTACAAATATCAGAAGATGTTCGATAACATAATCCCTCTAAGAACCGGTAGGTTAAGCGGTAAAAAATGAAATTTGAAAAACCCCCAAATCCACAAAGGTTAACCCCACAGCAATGAAGCAGACAGAGTAAGAAAGCGATTAAAGCCTGTCTAGCACAGAATCAAATGGCTGGTTAGTAAGACAGGCTACCAGATCTCATTTCCAGACACACAATTTTAGGATAAATAGTTCCAAGGGATGATCTAAAAAACGCAATCTCCAGGAGAGACAACTATGCACCAGTGGTTAATTATAACTTAATTCGGCTTCTTAGAATGAGTGATAATCAAGGTAGTCTCCCTGGATAAGAAACAATAGACAGGACCTTATGTCGGTAGTTCGACTTCAATTTTCCAAAACACTTTTGTGCAATGTCAATAAGTTAAAACATCTCATTGATACATTTTGAATGAGAACTCCATACCCAATAATGTTTTAATAACTTATTAACACAAGCAATTAGGTGGAGCAACCAGAGTGATGGGAAGTTCAATTTTCTTCCCGATGTCATTTATCACGACTCACATCACTATGCTTGGTGAAGAAATGTAAATGGAGGATATCTAGTTTTATCAAAAACCAAGAATATTGGAACAAGAAATGCATACTAAGCTACCAAAAACAAAACCATAGGACATATAAGAGTCGACAAATTTTCTGGGAGAACAATCAATGACCAATTTGTATAAATTAAAAACTAATCAATTCCAATGTATAGACCAACCCATGTAGTAATGAGCAGACCTGAATAGCTAATTACCCCTTCCATCTTTCTTCCGAGTCCAAGATTCAACAATAAGCTACGAAAGTGTTACATTCTCCAAGTTATTGTCTCTTTCAATTCCTAAAAGACAGAGTTACATTCACAAATACACGGCTGCATATCCTTGTTCGGAAAACACCAAAATTAAGCCTTTCTATGAGAATCCTCACACAAACTTCAAAAACCAACCACAAAGCTACATATATATATGGCATAATTCCACAATGATATATATAAGAAACAAGTCAAAAGATTACCTTGAACCACCAATTTTGCACATTAAGATGCTTAACATTTGGTGCTTGTTCGAGTAGCCTAACAACATTACTCCAAGGACGATACGACCCATCAATTCGATGCGGAAAATCAACATGAAACTCAACCAAAGAAGAAGCATTCTTAAGTACACACTCTTCAAAGTCACAACTATCAATACTGATCGAACAAAGCTTCGGGCAATCAACCAGTAACGTCTGCTTCTTCTCTGGGATATACCCAAATTCAAGTATTAGCCTTTTAAGACTTGTGCTGCATATCTCCAAATGGTGAGGCCCCAAACAGCCGTTAATTTCCAAAACCTCCAAACTGGGGCAAGCAGATAACAAATCCTTCACGGCCTGGTCCTCCAAGTAAACGTGATTGAAACAGATGAACCGAATCGACCCGAAACGCATGGTGGACAATTTCGCCGGCAGAGTAAGATCACAGCTCGTTAGCGATAATTTCTCAACACACCCATCTCTCAGAACATAGAAAGGGAAATCGTACGTGGGTTTCTCGGTATCCTCGTCACGGACATCGGTTTCGATGAAGAAGTCGAGAAAGAGCTCCCGAGCGCGGAGGCGGGCGACGGCGGATCGCACCCAAGAGTCGACAGTGGAGCGGTAGTGTTCGTCGTAGAGGAAAGAGAGGCGGAAAGTGTGGAGGGGATAATTGAGGCGGGAAATCAGAGCGCGGTCGACGAACTCGAGGTAGAACTGGGAGGTATCGGAGGGATGCTCGTGCGGCGGGAATAGTTGGTAGTTGAAGTCGAGGGAGGGGACGCGAGACCAGAGGGGCCGCCATTTCTGGGAGATGAGGGAGGTTTCGACGGAGTTTAGTGTGGGGAGGAAGGTGAGGATGTGGATGAGGATCTCATCGGGGAGATCATTCAGGTTTCGATTCGTTATTGCGGTGTTAGGGTTTTCATTTGTTGGCTCCATCGCAGTTTGCAGAGTCTCGGTTTTCTTTCTCTGTCAGCAACTCGTTTTATTTCCTGTTAAATAATGGCAAAATGTTAGGAGTCTTTTACTTATAATGTAGGGTACTCAATTAGGAGTCTTTATTTAACATGATTTTGGACTTTAAAATCAAATGCTAGTCGATTAGGATTTTAGAAAATGATTGTAAAAGACTTTGAAATTATAAAGTAGTCAAATTAGGATTTTAAATGATTTTAAAAATTCATTCAATACTCACTCGCACACCTTTGACCCTTTCCACTATTGTTCTTTATATTTTTATGCCTCAATTTGGTAGAGGGTCGGTTAAACTCATTGAATCTGCCATGGAAGTGGTAGGTTTGTCAATAGAGTTGCAGATTGACTTGAGCTACGAAAATATACCATTTCAAATCAAACCCATAAGTTTGATTACCAATCCAATCGGCAAAGTAAGACCAAAATTCAAAACCCACCATCTATAATATAAGAACATATGGACCCACTGGTAAAAAAATCAAAACCAAAGAAGAAGAATTTGATTTGCACCTAAAAAACTAATTGAATCACTCGTCGATGCCCCGAATTGAATTTGAATAAAAAACAATCATTCTTCAGGGAGATAAAAAATGGATAAGACAATTAAAAAGTGTGAATTGGGTTGACATGCCGGCTTGAAAAGGAAGCAGCTGCACAATCATATTTTAGGGCAGGGAGGGAGAAAATGGTTTTTCTTTTGTGATTTGAAAAAAAAATAAAAACAATCTAATAAAGATAAATGAAAAGAAAAGACTATTGAAATCCATCAAAATCTCCAAATAAATATAAATCCATATAAATTTGTCAAAATCCATATGGAATTGTAAGTACATTAAAATCATTTGAAATCTGTCACTTAAAAAAAGTCTATTAAAATCGTATTAAATCTTAATTTGACTACACCCCCTTTAATGTTGCAATATTTTAAGATTATCTCCAAGCCTGAGTTAAAACCTAAAATTTTTTAGTCCAGAATATTTAGGTTTTAACCCAGAAACAAATTTTTTTACTCCAATTCTTAGACCATCTCCAACCCTTAGGCTAAAACCTAAAAATTTTAGTCTAGAAAATTTAGGTTTTAGGCCAGAAATAGATTTTCTACTTCAACTCTTCTGGCCTAAAATTTTAGCCCCAGATTATTAAAGAATGAATTTAGGCTAATTTTTTTTTAAATAAATTATGTAGACTGCCCCAAATTAATTTTATGAACATTTTAACTTAAAAATATGTAAATTCCAATAAATTTTGAAAAATCACTAAATCAATACATGAAACTCATGAAACACTACTGAAGAATATGAAAATCATGATAGAGATATATAAACACAAAATACATGAAACACACAAAACACATATGAAAAATTGGAAGAATTGGAGGAGAAAAGTGAGTTTTGTGTGGATGTTTAAACAAATACATAGATATTTATTGTGACATCCCACATCGCCTAAGGGAGTGATCCTTAAATGTATATTCCCATCCCTACCTAGCACGAGACCTTTTGGGAGCTCACTGGCTTCGGGTTCCATAGGAACTCTGAAGTTAAGCGAGAAGGGGGCTAGAGCACTCCCATGATGGGTGACCCACTGAGAAGTTGCTCGTGAGTTCCCAGAAACAAAACCGTGAGGGCGTAGTCGGGGCCCAAAGCGGACAATATCGTGCTACGGTGGTAGAGCGGGGCCGGGAAGTGGTCTGCCCCAGGGCGGGATGTGACATTTATAGAGTTTTTGGGTGAATTTTGAGTTAAATTTTTTTTTAAAATTATTTTAGCCGTTGGATTTAAATTTCAACCGTTAGATCTTTTTTTTACTGTTAGATTTAATTATATTCGATCTCAGCAGTTGGATTCAATATATTTTTAAATTATATTTTTTAATAAAACAAAATTTGAATTTGGACCATTGGGATCAACCAACGGTCCAAATATATCAGCCGTTAGATTCACAAAAAAGTTGTTAGGCTCTGGTTGGTGGCCAATAGTTGCCCTAACAATGGCCCCTCTGTTTAGCGCTGAAGGCATTCAGCCCACATGGGGCGCGTGGTTGGGGCAAGACTGGGCTGGGTTTGGGCGAGTCCACGCTCATCTGGGCTAAATCTTGGGTAAAATTTGGCTTTTGTTTGGGTTTTAGCTTTTGGCCACACATTTAGGTGGAGTTGGGTTGGGTTTTATGTGTGTGTGTGTGGGGGGGGGGGGGGTGAGAATAAAACCTAAAATTTGGCATTTAGCCCAGGGTTGGGTTTGGTCTTATTAGGGGTAGGCAAACGGGTATAGGAACTGCGGGTCGAGGCGGGGCTTTAGAATTTTAGAGGCATGCCGGGTCCAAAAGTATAAAAAAAAGGGTACTCGGGGACCTGTTTGTGTAACATCCCAATTAAAAAATGGTTTTTTTTTTCTTATTTGGTGAGCCCAAGGGGCCCACCCCTTTATTTGTGTCTATCCCTCCCCCCGTGACCCTTTTATTTCTCTTTTTCCCTTATTCTTCCATTTCCCGTGCACCTTACCTCTCTCTTTCTCTCTCTTTCTCTCTCTCTCGGCAAACTCTCCATCCCCATCTTTGCAACTTTCCATTCCTCTCCCATCTCTGCAACTCTCTATTCCTCTCCTTGTTTCTTCTCCCCTCATCTCTGCAACTTTCATTCCCGCTCCCCTATCTCCGCAACTCTCCTTCCCGGAGCAGACACACCATACCCACACCCCACTGCGACCTCCACCACAGTGTCTCACACATTCTCGAAAGCTCTCGTCACCCTCCTCTCCTCAATCACATCCTTTTCTCTTTATCCCCCAGTCTCTCTCTCTCGATGCCTATGTCTCTGATTTCTCACACCTTGGATCTGTCGATTCTCAACCTCCTCCTTCTCGATCTCTCTCTCTCCCCCAGTCTCTCTCTCCCCCGACGCTTGTGTCTTCGATTTCTCACACTTTGGATCTGTTGATTCTCAACATCCTCCCTCTCAATCTCTCTCTCCCCCAGCCTTCTGATTTTTCTAATTTTTTTTATTTATTTTTTGTTTGTTTGGTTTGAGAATTGAGGTTTTAAAACAATTGGGTTTTGGTTTTGGTGTCAGAGTCAAAGATCTGGGATTATGGAGGATGGCGAGTCCGATAGGGGTTCAAAACCGGAAAAAAAAAAAATAAGAAGGACCTGTGGACCCGTCTCGAACCGGCCCGTTTGAAACGAGCCAGGTTAGGTCCGGTTCCAATTATCAGATTTGCGATACCCGCCCGGCCCATGCCCACCCCTAGGTCTTATGGGTTAAAATTTTAGCCCCAAATGATTAAAGAATGAATTTAATCTAATTTGTTTCTTAAAGTAACTTTTTAAAAGAAACAATTATGTAGACTATCATAATTTAAACTCATGAAACATTATGAAAGAATATGAAACATATAAAAGATTTTTTTTAATTACTTTAGCTGTTGGATTTAAATTTGGACCGTTATATATATATTTTTACCGTTGGATTTTATCAAATTAGATCTTAACCGTTGGATTTAATAAATTTATAAATATAAAACTAAAAAAAAATATACATATATGGTGGGCTGGCCGCATTAACCCATTGGGGAATCTTGGGCTAAATTAGGCCCAAAAAAGAGTTTTAAGTTTTAACTCATATTTGTCCCAAGGATTGGAGCAAGTTGAGGTAAGTTTAGAACTTAAAATTTAAGTTTTACTCCAAGGGTTGGAGTAGGTTTAACTGTTATATGTTTTTATTTTATTTTTGTCAAATTTCATTTAAAGAGAAAGTTAAATGAGGATCATTGAAAGATAGAGTCCAAAACAGTCAGGCAAAGCCGAACTTCCACAAAGAAACTACAATGAAACAGACTCAAAAGAGGCAGCCCATACTAACACAAAAGCCGAAAACCTAGAATGGCAAAAAGCAAGCAGCTGCCTCCACCATATTAGCTGCTCCACA
Organism: Heteromeles arbutifolia; assembly: GCA_024362995.1. Classification (NCBI taxonomy): domain Eukaryota; kingdom Viridiplantae; phylum Streptophyta; class Magnoliopsida; order Rosales; family Rosaceae; genus Heteromeles; species Heteromeles arbutifolia. The sequence continues at coordinate 7,055,558 of JANCRC010000007.1, forward strand.
ACTGCCGAGCCACCACCACCTAGAAGATGAAACAACGAACTAAATAAATCAACATAAAATTGGGGTAGACAAGCCACTCGTATTATGAGCGCTTCCATAATTTTACCAAATAGTACAAAAAACATTTTAAAAGTTGTTAACCACCAAGGAGTGCCGCCAAAGAAGATCCATGAAGGCAACATCTATGGATTCTCTCCTTTCATATTTGGACAGTTACGATTGAGCTACGTTAATATCTTGTATTGACTTCTTTATAGAGAGAGAAAGACAAAGAGGAAAGTGTGAAATGAGGGGAATGAAGGGAGTAATCTCCTTCCTAGGGAAGGATATTAGGAGGGAGGAGAAGCCTAGTACATATTGAAGATGATATCTCTTTTGCCCATTCACTCCACTCGTCCTTCATCGAGTCACCCTCTATTTGGTTGTGTCTTCTGGATTTTTCTGTTTGTTTCCGATGGTCTCTCACACATCTCCCTTCCATTGTTCTTCAACTCACCCTTTCTCGCTATACCTTTTTGCAACTGCTCGGCTTCCGCCTGTCTTCACACCTTTGAAACCATAGAAATCATCATCGATCAAGGTTCTATTTCAATTGTGGCCTGTTAATTTTTGTTTTCATCTCGCTGATTGCAGATGTGTTCGCACCATTGAAAACGTAGATACCAAAATTTAGATCAGTTTTCTGAAGCTTGGGCTTCATTCTGCTCCTCGGCTTCCTGTTCACAAGGTTCGTTTTTCTCAAGCTTTGCCTCAATTTTCCTGGCGCTGGTTCTGCTGTTCACCTTGCTGTTAACATTTAATTACCCTGATTCTCAAACAGAAACCTTCTTTGCAAATGGATTCCCTTACTTTTGCCGATTATTTCTCTTTGATGCATGTTGGTTTTTATTTATTTATTTATTATTTTTAGTTATGTGATTTGGGATTTTTGTTGTTCATTTTACTTGGATTTTGAGATTTTTTTTTCTCTTTTATTCAATTTTTCCCCTCTGCTGAAATTACATTTGGTTCAATTTTGTCAATTCCTGTTTGTGTTTGTTGAAAATTTTAGCATTGTTTTTGTAATTATTATTTGATTAGCTGACAAATTGTGGTTTTCCAAATTTTGGTTTTGCAGTATTTAACAAATAGGCAACTAGCTTTCAGATATAAAGAGAGGAAACTAAGATATCCAAATTACCTACAAACGGAGGTGTAACCGTTTGAGACCCAAGAACAGAAACAACTCTGTGTGCATCACCCGCCCAAGAACAGAACCAGCTCTGTGTGCATCACCCTGGGAACTGTGGGTGGCATCTGTATAACCATCAAATCGTTTATAAACAACAAGAAGACTATCCAAAACAGGCTTCTATCTGAGGTGAGGTACTGGTCACTACTTGCCATATTGATCTTCTTTGTTAATAAGAGTTAGTATTATCAATATGAATTTCTTTTAAATGTTTTTTGCTATGAATTTAATTTCAAATTTTCCATTTGGCTTGATATGCTGGAAAATATATACATTTGAGAATGTTGAGGACTTTGAAATGTTGTAGCTACTGAATTTTGTCAATGGTCTATTCATTTGGATTCATGTTGGGATTTTCATGGTTTCAATAATTAATTAATGGCATGAGTGATTTATGAGCACTTAAGTGGGCAAAAAACTTTGCTTCTCAGCAAAATTGGGATAGCTTCTAAAAATGGCCATTGGGAATGAAAACCTGTTTCAAATTAGCTTATCACTAATCATATAGGATACTTCCACTGTGTTACAGACCATGATTATGATAAATTAATACAAATCATGTGGTGTGATATTTCCATAACTAGCTATGTTTGTTGTGGTTTTGTCGATCATACTCAAAGATAGCGTTTCAATTTTTTATTTTCTTCTCATAGGGGTTACCTTAATTATGTTTTCATCCTTTCCTTTCTTGAATTTTTCCTACTGTTGGGAACAATACTCTAGACTTTCCTTTTTCTACAATATAATTTGAGGGATGCAATCCCGTATCAAGTTTCTTAGCCCTATAGTCCTATTTGTTTTGCAGTCAAGTTGACAACAACTTTGGTGGGACTACAATTCCAGATTCGTATAGCAACATGTCTAAACTGTTCAAATTGTAAGTGCTGCTTCTGATTCTATGTCTTTTAGTAAGTTTAAAGGTAAAATTGTGTGATCTAAGAACTACAATCTCTATTTATTCATACATCAGATTTAAAGCTCCAACTACGAAGGTGTAAATCCAAAAGATTTGTGATTAATCATAACAACAATAGAGGGAATCATAGTTTTTGTTGGGAAACACATATTTCCAACCACTGTGCAGGGAATGTCTCCCGTTTCTATCTGATATTATATCACATTAGGTGATGGTGCTGGTTGTTTGGAATGACAATTGAGAAGTAGCTCTTAATATTTAACACGACGAATCATGTCAAGATTGAATATCTTTGTGTTTTTGTTGTTTCTTTCAGGAGTTTGAGGAACTGCAACTTACAAGGGCCTATTCCTGATTTTAGTAGGATTCCAAACCTTGGTTATGCACAGGTTCAAGTTTAATTGTGTAAAAAATGGAGAGATTGATCGCCGGCACTCATAACTGCGTTTCCCACTTTTTATTCATGATGTTTAGTGCTCGCTTGCAACCCAATTTGCTGCTATAAAGTTTTGCGTTTTACAATCTGTTCATGATTAAACCTCTTCCAATTTTGCAATTCTGTGTAAATCTTGCAAGTCAAGATGGGACACCTATCTGGGCAATGTTGGAATGTCTAGGTTTGGGTGGAGATGTGGACTTATGGAAGTGGTGAAGTAGCTTAGCTCTATCTCATTAGCTTTCATATGTTCTGTTTAAGCTTATTGGTGCTGGCTCTGAGGTTTTTCGAAACTCTCCGTTTTCGAAATCTGAAGCTTAGAATCCCATTCAACCACAAAGAACTAGAATAATTGGAAGAAAAAAAAAAAAATTGGCGTCCAAAAAGAAGCATGTGCAATCCTCTAATTTTATTAATATAAAAGAAGTGATGCAAATCCAGTAAAGATGTAAATAAGAGCTATTAGTGGAAAAAATAGTTGTATAATTCCAGGCCTTGAAGAAGGCTACAAAGTATATGAGAATAACGTATCTATATGGTGTTTATGTTTGTTCATTTCTCCCTTACGGGTTTTTATGCCTGTTAATGCTTGAATAATGATGCAGGTCAATCAAGCAGATAAGATTTAGAAAGAAAACTCCACATCTGTTGTCAGCAATGCTCATGGGGAGAAGTATAGGAAACCAAAGCCTACAAATCCGAAGCCTTTTAGCTTTAGAACCTGTTGTGACCAATTTCTTTAATGAGTATTAATAGCGTTGATGCTTAATAGGGATGTTTAAGGAAACAACTTTGGAGAAAAAAAGGCTCATGCACCACTGAAGGAGATCACATTAGTCAGGACTCCAGGGGCACAGCCAACAAGCAAACATCAGAATGTGATACAGGTATACTTGGGAGCTACAAGTGCTTTGTGTGGTTTGAATCTGAACAATTACATTGTGTATCACCATCATATAGGCAAATTTGTTATGTGTGATGGTGTATTTACGCATGACTGAAATGGATGATCTAATTTTATGCAATTTATAATTTTGGGTTTCTCAAATTTTCTGTTTTTTTATGATTTATTTGATGAAAGTTTCAATCTTCAGGTACATTTTTCATATATGTACTCATCAAATGTCACGATTAGTGTTCCTCTGGTTTTTTGGGCTACAAATTAAATTTTGGGGTTGTTGAATTTGTTGAATTTGATCCAAGATTAATCGATTTGATGTTCTAGGTTCTTTGTAGGCCAAACATTGAAGCACTTGGTCATATTTGGAAAAGCAAACGAGGATGGGGTTCTTGGTGTTGCATGAAGTTGATGTGTATGAGATGGACATCCATCATGTCTCCCAATGGAAGAAATTTGATGTCACCATCTTCAGCTTTCCTCATGCAAGCCATTACTCTTGGCTAAGTGAAAAGTACTCGAACCTTATTAAGTCACTAATTATTCATTTCAATTAAATGCTGATTAGGATATTATGTGTAAATAGGATTGTAAATATGTTTTACATATAATTTTCAATCCTGCAGCAACGCGCGGGCACCATTGCTAGTATTATCTATATACTAAAACCCGAACACTCGCTTATTGTTCATTAACAGTAAAATGACAATAATGTCCTCCAAATTTTTTGACGAACGCGGTTTCTATCCGTTGCTGCACAGTTAAATGACAGTTATGCCTTTTTCGTTCCACCTGTCCGTCATCGTATGTGTTTTGGGTCTAGATATTCTGGATATTTCTTTACTTTTTGGGCTTTCTTCTCTGGGATACATCCACTTCCTTGGTTTTTGGGCCTCCATTTTTCTTCATCTGAGACCTCCACTTCGTTGGTTTTTCAGCCTCTATATTTCTTTACCTTTTGGCTTTCCTCTGTGGGATACCTCCACTTCGTTGGTTCTTTGTATGTTTTATCTACACTAAAACCCCGTGGATGGGTACTGTTCATTAACAGTCCCCCACCGGTTTTGCCCCTGATTTTGTTGATGGTTTTTGAGTTTTGGTGGGATTGTGCAGTGAAGTGGCCATTTTGCCCTTTCTTCTTTCTGGAGCCGTGCTCTGCACCATCTTCGGTTCTTTGCTTTTCAAAACCCACGCACATTTGTTTATCTAGAACATAACCAATAATGAAAAGTCAGGGAAAGGAGAGCAAATACATAAATTTTTATTCTTTGTTGTGCCGATTCACATTGTTTAATATTTTTTTCTCTTATAACCGGCCTCTTATCACATTTTTTAATATTTTGTTTTTGTCTTGTAGAAATTTTATTGTTTGTTGTGCCACAAATCATGTGGCCGGTATAAATTGTTAATGTTTATTGTGCCGTTCACATTTTTTAATATTTTTTTTTGTCTTGCCACAACATCTATGTCACATTTTTTTATTTTTTATTCTTTATTCCATATCAGCTGAATCCTAAACGCTTGACAGGCACAAATGTTCAATGCTTATAGATACGCATCACGCATCACGCATCACGCATCACCAACAGGCGAGAAAAATGACAATAATGTCCTCCAAATTTTTTGACAAACGCGGTTTCTATCCGTTTCTGCACAGTTAAACGACAGTTATGCCTTTTTCGTTCCACCTGTCTGTCATCGTGTGTGTTTTGGGTCTAGATATTCTGGATATTTCTTTACTTTTTTGGCTTTCTTCTCTGGGATACATCCACTTCCTTGGTTTTTGGGCCTCCATTTTTCTTCATCTGAGACCTCCACTTCGTTGGTTTTTCAGCCTCTATATTTCTTTACCTTTTGGCTTTCCTCTGTGGGATACCTCCACTTCGTTGGTTCTTTGTATGTTTTATCTATACTAAAACCCCGTTGATGGGTACTGTTCATTAACAGTCCCCCACCGGTTTTGCCCCCTGATTTTGTTGATGGTTTTTGAGTTTTAGTGGGATTGTGCAGTGAAGTGGCCATTTTGCCCTTTCTTCTTTCTGGAGCCGTGCTCTGCATCATCTTCGGTTCTTTGCTTTTCAAAACCCACGCACATTTGTTTATCTAGAACATAACCAATAATGAAAAGTCAGGGAAAGGAGAGCAAATACATAAATTTTTATTCTTTGTTGTGCCGATTCACATTGTTTAATATTTTTTTCTCTTATAACCGGCCTCTTATCACATTTTTTAATATTTTGTTTTTGTCTTTTAGAAATTTTATTGTTTGTTGTGCCACAAATCATGTGGCCGGTATAAATTGTTAATGTTTATTGTGACGTTCACATTTTTTAATATTTTTTTTTGTCTTGCCACAACATCTATGTCACATTTTTTTATTTTTTATTCTTTATTCCATATCAGCTGAATCCTAAACGCTTGACAGGCACAAATGTTCAATGCTTATAGACACGCATCACGCATCACGCATCACGCATCACCAACAGGCGAGAAAAGATAGTCCAATCTGAGTGAGAGGTCATGATGCGAAGTGCCAGAAAAAAAATATATATTGGGCAAGGCAGACCACGTGTTGATCATCCCTTGCATTTGGCTTTTCAACTCATCTCTTTTATTTTTTTTACTTTTCTTCACGTTTCTCTCTCATTTGTCTTTCTTTTTTGTTTCGACTTCTGCGTTTCCTCCCCTCTCTGTATTGCTGCTTGCAAATTTGGGTTTGTAAGCTCATCTCTTTTATTTCTCTTTTCTTTCCTGCCCGTTTGCTGTCATATTTTCCCTTTTTTGTATTGCTTTGGACTTCTGCTTTGATGCTGTTTTGTTATCTATGATGTTCTTTCCTTGCAGCATGCATTTTCTTTATTTTTTATTTTTTTGGAAACAGGTTATGTCTTGAGGATTTGTGGTTGGAGTTCTTCTTCACCATCAAGTATTTAAGGTATGGATTGAACTCTGAATCTTCATATGGGTTTTTTTGAATTTCAGAAAATATTCTCTTCCCAGGGTCCAAATTTTGTTAATTTCGCATTACGAGGAATTGCTTGCATGTAGGTATGTTGACTTATACGTTGGTTTATTTTCTGTTTGATCAAGGATCTTTCGGTTTGTTCATTCTTTTGTCCTTACACTCTTGGTAGGCTATGACTTTGTGTTTTTTTATGGTTATTTTTGCGGTGGTTGGTTGAACGACTGTTTGATCGCCATTTGGACGACTGTGTAGTCTTAATTTCCAGTATCCCCGATTGGTTTCTTTGTCAGGTATTAGTTTTTTGTGCGATGTTTTTCTTTTCCGAACTGAATTGGCCATATGATTATTTGTTTCGGTTATTTGAATTTGTATGGTTGTTTTTTGATTATTTCACGCCATTTGTTGCTTCATTATTTTATTAAGCATTCCTATTTCGTCAGAGAGAGAGTGTTTTTTTTTTTTTTGGGTATTTCTGTTTTATCACAGAGATAAGAGTGTTTTTTCGATGAAAGTTTTAATTCGTCGCATTTTTAGATGGGCTATGTCCTGGGTTTTGTCAAATTTTTAGCCTGTTTATGCATGTGGTTTTTATTGTAGACTTGGAAGAAAATGGGATAGAGGGTGAGGGAAAAACAGCAGAAAAAGCATGGAATAAAGAATAGGAATCAGGAATAGGAAAAGAGAGAAAAAGAATATGATAGATGAATAGTTTCACTTCATTTATGTTTGTGTGATGACAATGTGGTTCAGTTAAGCAGTGGTCCTGCTATGAGGAAGCAAAATAGTATGTTGTGTTATTTTAATTCTTAATTTTTGTCGACGGGATAAGCAGTATGCGATTTTTATAGTATAATTCGTCATTTAATACTCTGAAAATTTGAGAAGGAGTTTGGACCTCAAATGATTACAAGTGTTTACCCATGTATCTTAAGTCTTAAGTTCGAATCCCCAACCAGTCGACAATTTGGATAATGTTGGTTTTAAAATTGAAATTAGTGTAATTTCGTCTTTCAATTTGTTTTGGTTTTACATTTTTTAGTTTTCCATGTTTGCTTGGTTGGTGTACAGTTAGGTCTCTGTTAACTTTTAAAACTGAAATGTGAATGTCATTTTCTTCTTTTGATTTACTTTAGTTTTGCATTTTTTTATTGGTTCGTTTTATCTCGACTGAACACGCTGGGATTAATCCAAAAAAGGAATTTTTTTTTCATTTGTGTGTATAGGATTTTTACTATTTGAATAGACCTTTGTATAATGTCAATTGAGTTAGGTTAAACGGTAGTTGTCCTTGGTTGTACTTACTTTTCATAATGGAATGTAATTTCTTCTTCCAACGATAAATCCGATTAAAATTAGTTCTTGCATTTTTCTATGTATTTTTTTAATTCTTTTGATACACGATTGTATAGTCTCAATGCAATTGAGTTAAACAGCATCTGTTCTTTGTACAGTTTGCTTTGCTAAATAAAAGTCAGTTTGCTTGAATAGAACTTTGTATAATTTGATTACAGTTTGGTTAAACAGTTTTTCTGTTGCATTCTGTTTCCTTTGGACAAAACTAAATTCATGATTCTGTTCAGTTTATTTTTTAGACAATAATTTTTATCTGTGTTAAAATTTTATCAGCTCATATATTTTCTCAAATTGGATGAGTGTGGCTTTGTTTATGTTTCATATCAGTTTGAATTTTCTGTATTTACCTACCTCCAGTAATTATGAGAAATTATGTATTTTTAATCTTTAATATCATCTTGAACTGAAGCATTACCAAATAAAGCTTCATGTAGTCATATTTTTACGATTAAACTTAATCCCTGATGTTATTGTCATATTTTTACTACTAACCTATGCATCATGCTCGCACTAAACACTGCAAGTCTTTTATTCCTCCAGTAGTGTTAAATAGTAAGACAAAACATACTAAAACATTGTACTGTTTGTTATACCATTTTTTATTCAGTATATGCCAACCAAAAAGCAAGTGTTCTAGCAAAAGAAGAGCTGGATAAGAAAATGATAGAAAGACTAATCCAGGGCAATCACATAGCATTAACGCATCAGATATAATCAACGTTTGGAAATGCTCTGTCTTATTTTTTTTAACAGATATTTGTCTCTTGACCAACATACAGGATAATTTAGAACATCTTCAGTTTCAATTCATCTACTCCAATTTATACAACATTTTTGTGATTTTGCATTTGTACATGAATTGAAATTTAATTTTTTCTGATTTCAGCTCTCATTGGGATCCTAACACTCCATCATTAAAATCCTTTTTGTGTGCTATTCTCCTCCAAGCACGGTTGCAAATACACAAGCCGTCAAGGTATCTCATTTAATAAAAGCTTCATGTAGTCATATTTTTACAATTAAACTCAATCCCTGATGTTATTGTCATATTTTTACTACTAACCTATGCATCATGCTCGCACTAAACACTGCAAGTCTTTTATTCCTCCAGTAGTGTTAAATAGTAAGACAAAACATACTAAAACATTGTCCTGTTTGTTATACCATTTTTTATTCAGTATATGCCAACCAAAAAGCAAGTGTTCTAGCAAAAGAAGAGCTGGATAAGAAAATGATAGAAAGACTAATCCAGGGCAATCACATAGCATTAACGCATCAGATATAATCAACGTTTGGAAATGCTCTGTCTTATTTTTTTTAACAGATATTTGTCTCTTGACCAACATACAGGATAATTTAGAACATCTTCAGTTTCAATTCATCTACTCCAATTTATACAACATTTTTGTGATTTTGCATTTGTACATGAATTGAAATTTAATTTTTTCTGATTTCAGCTCTCATTGGGATCCTAACACTCCATCATTAAAATCCTTTTTGTGTGCTATTCTCCTCCAAGCACGGTTGCAAATACACAAGCCGTCAAGGTATCTCATTTAATTATATATTGTACATGTGTGTATTGCGTGTGAGTGTGAATTTGTTTTTGCTGTAGATTGATTTAATTAATGAGGGTTATTTTAATGTCAGGTTAATTTGGTTTTCTTAAACTAAAGACATTAGAAGAGTGGAACTAGCGGTGTTTTAGAGAGGTTGGTTTATCAATATTTTCATTTATGTCCTTTTAATTGTTTGAATGGACTTTCTATAATGTAAATCAAGCTTAATTTAATAGCTCTATTTCTATATTGCACTTACATTTGTCTTTTTTTTTTTGCTGAAAAATGTAATTTGGGTTTGTAGATCAAAGTTTTCTGGTAGGAAAATTACCTTGGAAATAAAATTTAAATATGAACACTTACATTTAGTGAGCGTTTTGAATTCATCTTTAGTTTTAGTACATTTTGGTTTTGAGTGTGATTTAGTGTATTGTAATCTTTATTTAATTGTGATTTTGTATATTTTAAGTGGTGATTTGGATTTTGAAGAGTCAGAAAAAGGTTTGATAGGTTTTAGAGGAAACGCGGATAATTTAACAGGAGTTTGGAAGTGGAGGAATGAATATGGAGAGTGGGGACTAAGGGATAGCAGGAAGCAAAGTAGAAGGGATTTTAAACAGAGATTTCTGCGTGTTGGGTGTGATTTTGTTTTGGGTTGAAAACTCACCAAATGATTTAAAACTTTTTTTTTTCAGTGCTCAGAATGAAGAAGAAGGCGCTCAAATTGCCTTTGCTCCAATCCATTTCATCAATTTATCAAGCTTTAGTTGAAGCTCCTTGGAAGCATATGCATTATATTGCTAACCTTGAAAAGCTTTCAAAAGTAATGTCAGTTGTTGCTTCTCCAACTCTTTTCCCTAATTTAATTTTTTTAAGCTTGAATTCCTTTTTTGTTTATATGTTGTTTTGATTTTTTTTCGGACTTAATAGCCTTGGAAAATTTTGAGGGGTGAATTTTGAGCTTTTGATCACATTTGTGATAATCAAGTGCATAATTGTCTTTGATCTGTTTTTCCTTTTGTTAGCCAATTGTTTATCACTGATGGTTATAATTTTTTGTAGTTGCTATTTTAATGTTATTCGATTCTTAGATAGTATTTTCTTCTTTTGTTATGCTTTTTAATTTTTGCGTCTGCCTACTTTTTTATTCTGTTTGTTAGAATAAAAAAAACTCTGTTTGTAGGCTACTTTTGATTAAATTTGTAATATGTGGTTATTAATTTAGATTAATTATTAAATTATTTTATATTTTATTTATTATTTGTTTTATATTTTCTTTGTTAGGATTTTGTTACTTAACTAAATTATGTTCTTCCTTGTAATAACTGTTTGTTGCTTGCTTTTTTGAACAGATTAACTGTCGTGTTTTCTAAAATTCCAAGTATTTAAGGTAAGCAATTTAAAATTTTGATTTATTCAGTTTTAAATTTTAAGTTCTTTTATTTTATTTTCTTTTGTTTTTTTCCTTTTATTTTCCAGCCACATTTTAAAGTTTGGGTGATCCATTTTTTTAATCGTTATACTATATTTGCTATGTTTGTTGATGCTTCTTATTCGCATTTTTTCCTTTTAGTCCAGTGTGGTTTGCACTAATTTACTTTGAAATTCGTATTTCAGTTTGTTTCGTATTTTCTTCTATAATATTTTATGTTTAAGTAGCCATACCAATGAAGGGCTAGGATGACTGACAAGGATGAATACTAGATTAGCCGTTTTTGTATACAGATGAAAAGGCATTTGATAATGTCTTTCCTATAAATCATATGAGCTTAGACAGCTTTATAAAAATATTTGCTTCGTTTTCTGTTTAATGTTTATATATATCACTCTTTGCATATTTGCATTTGAAAAACATAATCTATAGTTATATTTTCGCTCCCGCAACAACGTGCGGGTCAAATTTACTAGTTATTCACTAAATACCATGGAATTCTGGAAAATACCATATGAAGTTATGAACGCATCGCCGGTTCTTTTTCCCACTTTCATGCGCATGCTTCCTTTTCCTCAACATTCATGTGACTTAGGTTTAGGTGAACTCACTGGTCGGTGCTTCCTGTGATCAACCACTATAATTAAAGAACAAGGGCAAATTAACCAGGATGGCGTCATCCCATCCCGATGACAATTTAGCCAGATTGAGTGGACATGGTTTCACTTGGAACCACCATTAATTAATGTTAGGTTTATTTTTAGTTACGCTCTTGAAACTCATCCTTGATCTTACTTTGTTTTCCGTAACTTAAAACCCACCACTTTACTTCTTCAAACTCAAAATTCGCTCCACGTTACTATGTTTATGTGTTTTCTGTCAAATTCGCTCTGTTTTGATTGTACTTTGCCTTTTGAAACTCGATTATGATCTCACTTTAGCATAAAACTCAAAAGTCGTCATTTTACTCTATAAAACACACTTTATAAAAAGCACGAGCAATTGTATTTGGTCTCATTCAGCTCCACGTTAGTTTTACAAGTTTGAGTTTGATATCCTATACGAATGAATTGTTGCACAAAATAACTTCTTCAATGTATACCACAAAAAATTCTAATATGTAATCAAGAATTATCGAGTTCAGGTACATGTATTATTTGATTGTAATGTTTAAGGGAGTTTTGTGATCCCATAGTCCATAGTGGCCATGTGTAGGACTAGTAAGTTGCAACTATCACATGGTTTCTTCCTAAGGTCAAGACTTGGGAAAAGGATATGCTCTGGACCTTAATGTCCGGAGCCTCCTCATCAAGCCATCTGGGCCGCTGATTGGTGTGCAAGTCAAATCAAGACCGTTGGTTGTGTGTGGTGGGCCAAGAAAATGAATTAATGGAGAACGTTAGATTCAAATTGTGCGGCCCAGATGACTTGATGAGGAGGCTCCAGACACTAAGGTTCGGAGCGGATCCTCTACCCAAGACTTGAGTGCTTGATTAGGTTAGTTGGGGATACCTGTGGCCTTGGTTTTTCGGTTGAGGTATGCTAATCCTGCCCTTAAATTCGAAACCCATGTTTGCCTGGCTTGATATTCGCAACAAATTAGTCGGCATGTTTGTGTCCCTAATGTCAATAGCAAACCATGTCTTTGGCCTAATAGCATTGGCAATCACTATCTTATCCGTATTCTGACGGCTTAAGATTATTTTTAAAAGAAATGTCAAAAATGCTACATAGACATATAACAGTAACAAATGATATATCATTTACGCCAACCGAGATGTCAAAGCTAACATGAACAAAGAGATGTCAAATTTGAATCTGCCTTCAACTATGGTTTTTGCTATTTCCAAAGGCATTCCACTTTCCTTACCTTAAATATTAGCATATTTAAATATTATTGTATTATTATTAGGAAAGGGATACTCTTCAGATCCCTTCCTCCTAATTCACCAAATCAGAGAATCCGTGCTGTTGAAAATTGATCTAATGGCTTAAGTTATTATAACTTTGAAAGTGGACCCTTGTTTGTAGCCGTTGAATCAAATTTCAACGACACGGATTCTCTGATTTGGTGGATTAGGAGGAAGGGATCCGGAGAGGGTCCCTTTCCTTATTTTTACATCAACAACAACCCAACTTTTATTATTTTTGCTTAAAAGAAATATAAATGAAGCAATAAATTTTGGTATATCGGGTAGAAATAAAATATTGACAATATGTCAAATTGTCAAGTCAACCATCAAATTGAAATTTGTTATTTTGAATTTGACGTCTCATTTGAAGATGCTCTAAGATAGTAAAAAAAGGATTGGCATTTGGGTAGCTTAATTATTCATCATTTCAGGCCATTATAAACTTCAACTGTTTCAGGCTCAAGTTCAGGAAAACAACTTATATAGAAAAAGAGCCTTTAAACCAAGAGTTCCTTCATGAGACTCGAACTCAAAGACATAGAAGTTTACTCAAAGTTACCGTCAGGACCTCCCTCTACTGTGTCACCTTCCTCCATGTTGCAGAACTCCAGGAAATGGATCGGGTGGTGGTCCTGGTGAATCGGTGCATGATAGTACTCCATCAGCATTCCAAGCTCGATGTCGTACTTCACGCTTGTTGTATGCTTCACATGCAGTGCACGAAAGATCAGAATGAGTAGGTAGAATGCAGTGTATTGCCTCAAACACCTCTAAGAGCTTGGATAACGTCGGTTCTCTTGGCCAGCACTTCTTACAATATCCGACCATATTTTCGTTATTGGGATCCGAATGCTCAGTCAGAAATCGCTGGATAAGGGCTCGAGCCTCCTCACGAGTGAAGCTCATACGCACCCCGTCCATGTGCCGGGAGTAGAGCCTGACAGGATGAGTCTTGGACTACACGTTTGTTTAGAACTGTTTTAGATAAACTAAAAGCTGTTTCAGAAAACCAAAAACGCTTATGTCAATCACATGGAAACAAAGTTGAAAAGGTTCCAGACTCGTAAAAGCACTCAAAATTGCTTCTACCAAAAGTACTTGACTTGGCCTTGCTAGTGATAATTTTTAGCGGTATTTCCAAACAAGCGCGTAGTGATAATTTTTTTGAGGATTTTTACAATTCTAAACCCTAAACCCTAATTGCTGGGCGTAGAGCCTACATTAAATTCATGAACAGTCAGAAACCGCGGATGCCCATGGCATGCTCCCTGCATACGAATGTCAAAACCTGAAAGACGAAGATCTTAAATCGCTTTATAAAATGAAAAGACAACAGAATAGAACGAATGAAAACTTCATCCAACCCAAGCGTACTTTGACAGAAAAAATAAAAAATTGCTTATCTCCCACAATCACCGTGTATGTATGCTAAACATGTACATTATGCCCAAGAAGATCAAAGACCGACTCTTTATTGATCTTCTCGATCCTCATTTGTTTGTCAACTTAAATTGCTCATCTGACGACGGCTCTGCCCCAGTGGAAGCAGAGTGCTCTGTGTCTCTCCCCAAATCATCGAATTTCTCGGCAGCCATTGCAGAAACCAGAAGGAACCCAGCAAGGAGGAGGGAAATCAAACCAAGTCTTGCCATTGGGTTGAAAGTTTGAGAATTTGAGAATCTGGGTATTATTTGGTTTGGAATTTGACGCTTTTAGATGCTGAATGACTGAATCTTTGGTTGGGCTTGGAAGAGATTTTGGATGAGCTGGGGGTTTTATAGAGGGGAATGAGTGTGTGGTGTTTGGAGTTTCTCCTCTCAGTTGCTTGCTGCTCAAGGGAGTAAGGTGTTGTTGGGGAGGAGTGGGTCCCATGTGTGATGTGTGTGATAGAAAGAATAGAGATTTTTCAGTGTGACCGGAACACGGAGTGGTACACCACGTGTCACCATACAAATGGTGGGATATGTGTGTTAAAAATTAATAACTTAAAAAATACAATTTTCACCACTTATATAAAAATACGTGGTGTACCACCCGTGTTCTGGTCACAAGAAAAAAATTTCCTAGAAAGAGAATTAAAACTATTTTTGGGATGCCCGGAACATCATCATGAGCTCTCTAATCATTCAATGCATGCCACTATACTACCATGGAATTCTCAAAAAATGCTATAAGAAGTTATAAACGCTTACGCTTTTTGACCATTCAATCCTCTATTCATTCAGCACGTGTTATCTACTAAAATACAGTGGAATTCTGGAAAATACCATATGAAGTTATGAACGCATCGCCGTTTCCTTTCCCAATTTCATGCGCATGCTTCCTTTTCCTCAACATTCATGTGACTTGGATTTTAGGTGAACTCACTGGTCAATGCTCCCTGTGATCAGCCACTGTAAGTAAAGGTCAAGGAGAAATTAACAAGGATGGAGTCATCCCAATGACAGTTTAGCCAGATTGAGTGGACATGGTATCACTTGGAACCACCATTAATAATGTTAGGTTTATTTTTAGTTACACTTTTGGAACTTGACCTTGATCTCATTTCGTTTTATGTAACTTAAAAGTCACCATTTTACTTCTTCAAACTCAAAATTCGCTCCACTTTACCATGTTTATGTTTTTTTCTATCAAATTCGCTCCATTTAGATCTCACTTTGCTTCCTGAAACTCGATTTTGATCTCACTTTGCCCCTTAAAACTCAAAAGTCGTCATTTTACTCCATAAAAGACACTTCATAAAAAGCACGAGCAATTGTATTTGATCTCATCCAGCTCCACGTTAATTTTACAAGTATGAGTTTGATATCCTATACGAATGAATTGTTGCACAAAATAACTTCATCAATGCATACCCACAAAAAATTCAAGGGGCTTTTAGATCTAGGTCCAAAAAAAATATATGGTTTTTAGGAGTGAGTCCAGTTATCTAATTACATGTTTTTATTTCTTTTATACTCATTTTATTTTTTTTAATATAAAAAATCAATTAAAATCTTGAAATATTATGCATTTTTCAACTCCAAAAAATCTAATTAATATCTTATAACAAAAAAAACCAATATACTAACATAAATTGTGTACAAAACATTCTACCTTAACTCAAGTAACAAATATATGAATGTATATTATACCTGTAAGCGAGATATGAAACCTAACTAAAATGTAAGAAAAAAACATAATATACCTACAAGTAAGACAAATTAATCTGTGACACGTTGATTATAAAAAAAAATCTGTCATATAGATACTTAAAAATAATTAACTTGTGATATACGTTGATTATAAAAATTAAAAATAATTAACTTGTGATATACGTTGATTATAAAAATTAAAAATAAAATCTATAAATGGGGTATAAAGCAGGAGGAAGAACAAGAAATAACAAAAAGAAATAAATAAAAAGAAATAATCAAAGAGATAATTAGGAAGAAATTTGATTTTTATAATAAATCTTATCATTGAATAGATAATTATTGATAATTAAATAATTAAATTTAAGGAATTTGACTTATTTTAATAAATTTAAGGAATTTGACTTATTTTAATAAATTAGACTATTCCTACTATTGGCTAAAAAAATTGGATTTATATCAATTATCAAGTTTTCCCAAAATTCAAATCAAGATATATCGAGTTCAGGTACATGTATTATTTGATTGTAATGTTTCAGGTAGTTTTGTGGTCCTATAGTGGCCATGTGTAGGACTAGTAAGTTGCAACTATCACATAGTTCCTTCCCAAGGTCAAGACTTTAGTGC
Source organism: Heteromeles arbutifolia (assembly GCA_024362995.1). Taxonomy (NCBI): domain Eukaryota; kingdom Viridiplantae; phylum Streptophyta; class Magnoliopsida; order Rosales; family Rosaceae; genus Heteromeles; species Heteromeles arbutifolia. The sequence continues at coordinate 7,072,022 of JANCRC010000007.1, forward strand.
TTAGAGCAAGTTCATCGGAGCAAAAGGAGGCCAGCACCAAGTGGAAAAAACAGGTTGGGACTCAGTCAATCCACTCCAGCCTGTGTGTTTGCCTGGCACCTAGCCCAAGCTGGTCTCCAGACCAGCCCATTTTTGACAGACCTTGGGACCGGCCTGTTTGTGTTGTTAAGCCTGGCGCGTGTTCTACCCGCCGGCGTCCTAGCGAGTAGCAGACAACAAAATCAGAGGCGGGGCCCAGCGGCACAGGCGCATTAACCTCTCCCCGGGTGGGCGACATGGCCCAAATTATGCCGTTGGATTTCCAACGGCTAGTTATTCTAGACCGTTGGATTTCCAACGATAAAAAAAATTTGAATTTCACTTTTAAACTGGACCGTCCAATCACAGATCAACGGTCCATGTTTTTTCCCCCAAAAAATTAAGAATTTCACTTTTAAAAAATACAAATTTTTTTTAGTAAATTTAGATATTATTATTATTATTATTATTATTATTTTATTTTTTATAAATTTAGAAATTAAAAATAAAATTATTATTTTATAATAAAAAATAATAATATTTTAATAAAATGGACTAGGCTATTTTTTGTTAGGGGTGGAGATGCTTTGGCCTAATACTGTTTACTGGGGTCTACTACTGTTCACTTGAGTGGATAAATGCACTGGGTGCTGGCACAAAGTCCTTAGGGGTGGACTTGCTCTTAATGAGGTTTGTTGGGGATACCCGTGGCCTTGGTTTTTCAGTTGAGGTATGCTAATCCTGCCCTTAAATTCGAGCCCCATGTTTGCCTGGCTTGATAGTTGCAACAAATTTGTCGGCATGTTTGTGTCCATAATATCAATAGCAAACCCTATCTTTGGCTTAATTATTCATCATTTCAAGCAATTTCAAACTTCAACTGTCACTTCATGCTCAAGTCAAGGAGAACAACTTATATAAAAAAAGAACCTTATAGAAAAAGAGCCTTTAAACCAAGAGTTCCTTCACAAGACTCGAACTCGAAGACATAGAAGTTTACTCAAAGTTACTGTCACAACCTCCCTCTACTGTGTAACCTTCCTCCATGTTGCAGAACTCCAGGAAATGGATCGGGCGGTGGTCCTGGTGAATCGGAGATAATACTCCGCCGGCATTCCAAGCTCGATGTCGTGCTTCACATGCAGTGCACGAAAGATCAGAATGAGTCGGTAGAATGCAGTGTATTGCCTCAACAACTCCAAGAGCTTGGATAACGTCGGTTCTCTTGGCCAGCACTTCTTACAATATCCGACCATATTTTCGTTATTGGGATCCGAATGCTCAGTTAGAAATCGCTGGAAAAGGTCTCGAGCCTCCTCGCGAAAGAAGCTGGACAACATACGCACCCCGTCCATGTGCCCGGAGTAGAGCCTTGTAGGATGAGTCTGGGACTACACGTTTGTTTAGAATTGTTTTAGATAACCAAAAGATCTTTCAGAAAGCCAAAAACGCTTATTTCAACCACATGGAAAAAAAAGTTGAAAAGGTTCCAGACTCTTTAAAGTACTCAAAATTGCTTCTACCAAAAGCACTTGATTTGGCAGCGCTAGTGATAATTTTTAAAGCGGTATTTTCAAACGAGCGCTTAGTGATAATTTTTTCGAGATTTTTACAATTCTAGACCCTAAACCCTAATTGTTGGATGTAGAGCCTACAATAAACTCATTAACGGTCGGAAACCACCAATGCCCATGGCATGCCCCATGCTTATACGAATGTGTCAAAACCTGAAGGACAAAGATCTTAAATCGCTTTATAAAATCAAAAGACAACAGATTAGAACGAATGAAAACTTCATCCAACCCAAGTGTACTTCGACAGACAAAATAAAAAAGTGCTCATCTCCCACAATCACCGTGTATGTATGCTGAACATGTACATTATGCCCAAGAAGATCAAAGACCGACTCTTCATTCATCATCTCGATCCTCATTTGTTTGATCTACATTCGTCGTATCATCATTCTCTACATTAGATGAAAGACCATTCACCTGATCCTCATCCTGAGCGGCACAATCCCCCGAGTGGTCTGATCTCGCTGAGGATTCTGAACCTGCAGATGATGCTAACAAGGGAAGGGAGGACAGAGTTTTTGTCGATGAAGAATCTTTTGATAAAGTGGAAATTGAGATATTAGGGAAGTTAAGCCGGGCAGCAGAACAATACATGGCCCTTGCTGCTTCATCATAAGCAAGAGCAGCTTCAATGGCAGTTGGAAAAGTGCCTAGCCAGAGCCTACTTCCCCTGTTGGGTGTCCGGATCTCTGCAACCCACTTGCCCCATGTCCTCTGTCTAACACCTCTGTAGTTACAGCGAGAGTTCTCAGGTCCTCCCTTACCCTTCATACATCCCTTCTTTGATCCCTTGGCTGGTACTCTACGGAACGGTCCACCCTCATCATTGCATGAATCCAAATGGTCGTTGTACTCTTGCCACTTCGCAAGAGTCTTGGCCACAGGATTAGGTCCATCCCGTCTTGTATCGGTCTTGACCAACTTGGGCATGCAGTTCAAATTGTATTGAACAGGAAAAATAATGATGAGTGACCTGCCAATACAAAGAGGACTTTGTCTTTAGAAATGATCTTTATTAACAAAGCAACACTTAATCACTGGTAAACTGCTTACTTCAACTCCATGCACCACAAACGCAATACCCGATCAAACCAATATATGGGCGCAATGCAACTACAATTCCTTCTAGTACTGATTCAGTATACACTGAAACTAACAGAAATGCAGCTCCTAGACTGCGACCTCTTGAAGCTCCCTCCGGAGTGAAGGGCTATCACAAAAGGAGTTGTCTTTCTAAGGTAGAAAACGCAGATGATTTCGCTACCTTCGAAAGATTAAGATTTTTAACCTCTAAAAAGCATGATTAAGCATGGGGAAATTGGATACGGTACTAACCTAACACATTTTTCAAATTAGCAGCTGCTATCAACTTATCGAGAAAATGCACTCTTTAAGCTAGACACTAGACTACACACCCCCAACAACTTTATCATTGGACAAAACAATAGATTCTTAAAAAGGCAACCTTAAGCCAACAAGGCTCCTCGCTTTGCGACGGTCGGGAGAGGAATGCTTATCGTGCGCAGCCTTACTCTTGTTTTGCAAAGAGGCTATTTCCACGACTCGAACCCGTGATCTTTTAATCATAAAGGAACAACCTTTCCGTTGCACCAAGCCTCACCCTCAAAACAATAGATTCTTAATCACGAAAATTACCTCCAACTTCTTAATTTTCGAAAGCACGAACGGCAAGACACAAACATACAAACAGTCAATCAAAAGCTTGACTTTTTCAGCAATACGATTCCAAATTTCCCAAAAACCACATCAATTTCTCTTCAATTTTCCCGCACAAACCATTCAAACCAAACAATTAATCAACGAAGATTTTCCACTGTAATTTACATTACCCTTCCAATTAAAAAAATAAATAAATAACAAAATTAACTAAGATGAACATTGTCATATAGCTCTATCGAAAATTATAAAAATTTAAAATTTAAAATTATAAAATTAAGATGAACATTACCAAAAACTAAGATGAACATTACCCTTCCTAAAGCCTCAACTTTGCAACTACAGCATCTATACATAAACTTAAAAAATTTATATACCAATAATCTAAAATTATGGATGAAAAATAAAATCTGTCAAATAAATTTTAAACTAGCACAGATCTCAGCAAAATTTGATTTAAAAAAAAATCGAAATTGTTACCTTGTTTTTGCTCCCGGACCCCCTTTAAGAATTGAGGCTGGTGTCTGAAGAGGGGGCAGCAGAGCTTGGAAGAGAAAAATGGTCAATGCTCCATGGAAAGAGAGTTTGAGGTTCAAGCTCACTACTGACCCAGCACAAAATGACAAGGGAAAAAACCAAATAAAGCCCTAAACGCCTCAGTTTTGCCCCCAAATGGATCGTAAATTTTGGAGCTCCTTTTTTTTAATCTTTGAGGGATTTTTCTCATTATTTGAATTTTAGACACTAGTTCCGCCCCAAATATTGTCAAGTGTGGGATGAAAGAGAGCCCATGAACCTAATAATCTTGGGCTCAAAACCTAAATGCAAAGTTTATTTCTTATTACCGTCTCTCTGCACGCGCTTTCGCGTATGCGAGAGGTATTTTCTAAATTACAAACGTTACACACTGCAAGAGGTATTTTCTAAATTACGAACGTTACGCACCCCTAAAAATGTATTTTCACACCGAATAATCAGTTTGCTGACGCATTAGCCACACCGCTCCCCGAGTCGTAGAGATATCGTATTTCTAAGCACTCTAAAAAACTATCAACATTTTCAGCCTATCACTTATGGTATTTCTTGTTTATTGCATACAAATATATACAATATGAACTACTTATAAACCTTCAATTCGAAACATAACTCGAGGGATAAGGGCACTAAACCTTGGTTCATACACGATTTATTGTCTATTAAGTATTCTTTCGTTTTTTTAGTTAAAAGTTTTAATTTTGTGATTCCTTTTGGAAATGATTTTTGCACACCAATTTTCTTTCCTTTTTAATGTTATTAAGTAAATCAAAGTAAAATCCAGAGATAAAAACAATGCCTTATACTCTTTAGAGTATAGAAGGAAAAAACATGAGTGAAAATCATTATTCTTTCCAAATCAATAAAGTGTCAATCTAAATATGGTGTCTAAGGTCTCTATTCTCATAATCATCCTACATCCTAATTTATTGACATGACACTCGTAGGTTGGATAGTTTCCTATGATTAGTAATCATCTTCATTTGTAAGTAAGAGATAAGTTCGATTCTAGTCAAAGGTGAATTCAAACCAAATTATTGTTGGCTAGCCTATTGTAAGGCTTACTCTACTCCCCCGCCCTTAATGTAGATAATATCACATGTATTCAAAATAATCACTAATATTTATTCCATTCCAAAAATAAAAATGGCTAACTATGTAAAGCTTGGATTTGATTCGTGAGCATTAAACAATCGCCACGTCATGTATACAGGTTCTTAAGATGAAATATTTTCATACATTTTTGTTAGGCTCTTTGTAATTAAATCTATGATATTCTCTTTTTTTCTTTTTTCTTTTTTAAATAGGAACCAGCTGCTGGTTTCGTCGCGGTAGTCTACTTTTTCAGAGGTTGGGAAGACTCATACAAAGACATTTCAGCCTCCTCCTGCCCATCATCGTATGGTTCACACACTCCAAGAATCGAACCATGTACGTGCTGTGTGAAATACGGACTTGAAATTCGTCCCCAACCATTGAGACATCCCATGATGGTTAAATCTATGATATTCTCTAAAAGCATCTAATATTCTCCTTTACATATACTATACAGTTCATTTTTCTGTTCAACAAATGCATAATATCGCTTTTAGGTCATTTTACATTTAGCTTTGTCTCCCACTTTGATCATTTCATATACAATGAACTCCAAATTCGATGCCATCATTGTCTTTCTGTGGATGTTTTGATGCTTTCACTTGTATTTTGTACTCAATGATCGACCAACCCTTTTTCCAGCCTTTAAAATTCGGTGGGCATGAATGGGATGGGACCTCATGTGTTTACTAACACAACACATATAATTATTGCCTTTACTATTGATCATCCACCTTATCTTATACTTCTTAAATGAGTGGTAGCTCCATCTCTTCATAGCACTAGAGCAGTCTTTGTCATGAGCTTGTAACTCTCAGTGTATGACGTTCGTCTTTTGAAAAAATTAATTTTGTTCGATAATGAGTTGATAGCATTTTGATATTTTATTTACTAACATTATTGACGCTTTATAGACAATTCGTCATTTTCGTTCGGGTTCAGAGCTATAATTTTATATGATCTTAACTCTTAAGCATTACTTTAAGTTGAAGAGGGACCTTAAGTGAGTCATTTAGTTTGTTATAATAATGTGGCTTCATTTAGCTTCATTTAGCTTTTATGCGTTTTACAGCAACAAAAAAGTCTTATTCTACTAGGAGGGAGGCTTTATTAATCTTAGAACGTCATTGTGCTCGATTTTGTGCCAAGTCTTCCATTAGCTCCAAGTACTGTATGTCGGTCTTCCTCTACCTTTTTATCCCGAGCCTTTGTCTTATAATCGTATCTTCTATCTAGAGTAGCTGTAAGTACTCTGTTCACGTGTCCAAACTATCTTAACCGATTTTCTCTTATTTCATGCTTTATATTATGCAAGATAATTTTGTGCACTAGTTTTCTCCTTCTGCACAATTTTTTCTAAGTACAACGATATATTTTTATACTAAGGGGAGGGAGAGTTCGGCTAAGCCACACAATAGCTAACCTAATTTGGTATCGAATTCATCATCCACGAGATTCAAACCTAAGATCTCTCACTTACAAATGAAGAGGAATATCATCAGACCGTAGTACTAAGTGACACATTTATATTTATTTTTATCTTTTAATTCTTGTTAGAGTCCTCTTCCATTATTTACAATGCCCCAGATTAATTCAATGTGATTGGAAAAATATCACCTCCTTCCACATCCCCCTTCTTATCCTTTCTTATACAGGGGATCTTGGTCCTTTGAATTATGTCCAGAAATCATTAGTACAAAAGCAGTAAAGTTATCCCAAATTACACTTGGTTTTGGACTGTAGTGAAACACCTAATTGAAGATTTGATGACCCAAAAAAGGAACCTTTATGATCCATAAAATTAACTAAAAAAATGCTATTTAATTAACTCAATCATGCATATAATGCTAAGTTTTAATCACTACAGGGTCTTTCACATGTTTGTCGCGGAGGCTATAAGTAAGCCTTGGCTCAACAATAGACTTTTTAGTTAAAATGGTATCAGAGTGATCTTTGAGTTTAACATAACCCCTTATTTTGGTTTTGGAATTTGAAATCGATAGAAGTGGTTCATGAGTTTGTTCACTATCAATCATTGTGGTTATTCCGTGAAAATCCGTTAAATAAGATTAAAATAACAAATATACACACATATTTTGTCAAATCATTTGGTACTATTGTTTATTAAATTGAGAGTATGCCAATCTCAAAAGCCAAATGAGAAGTTATGTCAATTTCAAAAACTATTTTAACTAAAATACTCTCAACAATATTAGCAAGAACGCAAAATAACCATTTTTTATGCAAAGGACAATCTACACTACATTAGAACGAGAAATAACTCGAGAAAAGCAGAAAGAGAAACTTTCAAAGTGTATTATTGTTATATTTCTTTGATTTCTTCCTCTCAAAGACTCAAACTCTTGTGTTGTCTAAGACAATGTCAAGTAATGTCATATCAGTGTGAAAAATGCAAGGTAACAACTACCAACAAAGACTTTGTTCCCACATTCCTCTTTTACAAGGAAAGTGATTTGAAGTCCGTGACACAAAAATTTGAATCACAAACACTTACGGCCAATCACTTTGGCTCCTTTTTACTTCACTTTAATCATGGACTCCAATTATTTAGTACCAAGTGGTCCAATCCTCCTTTATACCTTGATGGAAGATACAATCTACTTACGATTATTTTTTTTGTCAAAATGATCATTGACATTTAAAATCGATAGAAATGATTTATGAGTTTGTTGACCATAAATTATTTTGGTTATTCCGTAAAAATCTATGTTAAATAAAAATCTAAATTTTTGTCATTTTATCTTTATTTAACGGAGATTTTTTTACACAAGATCCAAAATGATTGATTATGGATAAACTCATGGACCACTTCTCTCGATTTTAAATCTCAGGAACCAAAGTAAGAAATTATACTAATTTCAAGAACTATTTTGGCTAAAAAGCCACTACAATTTGAAATGTGTGCGAAATTTTTATAAAAACGACATTGAAGGAGGGAGAATCCAACATAATAATTGTAGTTGCAAGAGTAAATATTCTTAACCAACCGAATTACTTCACTACTTTTGCTCCTGTAATAAGTTAAGATGAATACTCTCAATAAACTGAATTACTTCACATCTTAACCCCATACAAAAATGATCAAAAGTTGGGGTTCACTATTTCCTTCATATGATTGTTTTTCCCGTGACCTAATCCACAGTGAAAGCATGCAACCTAAACCATAATTGTACAATTTTTTGTAGTAGCAAGTCAGTAAAATTGGACAAAATCCCCCAAAGAGTTGGAAAGAGAGAACTTCGTATTTCACATTAAAATTACCATACAACCCGAAAGCTGCACAAGAGCAAAAGAAACAAGAAAAAATAAATTGAACAAAACATGGAGCACATGTTTATATATAGCTTTTTAACCCCCCCCTCCTTGATTTCTTTTATACAATGTTTCTTTCTTTCGCCTTCTCGTTCTCGACTGTTATTGCTCGCACCATCAACTAGTGGCGGTGGTGGACGCACTCGAGTGGAGTCACCGGAAACCTAGCGGAATCGGTGCAGTAGTCATAGACCATGTGGTGAGCCTTAACCCACACGAGCTGGTGGTTCTGGTGGAGATTGAGCTCGGACAAAGTAGGCTCATCCCACCAGTACTTCTGGTCACCACTGCTGCTGCACTTCTTTGCCTTATCTGCGGCTGCAAGAGAAACTGGGCACTCACAGGCATTGATGTCAAAGCCCTTGTAGGTTGCGACGAAGGGTGCATGGGACCAATCTGTCTTGACCCTACCACCCTGTGTGGCCCAGTCATCTGCATTCCAAATTGAACTGTAGACACCCATGGCTTGGTCCTTGGGGAAGGGCACCCCTTTGTTTTCCATGTTGGTGTGGACTCTAATGGGCGTCTCATCCACTAGGAACCTGACAAAAATAAAAACAAACAAAAAATGTCAATAATTGATGAAGAATATAATATAAGCCAATGTCTATTGTCAACCACTTAAGCAAATCCCACATAATTTTACTTATTGGTCCTTTCTTTTTGTTTTAATATAATGGGTTTCTTTTGGGAACATCAAAGATGAGAACTTTAAGAAGAATATTATAACCGTAACACTAAGTTCACTAAGTTCTACGCAGCTTTGAAAACACACTTTATATTTTATTTTCTTTTTTCTATTGGGGTTAAGTAGAACTCTAATTTTATTGTCCCAGTATCCTAAACTAATAAAACAAGCGACCATGCTTGATTGATTAGTGATATCTCAAACTAATTAAATATTATTATATAAGTAAGTTAGCGCAAATGCCAATACTTGATTAGATTGGAATACCGTCTAAATTGGCGTCCTGATTGTACATAAGTTACGTCATGCACTACACTTTAGAGTACTATCTCGCTACCATCTCACACATGAGACATGGTGCAGGAAGGCATGGCAAAATGCCGATGGCACAAAAACAGAGCAGAAGAATAGTTCTGTCCCTACACGCATCATGCTAGATTCGTTCCTCTTTTTCATGTCTTGGCTTTTGTTTTTCTTTCCGACTTTTATATAATTTATACAGAGTGGCCCATAGACCTACACACGCTGATTTCGTGACACTATCTTTTTGTTTTGCTATGTTTACTATTAATGTTTCGTTTACTAATTCGTAATCGAGAAGGCGAGAAGGCGAGAACGCTTACACTACTTGGCGCTGATTCCAGAAGATGGAGTAGGAGTGGAATTCCGTGGTGGGATCGAACCAAAGGTTCAACCTTTGTTCTCTGTTTCCCACACCATTGACATACATGTTGGTCTGCACTGAATAAGGTTCCCCTGTAGTGTTCCCCAGAAACTCGAAGTCGAACTCATTGTGTTGTGGACCGTCCGATGACATCTAATCAGATACATGGAATTGAATATCAGTGTCAGAAACTGATAGATGTTAAGCTGGGACCATAAAGATATAAAATTACTAGGCGATCAGAGTATATTATTTACCGGGATTAATTAAATTTATTTAAATTAATTATTAAATATAGATGGAAACAAAAAATAATGAATGCAGATCAATGGGGAAAAGTAAAGAATTTTCACGAGGGAAACAGGGGAAGTAATAAGGTCAAATTAATCCTGTTTTTATATAGAAGTTCAGAAATAAATCGAATTAAGAAAAAATATTTTCTAATTATTCCTAAAAAATAACATAAAAATGACACTTGGGATTTTACTTACATAGAAAGCAGTGACAGTTCCGGCAGAGTCACCCTCGATGAGCTTAATCTGAATGCTCACTTTTCCAAACAAGTACTTGTTCCTGGATTGAAACCCAGCTCCTGAAATTTCACACCCAGCAATATATTAGACCCAGCAAGAGGTCTATGATTTAAACACCCATAAAGTTCTTAAATTGAGAACCCAGCACCCAAATTTTAAGCCCAGCATGTCATAGTCGAAGAAATGTAAGGCTTCCAGACGTTCCTACCACGTCCGGCGTCACAGACCAATATAATACAATGTTACGTGCGAAAGTTAAAACGAGAACCATTGTATCATTATTGATAACGACGCAGGACGCTGCGGTGACTCGAGGGTTGTATGTAAGTCTTTCCGCGGCAAAGAAAGTATTTTTAACAAGAAAATTAACGATTTCGTTGAGGGTGAGAAAAAACAGAGCTATTTTTCTTGGTGTGAAAAAATCAGAACGTAATTGCTTCAAGAACTGAAAAGAAAACATTTTTGGGAATCGATTGGTTGTTTTTATGTGGGAGATTTTTTAAATACCGGAAAAGTTGTCGAGTTTCATGTGAACTTGCTCTCCCTCATAGGTGAAGTGATCGAGAGCCCAGGTTGGCTGGAAAAGCTCATCAAATTTTGCTGAGCTGACCAAACCCAGCAATGCAAGACTCACAAAAGCACTCAGAGAAAAAGCCATTATTCCAAAAGCTGAAACAGCCATTGAAGCACGAGAAGAAGAGACTGGAACAGAAGAAGAGTGTGAATAGTGTGAGAAGAGAGAGATAGAGAGAGAGAATGGAGCCTCTTCTTCACTGAACTGCTCTGAGTCTGTGGAGACACAAACCAAAGACACTGGCTTTTATAGCCCAATTTTTAATTCGACTTCTTTCAAAAGCCACTTCTCTCCTCAGCCACTCACGATCCACGTCACCGGCTCAATCACCACATCAGCCACCACGTAGGATTTCAAATTTCGATAACTGCGTGGAGTGGACAGAGCCAAAGGGATTAAAAATGTAGCCGTTACTCTGTTCTGTGTGGGTTCCCCACTAATTAGCTGGCCAAAGCTGTGAGGCTGTGGAGGGGCACTGGTGCCTTACAGTGTAGGACATGTCCCTGCCCAAAAGCATGGTACAGATCTAGTCCAATGGTAAAAGGAAACGTGGTGAAGGCCAGCTGGTTCACTGACCAGGCCAGCTGTGAGTGAAGCATCTATTTGGTGGTATTGGAAGAAAAGCTGGGGACTGGGGACTGGGGACTGGGGAATTGCGGGAAAAATTGTGGGAATGGTTTTTTCTTCACTTTATCTTTGTTTTTTGTTTTAAAAAATGTTAAAGAGACTCTTTTAAAATAAAACTATAGATAAATTCTTTGTTATTTTATATTTTTAAAATAATATTTTATAATAAAATAATGTTAATAGATTAAATTTAGAGACTACATTTGTAAACTAAATTATGTATCACCAATAAGAATAAACTTATTTATCAACGTTTAAGTAATCAACCAATCATTAACTTCTATATCCTTAAGTTTTCAAAATTTAATCTTCTTAACATTACTCTTTTATAATATTAATATTGAAATTAAATTTAAATAGTAAGATATCAGATAGTCTATGGGCTGGTTTGGTATTGCTGTGTTTTGAAAAAAAACTGCTTCTATTGTGCTATGAGAATAAGCTCATTTTTATTGCTTCACGTTTTTAACTTTTTTTCACCCAAAACTGAGAAAATAAGCTATTTTTAAATGTTTACCAAATATCTTTTTGAGCTTAACTATTTTTTATACACATTTCTGTTTTGTTTTTTATTTGTGTAATGACAATGCTAGCTCAGTAGAATCGCACTATACCATTTGCTATAATGGCAACAAAACCTTTGTTTTTTTTTAGTCATTGAGATGCGTGCCTTTTTGTGAAGAATTTTTCTTATATTTTTCTAAAATTTTTATTGAGGGATTTAGTGTGTACGGAACTTCTTTGAATTATTACAGGACGATAATTTTATACTCAACAAAATAACACGGCTCGAATATACGTACAATATTTAGTACTTAGATGTCTAATAGTATTTAGTACTTTTTAAGTATTATAACAAAATTCTCGAATTGATATAAAATGAGCGAGTGTAGATTGATTGTTACTTGACACAAATGTGGATGTAACACAAATTGACCATATGCACATCCAATAAGTACATGAACAACTTATGTTGAATATGTAATTACTGAGTTTAGATTGATTGTTGCTCGAAATGAATACAAGTGTAACACGAATGACTCATAATGTATTGTGCATCAATCATAATAAGATACGATTATTAAACAGCTTGAGCTAGTATTAAGTTTTTTGTCGTGATTACTTAAATAGTAAAAATTATATTTAACATGGCATGAACATTATCACGTCCAACTAACACGAATTACCAGCTTGATTTCTGAAGTTTGTAAAGATGATGTGAGTGAAGGACGATGGGGGTCCAGAGATTGGTAAATATTTTGCAAGGATTGTGGCTATGATAGTTATAGATATTTTTATGAAACTCCGATCTAAATTGTTTTACTACACTATTTTCAACCAAAAATAAAAAATAAAAAAAAGAGTTACACTAACACACTGATTAGTAATAATACAAAATCATTTAACAATGACTGAAAAAGTTCAGGTTAGTCGAGAGAAGAAGCTTGTCCAGCACTTATGTGTATAGAGAGGTGATTTTTACGTGTTATTTTTTGTTATTAAATTGAATAAATCAAACGAAATTAACGAACTTAATTAAACATAAGTGTTTAGGATGCTAAAAAACTGTATAATATATCTAATCTGCTATTTTAGCCATTCAGTATTATGATTTGGTGGTATTCCTCTTCACTTGTAAGTGAAAGATCTTAGGTTCGATCCTGTGGATACCTATTTCACTTAGGTTGTCCATTATTGTTGTACTAAAAAAAATGTACTATTTTAATTATTGTATATGGTAAAATCAACCCTTTACAATAGAAAAGTGTAATATACACAAAAATTTCTGCAATGTGCTTTTATTGGTCTACAGCCTTAAGGAAAGCCTCTGATGTAATCATCCAATCGCACGATTGCGGGATCCCTAAGAATCCCGCAATCTTGTCCGTTCATTGTATATCGTGAGGTCAGTTTTTGTTAGGTACTATTTATATTTGAATTTTAAAATTTAAATTTTAATGATTTCTGACTGCACAATATATGATGAACGGACACAATTACGAGATTCCTATGATCCCTAAGGAATGGATCTGGCGAGGATCCTGGTTCTTTGTGGACATTCATTGTGGGACCCAGCCGTGAAAAATTTGGCAGGCCTGCTGGCCCGCAGAGTTCAATTGGATTTACTATTTAGTACGATTTTTCCTTGAAATTACATGAACTATCGTTGATGTTTTTTTTCTGGTGACGAAAAACATAATTGCTAAATGTTCTCTCTTTTTATTTTGCCAGAAAATGTTATATTTTATTGTAATTACGAGTTGCCAAAAAAAATAAATGAAAAGTGATCAATTTTATGGAATTGAGACGATAACTAAAAGTAAATTACAAATCAAATTCTCAAAATTTCAAATGACCAATAACAATTTACGTTATATTATACAAAATTATATCCTCCGGGTAAATGTAATGCAATTTTTTTTTCTATATTTTCTTTCTTAATATCTATGAACTAGTGTAGTTTGTTTTTTAGTACTATAATTTAGTGATATTCCACTTCATTTGTAAGTGAAAGGTCTTTATGTTTAATTCTCGTTAAAAACAAATTTGAACAAACGGTATTATCTACATTAAGAGGGTGAGGGATGGCAACGGTTCGGTTTGGGGACAGAAATGCTATATCCATCCTCATAACCATGAAAATTAATCATATTCATAACCACAAACTAACCATCGGGTATTATCTATAACCATACCTACCGGATAACGGATTCCTCATCACTTAACAATTATATCCATCTTTGTCAATACAAAAAATATATTCATTCAATTAACACATGATAATTTGGTAAAAATTAATTTTGTCATTAAATTATTTGATGTATAACATGAGTTAATGAATAGATCTTGTAGAGCATAAAAATTAAAGTTAAACATTGATAATGTTGGCTGATCTTTGATATTTCTCATAAGTACCATTGAATTCTCATAGATTTTGATTCATATCAAAACTTATGAACTTTCCCACAAAATGCAATATTTGTATTTACACTCAAAGGGATTTTTTTTTTTTGGTTAACACACTCAAAGGGATTTGGCGAATAATTAATATACATGTGTGTGTGTATATATATTTTAATACTTTAATATTATGAATAATTATATTATATATTATTTGGTTCGGATTCGAAGACGGATACGGATTCGGGACCCCTATAACTATATCCAAAACCATAACCGAATAATATTCATGGTTTTTTCACATACCCAAAATATACCCAAAATTTCATATCCAAATCCAATCCATTCGGACGGTTATCCACGATTATCGTGTTTAACGGTTAGAATTGCCATCCCTAGAAGAGTGAGTTAAGCCTCACAATGGGCTAGCAATCACCTTTGGTAAAAATCAAACATAAGATATCTTACTTACAAACGAATAAAAATATCACTAGATCGTAATACTAAGTGGCAACAACTAGCGTTGTTAATCCATAAAATAAAGAAAAGCTGAACCTATTTATTTGTTATAACAAAAGTTTAGGGGAAAGTTAATTACTCTTATTACCAATGCCAGAATATACTTACAATCTTGAGACGAATCTATTTATGATTATTCATAATCTTAGCAATATCGACTGTTTCAATAAAATTACTGTCGTTCATGAAAATACCTAAAAAAATCGAGTGATATTGTAATTGTTTGGTGGAAATTTTGGTTAACTAAATTTTATTAAAGAATGAATGATGACACGTAGCAATACCCCATACATATAGATATATGTATTAAATTTGTATTAAATTATAGAAAAATATCTTGTGTGAGTAAGTGTAATGGCATTGATGGCTTCTTGCAAACAAGGGCATGGTGGTAACTATGAGGCCTGTGACACATCATACTATAGGGCTGTAGGCTCATGACGTAATAGGACTATTATTTGCAAAACAGTTCTACCTACAAATTCACTTTGAAACTTACTATTAAACTATAATACTAATTGACTTGAAGAAATTATGGATATTTTAGTTGAATTCACTTGCAACTTGAAAAACCTACCAATTGTAATAGACTTTAGCATGTATGCCCCTTCTGAATCGCATCTGAGTTTCTCAGACTATAATTTTGGGTTGCACTCATTTTATAGATCCCCTTAAATTGAAATGGTGATTCAAGATTCTACCCATTTATAGATTACGGTGTAGCTGTAACCCATTTGGAATTTGTTGACGTTTCTATAAAAATTTAAATATTGTGAAGAGGATCCAAAGCAATATAGGAGAAAATTGGACACGATCAGTTGCTTTAGCATTATTCGGTTTTTAGTTGGTTGACAATTCACACAAATCTGACATCACTTAGGGTTTGAAGTGAGTTCGATACAATATAACTTATGGTTCGTTCTTGTTTATTGTAGGTATTTATATTAATGATATGCTTTAAAATATGTACAAAGGGCACAACTGAGATCATTTATGAAATGACTAAAAATGTTTTATATTACTACTAGATGTGTATGCAAATTTCTTCCTCCTTACTCTTGGACAAAATTGCACCTACAAAACAAATAACACCTTAGGTTAAGGCCAAGAGCCTCACGCGCTCATGATGAATTTTTGGGGGGGGGGGGGGGGGGCCTTTGGCCGAAGAACCTCTGATGCCAAAGTTAGAATTTTGAGAGAAAATTGTTTGGAGAATTTAGAGAGTTTTGCAAGAGAATTGAAATTCAGTTTTGGAGAGAATGAGGTAGTATTTATAAGGGTGTGGCCGGCCCCTTTAGGAGGAGGAGGACCGGCCACTTAGTTGGTATTTTGGGTGAGGTTCATGATTTGTAACTAATTAGGAATAATTGAATAATAAATCAATTAATTAGCTAATTAATAGAATAATTTCCTAATTGATTAGCTAATTAATATAATAAAAGAGGAATGATTTGGGAGTTACCTCGTGGAGAGGATTTGATGAGGATGGATGAAATAGGTTTAAAAATAAATACCTATTGGGGCATTTTTGACTTGATTGAGGGATGATTGTCCACTGCTCACGCATAGGAATTCCGGTGTGCCTCGAGAGTAATTTTGTCATTTTCACCCAAAAATTCATGTGTCGCCTCTTGATTATTTTTGGCTCCACAAATGCCCCCACAACTTGTTGGGCGGCTCGTAGGAAAGGGCAGTAGGTGTAGAGATCTTCTTGCTTCAGGAAACGTATGATTGTTTCCTATTTTGATGTTGATTCCCTCTTTAATAGGAAATTAGATCCTTCTAGGAAAGGGAAATAAAATTCTCTCAAAGCCTGTTTAAGTCCACCTTAAGTGGGTTATTAAATCAACTTTGGAGAGTGATTTATTCTACCCTGCAAGAGAGAGAGAGAGCTTAGAGGACATTTGTTTCCCCTTCTCTAGCAATCTTCTACATCTTGCACGTGCAAATGACCATCTTTTGTTGCTTTCTTCGTCTTCTCTGCACCGCACTGAGGTAAGAAAAATTTAATTTTCCTTGTCTTCTTCTTGGATAGTGCTGTCGCGGGGCAGCCGTCGAGGTGGTGCCGCACGTCGGCTGGCAGGGGCCAGGAGTCAGCTCGGCCTGGGCCAAGGAGGTGTTGTGGCAGGGACCACTGCTTGGGCTGCTCGGCTTGGCTAGAGCCAAGGGCAGCTTATGCGGCTGGGGCCGCGGATTGAGGCGCTGGGGTGCAGTGCTAGGCGAGCTACATGGCTCATGCCCTTTGGGCTCTTGGACCTGACGCGGGCTAGGCCGACGATTGAGAGAAACGATGAGGTTGCGGGCCTTATGGGCTGTTGGAATACTAGGCATGCAGGCTTCCTGCATGCTGGAATGCTGGGTCGAGCTCATTTGATGAGTACCATGAATGTCGTTGGCAGCTTAGTCCTCTTCGCTAGGAGAAAGGTGGGCTGCTCCCGAAAGATGAGGTAAAAAGGATCAAGGCGGATGCATTAGCTCGTCTGATCGCTGTCGTGGAGCTTACTATGAATGAAGGTGGAAAGAAGAGATCTTCCCCGCTTGCTCAAGAGATGCCGGTTGAGAAAAAACTGAAGACTTCTTCCGCTGCTCGTGAGGGTCCACCTGCTGTTGATAGGTTTGTGAATGGCATGACTTCTTCCAATGAGAAGAAAAATGAGGCTGCTAGATCTGAGCCTATGACGCCTACCATGTTGAGAATGGCTAGTACAATTGTTGATAGGATTGCTCAGCGTAGAGGTCTTGTCATGCCCCTAATGCCGAAATCTGTACCAAAACGTCCGTTGGGAGCTAAGTCTGGTTCACCTTTGGAGAGGCTTACTATTATGAAGAGCGATAAGGTGGACTCTGCTGCTAAAGTGGTGCCAAGGCCCACTCCCCCTGCTGCTGAGACTGATTCGCCTGTTGGGAAGGAGGAGACTGCTCACGTGGGCAGTTGTGAGAAATCCACTAAACCTGCTTCTAAGGAGGTTGCTGAGATCTGTGTGCTTTTGAAACCAGATCTGCTTGAAAACATGGATGCTTGTGCCAATTTTGTCGATGACGTTAGAAAGGTTGTTTACCCAAGTTCCTTTGTTAAGCATATAGCCGAGTATAGGAAGATTGCTCTACTTGCAATGATGCAGAAGACGGTTATTCCGGCAGCCGAATCTATGCTCATTGACCAAGAAGATACTAAGGCTGCCAAGAAGGTGGCAAAGGTTGTGGCAGCTGAAGCTTATTCTTCTACCGATAAGTGGAATCTGAGCTCGTCACTTTGAAGGGGTCTAATATCTCTGCCCCTACTTCTCTGCAGCTTGAGATCGCTTGCCAAGAGATTGTTGACTTGAAGACTAGGCTTGACGCAATCCAAGTTAAGTATATAAGTGCAGAGAAATAGATTGGATGTTACATACCTCAGATTCAAGATCTTGAGCGTGCCGTTTCTGAACTTCGTTCCGCTGCTTATGCAAAGGATGAAGAGTTGACTACTGCTTATAACCGAGTGATCTACTTCAAGAAAGTCATTGATAGGCTTGAACCCCAAGTGTTGGAACTTAAAGGTGCGTTGAAGATCAACGAAAGTTTGAAGAAATGGTGAGCTGCAGAGTGTCCATGTTGGTCTGCTTGAGGAGAACGAGCAGCTGAAAAGTAAGAAGGCTGGGCTCGTGGCTTCATTTGTTCAGAGTTAGGCTGATTTCTACAAGCTGGGTTATGTAGATCATCTCTTTGGTAGGGCGTCTGACTTCAAGTTTGCTGGGAAAGACTTCGAAACCTTCTCTAATTTCTTCAGAAGACTTGTTTTCCTGTTCTTTTGAGGTTTCCATTAGTGAAGTAGTCGGAGATGTTTGTGCCCAGGCTGGAGCCGCCGGGGGTGAATCGCCGGATGGTGCCGTTGTTGAGAATGTCGCAGTTACTGAAGGTGTAGCAACTGAGTAGTCATGGAGTGTTCAAGCTGCTGAAGAGTAGTTTTTTAGGTAATCTTTAGAATTTTCTTTGTTTCCCTCATTTCTTTTTACTTTGCTTGAACTCCTTTGGTCTTTGCTAGTTGTTTATCAATTTTGCTAGAAAATTTACTAAACTTGCTTCCTTTGCTTTTCTCTATCTTCGCTTCTTTTGTTCATGCCCTAACCTTTAGACTTTATAGACCAGTGGCAGGCGTGCTACTTTTCTATAAGCAGATAAATCGCGTAGCCTATGCAGCAGTAGATGTTGGTGTATAACTTTGCAAAGTTGTTAACCATAGGGTCGGTAGCAGAACGCCTTACAGAAGCAGACAAGTCCGCGTGACCACTAGGCTGTTAACCTTGGCTTTCTCCAATTTCGTAGGTTGCGTAGCAAGTATCATAACACTTTAGGACTTGGTGTAGGTCGTTCCACGCTTGGCAGAGGTGAAGCTTATCGACTACGTAGCATGTCGGCAGTGGATAAAGCTTCGTAGATACATGTTAACTTGTTTAACCCTTCACACGAATGTGCGGTTGTATAAGTCTAGCGCGACTTTACTGCTCGAAGGGCAAGCCGTAGGCAGTCTTCCGGAAATCGTAGGCTACCTTAGTGCACTCGGTAGCAGCTTTAAGGTTCCAGGGCAGCCGTTTATCGGATGTACTGCGTAATGTGCCCCCTTCGTCTCTAGAGCCTGGTTCCCCACAGATTAGGCCAAGAGACCTAAAATCCTTCAGTTAGCTAAGCCTTGAAAAAGACCATTGTGGCTACTTCTAGGAATCCCGGTGCAAGCCATCGTGCATCTAGTTATACTAGGGCAACCCGGCTCATCCACGTCGATATTCGGAGTGTAAAGTTTATCCTCCAGTCTTGGGAAGTTGACCCATATGGGTGTCGGGGAATTGGTTTAGCCTCTTGCACTTGAGAGCAATTAGTTTACCCTCTCGCACTAGAGAGCATGGTTGGTCATTCGGAGGGCGCAATTCCTACGATGAGTCCTTAAGAATGGTGCATTCTTCTTTTGAAGTGCAGGAGTGATCAGTTGTTGTAAGCATGCAGCCGAGCCAAGTTGTGATTACTTCTGAATTCCTCATTGAAAAATGAGTGAAACGAACGAGAACTTAGCTGTAAGGTAGGAACTGCATAACAAATGGATAGTCCTCGGCTTGTGAGGTGGTGCCCGTCGAGCTGCTTCAGTCTTCGGACTTTGATGTAGCGGGAGGTCACAGATAGTACTTCCTCAGATTGTAGGCGTTCCGCTGCTTTTCGATTTTTTTTGTCGTTTCATGGTGGCGAGGGTGTAATTACTCTTGCCGCCTACTCTGTTGATCTTGTACGGACCTTCCCAGATGGAATCCATCTTTTTGGAGCATTCTCTGCGGGCAATGATGAAGGCTTTTCTTAGGAATAGATCTTCAGGCTGGAACTGCCGGATCTTGGCCCTTTTATTGTAGCTAGAAAGGAGTTGTAGCTGGTAGGCTGCGATGCAGGTGATAGTCTATTCACACTTCTGGTAGGCTGTGATGCAGGTGATGGTCTATTCACACTTCTCTTCTGCCAGATCTAAACTTGTGGCCATCTCCTTATTGTTCTGCTTAATGCTTGGTAGTAGAGTATTGATACTTGGCATGATGACATTGGGAAGAATGATTACTTCTAAACCAAATGCTAAAGAGAAAAGAGTCTCGCCGGTTACTCGTCTTTTGGTGATACGATATGCCCATAGACATCTGGGAAGGTCGTCTGGCCATTTTCCCTTCTTGTTGAAGAGGGATTTCTTGAGGCAATCGAGGATCGTCTTGTTGGTTGCTTCGGCTTGCCCATTGCCTTGAGGATATTTTGGCATGGACATGTGCTGCTTGATGCCATACTTTGGGAAGAACTTCGCAAAATCTTTGCCCACAAATTACCGGCCGTTGTCGGTAATGATGGACTGAGGGATGCCAAATCGGCAAATAATGTTCCTTCATATGAAGCACTCTATGTCTACCTGAGTCATGGTTGTCATGGGCTTTGCTTCTACCCATTTAGTGAAGTAATCGATTGCCATGATCATCATGCATCTGCCCGCAGTAGCGGGAGACATTGGCCCTACCAGGTCAATTGCCCACTGCATGAACGGTCAATGACTCGTCTGCGGGTGTAGTTCACTGGTAGACAGTGTTGGTACGGGCTTGTAACGTTGGTAGCGGTCGCACTTTTTTGCTAACTCCTTCGCATCTTGGTGCATGGTAGACCAATAATAACCTGCGTTAAGAGCCTTTTGCACTAAGGATCGACCTTCGAAATGATTTCCACAAACGCCTTCGTAGATTAAGCTTAGAACTTTTAGGTCGTCGAAAGACACTAGGCAGCGGAGATGTAGTTCGGTGTATGATCTGCGAACGAGAATGTCGTTCCACATGTAGTAGCGTGTTGCCTTTATTTGGAGCTTTCTAGACTCTAACCTTTCCATAGGGAATGTGCCATTGACCAGGTAATCTATAATAAAACTTTGCTAGTTGGGAGTTATACTAACCTGTGACACTTCGGTTACCGGCTCCGCCTCTATGCTTGGCTTGTCTAGATACTCCACGGGGATAGAGCAATTGAGTTGGTGGTCGATGGAGGAGCCTAGACCGGCTAAGGCATCTGCGTTGGCATTGTCTGCCCGCGAAACTTGAGTGAGAGTGTAAGTCTGAAATGCCTCAAGTTGCTTACATACTTTCTCTAGGTATTACGCCATCCTTGGATGTTTTGCCGTGTACTCCCTAGTAGTTTGGCTGGTGATTAGCTGGGAGTCAGAATGAATTGCGAACTTTTTCACTGTCAAGTCTTTTGCCATTCAGAGGCCTGCTAGTAGGGCCTCATACTCTGCTTCGTTGTTAGATGCCTTGAAGCCTATAATGATTGCCTGCTCGAGCATTGAACCGTCTGGGGTGACAAGGACCACGCCTACTTCCGAGCCTTTGTAGTTGGGGGCGCCGTCGACATGCAAATGCTAGAAGTCTCTGTTGGGGGGAGCATGAGAGGCTAAGGTGTGCTCAACTGCTTCTAGGGCGTTATTGGGCCGCTCTATTATGTTGCCTAGGCTAGGCGTGAATTTTGTTATGAAGTTCGCCAAGGCTTAGGCCTTTATCGCCGTGCGGGGTCGGAAAACTAAACGCTATTGGCCAAGTTCCAACACCCATTTCATCACTCATTGAGAAGCGTATGGACCATATAAATTGATCGTAGATATTGAGTCATGACGATGACTGTATGAGCTTGAAAGTATGGTCTAAGCTTCCCAATCGCAACAACTAGCGCCAAAATTAGCTTTTCAATATTCGGGTATCTAGTTTCCTCATCGAGCAGCTTTTCAATCTTTATAAGTGTAGAATATCGGCAGCTGGACCCCCAACTTTTCTCGTATGAGGGCAGAGCTCACTGCTACTTCTGAGACTACCAAGTAAATGTACAAGTCCTCAGTTGCTTCTAGCTTGGATAGTAAGGGAGGTGATGTGAGAATACTTCTTCAGGTCTTGGAAAGCTCTTTCGCACTCTTCATCCCATCTGTCTCGTTGTGCCCTCTTGATGGCCTTGAAAAAAGGCTTGCATCAATCGGTGGATCACAAAAGAAATTGGTTGAGGGCGGCTGCTCACCTGGTCAAACTTTGAATCTCCTTCAAGGTAGTTGGAGATTTCATCTTTAGGATCGCTCGGATTTGCTTGGGATACGCCTCGATTCCTCGTTGGGTTACTAAGTACCCTAAGAATCTGCTTGAAGATACTCCAAATGTGCATGTGGAGGGATTGAGCTTCATCTTGTACTTTCTAAAGATGTTGAAAGTTTCCACCTAGTTGCTGATATGG
Source organism: Heteromeles arbutifolia (assembly GCA_024362995.1). Taxonomy (NCBI): domain Eukaryota; kingdom Viridiplantae; phylum Streptophyta; class Magnoliopsida; order Rosales; family Rosaceae; genus Heteromeles; species Heteromeles arbutifolia. The sequence continues at coordinate 7,094,514 of JANCRC010000007.1, forward strand.
TTTGACTGCTGCTTGCCCTTCACCATGATGTTGTTGATGTAGACTTCCATGCTTACTCCAATTTGCTTATTGAACATCATGTTTATTAACCTTTGGTAAGTAGCTCTCGTGTTCTTAAGGCCAAAGGGCACAACCTTGTAGCAATAGGTGACTCGCTCGATCACGAATATGGTGTTCTCTTTGTTGAGCTCGTACATGGTTATTTGGTTGTAGCCTAAATAGGTGTCCAAGAAACTGAGCAGCTGGTTCCCAAAAGTTGAATCTACTAATAGATAGATTCGGGGAAGTGGATAAGGATCATTCAAGCATGCTTTGTTAAAGTCGGTGTAGTCTACGCAAACCTTTCATTTACCTTTCTCTTTCTTCTTTACTAACACGACGTTGGCAAGCCATGCTGAGTGTGCTACATTTTCTATGAATCTGGCCTCTAGTAGCTTGTCAATTTCCACTTCAATGATTGTCACCCGTTTAAGTGTAAAATGCCTTCTTTTTTGGATCACTGGTTTGGCAGCGGGGTTGACATGCAACTTGTGGCAAGCTATCTCGGGATCGATGCCGGGTATGTCGGAAGGTGACCATGCAAAGACGTCACGATTTTCCCTAAGGAAAGCCGTGAGTTCTTCCTTTTCGGCTAGGCTTAGACATGAGCCGATTCTAGCCATCTTTTTTTACTACTGGGGATCAAGAATGATGTCATTGGCATCCTCTTTGGGTTTTTATCCCATCTCGTCTGCTTGGGCACCATCTTTTTGATCCGCTTGCTGTAATTGCTATTGGGTAGCTTCTTCGTCCTTTCGAACCTCGGTAGCCTCTACGGAGGTAAAGGTCTTCTTCTTTGATTCCTTCAGTACTTGCAAAGTGCATCATCGAGATGCGACCTGGTTAGACTTGATTTCTTTGACTCATCTTCCCAAGATACGGAATCAGATTTTTTGATACTTGATGGAAGTGACGGCATCCAACTTGATCAACCAAGGTCTCCCAAGAATCCCATTGTAGGAAGATGGGTCATTTACGATTGTGAACATCTACTTTGAGACAATTGGCGGTGTTTTCATGTCAAGTGTGATGTGGCCAATGATAGTCGCGGTGTGCCTGTTGAATTCTGTGAGTACCTCCGCTTGGCGTATGATTGTGCTTTCCAGGTTCATCTTCTGAAGTACTGAGAGCTGAAGTAGGTTGACCGCACTTCCATTGTCAATTATCATTCTATCGACTATAGAATGGGCTAGTTGGACAGATACCACTAGTGCGTCATCGTGTGGGAAGTCGACGCCTTCTGCATCCTGCTTGGTAAAGCCAACTATGGGTCCAGGTTAGGTGTCAACTGCTTGGATCTATGAGACTAGTAGAGCCTGCGGGATCTTCCTCTTTTTGGAGTTATTGGTGGCCTCCAAATGCTCGGATTCTACGAAGATTCCATTGATCCGAATCATCTTGGTTGATGGCTCTTCATCTTCATATGCATTCTTTCTAGGCTGCGCTGCTGGCTTGTCTAAGTATCTGTCGACCTTGCCTTCTTTCACGAGCTTCTCCAGGTAGTTCTTCCAAGTGTAGCAGTTGTCGGTTGTATGACCGAGACCTCGGTGGAATGCGCAGTATTTGGTGTGATCCAACTTGGAAGTATCTTCATTTGATTGTTTCAGCAGTTTAAACCATGGTTCGTTCTTGATGTTGCAAAGATTTGGTGGATCGGAATTGAGAACTTAGAGTAGTTCTTAGTCGTCGGGCATTCCTTGGTTATGGGCCGGTCCTTACGCTTGGCCTCCTGCCTGCTTTTGCTGTACTATGTCCCGTCCTCCTTCTTTTGAGCAACTGCCGACTCTTTTCGAGGCTACTCGGGCGCCTTGTCTGCTCGTCTAGCCTCATCCCAAAGTGCATATTTCTCTGCTAGAGCGAAATAGTCTACCAGAGTTAGATCTTCTTTCATGATCAATTCTCCAAATAGTGGATGATACGTTGGAAGTCCTTTTTGGAAGGTTGCACTTGCTATCGAGTCGTCGCATCCAACTATCTTTGCCCTCTCTGCTTTGAACCTCTTTACGTAGTCGCGAAGCGACTTATTTGGATTCTTTTTCACATTGAACAAATGGTCGGACTTTTTCTTAATCGAGCGAGTATTCTTTGGTGAAAACTAAGGAAAGATCATCAGAACTCCGGATTGATCGTGGCGGCAAGGTGTAGAACCAATCTTGCGCCTCGCCTTGCAAAGTGGTGGCGAATATCTTGCACATAAGAGCATCTTTGTTCCGGTAAAGGACGATTGTGCTTCGTAGTGCTTCAAGTGCCTCTTTGGATCTTCATCTCCTTTGAAAGATGTAAAATGTGGCATGCTAAACTTGTGTGGAGGCTCTGTTTGCTCGATCTCGTCTGTGAAGGATGACCTGCTTATGTTGGTCATGTCTCGTCGTAGTGCTTTATTAGCCACTTCATTGTGTTGCAATTGCTCTTTTAAAAGCTTCTCTATCTCTTCATGAATTTGCCTTTGTTAGGGTAGCAGAGCTCTTGGCTGCCCACGGTCTTGACTTGTTGGTCTAGGCTACTCTTCTACGTGCTCGGCTCATCTATGCCTCGGCTGTAGTGCATGTGGTTCGTTCCTAGCACGCGAAGGAATTCTTCGCAGGCTGCTGGTTGAGCTTGAGCCGGACTAAGTGACTGCTTCTCTTCATCCTTCATGCTGCCTACTCCGATGTGAGGTAGATGATGCTCCTTACGGGCCTGGCCGTGAATGAACATTTTGCTTGGAAGGTTGCTCATGTTGACTATCGGAGTGTGGCCCTAACCGTGAGTGTATGCTATCCGTGGGCCTAGTCGAGAGTGCACGCTTTTCCGGGCGCTAAGACGAGAGTATACGCTATCTCGGGGGCCCAATCGGGAGTGTATGTTGCCCGAACGCTTAATTTATGGCCGGTCGAGTGGCTGGTTGCAAGGACGCTGCTGGAGAGGCTCATCATCTACCCTTGTCCTACTTCGGGACACCTCGTCTGGGGCATGTTGGATCTTGGTGCGTTGTAAAAGCTGATTCACCAAGGTCATTTGCTGTGCAAGGGCGCTTGTCAACTCTATGACTTGTTGAGACAAGTGTTGTTCCCCATTTGGATTAGAAGAGCTTGGAAAGAATGCATCTCCTTGAGCAGTGGAAGTATGGTAGACTCCGGGCGCAAGATTCGAATTGGGGAATGTCAAATATGGGGAGAAATGTGGTGAAAATGCCCTCGATTCAATCGTAGGCCCAGAAATTTGAAGCCGGGATGGTTGAACTAATCTTGGACCGATTTGGGTTGCTTGGAAGGCCACGGGAGTCGGCTGGGCAGCGAGAACAGGCTGGGCCATGGAAGTGGGCTGCTCGGCTTATGGCGCACGCGAGGCTAGGGCTCGGCTGGGCAACGTGTTGGGTTTGGGCGGCTCGGCTAAGGCTTGGGCCCTTGAAGGTTGAAGTGTCACGGTTTGGGCCGTGGCCTTGGCGCCGTGGGTTTTGCCGAGGGTGGCCATCGTGGTGGTTGCGATTGTGGTGCCGTTCCACTCATCGTTGTGTTGAGCCTTGTAGATCGCCGCAGTCCTAATTCTTGAACATTGGAATTTTCATTTGTTGAGGTTTCCGAATCTCTTGCCATTGTACTTTTTTTTACGTTTTATCGAAGAATTTTTTTAATATAAAAATTCCAAGAATAAGAACGTACAAAAAATCTACAAATGAACAAGAAAACGAAAACCTTAAATGCGAGAGTATTCTACGAACGTTTGATCAAGATTCTCAATGAAAGCACCAATTTGTGGATGCAAATTTCTTCCTTCTTGTTCTTGGATGAAAATGCACCCGCAAAATCAATTAACACCTTAGGTCAAGGCCAAGAGCCTCCCGCGCCCACGATGAATTGGGGTGGGGGGGCTTTGGCCGAAGAACGTTCGATGCCAAAGTTAGAATTTTGAGGGAAAAGTGTTTGGAGAATTTAAAGAATTTTGTAAGAGGATTCAATTTAGGTTTTTGGAGAAAATGAAGTGGTAATTATAGGGGTATGGCTGACCCTATTAGGAGAATGGGGACCGCCCATATGAGGTATTTTTTGGGTGTTAATTACAATCAATTAGCTAATTAATAAATTAATTGAGTAATAAATCAATTAATTAGCCAATTAATATAATTTGAAAGAAATAATTTGGGAGTTACCTTGTGGGGAGGATTTGATGAGGATGAATGAAATAGGTTTTGAATAAATACCTATTTTGATCACTTTTGACCTTGATTGAGTGATGATTGTCCGCTGCTCGTGCGTAGAAGCTTCGGTGTGTCTCGAGGGTAATTTTGTCTTTTTAACCCTAGAATCCATTTGTCGCCTCCATATTTTTCTCGATTATTTTTTGCTCTACAATGTTTTTATACAAAACATACACAGTGTTTGTTGTAAAATTTGATATCTAGAATCTTGTCACGCAAGACTCACATGCAAAACAAACATTTTAGATCTCTCTCTCTCTCTCTCTCTTTTCTCTCATGTTTGTTTTGCAAATTGGAAGTGGAAAAACACCCTCTAGATGCAATTTAAGAGATTTGGCTCTTGTTGATTGCCATTTCTTGACTAAAATGATGCCCTAGTTTAATCTAACATGCTCAGAACTTAAAATAAGTAAGATGCGATTGGTTTTGGATCCTAACACTCTCTCTTCTCTTTAGTGTAGATTATTCCTTATAATCAAAATTTAGTTTTTTCGTGCAATGGGACTCTCGAGCAGTGACACACCATAATCTGTTCTAGTTCTCTACTATTCCGACCTTGTGACACCATCCTAAGACCCGAGACCCCGGAACCGGACCTAAACAACACCGGCACCAATGAAATGTACTTATCTTTTTTCAATCCAAGGTAAATCCATTTCAATCTAATCCAATCCTGATAACTAAATACGTGAAAAATCTACAATTATGGTTTCATTATAGGAAGCTGATTTTCATACTATTTTAGCATCACATACACTCATCTTTATTTTTTATTTTCTTATTACATAAATCAAACGAATACAACGAATACATTTAAACAATGAAGAAGTTAGAGTATGAGCGTGATTCTTGCAGCCTTGTTATAATCTCTAAGGGTGTGTTTGTTGCACCGGACTATCTCGGACTAGACTAGCTTTAAGCACTAGACTGGACTGGCTTAGACTAGACTAAGTTGGACTAATTTAGTGAAGCGTTAAACATTTGTGGGTTTTCGACTTTTTATTAAAATGATTTGTATTTTGATTAAGGTGCTTCCATCTTTATCCATGTCATTTTTTAATTTCCAACTCATCATTTTAAGTAAATTTTAAAGAAAACAAAAAAAAAAAAATGAAAATAAGAGTTATTTATATTGAAACTGATCTAAAATCCCTAAATTCGTGGAAAGAAAGTAAGTTTGAAAATTTTGATTGAGTCATTATCCCATTAATTAATTGTTAAGAATTTGATATAATTAATTTTCAGTACAAAGTTTTAATATGAAAAAAAATCTCTCTTTTTTAAGGGTCATAACGTACCACTAGATTGTACGTACCAAAGTTAGGTTAACACATTGTACCAATACCATGGTACATACTAAAACAAGAATCACATAACGTACCAAAAGTAGTAATCTATAATGTACCAAAATATTAATACGTACCAAAACTAAGATTATATAATGTACCAATTATGTACCAAGTTATTGGTACATTATGTTTAATACATATGTGCATTCATGTATCATGTCCATAATTGGTACGTTATGTTTAATAGGATGTTAATTGTATTTTTAGAATTTTAATGATATTTTTTATTTGAGTAATGAAAAGTGTCGTTTGAAATGAATTATGGGATAATATATCTCCTAGATTTTAGGATTTAGGTGATATTAATTTGTGATTTGATTGATAAACCAAATATATGTAATTTTTGTTATTAAAAATTAGATAAGAATGTTTGATCAAAAGTCTAAAAGCTATGGAGGTTAAATCTTAGAATTTCAAAACTGAGACGCATATATCAAAACATCCCCTTCTATTAAAATGAATATATGGAAAAATAAAAGGGCATAGCCCTCTGCTTCTTCTTCCTCACGAATTGCCGGTGCTCCTCTGCAACTTGGAGAATTATCGAATTTTCAATAACAAAGCTAACCCCCAATCAAAACCCAGAAAACAAAGATCCAAATTTCCAATAACAAAGAGAAAATTTTGATTATTACAAATAAAAAATACCCTAAAAAGACCCAATTAATTGCTGGTGCTCCTCTCGAAGCTCGGGGGTTGTTGAATCCGATCTGAAACCCATATCCAAATTCCAATCTTGTCTGCAACTTAAAAAATGAGACGGAGAAGATGCTCGACCGCAAATCCGCGTCGGACTTGACCAAAATCAAGGCCTCCAACAATTAATTTCAAAGTGTGTTCAAGCTGAATCGGTAATTTTGAATTAAAAACCTTTGTAGGTTCAGGTCATTCTGGGCCGTTTCAATTTGCAGAGGTTCATATCATCTGTGAAGAATAGTGGGACGAAGGAGGCGCAATCAAAGTTTTAGAGAGAGAGGTTAATTTCCGCGACTAAGGGAGAAGTGAGAAGAGAGAGATAAATGGGGGGAAGAGATTAATCGGTAGTCCAAGCTAATCCTCTACTTCAACAGGGGACTATCTAAGGCCAGTTAAGGAGGTCCGTTGTCCGAGCTAGTCTGGGTTAATCCCATTTATTGTTAATCCTAGATGCACCAAACGTAGGACATTAGTCCGACTTAAGCCAATCCTAGCTAACGAGTTCAATCAAACGCACCCTAAGTGTTTCAACTTGGTATGAAGAAGTCTTAATATGATTGTTGGAGTAGTTCAATTGTTTTGGGACTGAAACTCTGAGATTGCTCGGTTTAGAACTCATAGTTGTACAAGGATTATGGTTTTGCATTCCTTATAGGATTGTAATATAGGCAATCCGTGTATTTGCTTTCAATATAAAACAGTGCTCTCACAAAACAACTCTCACTGTCGTACCAATTACCTATTGTTTGGCTGAGTATTGTGGTTTTGCAAGAGAGAAGGTTGTCTTTGGAGATTGACATGGCTTCTTCTTCCATGAATATGTCTACAGGTTTGTCTACGCTCATGCTTTAATTTCTGCCAGTGCAGTATGCTTGGGTTGCAACTCGAGATACAAATCAGACTGTTGTAAACAAGCCTTCTATCTGTCGAATATAATCCTAATTTAAGACATCAACTGGCAAATCGTATGCCAGATCGACAGCTTTCAGGCCTGGATGTTCAAGAAGGGACTGAATAGTCCCGTCAATATCCAAAGTGACTGATTGCAAATACATGCATATAATTTTGTGTTTCGTTCTTTTCATTTGGCCGTCCCACATTTTTATTTTTCATCGTTAAAAGCATGCAACCTTCTTTTCTTGGATGACAAACGAGCCTACATGCCCTGCAAAAAACTACAATAGAACGTCACGAGATTCAGGAAGTCATAGCAACTAGGACATGTTGACAAGAAGCATGAGCTTGATCGAAGTAAAAAGCAATGCAAATAGAAAAGAACCTATATAGCACGGTATACTGGCATGACGACGTCATCTTATGACAGTAAAATAACGTCGTTTAAGTTTATATTCGCATATCATTGTTTCATTATCACGAAACATCACATAATAATGTACTTGTGCCACAAAAACTATTCTACATGCAAATACACACAAAAAGTATAGTTGGCTCGAACTTTATCAATCTACCCCCGTTGATAAATATCTGGTACATATCAATATCCATCCCTTCCTATATATATGGCTCCACCACCATCCATTGATACCAAATTCACAACCATCAATTGCTCTAGTAGCTGGATCAAAAAGAAAAAAAATTGTTCTAGTAGCTTCAGCTTGCTGCAATACCAAATTAAATATGCAAATGTTGCTCCAACGTTGCTTCTTGTTGCCACATTGCTCCTTGATAAATAATAATATGACTCTTTGAATCCCTTGCGCCTACAAATTTGGGCATGCCAAATGTACTCAAAGCTCCCAAATATCACATCATGATCACGTCAAAAGTCGGCAGTCTGCCAATTACAAGCCAAGCATATGGAGTTACGATTTTGTGCAGTCCTTGAAGACTAATCATAAATTCATAATCCCCTACAAGTTTTATCAAGCTGTATTACTTACACTTAATGACTTTTGTAGGATAATGCATACAAGGATGGGTGGAAGTTCCTGGAGGAGAAAGTGAAGCATATGATTAATTACGATGATGATGATATCAACATGTTGACTATGTTTTAGTTCATTGATGACATCCCACGGTGAAGTTTGGGATATCACTTTGAGGAGGACATAACAAGAGCCCCTTATAAAATATTGAACAACATTGATGGCCAAGGAATAGACCAGAGTCTCCCCTCACTGCTCTCAGCTTCATGCTCCTTAGACATATGCGTTGGAGATCTCCCAAGGTATAAATACGTGAACTTTTTGTTAATTATGGTTACTAACGATAGATAATTTACGCTAAACTCATATAAATTATGGAATATGATTTTAACCCAGAAAGTTCTTGATTTGTGTACTAACACCTACCTTAAATCTACAAAATACACCTATAGTACATTTTATTGTTGCCACTTAATACTACGATATAATAGTATTCCTCTCCACTTTTAAGTGCAAAAATGGAGAGTTTGCAATCAATTTCTCTCACCCCTTAGTATAAATATATCGTTATATAAAACATTACATTTTATCGTCTACAGTTGATACCACATATATAGTTTCATTCGGTATAATTGCATAAAAACTATATTTAGTTGGCTTCTAGCTAGTATTGCCATACGTGAGAATTAAGGAGCAAAGCATCTAGAAATAGTGTTGGAGATGTAGGCTTCTCTAACATCAGTGTTTCTTATTAGTACTATACCATGTATGAACTCACTTATGCTATGTTTTAATCAGCGACTTATAAGTTACAACGAAAGTAGACTTAATGCTATAAAATGCACTTGAAGAGAACACTAGCAATGAACTGCTCAAGCAGTTGAAAAGTGATTTTGAAGCACGACAAAATTACGAATGCCCTACAAATTAAGACAGTAAACATAGAACTTTCAAATGTACTTCTATTCATTTTCAAATTAAGACATTAAAGTTTCTCCGTCTTATTTACTAGATATGTATATAATAAACTTGTATGAAACTCATATGTATTCAGTAGATTCGCAGACGGTAATGGAAGTTTCAAGGCATGGCTTTGCAAGGATGTAAAAGGAATGATTAGTCTGTGCGAAGTTTCATGTTTTTCTTTCGAAGGAGAGAGCCTTTTGGATGAGGTCCTTGCATTCTCAACCATTTATCTCAAGAAACTCAGTGGAGCCAATGTTGCCAAAGGACTAGCAGAACAAGTGAGTCATGCACCGTAACTTCCACTGCACCGTATAATGCAAAGATTAGAAGCTAGATGGTATATCGAGCCATACAGTAAAAGGCCAAATGCAAAACAGATGCTACTTGAAATTGCAAAGAGAAATTTTAACAAGGTGCAATGCACAATCCAATGGGATCTTCAAGAAGTATCATGGTAACTATTTTTTTCCCTCTTATTTATGCCATATTTGGGAAGAGAGAATCAAGCACATAATTAGGAGTACAAGGTATATGTTATACCCATCAAGTTAATATAGGGAGATGATTTTCATTCCTTTTAGCTTCTCCAACACCCCTCTTTATATCTAGCTATCAGATGAAATAAATTGAAACAAAAAAAACAACGAACATAAATAAAATAAATGGACACTTTGAATGTGGTTCCTAGCTATTAATATTCTTTGACTAAAACCTTGTTGGTTTTTAATTTTGGATCGAAGTCCCTGAAATTAATGTGATAATGTATTTCTATGTAGGTTACTATATTTTTTACATTAAAATTTGAAATTTATAGCTATTTGTATTAATGAGATTTTAAATAAAAAAAACCATAATTTGTGGACTAAAATTATTAAAATATAAATTATACTCTCCAATATATTGTGTGTTTGTATATATATGTATATAAACATGGGTACATTCATCAAAATTAACAAAAAAATTATTGTACCAAAATATGGGTAAATTGACACACCCCGACCGAGATCGAGGCATGCTGGCCGTCACGTGAGCGTGACGTAGCCATGTGCGCAGTGCGGAAAATATATAAAGATGATAAGTACTAAAATAACATATCCAACGATAACAGATCATTGGAAAGTGTGAAGGATAAAAACATAATTTACAAGGTTCGAGCATCCTAGGTGCAGTCCAGAAAGACTTAACAGAATAACCAGAATATTTACATGGATAGTGCACTGTCAGATTTGCCTTGAAACCTCGCTTGCCACCAATGCTATCTAATACCTGGAGGGGCGCAAAACAAAAGCGTGAGTGGGCAAAAACAAAGCTTTTCCAAAATCACTTCGATATAAAAATTATAACCCCTCTCCGTAAAAATATATATACTTCCTAGAAAAATATATATGTACTCATACTGAAAACCAACATTCAAATATTGCCATGTCCGAATAAACCATATCCAATATCAAAGCATGCAACAAATATCATCAAAGTCAATCAGGTGATATCTCAATGCATAACATGCCGGCAATCCATATGAGTCAGCCGGAGTCACCTATCGTGACCTGTACGGCTGAATCTATGGCTCCTCAAATAAATCCTCAATCCAAACTCTCAATCAATAACTTGCACCCAAGTCGGAACCACCTGTAGTGGTCTGTACGACAAGCTGGGTATATAAAGACGCTCTGTGCTACAGTCACGTGCAGGCTGGCGACGAATCGCGGGTCACTTACAAGTCGGAACCACTTATAGTGGTCTGTACGACAGGCTGGCACCTGCCTTGGATCCAAGGTGAGCGTACGGTGCGGGAGGTGAACGATCACGTGATAGCTAAGCCCTACTCTGGTGGAGCACAAACCCCGATGTGCAGGTAAATGAGCCATATGCTAATCTCACTGATATCACCATAATCATCATAACAAAAATACATACTCACCTGACTTACCTGGCGTCCGCAGTGCCACAACACATAATCGCATAAACATAGCAATAAATATATATGGCATTTGAGATGGCATTCAATTTCATACAATTATTCAAAACGTATTTCTGGGAGTCAGCAAAGTGTGTGTATATATATATATATATATATATATATATATATATATATATATATATATTGAAAACAAAAGCCCATTCACTGATAAGTAGACGGATCGTAGCCCCCAAGCCTCGCGTGGCTGCGCTCGTCCTCAGGATAAATCTCACCTATATGCGAAACAACTATACAATCGTTAATTACGCACATAACCAAACGTAGGTAATAACTTCTCATACATTGCTCAATTGGGGTGTTTGAATATACCAACATGCTCTATTCAAACCCACGAACACCCCTATATTTTTAGAATAATTTTCTGTAGCCCCACGCGCCCTCACGCGTCAACCAAGGCACGGCAACAAGCGCGGTCACGTGCCGTGCAAGCTGACGGAAACCCTAACGCCGTTAGGGAATATTCCGTTAAATCTCTAGAATATTCCGTTAAGGTTAACTGACGTCGTTAACTCCATTAGGAATATTCCGTCAAAGTTGACGGAATATTCCATCATCTTCTTCGCCAATTCACTGGGTAAAACTTCCAACCTTGATTTCTCACTCATTTTTCAACCAAATTTCACGAAATTAACACCAAAATGAAACTTAGGACTAGAGGAACAAGTCTATACCTCTTTTAAACCCAAAACACGATGGAAAATCGTCAGAGCAAAATCACGAATTTCGGCCAAACTTAGAACTCGCGATCCCGACGTCCAAAAACCTCCAATTTTGTCCTCCGAGATTCACAAGAACATTCTAAGGCTCCCTGTGATCTTAGAATGTCCTAAAACTCCCTAGATTAAAAGTACATGAACAGTACCATTAGATCTACTCACGGGAAACCCTTGTTTTCGAAGGTTTCAAGTTAAACCAAAGGTATAAAAGTGATTGTGAACTTACCAGGGTCACGAATCCAGCAAGAACGACTTCGATCTGTGCCAAAATCACCCACAACCACGACGTCCATACGTTTGAGGCTAAACGGAAGAAAATCCGAGAGAGGAGAGAGAAAGGAAGAGAGAGATATATGGTGTATGTGTGTATGTGTGTACGTGTACCATATAATGGCCACACCACCAAGCCCAATTTCCAAAACAAGCCCCAAAATACATACACACGTCACCACGGATGCAAGGGTAAAAATATCATTTCACGTCCCTTATACAAACATCTCGGAACGGGCTGTTACATAAATTCTTCAAAACCACACAAAAAATTATAGATATTAGGCTTAATAATATTAGTAAATTTCTTTGATTAAACTTGACATGGATACATTCTCAAATCAAGAAAAAGAATGTAACCGTATAAGTTTAAAAATGGATTAGAAAAAAATTGAATAGATTTTTTTTTAATTTTAAAAAGGGTACATTTTACATGCAGCAATTTGGTAAATATTTAAGAATTGGTACATTTTAAGATTAAAAAAATTGAAAAATTACATAAATGGGTACAAATAAGATTAAAAAATTGGAAACCCTTTTATAAAAAAATTATGGGATACAAACTTATTTTAATATATATATATATATATATATATATATTTTTTTTTTTTTGGAAATATTTTGAATTGAAAATTAGTTAGGAGTTCAATAAAGGTGTGATATTAAAATCCTAAATCAATTATTAAGTTTTATTTTAAAAATTATGTAACTAACATGTAAATTCATTATTGCATTAATGTTAGTGACTTTTGTGGGATCCCACATCGCCCAGGGGAGTGGATCATGTGAGCCTTATATGTATATTTCCATCTCTACCTAGCGCGAGGTCTTTTGGGAGCTCACTGGCTTCAGAGTTCGTCAGAACTCCGAAGTTAAGCGAGTAGCGCGTGAGATCAATCCCATTATGGGTGACCCATTGAGAAGTTCTCGTGTGAGTTCCCAAAAACAAAACCGTAAGGACGTGGTCGGGGCCCAAAGCGGACAATATCGTGCTACGGCGGAGTCGTGCCTGGGATGTGGTGGGGGCCCGGGCCGAGATGTGACACTTTGATCAAAATTTGAAAACTAATAAGGTTTCAGTCAATAAACATTAGTAACTAGGGACCGGATACTAATTTTTCCTAAAATAAATGTGTAGGATGACAAAATTGATGTGTTTGTAATTTCCATTATTGTATACATACGAGCATAAGCATTAATTTGAGTTTAATCAGTTTGTGGTAACTAAGAAAGGGCATAAATGTAAATTGCCGTATTTAAAAGGGATACTTTGGATGCGGTCCCTAATCCTTAACATTCTTTGATTAAAACCTTAATAGTATTCAAAGTTTGATCAAGGTCCCTTAACTTTGTACACCTCATTATATTACTATTAATATTTTTATTTTTATAGTTTTGACATTAATTGTTTGATATTTTATGAGATTTATAATCCTATAAATTTAAAATCCCTCATTATAATACTATTAGAATTGGTTACACTAAAAAAATTCAAACATTTTGATTGAATAAATGGATAAAAACTATGTAAAAATAAGAAATAATAAATGGCAAAAGAATGTATCCATAGTGTTAAAAAAATTGGTACCTTTTACAAAAAAATTGGTACATTTCACATATAACAAAGTGGTACATTAATAAAGAAGAATGGGTACATTATAAATAAATTAGGGTACAGATAAAAAATTAAAAATTATGAGTACAAATGAATTTTTAAAAATATAGGCGCTAAAAGAAATTAATACATGGGTACAAAATTGACACACCCGAACCCGTAGGTAGGGCGTGCTGGCCGTCACGCTCACGTGACGGCCAGCATGCCCTACCTACGGGTTCGGGTGTGTCAAAATAAAACTAAAAAGAAAATACTACAAATTAAAAAAAAATGTTGCAAATTAAAAGTGGGTACAAACTAAAAATATAAATATATGACACAAAGTTTAGGCATAAAACATAAATATACCATATGTAATTTTTCTATCATTGATTAAATATACAATGTCACGTAACGGTATACACATGGGTACAAACACAAATAAAACTTTAAAAATGGGCACAAAAAGAAACTAATATATGGGTACAAATTAAAAATAAAAAGAAAATTGGTACAAATTAAAAAATATTTGCAAATTAAAAATAGGTACAAACTAAAAATAAAAATATATGACAAAAAATTTAGCCATAAATATAAATATACTAATTGTAACATTTTTAACACTAAAGGAATATATTTAAAAATAAAAATATTTTATTATTCAAATAATTAATGATATTATTAATACCTAAGGACCTTGATAAAAAATTCAAAATGAATAGGATTTTAATCAATGGAGTAACAAAAAAAGGATGTGAACCTAATTTTCCCTAAAAATAATAATGACAGAAATATATTTATCATTCAATTTGACACTTACCCTTGCCTGATTTTCCATCAATTTTATACCACATATGTCTACTACTAATAGTACTATATATCAATTCTGATTCTCATTCAACTATTATGATATCAGATTTCTACTATTTGCTTCATCAGAAACTGTACATACACTACATTCATATTATCATATAACAACAATGCAGATATTTTTCGTTGTTTTCTAGGATATCCACACCTTTGGTTGGCTATCATTCAAGCGTGAAGATATTTTGCAGTGCAAAAAGCAATGCAGGTAAAAAAGAACTATAGCACAGTACACTGGTACGACGTCTTATGATAATAAAATAAAGACGTATGAGTTTAATTATATTCACATATCATTATTTCATTAGCACAAAATTTCACATAACAGTGTATTCATGCCTTAAAAATTATTCTGCAAATATAGACAAAACATATAGTTGGCTTGAACTTTACCATTCTACCTCCGCTGAATAATATCTAGTATATGTCAATATCCATCCCTTCCTATATATGTGGCTCAACCACCATCTATTGGTACCAAATTCACAACCATTAATTGTTCTAGTAGCTTCAGCTTGCTGCAATATCAAATCAAGTATGCAAATGTTGCTCCAACATTGCTTCTTGTTGCCACATTGCTCCTTGTTCCATAATAATGTGGCTCTTCGAATCCCTTGCGCCTTCAGATTTGGGCATGCCAAATGCTCAATGACCACAAACAATACTACCCAAAGCTCCCAAATATCACATCATGATCACCTCACAAGTCGACAGTCTGCCAATTACAAGCCAAGCATATGGAGTTACGATTTTGTTCAGTCCTTGAAGACTGATCAGAATCCCCTACAGGTGATTGATCGATTAGAGAGTACAAAATTTAATTAGGACAACATTTCTTATGTGTCCATTTGCACTTTCTGTTTACTATTTAAAAGATCTAAAAAAGTTCATGCTGTTGGAAGGTGTCTTACATCATAAACCTCATGACCTTAAATTTTCTTTTATGTTGAATGAGTCTAAAATAATTGAATTGAGGCATTTTGCCAATACATATTGAATTGCACATGCATGTAGTTAAAGGATATAGTATCAACCTAACTAGTCACAGACCGCTAGATTGACTCTGAAAATGTAGTACGTATGACAGAAGTTATATCAAGCCGTATTACTTACACTTAATTACTTTTGTAGGATAAAGCATACAAGGATGGGTGGAAGTTTCTTGAGGAGAAAGTGAAGCCTATGATTGATTACGATGATGATGATATCAACACGCTGACTATGCTTGAGTTCATTGATGACATCCAACGGTTAGGTTTGGGATATCACTTTGAGGTGGAGATAACAAGAGCCCTTTATAAAATATTGAATAACATTGCTGGCCAACGAACATACCAGAGTCTCCATTTCACTGCTCTCAGCTTCAGGCTCCTTAGACAATATGGGTTTGAGATCTCCCACGGTATATCATACGTGAATTTTTTGTTAGTTAATGTTACTGACGATAGATAAGTTACACATAATTCATGTAAATTATGGAGTAGGGTTTTAACCTGGAGAGTACTTAATTTGTGTACTAAAACCTAACTTAAATAATAGGGGTTTTTGAACTTTAATCCTTGAAGAAGATTAAAATTCAATAAAAACATGGTGTTAGATTGGATATTGATTTTAGTCCTCTAATGTGTACTTAATTTAAATTTATATTATATTTTTTGTTTTAATATTTAATGGATATCTTATTTAATGTCCTTACACTAAATTTGAAATTATTTATTATTATACACATTTTAATTCATTATATTTATTTTACTTCCTCTAGTTAGTGTACCTAAACGTTCGTATCATAGTATATTTTACTAAATTAGTGTACTGAACTGTCCGTACCTGAATATGTTGCAGTGAATTAGTAGCACATAAGAAAATATGCAAAAGCATAAGTGTACCGAAAAATTCCGTATACCTAAATATATGATACTAAACTAGTGTACCAATATGGTGATGGGCATGGAGCTCCAGACACAAGAGCAAAGAATCGAATCCTATCAGTTATTATCGATCCCATTAAAGGACCATAACACACACATATATATGTTGGATGGTTGTTAGCCACTATCATGGTGGCATTTAATTAGTTTCTTGTTCGATTTTTCAATATGTACCTAGACTAAAATGCTTGTATTTAATCTAAAAGTCATGTGATATTTGATATTTAATCTCTCAAAGCTCCAAATATGTTTTGGTGTTAAAAACTTAAAAGCCATTAGCTGGTTTTACTAATATGTACAAAAAGTGTGATTGGATTATACTGCATATCAATACAAAATTGACAAAAAATTGACAAATCATTACCAAGTGTCATAGATTAATATTCATTACCCAAATAATACGGCGCCTTAAGAAGACGTTTAGTTTGAGTAATGGATATTTCAAACAGAAAGTTTATTTGAAATTTTTTTTCGAAGAGGAATGGTTTTGGTTATAGACAAAGTCAGTAATAAGTGAAAACGATAATTAAAAATATCAACAAGCATGCACTAAGACGAATGATTCTGGTTATAGACAAAGTCAAGGAAGGTAAAGTACCATTTGTCTACTTAGGAGTTCTTATCTTTTTGTGGCAAGCCTAGGAGGTGTCATTTTTAGACGTTGGGAGATAAAGCTAAAGCTAAGGTAACAAGTTGGAAGGGAAAACTTTTAACTATACCCGGAAGAGTTCAACCCATTCAATCAATTTTTCAAAGTATGCTTTTGCATAGTTTTTCAGTGGTCTTCTTCCTTGTTGAGGTATCTTTCATGATGTGCTCACAATTTTATATGGTCTGGTAACATAAGCTCAAAGAAGATTGTCACAGTTTCTTGGTCTCAGATTTGTGCACGGAAAAATAAGGGTGGTTTGGGATTACATGATCTCTTCTCTCTAAATACTACGGCTCTCTTAAAGCTTGGATGGGTTGTTATTACTTCTGACTCTTTATGGAGTGTTTATTTTCGAGAACGATTTCAGCCATATGGTCGTTTATACTTTTCTTGTTACAAGAAATCTTCTATATGGCTTAGTAGTATTAAATCCATTCCTCATAACTTATTTCAGAATTTTCGTTGGGTGATTGGAATGGATCTAGTACTTTTCTTTGGAGTGATAAATGGTTGGATATGCCTATTGTGGAGGCATTGGTGCTACTGCGCTTGCTCTTTCTCTATTTCACACTAAGGTCTCAGACATTATTCGTATGGGAAAATGGGTTATTCCTTCTATTTTTTCTTCTATTTTTTTTGGAGTTGACTAAAGAGATTTTAGAGATGCATCTTCCAATTGATGACGAAAATGATGTGTTAATTTGGGAAACTTCTACATCTTGAGGTTTTTCATTTTCTGCTGGCTATGAAATTATTCGTCGTCGGTTCCCTGTTAAAAGTTAAGCTTCCATTATTTGGCGTTTTTTCATTCCACGTCGCTACTCTATTCTAATTTGATGTTACAATAATTCTGAATCTACGGAGCTTTTTTTTTAGTTGTGAATTTGCACAACGTACTTAGTTTTGGCTTGCTACTCATTTGGCTCTATTCTTCCACTTAAGGATTCCTTCTCGGATTTATGGCTTGCTTTTGTATCAAAATGGTTTTCTCCACAACTTTGTAATGTCTGGTTAGCATCAGGGTTTTTCTTATTAATGGCTATTTGGAAAATGCATAATAATTTGAAGTTTGAAAGTAGGCCGCCTTCCTTTTCACGCCTTTGTCATTCTACATTGACTTAGAGTAGGCAAGTTGGAGTTCTCACTTCTAGTCATGTACATGATACTTAGGATAAACAACTTTTAGTCTTGGAATCTTGGCTGAGCCCTGTAAAGCTCCAACTATAGTTCTTGTTCTTTGGCATCCCCTTTCATTCCCTTGGGTCAAAGTGAATACAGATGGCCTTGCTAAAAGTAACCAAGTCCTGCATCTTGTGGTGGGGTTTTTCGTGATTCTGAGGGTAGGGGTTTCTCCTTGAGCTTGGGGTATCATAATTTTTTCTACGCAGAACTTTATGTCGTCATCCTTGTTATGGAGTTAGCTCATGCGCGGAGTGGGCAAAATTTATGGCTTAAAAGTGAATCTTCTAGTGTGATATCTTGCTTTGCTTCTGGTTCTTTTTCTCTTCCTTGGTCGCTCTAAACTCATTAGAAAAATTGTATTTCTCAGTTGCACCACATGGTTTTCCGTTGCTCTCATGCTTTTCGAGAAGGAAATGCAGTTGCTGACAAATTAGCCAATTTAGGGCTTCTCTTGTTTGACACATGTTGCTCCTCCTATTGAGATTCTTTCTTTTCTACATTCAGATTTCTTGGGCATGTCGGCCTATAAGTTTATCATCATTCTTGATATGTGATCTTCTTTTTTACCTAATCCTTTTGGATATTCCTTTTTGTTTTGCAGCTTTTCATGTAGGCTCTTACCTTTTAGGTTTTTTTAAAGGGGTTTGGTCCCCCTCCCTTTCATGTATTTTCTTTTCCAAAAGGAGTACGGCTTATGTCCCCTCTCTTTTTCTTGTATTTTATTTTTTTCAAAAAGGATAAGGTTTATGTCCCCCCTCTTTTCTTGTATTTGGTTTTTATTTAATATCTCAAATGAAATGGTAAGAAGAATAATCATTCCATGCAAAGTCTGAATCAATACAAAGCCTTTTTCAGGAAATAGTTGATGGATATAAAAAACAAAACTAAATTTAGCAGATAATCACTTGCTTTCATAATCATTTTTTATGGTTTTGAGTTAGTATTCCTTTCTATACAAATTTTCTCTTGTGTTTATATATAAATATTTAGATTGCATGATGATCTTCTTTAATTCTTAATTACATACTTATGCTACCTCGTATGGGATATCAAAGTTATAGAAATTCTCCCATTACATGAAGCTTTATTTTCTAGCTCTTTATAACACGGTGAATGAAATGGTTTGTGGCACTCAAAAGGAGAAAGGAGAAAACGTCATCCCTTATGACACAACATCTACCACATTACACACTTTGTAATAAAAATAGTACCATCTTAATTCTCCAATTTTTTATTATTTTAATTTCAATATTATTAATTAAAAGAACTATTATTGACACTAAAAAATTTAATTGTGCACTCCTCATAAGATTTCTTTAATTAAATGCAACTTATATTTATTTTGTAATTTTATTGAGTTGTAAATATATTTCAGTGGGCTGATTGTGCAAAGCATTCCTAAAGGAGACGAAGTGGTGCTAACAAGCATACACCCTCATTTGAAGAAGGAAATTTTTTTTATTTTTTAAAAATGTCATATGAACTTATACACTTTTATAAATCTGTCATATGAACTAAAATTTTAAGCGATTTGTTACATTAACTTTGTGAACTCATTAATTTGTCATATATCCTTAACTCCTTTTGGTTTTCCATCCAACATAAGTCGTGTGCCTTGTACATAACTTGTGTTTAGGGTTATTTAGGACATTTTAACTCTTCAATCCCATTCTAAAAAGTTGCGTTCAACGAAACAAAAATTTAGGGTTTCCACAAACTAAAAAATGAAAATGCTTATATATATACTAGAATAATATTTTTTATTCTAAATAAAAATGAAACTTAATATATTGACATGATATAATTTTGATCAAGTTTCTAAGTTTCTCTCCAACAGTATAGTCCTCAAAACACACATCAAGTGGTGTGGACGTGTAGCTGTCCGCTAAAACAACGGTAAATATCAACATACATTGTTTTTACAAAGTTATTGCTCATGGGAAACAATGAAATGAAAATGAGGTCAAATGTTCGAAATAACCCTAAACACAAGTACTGTGCAAGTATTTTGTATGGAAAACTTAATAGTGTTAGGATGAGATGACAAATTAATGATTTCAGAAACTTGATTTGATATGACAAATCGCTTAAAATTTTAATCATATGATAAATTAAAAAATGTATATAATTTCATATGACATTTCAAAAAATTTCTCTTTAAAGAATATATTGACAATGCATGAATATCAGCCTCATTGATGGTGATATTTGTTTATATTTATTTTCTCCTGAATGCTAATATCACAAAGCAAGCACTGAATGCTTAGAGAATCACCACAATCTCTTGCATTGGCCATCTCTTATGTTAGAGCTTTGCAATGATTAGAGCACTTCAACTGTGTGTGTTGTACTTAATTTCTTCTTAAGTTTTAGCTTAATCCATGATGCATCACTAGTAGAAAAACATGTTTGCGCGACCCAAAACACAAAACGTCGCGCAAACTCCCTTTGCACAACAGCACTTTGCGCGACGCAGAAGTTCCTGCGTCGCGCAAAACAGCTTTGCGTGACGCCAGCCTTCGTCGCGCAAAGTGCGGTCGCGCAAAGGGAGTTTGCGCGACGTTTTGTGCGTCGCGCAAGATCTTGGCGCCAACCAAACAATGTTGTACCGTTTTTTTGCCAACTTTGCGCGACGTACATGTACGTACGTCGCGCAAAGTTGGTATGATTATTTTCATTTGTCTGAATAATGTACATTTGGAGCTTAAATTTTTTATTAATTATTTTTTCATTTGATTACTTGTGGAAATACTAGCTTTGAAAGGTTTACTAGCTTCAAAACCCAGTGAAGAGGCAAGAGAGCAACCATTCAAATTTGAATTTTCCACCTTGCTCAGTTAAAAAAGAAGAAAAATTAGTTTTTTTTTTAGCTTAGATTGGTTAGATGAGCTGGAGTAGAAACTACTTGATATGAAATGGAACTCAGGGTTAATCAAGCTACAATTATTAAGTAGCACGTTGCTTTGTGAAAATGGACAGATAGCAATAAGAAGAACAAACAGTTTTTGTTTTCATTTATTTATTTTGTACTTATAAGCAAAAGGGCAAAAAAAAAAAAAAAAAAAAAAAAAAAAACTTTGCGCGACGTAGGTACCACTAAGTTCCTCAAAGTCTTTTTTTTTTGTTTATTTTTTTGGGTTCTTGCATTGCTTTTTTCTTTTGTGGTATCCACTTGTGTAAATGTTTTTAATTGATGGTCAAATTAGTTCATTGTATTCATATAGGGTTAAAGAGTGTAGCTGAAAAAAAATCATCAAAATTAGAGTTAAAATAACCGTTAAATTGAGATTTTTCGTTTATAACCGTCGAAAATTTTTGTCCCGTTACTTGATCTCTGAATGTTTGTTTTTGCGCTTTTTGGCGTATACGATCTTGAAGCATATACAAACAAGTTCGACGGTTGGATCGTTCAAACTAGTTTCGTACAATGCGTTTCCCATCAAAATCAATGGTATATGTATTTACTAAGTACATTTTCATTTATTTATTTTGTACTTAAAAGCAAAAGGGGAAAAAAAAAAAAAAAGGACTTTGCGCGACGTAGGTACAACTGCGTCGCGCAAAGCCGTTTTGCGCGACGCAGTGATACCTACGTCGCGCAAAGTCCTTTTTTTTTTTGGGTTCTTGCATTGGCTTTTTGTTTTGTGGTATTCACTTGTGTAAATGTTTTAAATTGATGATCAAATTAGTTCATTGTATTCATATAGGGTTAAAGAGTATAGCTATAAAAAAAATCATCAAAATCAGAGTTAAAATAACCGTTAAATCGTGATTTTTCGTTTATAACTGTCGAAAAGTTTTGTCCCGTTACTTGATCTCTGAATGTTTGTGCTTTGCGGTTTGTGGCGTTTAGGATCTCGAAACATATACAAACAAGTTTGACGGTTTGATCGTTCAAACTAGTTTCGTACAATGCGTTTCCCATCAAAATCAATGGTATGTGTATTTACTAAGTACATTTTCATTTATTTATTTTGTACACTTATAAGCAAAAGGGCAAAAGAAAAAAAGGACTTTGCGCGACCTAGGTACAAATGCGTCGCGTAAAGCCATTTTGCGCGACGCAGTGATACCTACGTCGCGCAAAGTCCTTTTTTTTTTTTTTGGGTTCTTGCATTGGCTTTTTCTTTTGTGGTATTCACTTGTGTAAATGTTTTAAATTGATGATCGAATTAGTTCATTGTATTCATATAGGGTTAAAGAGTGTAGCTGTAAAAAATCATCAAAATCAGAGTTAAAATAACCGTTAAATCGTGATTTTTTGTTTATAACCGTCGAAAAGTTTTGTCCCATTACTTGATCTCTGAATGTTTGTGTTTTGCACTTTGTGGCGTATACGATCTTGAAACATATACAAACAAGTTTGATGGTTGGATCGTTGAAACTAGTTTCGTACAATGCGTTTCCCACCAAAATCAATGGTATATGTATTTATTAAGTACATTTTCATTTATTTATTTTGTACTTATAAGCAAAAGGGCAAAAAAAAAAAAAAAAACACTTTGAGCGACGTAGGTAGCCGTTTTGCGCGACGCAGTGGTACCTACGTCGCGCAAAGTCCTTTTTTTTTTTTTTGGTTTCTCTCATTGCCTTTTTCTTTTGTGGTATCCACTTGTGTAAATGTTTTAAATTTATGATCGAATTAGTTCATTGTATTCATATAGGGTTAAAGAGTGTAGCTGTAAAAAATCATTAAAATCAGAGTTAAAATAATTGTTAAATTGTGATTTTTTCGTTTATAGTTTTTGAAAAGGTTTGTCCCGTTACATAATCTTTGAATGTTTGTTTTTTGTGATTTTTGGCGTATGCTATCTCGAAGCATATACAAACAAGTTTGACGGTTGGATTGTTGAAACTAGTTTCGTACAATGTGTATCCCATCAAAACAATAGATTAACTAACACTTGGAGTTTATTTATACTTTCATTAAGTATAACATAAGATTTTGTGGTATCCACTTGTGTAAATATTTTAAATTGACGATCGAATTAGTTCATTGTATTCATATAGGATCCAGGAGTGTAGCTGTAAAAATTTATCAAAATCGGAGTTAAAACTACCGTTAAATCGTGATTTTTCGTTTATAACCGTCAAAAAGTTTTATCCCTTTCTTGATCTCTGCATGTTTGTTTTTTGCGATTTTTGGCGTATGCGATCTCGAAGCATATGCAAACAAGTTTGACGGTTGGATCGTTTAAATTAGTTTCATACAATGTGTATCCCATCAAAACAATAAATTTACTAACACTTGGAGTTTATTTATTCTTTCACTAAGTATAACATAAGATTTTGTGGTATCCACTAGTGTAAATATTTTAAATTGACGATCGAAATAGTTTATTGTATTCATATAGGATCAAGAAGTGTAGCCGTAAAAAATCATCAAAATCGGAGTTAAAACTACTGTTAAATTGTGATTTTTCGTTAATAACGGTCGAAAAGTTTTGTCCTGTTACTCAACCTCTAAATGTTTGTTTTTTGCGATTTTTGGCGTATGCGATCTCGAAGCATATACAAACAAGTTTGACTATTTGATCGTTGAAATTAGCTTCGTAGAATGCGTATCCCATCAAAACGATAGATTCACTAACACTTCGAGTTTATTTATACTTTCATTAAGTATAACATAAAGATTTTGTGGTATCCACTAGTGTAAATATTTTAGATTGACGATCAAAATAGTTTATTGTATTCATATAGGATGAAGAAGTGTAGCCATAAAAAATCATCAAAATCGGAGTTAAAACTACCGTTAAATCGTGATTTTTCGTTTATAACCGTCAAAAAGTTTTGTCCCGTTACTATACCTTTGAATGTTTGTTTTTTGCGATTTTTTCCGTATGCGATCTTGAAGCATATACAAACAAGTTTGACGGTTGGATCGTTGAAATTAGCTTCGTAGAATGCGTATTCCATCAAAACGATAGATTCACTAACACTTAGAGTTTATTTATACTTTCATTAAGTATAACATAAAGATTTTGTGGTATCCACTTGTGTAAATATTCTAAATTGACGATCGAATTAGTTCATTGTATTCATATAGGATCAAGGAGTGTAGCAATAAAAAATCATCAAAATCGTAGTTAAAACTACTGTTAAATCGTGATTTTTCGTTTATAACCGTCGCAAAGTTTTGTCCCATTACTTGACCTTTGAATGTTTGTTTTTTGCAATTTTTGGCGTATGCGATCTCGAAATATATACAAACAAGTTTGATGGTTGGATTGTTCAAACTAGTTTCGTACAATGCGTATCCCATCAATTTCAATGGTATATATTAAGTAGATTCAAATTTATTTATTTTGTACGTATAACATTTAAGAAATTGAAAAATATGTATATTTATTAAGTAGCTTTAAATTTATTGTAGTTGTTATAAAAATATATTATTGTGGGTTTTATATAAAAAAAATTGAATTTGAAGATAGTAAAGTCACATTTTCAGTATATTTTATAATAATTTTTTTTTTTAAAAAAATACCTTGCTCGACGTCACAGTGTAGTCATCGCGCAAAAATTGCGCGACGTCGAAGGGTAAATATGCGTCGCGCTATGTGTGAGAATTTTGGCGGTACGCTTGTTAAAAAACTCTCTCTTCTCACTCGGTCTCCCTCATCCTCTCACGCAGGTGAATCACCATCTCTCTCCCTCTCGCTCACTCGGTCTCTCTCTTCCCTCTCACTCATATCGACTTCCTCCTCATCCTTCATCCTCATCCTCTCTCGATTGCACAGCAGGTATAGACCCAGGTCAGAATCAAGCTTAATTCTTTATTTTTCTTCTTTCTAAGTTCAGAATCAAGCTTTAATGCCATAATTTGAAGATTTTGGTATTGTAATTAAATTCAATTTGGGAAATTAAATTAGAAATTGGGGGTTTTAGTGTTAAATCGAATTTTAGGGTGGTGGGTTGGTCTGCTATGGTGTTAGTTTTCTGGTTTTTTTTTCTGCTTCTTCACAAATTTCGTATTCTTACAAGTTCATATTTTTGGTACTAAAAAAGTTTAGAGCTATTGAAATGTTACTACTTACAAGTTCATATTTTTGCACCAAATGGCAAAAATATCGATTGAAACTGCGGGCGAAGAAATTGGTTCCTCAGTTCAATCGATAAAAATAAAAGACGCATAAAGGAAAAGAATGCAGGAGTGATTAAAGAACTTAGCAACTAACGTGACTGCTTATGGACTCAAGTTCCAGTTGACATGATGATACGAAATACAATGTTCTACTGTCACAAAAGAAAAAAATGTATGTAGACAATTAGACATCTATGTTTGTTAGCTTTCCCAGTACTGGAAATCTGCCATGTTTCCATCATTTTGATTGCTATTCGCCTTTGGGATTTAACCTAGTTGCAACACAGGTATATGTAAAGGCAAAGGAATGTAAAGAAGAACTTTCAGTGGAGGAATTTGCAGTTCGACTTGCAAAGCACTACACATCGCTTTACCAGCAGGTAAATACTATGTAATTTAAGCATTTTTTTAAAAAATTAAATTTCATTAGTTAATCCCATATTGTACTCATTAAACCAGTTATGAATTTCTGGTCACTTTAACTAATCAAGCTTTCATCTGGACAGCTTAATGTTTTTACCCTTTCTCTGAAAGCATGACTCATGGAAATTCATTAATATTTCATTTGTAGAAGTTGGTTTCTTTTGAGTTTGATTGGTTGTCTTAAGTTTGGACTTTTTTTTGCTCTGTCTCTCTCTATCTCAAGCGTGAACACGAACACTCGCCCTCTTTCTCATACACACACAGTTTCACACTTTGAATACTGCCTTGTTGGAACTGCAGCAACTTCTTCTGGCCATGTTTTATGCTTTTAGTATTTGCATAATCTAGAAAGAGAGTTGTTGTTTTGAAATATAAAAACGAATTAAAAAAAGGAGAAAGCTTGCTGGCTATGACAAGTTGCAAGTCCTGATAATCCCTCTTAATTGGAGTCGTTGGGTTACAGGGCAAGATCTTCATAAATTCATTATTCTTTCTCATTCTTTCGATAACGTAGTGGTTAGTTATCTTTTGCTCAGTAAAAATGTTTGCTTTTATGTTCTTTTCCGTTGTTTGCATCAAGAAATACTTCCCCGTCTGATCATGTTCTTCGTCTTAACAATCTTTTGTTGTTGGTGCTTGTGTAATTAATGAAAAGTAAATCAAGTTAGTTGTTCTGAGTTTGTGCACTTAATTCATAATTACTGAACTTTTTTCAGTGAATTGTCAGGTGAGCAATTTAAAGTTGAAGAACCCCATCCAGAGGTAAGGCAGGTAATACTATCACAGAAAAAAATGCACTTTGATTTCGCAAAAGTTCATTTCCACCGTGAGCCGTTTATTTTCGGACATAGGTTTCCTGGTTTGTTTGTTACATTGGCTTGCTATGTTCAGGTGAGCAATTCATAATAGTCGTTGCTGAGGCAGGATGTGCTTTTATGTTTCCAAATGTTTGTGTGGATCTGTTATTAGAAAGTCAGTTACAGGGATGAATAATTTTGAGTTATATGTGCTTGTTATCTGGTTGACCTCTGAATGGAAGTCCTTTTACGTTTTTAAACGTCCCTTTGTTGAGAAAAAAAAAAAAAAAAACTATTAAGTGTAGACGGATATCACTGTAGTTATTATTGGAACGTAGATTTCTAAAGGAAAAACTAGAAGAGTCTGAACTTTTGAGAAACAACCTTATATTATCTTTTGTCATTCTTTTTGATAAAATTATCAAATGTTTTTTTATTTTATATTTTTATGGAGAATTTTCATTTTTTTTCTTAATGGCTCAATTGTAAAAGAATGTGCATGGTTATTAAACAGGAACAACATATGGTAGGCAGAGTGAGGGTGAGGCCTTCCGGCCAGGTAGTTTTTTCTAATTCTCACTACGTTGTATTTTTTTTTTAAACTATTATTGTTATGATGGTGAAAATTTGCTGGATTGTGAAAATGTGTTGCGGCCCTAGATGATGGCCCAGAGCGAGCAGAAAAGGGCGCAGCTGAAGGCCCAGGGTGAGGAGATGAGGAACTATGATGGGACGGTGAGAGACCTTGTACAAGCCATATAGATGTCCGGCCTCCAAATCTCGCTACCACCACCTCATCTTGCTCCACCTTCGACCTCAGAGCCACCTCGTCCTGCCGATACCCAGTAGCCTGATGTATTAAACCTAGTTCACTTGTAGTTTTTTCTTTTTTGTTCGGACATCTTGTATGTACATTTTCATATATTTTATAATTAAATACTTTTGCTTGGTTAATTAATTATTCTTTAGAATTTAATTACAATATTTATCAAAAATTAAAAAAAAAATTATTTTTCACTAAAACAAAAAAATTATTTTTCACTAAATAAAAAAAAGGGGTTGCGCGACGCACGCCCTAGGATGTCTGTCGCGCAAAGTATCTTTGCACAATGTAGGATGCGCGCTGCGCAAAGGAGCTTTGCACGACGTAGGACGCGCGTCGCGCAAAGTGACTTTGCACGACGTAGGCCGTGCGTCGCGCAAAGTCACTTTGCGCGACGCATGTTATTTGTTTGTCGTGCAAACCCTAGCGTCACTGCCTTGGCGCAATGGTTAGTGCGCGACGAAGGTTGCGTCGCGCAAACCCTTGCGCAACGCTTTTTGACTTTGCACGACGAATGTACGTACGTCGCGCAAAGTGTTTTTTTTACTACTGCATGCTTCTTTTAAAAAACACTTCTAATCATAAGTGTTTAAATGCTTACATTAGAAGCACATTGAAATTTAATTAATAAAAATGTAAGTGTTTCTTAAAAGAAGTACATCTAAAAAGTCTTTCAAGTATTTTCTTTAACTCATAAGTACTTTTAACTTTTTATGCCAAATATTATCAAAAACGCATTTAATATTCCAAAAGCTGTTTTAGGTATCTTAAAAGGAATCCGGAGAGGATCCTCTTTGTGAGGATCTTGGAGATTCTCAAATCGTGTTCGTTTATCGTACATCGTGCGGTTAGAAATTATTTTAAATACTTTTATTTAAAACTAAATATGAACATTATTTGACGAAAACTGACCACACGATGTTCGATGAACATACACGATTTGAGGATTCCCGGAATCCTCATAAAGAGGATTCGGAGAGGATCCTCATTCTCTTAAAAGCACTTTAAAACTGACCACTTTTACAATGCAGACAGAAGCGGAGAGAGGAGAAACTGCAAACTCAATCCCGTGCATGATGCATTGCAGTCTTAATATGTCTGAGAAATATGCTCGGGAACATATAAGTAATTTGGTTGGTAATAGTTGGAAGAAGTTGAACAAAGATGGTGCGCCTTTTATTTTATTTTATTTTTTTATTTTTTTATGTTTTTTTGTAACAAAAGATGGAGCTTCTGCTTCTCCATTCGTACAAAGCAATCTGAAAATGGATAATGTTATTCACACATTCATTTTTATTCTCTCACACTTTTATTAATTTTTGGTCATTGACTTCTTTTATTCCTTCGATCCGATGACAAAAAATTAAAAGAGGTGTGTGAGAATTAAAAATAAGTGTGTGGGTAGCATTACCCTTTGAAAAATTAGCAACAAACCTTGCTCGGATTTCCTAATGCGTATATCAATATGAAGATGGGCATGGAGCTCGGACTCAAGAGCATAGAATCGAATCCTATGAGTGATCATAGATCCTATTTAAGGATCATAGATATGTTTCGTAGTGTTGGATGGTTATTAAGAGCGAGTTTCTTCTTTCTCGAATTTGAAAGATTGTGGAAGTTAAAAGTACTATTTTAGGAGTAAGATGGTTGGCATGGTTGGAGAATTTTTTTTTCTTTTTTTTTTCATTTCTCTAATTTTTTGGTTAGCTCGACAGTAGAGATTCTCTTGTATCGGTTATTTATGAAGAAGCATGTAAGATTAAGCCCCAACCACTCGAATAAACTGTGTTAAGGATATTTGGTATGATACTGTTACACCTTATTACTTTATTAAACACTGACGAGTTGACACAATTTCTCTCTTCGATTTGTAAATATATTTATTGGTTATATTAAAGAGTCTCAAACCCTGGATCTTAACCTGCCCATACCTATCACTCTACACCGGATCAGGTTGTATAGGAAACTGGTGGATTTTATATCGGATTAGGTTTTTGTATCTTGTGGAACAAGAATGGTCTATCTCGGCGAAGCCAACGAACTATGCCCACATATCTGGAACAGGATGATGGTGGCATTGATGATCCGTATGTGGAGCTATATGATTGAGGCTGTTGAATCCATGAGGACTTTTGAGGTTTTCGTATTCCGATCTGCCTTACTCCGGTCCTGAAAAATTATGATCCACAATTGGCTCTAACTATGTATCTAAAAGGGTTGTTCGTCTTTGAGAAGGGATAATTATCCAAAGACCATGTCTTTCGGAATGAATTGGAATACGTACCATTTTGAATTCTTTTAACACGTGCCAATGCAGCCTTCTAACCCATGCCAATCCAGCCTTCTAACTTGTAAATTGTGACTTTCCACATTCAGACGCGCGGAAAGTCGTCGTGGTAAGACAACAATATATGATGAGTGTCATGTTGCGTGTGCACAATAAAAAAGAGACGGCTCTTTATATTACTGAGTGGCTTCGCCCTTTGGAGACACGAATCTAGCGGTAAGGCGTTCTGAATTCAACAGTGAGACTATTCAGAAACTTTTCTTTAAATAATGGGTATTTTCTTCCCTTTCTTCTAACTCCTCTTTTCCAAATTTGGATCAAATTATGGCTTTCATGAGTTTCTGTTATACTCCACCTCTCGTATCATTCTTCACTTTGAGCCTTTGATGATTAGGATATGTAATCAAGAAATTTCGCAACACTCCCATTCGTTGTTAGAATTATTAGATGAAGTAAGGATGGGTCATAATCTTTCAATAGTGAATTTCGTTCCCTCATCGGGTTCTTTAGTCTTCATACTCTCCTCCACAGCCAAAAGATATTTTAAAGATGTTGTATAAGGTTGGAATTGCACCCAAATTGAAGGGTGAAAATATAATTTTACCCACTTTTCATCTTCTACAAACTCCTCTTAATTCTAACCCTTGACACCCTTTATTTTTGTTCAAAGGATGATATATATAAAGAACGGATTCATGGCATCACTTTTTTTACAAAGTTTTTGATACACGTTCTATAGGATCCATTCTATAATATATTTCAATGATTCGAACCGTCTATTTTTTAGATCTTCCATCAAAGATCATTTCTACCAAAAATCACCAAAATCTGAAACCATATGACTATTGGATTAAGTGTTTATGGTTCTTTGTAAAACTATTTTTCGTCCATTTTCTTCACTACATATGATTATCTTCATGGTTTAGGATATGTCTAATATTTTGTGTGACGACTCGTCCCTAATTTTCTATGTACTTTTCTCCCTGAGTGTGTAAATTGACGTTTATACCCTTATTGGCAAAGTGGAACCTGATGTGGACGTAGTTATTCGGCTTTAAATTATTTTTCTCGTTATCGTAATTAAATAGTGCTCGTTGTTACGAGTGTGTGAGCGTGAGTTAGACCCAAATCAGACTTGTAACAAAAAAGTTATGCTTAGCTAAAGAGTGCTAACAATGGGTAGATTTGTACACGTGTGTGTTAATTATTCAATGTTGGAAACTACTGTTTTTGATAAGGCACGTTAGATTTCGTCTGATTCGAAATTGTACAAAACCTTATCATTTCTCCTCCTCAAAACTAGGCCCGTGACTTTTTTTTCCTTCACCAATCAATTTCACTCTCATTTTCCCTCACCCAATCAGAAATCTATTTTCTCCCTGCCCAATCAGAAACTATCACTTCTCTCTCTCTCTCTCTCTCTTCTTCTCTCCTCACCCGTCACTCTCTCTTCTCCGCAACAACAAAGACCACCTTCAAAACTTCACAGATAGACTTTTAAACCACCACCATCATGTTCCTCTCAAACCCACGAACCTATCCATACGAACCGATCACAAAATGGACAAGTTTTGAGTGTCCAACTTGGAGCTCCGACTCAGGTGTGGATTCTCTGACGTTTTCCCGTGCGAGTTACAAGGTTTTGGGAGTTTTGGAAGCACCTGCGCAACTCCTCGTGGCCACTAACCTAAGTTGGGAAATGAGCCAACGTCGAAACACACAGTTTCAAGGAGTAGAAACTAGGTCTGAGACTTTCGAGCTTTTTCAATCAATTTACCGTCCATTTTTTGAACTTGCAAAAGGTATAGACTTGTTCTACTCTTCATAACCTTCTTTTCCATATAAAGTTTGTTGAAAATGGTTGAGAAATGAAGATTCAAATTTTTTCCAGAAACCGGTGAAAATTCCCCAGATTCCGGCGAACCAGACGGCGGCGGAGGTCCATCGGAGAAGAAGACAGAATATTCCGTTAAAGTTAACGGAATATTCTAACACTGTTAAAGGTAACTGACGCCGTTACTGTTTAGCGGAATATTTCGTCAAGTCTGACGAAATATTCCCTTAGGGTTGCTGTCAGTTTGTTAGGCGTGTGGGTGCACGTGTGGTTAAGACCTGGTGGCGCATGAGGGCGCGTCCGGCCACCGGTCGGCTTGTGCTTGACGTGTATGGGTCAGCAACGTCAAGAGCGAATGTTATGATTACACCCAATCATGTTCATGTCAAATCCCCTCTGCATGAACTCGTGTGTTAGCATAGATTGATGAGCACTTGATTTTATTATGTTATTGTTGTGATCTTGTGATTTGGCGTATTTCTGGATTTATTGCTGATTTGCATTTGATTTCATACTTATACGTAGTATGATTTTCTAGAAACTATACATGTTTTACGGCCAGGGGTTAGTATGTTCAGAAAATAAATGTGTTTATAAACCTTTGTTTTTGCCTACTTACCCTTCTGTTTTTTGCCTCTCCAGGACTTAGGTAGCTGATTACTCTGTGGCATACGAGGAATATCTTGCGGTTCTGACATACCTCTAAATAAATGTAGGAGTTTTTCCCAGTTGTGTATTAAGCACTTTAACTAGTTTTGACTGCACACTTTTATGTCATCTATGCTCTGAACACTTTTGTTTTATGGGTTCTTCCCACAACTACGCACTCGCTACTTTAGATTAAATAAATGTGAGTTTTGGTTTAAATTTATCTATATTTTTATGCTTCACTTTCCTTTTGGGCTACGTCACCATCGGGTAACAGCCAGCATTGTCAGTTTGGTATCAAAGCATAGGTTTGGCAGTCCTGCATTCCTCATATGTGTTGTAGGTCATAAGAATTTTTTTATCTCTTATGTCAGAATCATGCCACCTCATAGAGCGCCACATGTTCCTTATGAGACTAATTTTCCTAATTTTGGGCAACTCAATGAGGCTATCGCCAGCACCATTCAGTCCACACTTCGTGCTTCCCAAAGGACTACCCTAGAGATAGTATCCCATCTTCTGATAAATAATTTCTTTGGCAATGAAGGACTCAAGAAATCCGATGTTTGGATCTAGTATGTTGAAAAGACTTTTCGCGTTATGCAGCGACAAAGGAATCTTCCAGTGGAGAGATTGGTCGAGACAGTGACTTGGTTCTTCCATCTGGGAGCGGAATCATGGTGGACTCAGGAGTCATGCCCGTTGTTTGCTCAAGATGCCATAAATTGGGATGTTTTCAAGCTCCTATTTGAGGCTAGATTCACACCTCCGGAATACAAGGATCGGAAGAAAAACAAACTCACAGAGTTGAAGCAAGGTAAAATGTCAGTCACAGAGTACCACTGGAAGTTTACCGACTTATCCTGTTATTGTCCCGAGATCGCTGGGAATCCCAGAGATATGCTCCGTTATTTTAAAAAGGGGACTCGTAAGCGACTGCATTCTTTAGCGACTTATACTCCATGCTTTACCTACAAAGAATTCTTTAAGGTTATGCTTCGTGTTGAAGATTTCGAGAATGCTCCTGATGACGATGATGATGAAGAGGATAATACTAATACTCAGAAGAATAATAACATGGGGGCAATCATCCTTTGGCCCTCAAAAGACTCAGTATTTCAAGAGAAGTAGTAACAATTCTGGATCATTAAGCGGTGGTTCAAGTTCCAATACCCCTTGAAGGAATGGCAAGTCCACTGGCAGTTCATGTTTTTAGAATTAAATGAACTCTAATAATTCTGGTGCTCAGTTCTGCCACATGTGCAATAGTCATCATTATGGTGAATGTAAGAGGGGAAGTAATGGATGTTATAGATATAGTCAGATGGGGCACAGAGCTAATCAATGCCCTCAGAGTTAGAAACTCAGCCTCCTACATTACCATATGCAGTTCTTCTATAGCTGATTCCAAGACTTGGTACCTACCAGCAGACAGGTTATGGTGGTGCTTTTCATTACTAGGGTAACATATCCCAGTATCCAGAACTAACATATTAGTACCTACCTGATCCTTATTACCAGGGTGGCTATCCGCAGTACCAGATGGGTTATACACCATATCAGGGTAGCAGAGCATAGTATGCTGGAAGACAGTACCAGAATCTTGATGTAGCTTCTAGCAGTGACGGTTCGACCGGGCAGACTAATAAAACAAATCAAAGTCGAGGTAATCAAGGATGCGGCAACCAAAATCAGACTAATAGAGGTCGTGGAGGCAGACAACAAGTGAGGGTTGCGTCAACAACGTCACCATGCAGGATGCTCAGAGTAATCCAAATTTGATCATGGGTATGTTGAATGTTCTAAGCCATCTTGCTATAATTTTAATTGACTCGGGTGCTACTCATTCGGTTATTTCCCATATGTTTGCTCAAAAGACTCAACCTCACCCCACTCCCATCGGTTATGAATTGGAGTTCTTGATGCCCATGGGTGAATATGTTAGTTGGGAATATCGAGGATGTCCCGTTCTTATCGAGGATGTCGTAATGCCAGTTAATCTTGTTCCCTTGGACATCGTTGATTTCGATGTTATCTTGGGCATGGATTGGTTAATTTACAATCGTGCCATGTTGAATTGCCACCAGAAAATTGTTACCTTCCATCGACCTGGCATGCCTGTTGTAACTTTTGTCGGCGAACGTAGTGGTCTGAAACATGAAGTTATCTCTGCCGTGAGGGCGAAGCGGATGTTAAGGAATGGTTGTCAAGGCTACTTGGCTCATGGAGTGATGACTGAGGATACTCCTACTCGAGTGAAAGACGTTCGAGTAGTCAGACACTTTCTTGATGTTTTTCCCAACGATTTACCTGGCCTACCACCGAATTGTGAAGTGGAGTTCACTATCGACCTAATTCTAGGTACCGACCCTATTTTTCTAACCCCTTATCGTATGGCTCATATGGAGTTGAGGGAATTAAAAACCTAGTTGCAAGTACTTGTTGATTAGGGTTTTATTTAGCCGAGCACTTCCCCTTGTGGAGCTTCTGTCTTGTTTATGAGGAAGAAAGACGGAACTTTAAGGTTATGTATCGATTACAAACAGCTGAATCAGGTGATGATTAAAAACCGTTATCCATTACCTCGTATCGATGATCTTTTTTATTAGCTTCATGGTGCTTGTGCTTTCTCTAAAATCGATCTAAGGTCTGGCTATTATAAGTTGAAGATCAGAAGTTATGATGTTCCGAAAACAGTCTTCCGAACTCGATATGGTAATTATGAGTTTCTTGTGATGCCATTCAGGTTAACAAATGCTCCAGTAGCTTTTATGGACCTGATGAATTGGGTATTTTGTCTATACCTTGACAGGTTCGTAATTATTTTCATCGATGACATTCTGGTGTATTCTAAGAACGAGGCTGACCATGCTAGACATTTAGGTTTAGTTTTGAAGAAGCTAAGGGATAATCAACTGTATGCTAAATTCAATAAATGCCAGTTCTGGCTGGATCGAGTGTCATTCTTGGGACATGTGATATCAACTCAGGGTGTTCTTGTGTATCCTTAGAAACTAGCAACAGTGGAAAACTAGGAGCAACCTCAGACTGTCACTGAAGTACGGAGTTTTCTTAGTCTTGCTGGCTATTATCGACGTTTTGTGAAAGACTTCTCAGCCATAGCCCTGACTCTGACAAGGTTGACCAGGAAAGGATTTAATTTTGAGTGGAGTGATGATTGTGAACAAAGTTTTCAATAGTTGAAGTACTATCTCACTCATAAGCCTGTTTTGGTACTTCCCGATGACAATGGGAATTTCGAGATCCACAGTGACGCCTCTCTAAATGGTCTAGGCTGTGTATTGATGCAGCATGGAAAGGTGATTATGTATGCTTCACGACAATTAAAGCCTCATAAGATGAATTACCCTACTCATGATCTCGAATTGGCAGCTATTGTTTTCGTTTTGAAAATTTGGCGACACTATCTTTATGGAGAAACGTGTCGAATCTTCACTAACCATAAAAGCCTCAAGTATATCTTTACTCAGAAAGAACTTAATCTCCAGCAGTATAGATGGATGGAATTGATCAACGATTATGACTGCATTATTGAATATCACCCTGGTCATGTGAATACTATAGCAGATGCTCTCAGTAGGAATTATCACAGTTGACTCAATGTTTTTTATGCATGTCGTGTTCCTCTTCTCACCGACCTAAGATCTACTGGAGCCACTTTGGGAGTGGATCACCAGGGATATCTACTTGCCAACTTTCAAGTTAGACCAGTTTTGTTAGATCGTGTTCTCGAAGGTCAGATGAATGACTTAGAATCCTAGGAGTTAAGGCAAGCAGTGTTGAATGGCAATATGAGAATCTCAGGATTCGAAGGCCTGATGGTATGCTTATGCAATGCGATCAAATGTATGTACCAAATGTGGAAGAACTGAAGAAAGAAATACCCGATGAGGCGCATATCTCAGCTTATGCGATGCATCCCGGGAGTACTAAAATGTATCATACTATCCGACCTTTCTACTACTGGCCAGGAATGAAAAGAGAAATTACGAAGTACGTGAGTCGTTATCCGGTCTGTTAGCTGGTCAAAGCAGAAAGAAAGAAACCTTTCAGGTTGCTATAGCCACTTCCCATACCCCAGTGGAAATGTGAAGATATCACAATGGATTTCATGTACAAGATGCCTCGTACACGTAATGGCTATGACGGTATCTAGGTGATTGTAGATCAGCTTACCAAGTCAATGCATTTCCTACATGTTTGTGAAAACTACCCGTTGAGTCGGTTGGCCAAACTTTTCGTTTCTGAAATTGTTAAGTATCATGGTGTTCCAGTTAGTATTATTTCTGATCAGGACCCCAGACTTACTTTGAAATTTTGGGTAGCTTTTCAAGAAGCTCTAGGTTCGAAATTACAGCACCGCCTATCATCCTCAGACCGATGGGCAATCAGAGAGAACTATTTAGACATTGGAAGACATGTTGAGATCTTCAGTCCTGCAGTTCGGAGACGCATGACACAAGCGATTACCTTTGATAGAATTCGCCTACAACAACAGTTTCCACTCCAGCATTGGTATGTCACCATTTGAGGCGTTTTATGGGAAACCTTGTCGTACACCGTTGTGTTGGTCTGAGGTAGGCGAAAGAGTTTTGGTGGGCCTTGAAATAGTAGATGAGTTGACACAAAATATTCAAGTAACAATGGCTAACTTGAAAGCAGCACAAGATCAATAAAAGAGTATAACAGACAGACATTCAACCGATAGAGTATATAAGGTTGGAGATTGGGTATTCTTAAAGTTATCACCATGGAAAGGCGTTGAACGTTTCAAGAAGAAATGGAAGCTAAGTCCTCGTTACATCGAACCATATCAGATTATTGAGCAAGTTGGTGAAGTTGCTTACCGACTTATCTACCTCCAGAGTTGTCAAGAGTGCATAATGTGTTCCACGTGTCCATGCTACGAAGATATGTCTCAGATCCATCACATGTGATTCCTCCTTAGCTGTTAGAGATTAACCCAGATTTGACTTATGATGAAGTTCCAATGATGATTCTTAACTGGAAAGACAAAGTCCTTAGGAACAAAATTGTTCGTATGGTGAAAGTCTTATGGAGAAACCACTCTGTTGAGGAAGCTACTTAGGAGACAAAGGAGCGTATGTGAGATCTTTATCCACGTATATTCTTTAACTATGATCTTTAGTAGTGTTGAAATTTCGGGGACGAAATTTTCTTAAGAGGGGTAGATTGTGACGACCCGTCCCTAATTTTCTATGTAATTTTCTCCCCCGAGTGTGTAAATTGACGTTTATGCCCTTAATGGCAAAGTGGAACCTGACGTGGACGTAGTTATTCGGCTTTAAATTATTTTTCTCATTATCGTAATTAAATAGTACTCGTTGTTACGTGTGCGTGAGCATGAGTTAGACCCGAATCAAACTTGTAACGAAAAAGTTACGCTTAATTAAAGAGCGTTAACAACGGATAGATTTGTATGCGTGTGCGTGTTAATTATTTAGTGTTGGAAACTATTGTTTTTTATAAGGTACGTTAGATTTCGTCTGATTCCAAATTGTACAAAACCTTATCATTAATCCTCTTTAAAACTAGACCCATGACTTGTTTTTCCCTCATCAATCAATTTCACTCCCATTTTCCCTCACCCAATCAAAAATCTATTTTCTCTCTGCCCAATCAGAAATCTATTTTCTCTCTACCCAATCAGAAACTGTCACTTCTCTATCTCTCTCTTCTTCTCTCCTTACTCGTCACTCTCTCTTCTCTGCAACAACAAGGACCACATTCAAAACTTCATAGATCGACCTTTAAACTACCACCATCATGTTCCTTTCAAACCCACGAACCTATCTGTACGAACCGATCACGAAAATGGACAAGTTTTGAGTGTCCAACTCGATACAACTCGGAGCTCCGACTCGGGTGTGGATTCTTTGACGTTTTCCTGTTTGTGAGTTACAAGGTTTTGGGAGTTTTCGAAGCACCTATGCAACTCCCCGTGGCCACTAACCTAAGTTGGGAGAAGAGCCAAAGTCGAAACACACAATTTCAAGGAGTAGAAACTAGGTCTGAGACTTTCGAGCTTTTTCAGTCAATTTCCCGTCCATTTTTAGACTTCCAAAAGGTATAGACTTGTTCTATTCTTCATAAGCTTCATTTCCATATAAAGTTTGTTGCAAATGATTGAGAAATGAAGAAGATTTGAAGATTTGAATTTTTTCCAAAAACCGGTGAAAATTCCCCAAATTTTGGTGAACCAGATGGCGGCTGATGGCAGCGACGATGGTGGAGGTCCACCGGAGAAGAAGACAGAATATTCCGTTAAAGTTAACGGAATATTCTAACTCTGTTAAAGGCAACTGACGCTGTTACTGTTTAGCAGAATATTTCGTCAAGTCTGACAAAATATTCCCCTAGGGTTGTTGTCAGTTTGTCAGGCACGTAGGTGCGCATGTGTGTTCACATCGCACCGCACACTCACCTTGGATCCATTGTAGGTGCCAGTCCTGTGGTACTGGTTGCCCTAGGCAACTAGTACTCATATGTGATGCGCCTAGCGCCAGTCTTCAGGTAATTGTAGTACTAGAGCGTATGTTATGATTGCACCTAGTCCTGCTCATGTCAGATCCCATCTGTATAAACTCGTGTGTTAACATAGATTGATGAGCACCTGATTTTATTATGCTACTGGTATGATATTGTGATTTGGCGTATTTCTGAATTTATTGTTGATTTGCATTTGATTTCATACTTATACGTAGTATGATTTTTTAGAAACTATATATGTTTTACGGCAAAGGGTTAATATGTTCAAAAAATAAATGTGTTTATAAACCTTTGTTTTTGCCCACTCACCCTTCTGTTTTTCGCCCGTCCAGGACTTATGTAGCTGATTACTTTGTGGCGTACGAGGAATATCCTGCGGTTCTAACATACCCCTAAATAAATGTAGGTGCTTTTCCCGGTTGTGTATTAAGCACTTTAACTAGTTTCGGCTGCACACATTTATGTCATCTTTGCTCTGAACACTTGTGTTTTATAGGTTCTTCCCACTATGAAATAAATGTTAGTTTTGGTTTAAATTTATCCATATTTTTATGCGTCACTTTCCTTTTTGGCTACGTCACCTTCGGGTGACCGTCAGCATGGCTCGACTTCGGTCGTGGTTTGTCATTTTGCATGAATAATCTATGAATGATGTTCTAAAAGATAAACAATTCGAATTGTTGAAATACATTATGCACCAGGCCTCACAAATGTATGTCAAAAGTTGTGCAAAAAATAGTGTATAGCCCATGATTTAGTTTATATATATATATATATATATATATGATTGCTTAAGGGGAGGGATCCCTATTTTTTCTAAAAAATAGGGATACGCTCCTCACCGTTAGATGGGCTTTAATGAAATTGGACTATTATTGGCAAAACAGTACTACGCACAATTTGACTTGCAACTTGAGAAACCTACCAATTTTAACAGACTAAATAAATCATTTATGCCCACATTGAATCGCATCAGAGTTTCACAGACTAGAATTTTGGGTTGCACTCATGTTCTGGGATTTGAATCTCATCCGGATTCTTTTTGTGAGTATCATATTTTATTCGTTCATTGTACGTCGTGCAACTATAAATTATTTTTAATTTTTTTATTTAAAATTAAACACAAACAGTATTTAATGAAAACTGACTGCACGATATACAATGAACATATAAAATGTGAGAATCTGTAGAATCTTCACAAAAAGAATCTAAGGAGGATCCTCATCCATTTTCTAGGCCTTTAAGGCCATCTTCAACCGATGGTTGGCCAGATGGCTCGTTTTAGCCATCTGGCCCTCCAAGATCCTCCAAGATATTAATATTTTAATGAACAGTACATTGCCATATTTGCCTCCATCTCTAACCGAGGGCCAAAGGGCCAGAGGGCTCGTTTTAGCCCTGTCACAAAAAACCGTCTCCAACCGATAGGCCAAAGAGCCATAGGGCCAAACGTAATTTATTATTTAAAAACTACAACTTAAATGTTGTTTAAGTTTCATGTTGTTAAATGTTTTTTTTCATGTTGTATAATTTTTATGTTGGTTAATGTTATTTAATGTTGTTTCATGTTACTTAATTTAATTTAATGTTGCATAATAGCTTAGGAAGTTATAGGAAAAAAATAGAATTAAAAAAAAATACGAAACAAATTTTGTGAAATAGAAGTTATAGGCAAAAAAATAGAATTTAAAATAAAATGAAACAAATTTTGTGAAATAGAAGTTATAGGAAAAAATGGAATTTAAAAAAATAATATGAAACAAATTTTGTAAAATAAAAGTTATAGGAAAAAAAATAGAATTTAAAAAAAAATGAAAAATAGAAGTTACAGAAAAAATTTTGTAAATAAAAAATAATAATAAAACCGTAAAAAAAAAAATTCAAAGCATACTTGTCGGTTATAGCCGACCAGAAATCCGACAGATTTAAAAAAATTATGTCCTCTCCGATTCCGTGGGGCCCTCTTAGATTCCACAGCCCTTTGGCCTAACCCTTGGTTGGAGACGGTTTTCGGGTTATTTTCGGCCCTCTGGCCCTCTAGACCTCTAGACCCTTCGGTTGGAGATGACCTAAGATCGAGATGATGATTCAAGATTCTACCATATATAGATTATGGTGTAGCTGTCGAAGCAAACTCTTCGCTGGAACCCATTTGAAATTTGATGACATTTCTAAAAAAATTTAAATATAATGAAGAGGAATCCAAAGCAATATAGGAGGGAATTGCACATGATCATTTGTTTTAGCCTCTTTAGTTGGTTGAATGAAAGGCTTAGTTACGTACGGTTCATACGCATCTGATGTCACGTATAGGTTTGAAGTGAGTTCGATGCTATAAGTTATGATACATTGTAGTATATTGTGGATATGTTAATGACTTGCTGTAAAGTATATACAAAAGGCGTGATTGAGATCGTTTATGGAATGACTTAAAAATATTTTATGACTACTAAAAATGTTTATGATTGTTTGGAAGCACTCACATTCAAGGTTTTAAAAAACGTTTGACGCTAGTCGGACGGATGGTAGGGGCCTAGCGCTTAGGCGGAATTTAGGCGGGCGCCTAGGCGGAACTTAGGCAGGCACCTAGACGGCCTATGCGGATTTATATAAATTTATTATATATCTTATAAATAAGTGTCTATTTACACTTAAAAAAAATATATTTGTATGGATAATAAAAAAATGATAAAATGCAAAAATAAAAGTAGAAGAATACACAAAGTACATCCATTCAACAAGTTCAATATTTAAGAAACAGTAAGCATATAATCATACCGTAAATATCATACAATTTAACATAAGTGGTTCAATTAGTTGAACAAGACGGTGTGCTAATCTCCTAACACTCGAAGTTTGACAGTGTGCTAATATCATTTCCCTTATTATATTCATTGTATATCATTTCCCTCACCATATTCAGGGATACATTAGACAGTTACATATATGATGGTTATGTCTAAAATATTTAAACCTAGTCGTCCAACATACATCACAACACATGACCATATCTTTCAAAGTTCAATCATATGTATACTTCTTCAACAACATATGCATCCGCATTTGAATGACTGGATTGAGAATCAACACAATCCAACCGTACAATCCAGCCGTACAGTGCACCACACACCGATGCATTGTAGAATTTTTAAGTGCAAAGCTCGATCCCCATTGAAAGTTGCAAGCACACCCCATAAATATGACTCAGCATTTATGGAGTGAGAAATTACAGTGGCAGATACTACAGCTGTGAACTTCTCTAGTCATTTCATCCAACCATAAATCTCGGTCACCAAATTCCCCACGGTAATAAATTTTTGCCTATCAGTTAAAAAAGGAGGAGAAAGAAAGTTGCCAACTTTTACTGGGGTGAGAAACTCAACTAAAATCGTATATGTTACATGTGCATAAGATGGTGAGAGTTGTGACATATTAGAGAAACAAATCAGAGTGTTGGAAAGAAGCCTACTATATGTCCAATATCCTGTTTACGACATCAACTGGCAAAGTGTATGCCGGATCGATAGCCTTCAGCCCTGGATATTCAAGAAGGGAAAGTTCTGCAT
The DNA here is from genome assembly GCA_024362995.1 of Heteromeles arbutifolia. Lineage (NCBI taxonomy): Eukaryota > Viridiplantae > Streptophyta > Magnoliopsida > Rosales > Rosaceae > Heteromeles > Heteromeles arbutifolia. The sequence continues at coordinate 7,136,807 of JANCRC010000007.1, forward strand.
CAAAAAGCACCAACGTTAGATGTAATGTCAACGTTGGTTGCCCAAAATACACTGACATCCTGGGAAGCTGGAAGTTATCGAAAGACAATACACAAGGAATTCAAACTATCTAGTGAAAACATTTTGGCGTTATATCCCACTCATAAGTAGTTTGTTGCAACCCTTGTCAACCTAGTTGGAAGCTTAAAAGCTCTACTCAGTCATATCTAGAAAGGTTTAAATATCACATTATCACGTAAAGAAACTTGGAAAACAAACAACGGCGGAGCCAAAGCACTTACATACCAGCTATACCAAAGTAAGTGTGGTAGACATCAACGGCATCATCTGGTCGGTCTGAAATTCCTCCATTTTCAATGTCCTGCAGTTTTGAATAATGCATGGTTAGAGTTTTCACTCTGAAAATACAAAAAAAGGGAAATGTAAACAAATTCACATGTACAAATAGCTCATTTGGTAAATGTAACCTGGCAGTCTAAAATGAACTTGATAAGCTTTTCCTCATTGATCCATTGAACTCTGTCAATCGTGATCAAACTAGAAAGAGCCCGCCAGGAGTAGCTGACCTGAAACGAAGCGCAAATCCCGTAAGAGAGGGTCCAAAAAGTTAATATAGACAAATTCAGTTTCATTTTTCCAAAAAGCACCCACATCAGGAAGTTTCTCCGGTCGACCATTAAGACCTCCAGTTTTATTATCTTGGCGCTCACATAACCACCACCCAAGAAGTGATAACAGCTCTACAAGAATGCAGAAAACCCAGAAGAACAGAAAGAAATGCTAAGGAACAAATGAGAGAAAACAAGAGAGAGAAATGAAATCTTGTGTATTGATAATTCTGAATGAATACAATTGCTTTGCTAAGGTTGATATATATATTCCCTCAAGACTTAGCAGACAAGCTACTATTCTAACTTTATAACCGACGTCTAACAAACCTATCTAACAACCCTGCTGACATGGCACTCCAATCACTATCCACTTATGCTGACATGGCACTCACCATTTTTGAATTACATTCAACATCCCCCCTCAATCTCAACTAGGATTTCCTAGTTTGGGATTGTGAAAATGTTTAGCAAAAGAAGGACTATGTAACCCTTTTGTCAATATATCTGCGATTTGATCTTCTGTGGGAACATACAATACCTCCAAATCTCCTTGTTGTACTCGTTCTCTGACAAAGTGAAAATTTGTGTCAAGGTGTTTGATACGTGAATGAAATACTGGATTGGCACTAAGTGCAATAGCTGACATGTTATCACAGTGAATACTTGGTGGAAGACATAAAAACACTCCCAGATCCTTCAGTATGTTTCTCACCCAAGCTATATCAGCTGCAGTATGTGCTAAGGCTTTATACTCGGCTTCTGTTGAACTCCGAGACACTGATGTTTGCTTTTTAGACTGCCACGAGATAGGATTATTGCCTAAAAGTAGGACATAACCAGTGACTGATCTCCTTGTATTCAAGTCGGCTGCCCAATCAGAATTTGAAAAGGCATTTAACTGTGGAATTGTATCTGCATAATACATGATTCCAGTAGTCATTGTCCCTTGCAAGTAGCGCAGAATTCTTTTCACAGCCCCAAAATGAATCTCAGTTGGTGATGACATGAATTGACAAACTGTATTGACTGCATAAGCAATATCTGGCCTGGTAAAGGTCAGATATTACAATGAACCTACTATACTCCTATACAAAGTTGGATCTGTCAACAATGTACCTTCTAAAATTAACAGTTGATGATGAGGCTTGCAGGGAGTTGGAGCTGGTTTACATTCCATACCAGCTTTATGTATTAAATCTTTGATGTATTTTGATTGATTGACAAAGATGTCCCCATTATCCTTATACTGTATCTGTAGCCCCAAGAAATATGTGAGCTTACCTATGTCTTTTAAATCAAAGTCTTTTAAATCAAAGATTTCAAACAGCTGTTGTATCACACCTTGTATCTTCACAAAACTGGAACCAGTTAGAATTATGTCATCAACATATAACAACAAAATGATTATATCAGACACATCTTGTTTCACAAATAAACTAGTATCAGATGCAGAAGCACAGAATCCCAAAGCTCCCAGATAGGCTGTAAATTTCGAATTCCAAGCTCTTGGAGCTTGTTTTAAACCATAAAATGATTTAACAAGTTTGCAAACATGTGTGGGATGAGAAACGTCAACAAACCCCTGAGGTTGCTTCATGTATACCTCCTCTTGTAGATCTCCATGAAGAAAGGCATTTTTAATGTCTAATTGTCTCAAATTCTAGTGATTAATAGCAGCTAGGGCTAAGACAATTCTAACTGTAGTGTGTCTAACAACAGGGCTAAATGTGTTCATATAATCAATGTCATGTTCTTGAGAAAACCCATGAGCAACAAGCCTTGCTTTATACCTTGAGATTGTACTATCTGGATTCTTCTTTACTTTATATACCCACTTACTGCTAACTATGGCTCTATCTTCTGGTAAAGGTACCAAAACCCAAGTGCCTTGAGCCCTCAATGAGTCATATTCATCCTGCATTGCAGTCTGCCATTGTGGTATTGTAGATGCTTTTCTAAATGAAGAAGGTTCTTGCACATCAGCTATCTCAGAGATGAATGAATAACCACCCGTGAATGGATCTTATTCAGTAATGTGTAAAGAATGAAGCTCAGGACATGAAGCTACTAAAGCAGCATAGTTCTTTTTCTCAATCACTCCACTTTTTAGCCTGGTAGTCATAGAATGTGTATTGATCCCTGTGTCACACTGAATTGATTCACAATTAGTTGAGATAGGAAGAATTACCTCAAGCTGATTAGAGGAGTAGACAGGCAACATGGATGTTGTACCAGAGTGATGACTTGGGGAAGAGTGATGACTTGGAGAAGTAGTTTGGACATTGTTGCAACCTGATTCAATCAGCTGTGATTCACTGTTATGATGAATAATTCCATTACTGTCTGAATATGCAGAATTATGACTAATACTGGAACCAGGAGATTGAACTTCATTTTCATTTGATCCTGAAAGCTGACTTTTTTTTCAGATATTGATACATTACTCCCTTCTTGAATCACATTCTGAAAATTAGACAGTTGTTAAGACCCTGCACTTGGTATATTAATATGCACTATCACAAGAGAATATGACCTCCTTTGTGCATTATTGGAACCATTTGTATCGCATAACTGCTTGAAAGGATATACCTCTTCATCATGAATTACACTTCTGGAAATGACAAATTTCTTTGTATGAATATTATAGCACAATACTCCTTTGTATCCACTGGAAAAACCCAAAAAAACACACTGAACTGATCTTGGTTGAAGCTTATTGTCATTAAAAGGTCTGAGGAAAGGATATACTGCAGTTCCAAAAATCTTAAGAGAAGTAATATCAGGAGGGCACTTAAACAACACTTGATAAGGATACCTCATATCTAAATTCTTCCAGGGCATCCTATTTATCAGAAAAGCTGCATATGAACAACTATGGTACCAAAATTGAGTTGGTAACTTGGCATCTGACATCAAACTAATTGCTGTTTCCACAACATGTGTATGCTTTCTTTCAAGTAGACCATTCTGTTGAGGTGTAAGTGGACAAGAAGTATGATGTACAATTCCTTTGCTTTCTAAAAACTTATGAAACATGTTGCTCATATACTCACCACCACAATCTGATTGAAAGTACTTGACATGTGCATGGAATTGAGTAACAATAAATGCATAGAATTTGCAAAATATTGGAAAAGCTTCTGATTTATTCAACATTGGGAAAATCCATACAAATCTGGAATAGTCATCAACAAAGCTTACGTAATATCTAAAACCCTGAACAAACTTCACAAGTGCTGGTCCCTATACATATAATTGTATCTTCTCAAATACTACATGTGATCTTTCTTGTTTTACAGGGAAAGGCAACCTACTCATCTTGCCATGAATACATGCAGTACATATGGATTGACTAGAATCTGAAGTAATAGACAACTGAGCAACATTCAGCATCCTATTTAATATTTCCTCATAATGATGACCTAACCGTTTATGCTATACTGAACTCTTTATTTTCTTTCCAACAAAAGCAGTACGACTCCTAAGTTTTGCAGCAAATGACCTTGAAAACACATTAACATGAATCTGGAATAACTCCCCATCATCAGTCTTTCCGTGGTACAACACCATTTGAGTTGCCTTGTCCTGTATAAAGAAAACCAAATCATCACAAATGAACCAGCATCCATTATCTTTGCACAATTTCTTGACAGATAATAAATTCATTGCAATCTTTGGAACATGCAAATCATTATGTAAAACTAAAGTATGTTGAGGTGTTTTAAGTATAGATGAGCCAATATTTGAAACTGGCAAACCTTCTCCACTACCAACAGTTATCTTTGCATCACCATTATAAGGAGTAATATTGTTTAAGACATTTGATGTCATATGGTGAGTTGCACCTGTATCAACCACCCATGTATGCAAACTCATGAATATTCTAGACTCCATTTGCAGTGGTAGAACTTTGAGCAGTCATTCCATTAATTGAAGTAGGAGGTGGAGCACCTTGGTATGAAAAGTTATTTCTATGAAAACATTCTAGAGCAATATGTCCCTTCTTGCCACAGATTTGACAAACCATGAATCCTCCAGAAGGTTGACCACTATCAGTTCTGAAATAGCAATTAGGTGATGTGTGACCCATTATTGAACATATCTGGCATTTGGGAGAAATTGCTGCTTTGTAGTTTGTATTGCCATTCTAGGAATTCCCTTGCTTGCCTCCATTTCCAAAGAAAGAATTATTAGATCTCCTATTTGACTGAGGACTCTTCCCAGTATCATTGTAGAAGTTAGAATCATGTCCTCCAGACCTATTCCTAAAATTCAAATATGGTCTAGAATAATTGTTTCCACCAAAGAATCTCCTATTGTTGTAGTTAGACCTTTGTTGTGAACTAAAAGTCTTTCCACCATTACTTCCATAGCCAGATCCTCCATTGAAACCATTTCCCCCTTGATTTCCCTGAGTATTTGAGCTTTCGCCTTGTTCATAGCTTTGGTAGCCTCCTTGAAAACTTTGTGAACCTGAGGCACTTCCTTGAACAGCCATTACAGACATTGAATCAGACAAGACACTGAGTTTTGACACAATACTTCCCTCTGCACCAAGAAGCTGAGCCTTGAAATCTTTTAATGAAATTGGAGTTTCCCTAGCAAGAATTATTGTCCTAATCATTTCGAATTATGTTGGAAACCCAGATAAATCAGCAATTACCAGATCATTTTCAGTGATCTTTTCTCCTCCAGCAATTAATTGGTCTCGAATACACTTCAACCTGAGCAAATATTTATCCACTGAATCAGCCCCATTTTGTTTAGTATGAAATTCAGTCTTTAGTTGATTGATTCTCACAACTGAAACATATGCATATCTCTCTTCCAAACATTTTCATGCTTCGTGAGAAGTCTTGCAGCCAATGACATGATCCATAGCTTCATCCGAAAGTGTGGCAATTAATACACTCAACAATGAGATATCTGTCTTGACCCATTCTTTATAGGCCGTAGTAATTTCTTTTGTCACACCAGCATCAAGAGTAATGATAAACTTTGGTGGACACTGAGATTCTCCATTAAAGAAATCAAAGAAATCATATCCCCTAAGAACCGACTTAAACTGAAAGCTCCATTTTACAAAATTATCTTCTTCGAGTTTGATAGTAATCATACCCAAAAGACTCTCAATCTTAACAGAACTGAACGCCATATATTCACCAATGAATACAATTTCAACAAATGAACAACTTTGCAGAATCTTGAACTAAGACACTCTTGGCAATCGACCTTCTTGAGTGTACAATACCCAACAAACAATCAAACAATACCCAATAATGAATCAAAGAATCAATCTTTCAGCAATAACAATCGGGCTTCAAATTCTACTAAACAATCTTTCTCTTAGAAGAAATGGCAATTAGCCTTCATATTCTTCTAAATCAGTAAATGGCAATCGGCCTTCAAATTCTACTAATCAATCTGTTTCTTAGAAGAAATGGCAATCAGCCTTCATATTCTTCTAAATCAGTAAATGGCAATCGGCCTTAATACACAAATTAACACAGAATCCTTCATTGAGACAATCAAACAAACATATGGAGTGCATAAAGAAAGACGAGACCTGAAACTGCAGTTCTTGGGCGAAAAAGCCCAGAAAACACACCAAAGATTAGCAACCATTCACGATAGCACAGCGGAAATAGCACCTCCGAGGACCGAGACCGTTGGTGATGATACCATGATAACAGCTCTACAAGAATGCAGAAAATCCAGAAGAACAGAAAGAAATGCTAAGGAACAAATGAGAGAAAGCAAGAGAGAGAAATGAAATCTTGTGTATTGATAATTCTGAATGAATACAATTGCATTGTTGAGGTTGATATATATATTCCCTCAAGACTTAGCATACAAGCAACTATTCTAACTATATAACCCACTTCTAACAAACCTATTTAAGAACCCTGCTAACATTGCACTCCAGTCACTATCCACTTATGCTGACATGGCACTCACCATTTTTTAATTACATTCAACAAGAAGGTCCTTGTCAACATGATGTAGAGAACCCGTAATGGCAAGAGCACAACACAACAGAAAACTGCAGTCGCAATAGGAAGAAAAAAGCTGTAATCTTGAGTATAATTTAGCAATGTATTAAAAGCGTGAGGTGTGGGCAAGGCATTTGAGGGATAGCCTAGCCTAGGCGTGAGGCGAAGCCTCACGAGACCTAAATTTTTTAATATATACACTGAGCGTACACATATATTATATTAAAAAAAAGATTATTCATCAATAATCACCCTGAGCACACATATATATTATAAATATATATACACACATATATATACATATATTATATTATATATATATAATAGAGGATGAAAAGCACAATGAGCGCACATATAACAATACACGCAGACAGCACACACATCCATTATATAAAAAAATAAAAATTAGAAAGAAAAAAAAAGGCAGAGAAACGATAGTATAAGGAAGATGTCTGAGGCAGTTAAAACCCTACCCAAAATTTGGGTTTGGGAGTTTGAAAAAAAAAAAAAAAAAAACCCCTTAGGCGCGCCTAGGCGGCTCCGGCAAAACAGAGGCGGCAACTCTCACGCCCAGCCTCAAAGGACGCCTAGGCGTGCCCTGAGGCAAGCCTTTTAAAACATTGTAATTTAGTCATACAGAATCACATATAATACAACTGAATCGTTCCCTTGCTGGATCAGAGTGGATGAAGCTAGATTAAAGATACTTTACAAGACGCGGATGAACTCAACTAAAAGGTTGAGTGAAAAAGGAAAAAATATTGACAACCTTAGATTAAAGATACTTGGCTAGCTTATGTGAAATGAAAGACTAACTTTCATTGAATGGACAAAAGCTAAATAGCTCTGATGATACATTGAGATCCATCTACAATAATACAATTAACCAACAGTGATGGATTTGAACTGAGGAAGTAAGCATGATTATGTTGAACAAAACCTAGACAGATTTCATTAAACAAGCAAAAGTACAGAAGATCTGAAAAGGATGTAAGACAACTGATTTATTAAGCTCCAGTCGGAAAGTAAAAATTCGTAGAAACACTAGAGGGTAAATAACTTACTTTGACCTGCATGAGACTCCGCACCGGGCGTACATCCAAACCCTCCATCATGATTTTTACAACTTAAAATGTAGTTCACGGCCTTCTCCACGTTGATTTTATCCAAACGATGTAGTAATGAGAGACAAGAGAGAGCAATATAAGAAAACCTAAAAGGAAAGTGAAAGCGTTAGTGCTTTGTTAATTCCTTTTATGCGAAAACAGTGAAGACTTTGTAAGTGAATCTTGTTCTATATAAGGAGATGACTTCAACAAAACGTAAGTCTCCACAATCAAAGGAAATCAAAAGAAGAGTACCAAGTATCAATTTCACCCCACGTCTCCTGAAAACGATCCATCTTCATTTTGCAGCCCAACCACATTTAAATTTCATATTAAGTTGCACAAAATTTGCTAAGTTCACAATCCTTTATATAGCTAGTAGTCTAATTTTTCCAACTCAAGGCATCACAATTATTTTGAATACCATTGTCATCAATAGAAAATGTATATAAAGGTAGCAAAAGCTTTTTTCGTGTGCTAAAGGATACAACTTGCAACCTTCTCAATATCCAGAACATCAAGCTTATCAAACAACGCCAAAACCTGCACAGCACTTAACGTATATAGTACGTGTGGGTCGTGCCCAATGCTACCTCCAAACCCGCCTGCACAAACAAAACTGTATCATCATTCTCTATACAACTCTAAATAACCAAAACAAACAATAAAGATCAAAATAACAGTTCAATGTTGTTGGACTAAAGATTATTACAAAGTAAAAACCTGAATCATGTTGGCACTGGAGGACCCAGGAAACAACCTCCCTGACATCCACAGCGTGAAGCTTTCCCAGAAGATCGAGAGTGGTCAAACCCCTGTATGCTCCACTCATTCTTATATGCTCCATCACCACCGCCTCAAAAGAATCCTTCCTCTGAGTACAGACAGCATCACCATAATATAACTCTTAGCTTCATATTACAAACCGAAGGCATGGAAAATATATTTGAACAAAAAGTAGGCCTTCTCGACCGATAACAATGAATTCAACATGTTTCTGAGTTGCAAGCTCCCCCATCTGTTTATACTTCGAAATTATGCAAAGCTGTGCTAACAATGTGTGCAAACAGAAATCGGTCAATGTGATGGTCAACGGTGAGTTAACATCAACTCACAAAATATACACATTTCTCCAGAGAGACAAATTCCAAATAAGTATCAAAACCTAAGAGCGGTGATTTTTGCACTCCCATTTTCTCCTTCCAATGCTCCTCCCCTCGGTTTTGTCCCTCAATTCTCTTTGATTCATTCAATCCTATGACTATAAAACGAGGGAGAAGCGCACGGCGTGAAAAGGGTAGTGTGAAAATCACTTCCGAAACTCAAATTGTCTCAAACATAGATGCACAAAACTGTAAACCAATCACACAAGCATATCAATCAGAGCCGGCCCTGAGGGTAGCCGGAGTAGGCTCCCGCCTAGGGCCCCCACTTCGGTAGGGCCCCCAATTTTTAGGAGGAGCTAGGCATGTCTGGACGGGGATGGACATGAGCTATGTGGGCTTATATGTAAATGCTGGAATCTGAAAATCTTTTGTTGCAGGGTTAGCCTCACGCGAGGAAGAAGACAACCCTATTCCCAACATCATTTTAATTGCACGATTTTACTTAAGATGATCCCACCATCTTTTTTTATAGCAGCATGTCTTCTCCATTTTAAATAGTCTCCACCATCTTATTTTTACTTTTTTGCTTCTCTCTTAAATATCACCTTTATGTTTATTTTTATTGCGTTTTATTACCCTATTTTAATATTACACCATATATATCTTTATTATGTACCTAAAAGGCTAAAACTCTCACCCTTTTGAAAAATGACATTATTTACTGTTTAAATTAATTAGTTTATATAATATATAATAAATTATTCAAATCCGGCTCGTCCGTCTAGGCGCGTATACAAAAATTACTATCCTCTTCACTCTAGTATTTTCCCTAGCTGTAAGATGTCTCTGTAATCCAACCATTTGTTCATTTATTGAATGTAATAAGTAACATTGTAACAATAGAAAAATGATTAGAATTTGGCGTACTGGGTAGAGACTTCTCTTTTGGTTTGAATTGGTTGAAAAATTAGATTATGTAAACTTAATAAGTGCATTTGCATCTAAAAACGTGAGATGGGTAATATTTGAGTAATGTTTGCATATCTTTTTTTTTTTTAATATTAATTTTTAATGATATTTGATGTAGAAATAGATTTTTCATGTATTTAGTGAATTTTTTTTACACATGTCAATGTACAAAGGGTCGGGAGTCAGAGAACTCTAGGGCCCCACTTCGAAGACTCGCCTAGGGCCCCCAAATTCTCAAGGGCAGCCCTGATATCAATTGACAACATTAATCTTGAACTATGTATTATTACCTGCTATTACAGTTGATCACAAGTTCACAACTTGATACAAAATTGTTCAATAAACATAAGTGAAATTCATACAATCCGTTATCTATCACAACCCAATCGTCAACTGTAGAGCAGCATTTAAATTATGAAATAAATAAATAATAATTCTTATAACGAAGCATGAAAACCCATCGAATGAAAACTAGAGGAAAAAGAAAGACGACTTAACAATTAAAAGTTACTTTTTATATTTTTACTAAGGGAGAGAAGTGTTCGAAACTATTACAATAACTTGGGAGGGGGGGTTTCGAACTTGTGACGCATGGGTAGAAACCCGACATTCTATCCACTAGGATATTGGATCACTTGCGATGAATAATTTTCATGTTGTCTCATATTATGTGTGGATGAGTAGCTATTGTGTCTAGTTCAATACCTAGTTATGGTTAGCCTAATGTATGATCTAGCACAAATCTTCTTTGTTATTTGTGGGGATTGTTGTTTAAATTAAAAATGTAAAGTGATTTTCGCACTCTATTTTCTCTTCATGCACTCTTATTTCTTTTAGTCTTTTAATTGAATAAATTAAAAAAAAAAAACAAAGAAAATAGTCATAAGGAGAAAACAAAGAGTAAAATTCAATACCCTAACTAAAATGTCAACATGCATACCTACACACCAAGTTTTCTTCACCTCATATGAAAGGGGCTAAATATCTATTATGTAAGCATCTTAGGCCAATAAAGAAGTCAATATTGTACTGTACTGATTTATACAGTATGTTGCCAAACTCATTTGTCTCATAAAAAAATTGGTTATCTCACTGGACTAGGCAAAAATCAAATAGGCAACAATGTATTGTATTATTTTATTTCACCTTTTGCTTTATTAATGCTAAAAAATGATAGGTCAACAAAGATTAATATGGTCGGGCCTGGATGGACTTGAGACTAAATATGTAAAGAACTTAACAATAAGAATTGAGTGGTTTATATATACATATATATATATATATATATATATATTTGTTGAAGATACGTAACAAGAGGCGCTCGATAATAGTCTAATCTTTCTTTTCTCTCTTGTGTCCGACTGGCTACTCCTTTGTTCTTTAGATGACACGTGGTGATAAAGTGACATTCATTTAGGCATAATTGTATGGTTTTTAGGGCCAACATATATGATATACCGAGAGTCTTGCTCGGCCCTATGAAGTCAATGATACACCATCCCGAGCACTTGGTCTAAGGGCTGGTTTGGTATTGCTGTGCTTTGAAAAAAAGCTGATGTGAGAATAAGCGGCTGTGAAATAAAGCAGTAGAGTGTTTGGTAAACTTTTGTGTAAAAGTGCTTTTGGAAAAAAAAGCAGTATGATAGTGTTTGGTAAACTTTTATGTAAAACAGCTGTGACTGTGTGAAATGACCAAAAAGGGTATAATACTATATATGCTATTAATTTAATTTTCTTAACAAATAAAGGTAAATTACTAAATATACTTTATTTTTAAAAGAAAAATATTTATAAACTTTATCTTAAATATTAATTAGTATGACAAACTACTTCAATTGAAATATTTTAGACTGAATAGCTAGGATTCATTAGTACAATATTGTTAATGTACTTGAAAATAGTCTAATTAAATGCATTCATCAAACTTGCCGCTATAATTGATTAGAATACCTGGTTCAAGGAGATATGTGACGAAGTAAGCGTCACAAAACACTAAAATCAATAACCTATAAATTCGTCACATATCATATATGTGAGTGACCCTGAAATCATCACTTATTTCTTTGATATGTGGTGTAGTGTGCATCACATATGTGAAAATCCAATACCTATTTGTTTCTAGTATGTGATGAACCAACTACCACATAATCCTTGTTCATAATTTGAAATTAGAACTGATTACAAATGTAATGTAATACTTTAGTTAATCACATTTTCATTAATCAAGAATTTAATCATATAAGTTGAATACATACACCAAGTGAAGTCTCAAAAATAACATAAACATCCTAGACGCTAACAAGTCGAATATGGTGTCTCATCTCAACTTAACAGCAATTGGACACCTCTAGACATATTGAGGTGCTAACCAAAAAGTCTACCCTATGCATTTTGTCTACCACTGACTTGCAGCTAAAAAACCTTCAATTGTGGATAACATCTTCATTCTCCTTTTGCAAACCCATTGAGCTCTCAACTCTCCGTTCTTCTTTTGCACAAGTCGTACATGACATACAAAAGAAAAGTTAGTTAAATAGCTGTCCAATTTGGTTTTGAAACATCTCATGCATCAAGTGATGGATAAGTGGAAGAAAGATAGTGAAAACATATTCAATTGAGGATGAGTAATCAATAACCATATGGAGAGAGTATGTATACTAGCATAAAGAGCAAGATTTGGCAGCATAATTCGTGAGAAATAGCAGGTCTGTATGAGAATGGGCAAGGACATCCCGGTTTGAAAGCATTTTTTCGCCTATCAAGCAGTAAAATCGATGTTCATATGACTTTTTTAAGGAAAAAAACTGGACCACTAATCACAAGATTAATTTCAGAACCGGTTATAACCCATAAAGATCAATGTTTATTGAAATACATAAGACCTAACCTAACTGCATATAGAAACGATAGCAATCGTTATCATTTGGGGAAAGTTTGAGCTTCGATCTGTGCTTAAAGCTGCATATTCAATTAATGCAAGCAGAAAATTCCAACAACAATTGAAATAAGGAGAAACAAATGATTTCGTTTGCTAGCTAAAATAGTCAAGTTCATTACAGCAGTTTGTTGCCCCCTCTGCACCTATGTTCGAATTCCCCTCCCCGTAGTTCAAGATTAGATTATTAGAATATCGTTCAAATCAATGAGCGAGAAATTCATTCTACAAAGCTTCCAATATCTCTCACACACAAACACACAAACAAATTCAAATTCCCAATTCGCATCTCGCGATCACCAAGTAGCAGAGAACAAAAGAAAAATTGATGTAACAATTGCTGTCGAGAGCTAATCATTAATTTGGGAGTTTCTCATTTCCTAATATATCTTTAATCAAACAAAAACAAAAAGTCAAGTTGTTCTCTCAATGGAGCTGAATAAAAAGTTTATCAAAATGATCCTGTGTTGTTGAATTTTGCCAAAAATCTACATGACCCCAGTCCTAAATTCGGAAGAGTGCCCTTTTTCCTAGTTACCAAAAAGCCTATTTATGCTTCTGTAAGGTATCAAAACCAAATGCAAATTCACAAGGATAAGCAAGAAACTAAGCAATTGAAGACTCATTAATATCTCAAGTCTCAACATGGAAAGTAGGTTTCCATGACCACAAAATAAGAATGAAGAAACATAAGGTTATAACAGCTAAAAAATACCAAACTCAGATCTTGGTAAGAAACAATAATCTTACTAATGGCAAAGAAAAAAGAAGGATAACATGAGCCAGTATTATAGGTGGCCTGAATTTGCTAAAAATACCCGAAACAACGTGTACAATGCAGTCCAAATTTTTCAGTCAGTCGTCATTCAATCAATTCAAACCGAGGAATAGGCAACATAGTTTTGATTAAAACCAGTCAATTGAAGTATGCAACATGTAAAAAACAAAGGAAGTATAGCAAGTGAGGCAATACAACAACAACAAAAAAGTATCAGCGGGGAATTGATCAAACCAGTCAACTGAAGTAGCAACATGCAAATTCAATGTCAATACAAACATATAATCAGCAGCCAATACAAACATATAATCAGCAGCCAATTCAACAATTAACAAGCACCATTGTCATCCATAGTGGATGAGCTACCAAGATCAACCAGAGACAAACTGAATTCCCAACCTTTCTCTCCATTTCTCTCACTTGCTTTTTACAAGTCTCAGATCCAAATGGTATCTCACCCCCAAACACACCATCCTAGAAACCCCACAAACCCACCCCAACTCACTCAGATTACCAAATCCCAGCTCACAAATCTCACCCTAACAACAAACCCACCATTACCCACTTCCCCAAATCACAAAAATCACCCACTCCCACTCTACCAAATCAAAACCCTAAGATCTCACCAACAAAAAACAACCAACAATTGAAAAAAATCACAGATTTGCAACCATTCCATTCGCTTTCTCTGCTACCCTTTTCGCCAAACCTCCCATTTTGCTCCATCTCCCTCTCCTCTCAGCATTTGCGTGGGATTCTTATTTCTTAATAGTTATCTCTCTCTCTTTGTTTTTTATTTACCAAAACAGCAAAACAAACACAACTCAATTCAATTCACCAAACGACCCAAATATACAAAAGTAAATGTGAATTTTCAACTATTTTGACCAAATAAATGACTTTCCAATTTCCATCCTAATTTCATCAATTTCTCAGTAAACAAACACGCAAAAAAATATAATCAGCAGCCAATTCAACAATTAACAAACGAATTACAGAGAATCAACTAAACAAATCAGCGTAAAGCGATGGAGAAAACGAGAGAGAAATCTCACAGGTCTGAGAGGGAGTGAGAGCGCGCACGATTGGTTGGATTGGAGACGAACTGCTCAGAGAGAGAGATCTCAAAGGAGTTGCAGTTAGGGGCAATAAACGTTTTGGTGAAGATGATTGAAATGAAACCGCGATTTTCAGAGGGAAAAGAGAGGAGCGCAGGGATTGAAAACTCTGTGGGCTGAAAACATGAAGCCAAATCAGAAGCAGAGCAAATTTATAAGAAATTATCCCTTACCTAAACCCAAATCAGAAGCAGACCTTCTAAAAAAATGAATAGAGAAGTAATCAAACTTCTCTCTCAATTTTTCTTGTTTCCTCCACAAACCCTAATTTTTTCCCCAATTAATTTTTTCCACCAACCATATCACCTTCCCCAATTAATTGTTTCCCCACCCTCCATCCCCAGTTGTTTTTCCAGACACCCATACCCTCATCCCTTTGCTCTTCCCACCCTTCCATCCCCAGTTGTTTTTCCCGACACCCATCCCCAAATTGAAAAATCCAAACAAATAAATAACAAATTTTTACAAGAGCAGCTTACCAAGGGAACCTGGAGAACGAGAGAACCAGAGAACGAGAGAGATCACTGGTTTTTGGAACGAGAGAATGAGAGAACGAGAGAGTGGTCTGGGTTCGGGTATGCGAGAGCTGAAAGCGAAAGGGAAAGGAGGGCAATTTTGGGTTATTGAAAAATTCATTAAACGTCCACTGTTCACCCATGTTTTCTAAAATAAGCTGTTTTTGGAAGCTGCTATTTGCAGCTTCAGCGCTCCTTCAGGTTTTGGGCTTTTTTTCATCCCCAACTTTGAAAGAAAGCTGTTTTTGAAAGTTTACCAAACATCAAAACCCCTACCAGCTTTTTTTCATCCCAGCTTTTTTTTTAAGCACCTCAATCCCAAACTGCACCTAAAAGTCTTTATGTCTCTTCACAGACTTCTGACTTTGCTAATGATCAACAGGTGGTTTGAAGTTGGTGTATGAGTAGGCATTGTCCTCGAAACTTCGCATCCACGAAGTTCTCAGTTCGTCAACTTGCCTCCAGTGTTCAGAAAGTACTTTATGAGAAGGTGCTCTGTTTCTCTGCGAATTAGTCAAACCAACTGTTTAGCGATCGTCCCTAGTGCTCCGAGCTGCCTTTTTCTAGTTCTATTGGACCTTGGTCTTCTATCTTTCTTTGGATTTTCTTTAGGTTTTTACTGGGCTTTTCTCAAACCTGTACTATTTTATGGGTAAAAAAGATCCAGCGTTAACATGTTTATTGTTCACAGAAGAAAAAAAAAATGGTGGTAGTGATGATCACCACCCAATTAATTACCTATGGTTGAGTTTGATATACATATTCCTTGCAAAAAAAGTGAACCTATTTTAATAGAAATTTTTTTTCCTTGTTTTTAATTCATTGCTCGAGTACTTTAGTACATTTTTTAAAAAAAAATGTCAATAATATAAGCGAATTTTAACAAAAAGCTCAGAGTACTGTTCACTTTAACGAAAAACCACATTTTTACACTAAAAAGTCAATTCTGATACTATTCTTTTTACCCTTTATTTTGTCCTTATCGTTAAAACTCAAAGTTTTTAAATCATTTTCATTAGTTTTTCTATAATATAAAGTATTGATATACCCATCCTACTTTTTAATAAAAATTTTAATAGCAAGTTTACCCCATTTGTGAAATGACATAAAGCCCTAAACAAAAAAGAAAAAAAACTTTTTAGGGTAAATTACACTTTCATACATCAAGTTTGGGCTCTATTTCAGTTCTTTACAACATCTTTAAAACATTTCACTTTCATACCTTAAGTACTATTTTATTTCAAAATAATACCTCCGTTACATTTTTCATCCATTGATCAGTTAAATGCTAACGTGACTGCCACATATATGCCACGTGGGTACCAAATGTCTGCCACATGGCAAAAAAATAATTTTTTTAATTTTTTTTTAATAAACCTAAATCTTCTAAATATTAAAATTTAAAAATTTAAAAAAAAAACTAAAACCTTAGTCCCCTCATCCTCCTCTCTTCTCCTCGCAACCCCCAAACCCATCTCCCTATCTTCATCTTCTTCTTCCTCCCTGCACTGCAACCCAGAAAAAAAAAAAAAATGAAACGAAACCCCTCATCCTCCTCTCTTCTCCCCGCAACCCCCAAACCCATCTTCCCATCTTCATCTTCTTCTTCCCTGCACTGTAACTCAGGAAAAAAAAAAGAAAAAAAAAGAAAGCTGAAATAAATACCCTCGTACCCGCCCGCCTGCGACCCTCCCTGCGCACCCCCCCCCAACCCGCGACCTTCCCTCCCTCCGCACCAACCCTCTTCCCTTCTCTACACACCCCCCACTCTCCTCTACACACCCCCACTCCTTAAATCCACACCCATTCCACGAACCAGGAGATGGTGAGACGAGATCTGGGGTTTTTTTTTTTTTTTAACTGGGTTGCAAGTAGGGGGGTCGGGGGAAAAAGATGAAGATGGGGGAGAAGAGAGGGGAAGCGGGGTGGGGGGAAAGACGAACTAAAGGGGTTTTTTTTTTTTTTTTTTTTTTTCTTCTGGGTTGCAGTGCAGGGAAGAAGATGAAGATGGGGAGGTGGGTTTGGGGGTTGTAGGGAGAAGAGAGGAGGATGAGGCTAAGGTTTCAGTTTTTTTTATTTTTAATATTTAGAAGATTTAGGTTTATTAAAAAAAAATTTAAAATTTTTTTTTTTTGCCACGTGGCAGACATTTGGCAGCCACGTGGCATATATGTGGTTGCCACGTCAGCATTTAACATATCAATGGATGGAAAATGTAACGGATGTATTATTTTGAAATAAAATAGTACTTAAGGTATGAAAGTGAAATGTTTTAAAGATGTTGTAAGGAATTGAAATAGACCCCAAACCTGAGATATGAAAGTGTAATTTACCCTACTTTTTATTCAGAAGCCCCAAATTTTGAAGGCAGCACCCACCAAGAGGAGAAGAAGCACACCACCGACGATTATCTGGCGAATATCTTCCTTTTCAAGTCACAACAAAAGAATGTTTTGAATTTGTGTTGGATTCACATCATTCTGATGGAGCATTCAATTAGACTGTTTGAATTTAGTACAAAATTACAAATAAAGAGAGATAGCTAACTCACTCACTTCTCTTCATAAGATTACAATCTCTCTTTATCAGGGAAAAGGGGCGGCTGAGGGAAGAGGATTTCAGCACGACGACATTGGTGAATCAAGGAATTGAGTGGTGGTGGTTGCTGGGTGGCGCCGTGGAGGTGGACAGTGGCAAAGTCAAAAACTCTTCTTAGAAGGGACCTTTAAGACATATAAAAGAAATTAGACCAAATATAGCAAATAAATTAATTGGAGAAAATTCTAATGTTTCTTTTTTTTTTTTTGGCATGGAAAATTTATGAAACAATAGCGATGGAGCTTCAAAATTTTTACGAAAAGTATAGATGATTATATCATATGGACAAAAAAAATTTATCAGCTTTAATAAAAAAGCAAGATTCGAACAAAAATGTAAGGTCATAATTTAAAACTAGGATAAATTAGATTGTCATCCCTCATTTTTCATTCTAATTAATTGAAACATTATTCCTTTTTCATTTTTGATCAAGGTTCCTTGACTTTTCTTGATGTCATTATGTGAATATTAAATTATTTACAAGTCATTATGTGTCAATTTAAAATTGAAAAATTATTAATCATTTTCAAATATAATATTTTTACTATTTTTTTTTCATAGATTTCTTTTTATAATTTGTATCCTTTTTTTAATTTATACCAATATTCTTTTTATTTCTAACTTGTTCCCATAATTTTGAATTTTAATATGTACCCATATTTTCAATTTAATTTGTACCCATAGTTTTGAATTTTAATATGTACCCTTATTTTAAATATAATTTGTACCAATATTTTTTATGAACGTACTCATGCTAGTTATATGTTTTTATTTTATATTTTAAAATATATCAATAGTTATTACTTGCACTATATTAATAATTACGTGGGTAGATATATATATATATATATATATATATATATATATTTTTTTTTTTTTTTTTTGCTAGAACTATGTGAAGAACAAATTACTCTATTATTGATTTTTAAGTAATTGTAATATTTGTAACAATATTATTTAGATTTGTTTAAATTTCATAATTTGTGGAATATTGAATGCATAAATTGACAAACCCCGTCCCAAAGAGGGCGTCCTGGCCGTCACGTGAGAGTGACATAACCATGTGCACATTGCGGAAGCTAAGAAAATAATTAGAAATACGAAGAACTAAAAACCGAATAACTAGCAATACTAGCTAAGAAAAGATGCTAGTACAAGTCTTAAGTGTATAAATACACATTCAGAGCAATAAGAACGTCTAGTTGCAGTCAAGGACAATTACTAAGATATAACACTCGAATGTGAATTCTACTTTTGTGAATTCTGTCAGAACACCGTTGGATCCCTCGTGGCCACCAAAGCACTGCTACATAGAACCTGGAGGGGCGAAAAACAAAACGCGTGAGCGGGCAAAAACAAATCTTTTCAAAACCTTTTCTCTTTTTAAAGGTTTTAACCCCTCGCCGTCAAAACTGTATAATTTCCCAGAAAAATAGCATATATACATATATACTCATCTCAACTCATAATTTCAAATCCTGCCAAAAGTAGTGATATGCAAGGTATATGCCATGCCAAATATATCTCATCAAATCACATAACTATATCAGGTGAAAACTCATCATAGATAATAACATATTCACCGAGTGATCAGCTCGGCTGAACTATAACTCATAATCAATCTCATCAAATCTCATCACCACACACACACACACACACACATATATATATATATATATCATGCACACGAGTTGGAACCACCTCACGTGGTCTCACTGACAAGACTGGGTGTAAATAATTACGCTCTAGTGCTACGATCACGTGAAGACTGAGCGCTAATTGCGGGTCACCTACGAGTCGAACCCACCTATAATGGTCTATTCGACAGGACTGAGCACCTAACTTGGATCCAAGGTGAGCGTGTGGTGCGAGATGTGAACATCACATGAAGGACTAAGCCCTGGCCCTGGGCGGGAGCACTAACACCGGGGTGCAGGTTTATGAGCTTTCAACACATCTCAACATAAACATCATTTCATATTAAACATTCTCTATCATCGATATATATACTCACATGATACTTACCTATGCGTCCACAGCACCAATTACCATTATATACAGCTACTAATGCATGAATAAAATAAATATATACTTTGCATGACATATCATATCACATTTCACTTAAATTGATTTTCTGGGAAAAATCTCATTTATATAGGTATATACGGAAAACAAAAGCCCACTCACAGATAAGTCGAAGGGTCATAACCCCCGAGCCTCGATTGATGGCGCTCGTCCTCAGGATAGGCCTCACCTATATGCGTAATAACCGAATAAACGTTATTTAACGCACATAACCAACAATAGGTAATAACTTCTCATACATTGCTCAAATGGGGTATATGAATATACCACAGTGATTTACACAATCTCAGGATCATCCCCATATTTTAAAAATATTTTTCTGAGGTCTCACGTGCCGCTATGCGCCGGCCAAGGCACGGCCAGACGCGCCCCCACGCGCGGCCATGTGACCTACACACTGACGGCGTCAGGAATATTCCGTAAAAAAGTAGCATATTCCGTTAAAACTAACCTGACGCCGTTAGAATATTCTGTCAGACTTGACGGAATATTCTCCTTCGTCTTCCTTGGTTCGCCAGAGACCGTCGCCGGCGCCGCTGCAACTTGCTGGTTTCTGGAAAAACTTTAAACCTTAATATCTCTTCCATTTCTCAACCAAAATTCACAAATCTTATACCAAATTGAAGCTTATGACGAGTAGAACACAACCATACCTGATCCAAGGCTTGAAATCCTCGAAATCTCGCCCGGAGAAACTTCGATAATCCAGCCTAAACTTAAAACTCGTCGATCTCCACTTCTCGACATCCAAATCGCCTCATTTTTCTTCTCCGAGCTTCGTGAGGATGATCTAAAGCTTTCTATGGCTTTAGAATCTTCTAAAAATCACGCATTTACGTGTGCATGAACAGTACCTTCGACGGAGCCCACGGGTTCTTAGGGTTTTCGAAGGTTTCAATCCTATAAAATGGTACGGATCGACTCCTGGACTCACAAGGATGATGATGATGGTAACTAAAGGCTTGATTCGTGAAGAAATGGTTCGGTTTGGTGTTGTCCGTACGGTTGTACGGATAATGGCAGAAATTGAGAAGGAGAGAGAGAAGGTACACGGGTTGGGGTATAGGTGTGTGTGTGTGGTCCAAACTTGTCCTCATCAAACCAAAACAAAACACTTTAAGTCCTTAACCACACAAAACAATAATTTCCTTTAGTTCCACCCACTTAGGAAATTAGATAATTGGTTCAAAACTTATTTTTAAACCACACCACAACACAAAGTAACTCAACCCGACCAAGGTCAAAACTGTCAATTCACGTCCTCGAGAATAAAATATTTCAATATCTCGGGACGGGCTGTTACATAAATGCATGAGTTAAATCCCTTAAATGATGCTAGGGACCTTGATCAAACTATTTAAACAAATAAGATTTCATTCTAACAACTAAGTTAATTAGAAACCTGAATCAAATGACCCTTAAAACTATTACCATGAGACAAAAGGCTAATTATAAGGTTTATAATTAAAATAAAAAACAAAAAGTTGTTGACAACAACTTTAGAACCCATGGGATTAGACCTGGCATTCGTGTCGTGTTTTCCGTTTTCGTGTCATACCCGATATCTTAACGGGTCGTGTCATGTAACACCCATTAAAATAAACGGGTAAAATGACCCGACCTGAAATCGACCCGATAATATTAACAGGTAATATGACCCGACCCGTTACCCGTTAAGGAAAATATATTTTAAACCAATAAATAATCAAATGAAAAACATAATACTAAATAAGTGTGTACATACCATATTATCACATTCAAAACAAAAAAACGCATTTGTCTTTCAAGTATTACATATTTACATACCCAAAATAAGAGCATAATAAAAAATAAAAAAAAAACATTAGAACATTACAAAATATCAAATGTCCAAAAGATTTGCAAAATTAAGAGAGTTATGTTTCAAGGTTTGGAACGTTGCAAATTTTCTTACAATCAAACTCTTCAATTTTCATCAATCACCATGGGAAACGGTATTGGAACTTTGGCTTGATATATTGTCTTCAAAAGTTATATTGATGATATTTTTAGTGAGGCTTTCTACATTAGCACTCTCTTCTCATTTATCCTATGGCTATTGTTTAAGGAAAGTCTTTAATAGTTTTTTAATTAATGTAGAAGTGTGAAACATATAGAAAAAATATATAAACGCTCGTAATGACAAGCTTTACAACTTTCGTGAAGGGCTTAACTTTGAAATGTGCCACTATAATCATATAAATCATAGATCAAAATTTAACCGTCGATTGTTGTTTACATTTATGCTTCATTTTTCTCACCAAATTTTGTTTTTTTCAGATTTTGTTTTTTGAAAACATGATCTATTATAGGACACAGGAAGATGAACGGTTCGGATCGTTGATATTATGTTCAGAGTTTTGCCGTTAGTGAAAATATTGCTTGATGTTTATAAAGTACAAACTATATAACATCGACTCATATTTCAATTAACTGTAAATATCAGGACGTGATATCAAAGATCTGAACCGTTCATCTTCCTACATCCCTCAGAAGATCATGTTTTCAAAAAAGAAAATTTTAAAAATGAAATTCAATATAAAGAATAAAGCCTAAACGACAATCGACGGTTAAATACAAATTTAAGGTTTATGGATTATAGTGTCGGATTTCAAAGTTGACTCCTTCACGAAAGTTGTAAAGCTTGTCACTACGAGTGATTGTATATTTTTTTTTTTCACATTTCTTACACTTCTACAATAATTATTATTAATTTTATTACTTTTACACTCAAATAAAAAACACTATTCATGATAGTTTGGAGTAGGGGTGGGCAAACAGGTAGAGGAACCGCGGGTAGGGACGGGTACGGGCCGGGTCCTCTTTTTTTTGGGAACAAATGGGGCGGGCCAGGCCGGGCCATGGTTATTTACAGGGCGGGCCGGTTCCTAAACCTTAGAAAAACGGGGTCCCGGACTGGCCCGTTTCTAATTATAATCAACGATCGAGATTGAATGATAACCTATCATTCAATCTGAACCGTTAATTTGTAACCTAGGTTTCCAAATCAGTTTCAAACTTCAGTGTTCAGTCTCGATCTCTCCAACACTCCAAAGTCCAACCCTCTCTCAGCTCTCTCGAATCCGCGGCGCTACTCCTCCGTCCACTTTCTCCGACACAACTCCGGCCAGCCACAAGCAAGCCACACACACAGACAAGCACACGCACCTTGCTACTCACTCTCTCACTCCCATGCCCCACCTCTCCACCGTCACTCCCTCGACAGCTACTGTCTAGTAGTGTCTACCATCGGCGTCGAGTTCGCCACCAAGACTTTCTGGGGTGGGAAAGTCGAACCTGCTTTCCAGGTTCACGAGGAACGAGTTTAATTTGGAGTCCAAGTCTACCATCGGCGTCGAGTTCGCCACCAAGACTTTGACCGTTGATTCCAAGCTCATCAAGGCTCAGATTTGGGACACTGCTGGCCAAGAAAGGTGATATTTTTTCTCCTATTTCTTTTTTCCTCTCAGTATTCTCTATATTTTTAGTTTTTGTGATTTGGGTTTGATTATCTAGCTGATTACTTGGAAATATTTGATATATATAATAAGTTTTGATTGAATTGTATGCTCAATAGTTAGTTTGACTGTTTGAGTTTTGGTTTGAGTTTTGATTGGTTTGAGTTCTGTGATCAGACAAACAATCTAGTTGGATTAGGTATGCATGCAATAAAACTACAGTTCATTGTTTGTCCATATAGTTGGAAACTTGGAATATGGTAGAGATCTTCAGATGAATCTGTGCAGTTTTGAATATATATATGTGCAGTTTGAATCTGTGCAGTTTTTGAATATATATATATATATATATATATTCTGTTGTTGGATATATATATGTGCAGTTTTGAATCTGTGTAAAAATGCAGTTTTCGAATCTGTGCAGTTTTGATGCTGTGCAGTTTTGTGCAGTTTTTGAATCTGTGCAGAACTGCAGTTTTTGCTTCTTCTGTGTTGTGCAATGTGCATTTATGTGTTGTGTGCTGAGCTTAGCTGTGTGTGTTTTGATTACTATATGGTGGGAAAACAGTGAACGTGCTTCTTCTTTGTTTTGATTATTAATTGGTGTGTATTTTGGACTGGAAATTCTGGATGAAAGGGTGAATATTTGCTGGTTCTATTTCAGTTTTTGTGAACCGTATAAGCAATTCTACTTAGCACAATGGATTTGAATTTGAATCATTCATGATTTTGTTGACTTTTTTTGGGGTAAGTGATTCAAGATGGAAGCACAAGCGTTGGGAAAATGAGAATTGTTAGACCATAAAATCTGATTGCGATGTAATGTTGTTATTTTTAAATGTTGGACGATGTAATGTTGTTATTTTGGTTGTATTGTTAATCTATGAATTTGGAGTCTTGGATGATGTGTTGTTATTTTGGACGATGTCATGTAATATTGTTATTTTGGACTCTCGGAATTTGGATATGTTGTTATTTTGGACGTTGGTAGTGCCGTGGTAGAATCATAGAATCTGTGCAATTGCTGGCTGCAATCTGTTTTGTGCAATTGCTGCAATGATGCAATCTGTGCAATTTTTTTTTATAATTTTTAACCAACATAAAAAAAATAAAAAAATAAAAAAGCGGGGAACTGTGGACCTGGTCCAGACCGGCCCGTTTCAAACGGGTTGGATCGGTTCAATTCTTGTAATGAAATATGATGTACCCGGCCCGTTTCGTTTAAGATCCAATTTCTTCAAAATTAGGCCCGGCCCGGCCCGTGCCCAACCTTAGTTTGGAGGGTTTTAAAAATCTAAATGATAATGTAAATGTAACCATTGTCTACTCGTGAAGGAATGATGAATCACGAGTGTTTATATATTCCTTCACATTTTTCATACTTATAGGGATGTCTTATTGCCTATACTAATACTATACTAGTTGATTTTAATTTTGGACAACATTAGTAAAATTTATCTTATTAATGATAATAAGAAACTCTCATAATAAAAAAAATAAATGAATAAAACTTAATTTTTTTTAACTTATATAGAATAATAATACAAAAATATATATTTAATATAGAATATTATATACCAATATATACAATATGGCTATTGTATTTTATAATAATTTTTTTAGTAATGAAACTTTAAAATTATAATTTATTTTTCTTAACGGGTCGAAACAGGTTACCCACGTGTTACCAGCATGTATACTCGTTAAGAACCCGTTATTAATGGGTCACCAGATAATGACCCAATTAGTTATCGTGTTAATCCGAAACCCGTTATTTTCGTGTCGTGTAAGAAACTGTCGGGTCTACATGGGATGGTGGAATTGTCAAACTATATTACCATGAGAAGTTAATTCAAACATAATTAATTGAATTCTACTTTAACTTGTATATAACTTGTCTTATACGATGAGATTAAAAAGGAATTAGATTTTATATGGTGAAACAAAAGGCGAATAATAAATATAAAGTTCAGTTTCAAAAAACAAAACAAAAAATGTTGACAACGACTTTCAAACCCATGGGATGGTGGAACTGTCAAACTGCACAGACCAACGCACTACAAGCTCTTAATTACCAAACTTGGATTGGGATTCTAGCCTGATCCTCATTGTGGGGATCCGGATGGTTAATTTATTATATCTATTCATCATATATCGTGCAGTTATAAATTATTTTAAATTATTTTATTTAAAATTAAAGATAAATAATATTTAATGAAAACTGATCGCACAATGTACGATGAACGAATATGATGGATTAATCCTACACATCCCCACAAAGAGGATCTGAAGAAGATCGTCATCCGCCAAACTTAGCAGACAATAACTATATATTACTAAAATTCAAGATAGGCCTAGGCCTCACCTGGCCTCCATGTGGCTCCGCCCCGGAGGTGGACGGATGAAGAGGCTGCTATGTTTTAAAAATAGGAATATGGTGGATGGTGATATAAGATGGATAAGAAAATAAAACAAATGGGTGGGTCTAGCTGCTCTCAAAGCATATAAGACTAACATAACTAAAACTAAAAATAAAACATAACCACAAAACACGTGAAATTGAAAAAACATGAGCTGAGGAGCACTGAATAGTCTCGTCAATATCAACAGTGACTAATTCCAAGTATGGGTCTAGCCGCTCTTAAAGTATATAAGACGAAGGTAGATTCTCTGCTCTCATTTTTTCATACACTTCTCATCAATTCTTGTTTGTGTGGTTACGGTTAAGTTACGTCTTTTTATCTTATTATCTTTATAAAAAAATTAATATAAAAAGTTGACGTGACTTAACCGTGACCACACAAATAGAAAAAGATGAGAAATGAATGGAAAAATGAGAGCAGAGAATTTGCCTCCATATAAGACCGCAACATAACTAAAACTAAAAATAAAACATAACCACAAAACACGTGAAATTGAAAAAACATGAGCTGAGGAGTACTGAATAGTCCCGTCAATATCAACAGTGACTAATTCCAAGTATGGGTCTAGTCGCTCTCAAAGTATATAAGACGGAGGCAGATTCTCTGCTCTCCTTTTCCCATACATTTCTCATCATCTCCTATTTGTGTGGTCACGATTAAACCATGTCTTTTTGTCTTATTATCTATATAAAAAAATCAATATAAAATGTTGACGTGATTTAATCGTGACTACACAAACAGGAAATGATAAGAAGTGTATGGAAAAATGAGAGCAGATAATCTGCCTCCATATAAGACCATAACATAACTAAAACTAAAAATAAAACATAACCACAAAACACGTGAAATTGAAAAAAATGAGCTGAGGACTACTGAATAGTCCCGTCAATATCAACAGTGAGTAATTCCAAGTCGATGCATATAATTTTCTGTTTCGTTCTTTCATTTGGAGAAATTTTTCGGGGAGCCGGTCACACAAGACAGCTGGAGTTCCGAACGAATCATGGGTTGACACTTGTCTCTTTTGTTTTCTAATAAGAAAAATGCCAATTAAAATGTTTTACCAAACAAAATTTCTGAATTATCCCTATCACACCAATCGTCAACACCGAGTACACACCATAACTCACCTCCATTGCCGACCAACGACTTTGTCGGTGAATCTCTTCTCTCTCTACCTATTTTTCTCTCTCATCTTCCTTCTATTTCTCCACTATTTCATCGACATGGAAGCCCGCTAACCGCCAATCTAATAGCTGGTTAAGTGGTCAGATTCTAGTGTTCTTCTCTGACGAGGAGAGGAGGATAAAAAAAGGAAGATATGAGAAAGAAAGAGAAGGGGCAACAGAGACGTGATGGAAGGGAGGAATAGGTGGGGGTGGGGCGGAGGGTTCGAGATCTTGGGAGGGTAATTTAGATTATTTATCTTTCTTTCTTTTTTTGTAGAAATTTAGTTACATAATTTTAATATTTTGAAAAATAAGTTTAAGGATGGTGTCATTTAATAAGATGATATTGTAGGTGTTAGATTGCAATAGGCGCGGAACTCCAGCTGTCTTGTGTGCCGTGGTCCTCGAAAAATTTCTCTTTCATTTGGCTGTCCCACGTTTTTACCTTTCGTCGTTAAAAGCATGCAATCTCCTACATGTAACATGCCCTTAACGAGGTTAGAAGTCCTAGAAACTGGTACATGTTGGACCACAAAACAAAGCAACAAAGACATGCTGACGAGAAGCATGAGCTTGATCGAAAATAATCTGAAACAAGAGAGCACGAGAAACTCGCAGGAACAAGGACATGCTAACGAGAAGTAATGGTGGAGCTAGAAAGTTTTTACTGGATGGGCTAGCTTAAAGATTTAAATCTTTATTAATAAAGAAAAATTTTCACAGCATCAACTAGTTTAAGAAAATTTTCATAAGGTGAGCCAAGAATTTTCGTTATTCAAACAAATTCGAACTTGTACATATACAAGAAGTGATGAGAAAAAGATATGAGACGGAAATATGGTTTGTAAACTGTATTATATAATTAAACCGAAAGAATTCGAATCAATAACTAAATATATGGTGGGCTACATTCGAAAATAAGTAAAAATTACATGTAAAATTTTATTTTCTACCGAAAGCTACCTAGGCTATAACCTAGGGTAGCCCTTAATGTGGCTCCGCCGGTGACGAGAAGCATGAGCTTGATCGAAAATAATCTGAACCAAGACAGCACGAGAAACTCGCATACCATGCATCACTGCCTATATATATATATATATATATGTCCATCCTTTGATATCAAATTCACATACATAATTCTAGTAGCTTCAGCTTCTTGCATGCAGCCACATTGCTCCTCGATGCATAATAATACGCCTCTTCGAAGCCCTGACGCCTACAAGCCAAGCATATGGAGTTATGATTTTATTTAGTCCTTGAAGATTGATCATAACACCCTACAGGTGATTGATCGATTTGAGATTACGATTTTAATTACGACATTTTTTTTTCCTTTCTCTCTTATGTGTCAATTTGCACTTTTTGTTTAGTATTTAAAAGACCCAAAAAAGTTCATGCCATTGGAAAGTGACATACATCAGAAACCTCGTGACGTTAAATTTTGTTTTGAGGCCTTTTGCTCATACATATTGAATTATACATGCATGTAGTTAAATTGAATATAGTATCAAAGTAATTAGTCGTAGACCCTTGGACCGAATTTGAAAATGCAATATATATGATACAAGTTTTATCTAGACGTATGACTTACACTTAATTACTATTGTAGGATAAAGTATACAAGGATGGGTGGAAGTTCATTGAAGAGAAAGTTAAGCATATGATTGATTACGATGATGATGATACCAACACGCTGACTGCGCTTGAGTTCATTGATGACATCCAACGGTTAGGTTTGGGATATCACTTTGAAGAGGACATAACGAAAGCCCTTGATAAAATATTGAACAACATTGATGGCCAGGAAACTGACCAGAGTCTCCACCTCACTGCTCTCAGCTTTAGGCTCCTTAGACAACACGGATTTGAGGTCTCCCAAGGTATGTAATACGTAAACATTTTGTTATTTATTGTTACAAACGATAGATAATCTACACTAAATTTATCTAAATTATAGAATAGGATTTTAACCCGTAAAGTACGTACCTTAAATCTAAACAAAGTACACCTAAATTTAACTTTTTATCGTTGCAACTCAACATTACGATTTAGTGATATTCATCTTTACTTATAAGTGCGAAAATGAAGAGTTTGCAACCAATTTATTCTCTCACCCTTTTAGTATAAATATATCAATGGATAGAAAAATACATTTATCATTTACAGTTGAAACCACATAGTTTAATTCGGTATAATTACATCAAAACTATATTTAGTAGGATTCTAGCCCGTATTGATACATATGCGAGACTTAAGGTGCAAGGCTTCTACAAAATAGAAATAGTTTTAGAGATGCGGGCTTCCCTAACATCAGCTTTGGTTATTAGCGCTATTCCATGTATGAACTCACTTATACTATGTTTCAATGAGAGAATTGTGAGTTACAAATAATAGTAGACTTAATGCTTAAAAATGCACTTGAAGAAAACACTATAACAATGAACTACTCAAGCACTTGAAAGGTGATTTTGAAACACGGCAAAATTACAAAATGCCCTACAAATTAAGACATTAAACAAAGGACTTTCAAATTTTCTTCTAGTCATTTTCAAGTCTCGCTTTCTAAATGCACCATTAAAGTTTCTCCATCTAAATTACTAGATATGTATATAATAAACTTGTATGAAACTCAGATGTATTCAGTAGATTCACGGACGGTAATGGAAGTTTCAAGGCATGGCTTTGCAAGGATGTAAAAGGAATGTTGAGTCTGTATGAAGCTTCATATTTTGCTTTCGAAGGAGAGAGCCTGTTGGATGAAGGCCTTGCATTCTCAACCATTTGTCTCAAGAACCTCAGTGGAGCTAATGATACCAAAGGACTAGCAGAACAAGTGAGTCATGCACTGGAACTTCCACTGCACCATAGAATGCAAAGATTAGAAGCTAGACGTACGGTATATTGAGGCATACAATAAAAGGCCCGATGCAAATCAGGTGCTACTTGAAATTGCCAAGCGAGATTTTAACTGGGTGCAATGCACACTCCAAAGGGATCTTCAAGAAGTATCAAGGTAACTATATTTGGGAAGAGAGAATCAAACATAGGATTAGGAGTACAACTGTATTTAAAACATTAAGGGAATTATATACTTGCGACCATAAGCATTATCCTAATTCAATCAGTGTATTTGCTTCATTGATATTGCATTTAGGTGGTGGGTGGATATGGGCTTGGTAAAAAAGTTGAGCTTCACCAGAGACAGATTGATGGAGTGCTTTTTTTGGTCGGTTGGTATTGTCTTTGAACCTCAACACAGTCATGCCAGGAAAGGGCTGGCAAAAGTGGCTGCTCTAGTAACGACCATTGATGATGTCTATGATGTTTATGGTACTTTGGATGATCTAAAGCTTTTTACTTGTGCAGTTGAAAGGTTAGAAATTTTCTTTTGTGTTTATATATATAAATTTAGATTGCGCGGGATGATCTATTCTCGGCATTTCATTAATTACAACTCTCTTAATTAATCCTTAATTGCATACTTATGCTACTCAGATGGGATATCAAAGCTATACAAATTCTCCCAAATTACATGAAGCTTTGTTTTCTAGCTCTTTACAACACAGTGAATGAGATGGTTTATGACACTTTAAAGGAGCAAGGAGAAAACATTCTCCCTTATGTCACAAAAGCCGTACGTACACTACATTCATATTATCATATATCAACAATGCTACTTAGACGTATAAAATTAACCACGTTAATAATATCATATTATTCTCCAATTAAATTATAACTTCAGTTTCCAATATTAATTAACTGCAATCTTTTGAATTATATATATCTCAGTGGGCTGATTTGTGCAAAGCATTTCTAAAGGAGACAACATGGTGCTATAACAAGCACACACCCACATTTGAAGAATATATTGACAATGCATGGATATCAGTCTCAGGGGTGGTGTTCTTAGTTCATACATATTTTCTCCTCAACCCAAAGATCACAAAGCAAGCACTTAAATACTTAGAGAATCATCATAGCCTCTTGCGTTGGCCATCTCTTATTTTCCGGCTTTCCAATGATTTGAGTACTTCGGCAGTAAGTATTTAATTCAAAGTCCGTTTCATAACTATTTTAGTTTTTCATTTTTTAGACTGAAGATTAAAAATTTGTTTAGTAACTTTGTACAGCTCTAAGGTTTTTAAATAAAAAAACAAAAATCTGAAAAAACAAAAATCAAACTAAATTTTGAAAGGAAAATGGTAAAAACACACTATTTTTTCCCTCCTACACGTCCTTGTTTAATTTTGTATCACTATTTCATTTAATTTATTCAATCTAATGTTTAAAATAAAAAGAGGTGTGCAAGAGGCTAAAAATAGTGTAAAAATCAGCTCCTATGTTGAAAACTCACAAAGTTTACAAGAAGTTTTTAATTTTCAAAAAAACAAAATAATTATCAAACAATCCTTTTATTTCTTTTTAATCAGTACTTTAATGCATCATGCACGCATCAATTTATCTTCACATTAATATTCTATATATTAATTTGTTGTTACACTGCAGGCAGAAGTGGAGAGAGGAGAAACAGCGAACTCAATCTCATGCATGATGCGTGGCAGTCTGAATGTTTCTGAGCAATCTGCTCGTGAATATATAAGTAATTTGGTTGAAAATAGTTGGAAGAAGCTGAACAAAGATAGAGCTTCTGCATCTCCATTTTCTAAGCAATTTGTAAAAGCAGCAATAAACCTTGCTCGGATTTCCCAATGCGTATACCAATATGGTGATGGGCACGGAGCTCCAGACACAAGAGCAAAGAATCGAATCATATCAGTGATTATCGATCCCATTTAAAGACCATAACACATACACTTATATATGTTGGATGGTTTTCCTTTAAAAAAATATATATATGTTGGATGGTTATTAGCCACTAACATAGTGGCATTTATTTTAGTTTCTTGTTCGATTTTTCAATATGTATTAGACTAAAATGTTTGTATTTAATCTAAATGTCATGTGATATTTGATATTTAATTTCTCAAAGCTCCAAATAGTTTTTGGTGTTTAAAAATTAAAGGCCATTTGACCGGTTAATACTAATTTGTACAAAAAAAAGTGTGATTCGATGCTACTGCATATCAATAAAAAATTGACAAAAAATTGACAAATCATTATCAAGGTGTTGTAGTCTTGTAGATTAATATCCATTACCAAAACTATACGTCTTCTTATATATATAGATAATTATATAATTCCAACAGAAAGTTTATATGATTTTTTTTTTTTGACTAGGAATGGATCTGGTAATAGGCCAAAGTCTATACAAGTGAAAACGATAACTAAAAATATCAACAAGCATTCATTTAAGTTTCCTTTAGAGGTGTGCTATCCACACACATCTTTTTACTTCTCACACACCCCTTGTTAATTTCTGTCATTTGATATTCTTTAATTCATCCGATCCAACGAGCGAAAATTAAAAAAGTGTTTGAGAAGTAAAAAGTAGTGTGTGGATAGCACACCCCTTTCTTTAATATCACATATGAAATGGATAGAAGAACAACCATTCCAAGCAAGTTATGAATCAATACAAAGCCTTTTTCATGAACTAGTTAATGGAAATTAAAAAAAAAAAAAACAAAATTTACCAGATAATCACTTGATTTGATAATCAATTTTTTGGGGGGTTTGAGTTAGTTTTTAATTTTAATTTTTAGTTTTTAAATTTTTTTTATTAGAAAGATTGAAACTTATTATCAAACAAATTTTTAGTTTTAAATCTTCTAAAAAAAAAATCAAACTGGTTGTTATCGAACAACCCCATATTATTTTTGAATCACGGGGCAGATGCAAGGGAAAAGTTTGGAGGAAAAACAAAGAGGATTCCTTTTGAGCTTTGACCATTTATTTTAGTGGCCCTTTCACTTCAATATCCACAATTAAACAAAATCTTGAGTGATTCTTCGATCAACCCAACTACTTTTCAGCACAAATCCAATCACTCTTCAACAAGCCTCTCTTAGCTATTCAGCTACAATCTCAAAGCTTTCCTTCAAAGCAAATACTGCCTACGATCCTCGAGATCTAAAACTTTTACAGCCTGCCACCCTATGGTGTGATTCGGTTGATTGCAATTCCAACCACTGTTTTTTCTCTCGTGGAGCATATTGTTTTGTACTAAGTTGACACACCCCGACCTGGAATGTCCACTTGGACTCTGAATCGAGTTGTGTTGGCTGACACTTGGAGGGTGACGAAGCCATAAAGTGTAGTGTAGTGGAAAAAGGATGTGAATAAATTTAAACCTAAAAGTGCCTAATCAAAAGAGTAGGCGAGTGAGCAGGATTGAACCCATTTCACATGTGATGTCAGAGCATAAGATAATATAGTAAATAGGATGAGGGTTATACCACTGAAGATAACCATCTCCTAAGATTTGCCAAAATCCTCGTTTACACATAAGCACATCTACTAATTTCGAGGCTTACCTTGGCCGGAAATGGTCGGAATTCACCATAGAAGAGTGATGCACAGTGATGGTACTGTGTAGCGTGGGGAGGTAGTTTTCAAGGTACTTTTCTCCTATTTCTAGGTCCAATAGCTCACAAGGATTACAAGGGATGATGGTGGGGGTGTTGCCTTACCGTGGTTGCAGGTGTAGAGGTGTGGGTGTGTGTGTCTCTCGGCAAAAGAGGAGGAGGAGTAAAGGTGAGTGAGAGTGAAGGAAGAAGAAGAAAATAAAGAGAGTGGGAGAGAGATATCACGGTACAGAAAAGGACCCCCAGAAAAATAGGGAATCTTGCCACGTGTCAGCGTAAGTGTGGTACAAAAATGTAGAAATATCTGTAATGCAAAAATTACCCAAAATGCCCCTATCGTTCTGAGTTTCGTAAAATCTTCGTTTTAGCTCCAAATTCAATTCCGCTTGCGCCCACACGTTCGTATCGTCGAGAACTACGCAAATACTCTAAAAGAATGAGTCCTACGTCCCTCTAACCGGTGGTCAACGGAAGTCAAAATCCTTGCCTTTAAGAGCATTTTCGTCAAATCACTCATTTAAAATTAATAAAATTATAAAATTGGGGACGGGTTGTCACATAAATCCAATCCAACACCAGTGGTCTCAGTGGACTTCTCTAGCATTATCTTGTCCTTAGTAGCATGAATCTTGCTAGAGTTTTGCTGCTTTCTTTACATTTCCAGTCAATTTATTTTTGAAGTTATGTAGCTTGGCCTATCTTCTAGTTTTATTTTTGTGAAATTAAATATTATCTTATGTTTTTCTCTTTAGTTTATATTTCATTTTATTTAATTTTTAGGCAAGCATATATGAAGTTTAAGTCCTGGCACATAAAATAACTTTATCTAACTAACCCACTTGGTGCACAATCATTTGATTAAGAAGTCATTTGAATGTGCAATTTACATACACATTCAAACACATACACTATCTATTGGTAACCTCCAATAGTGATACACCTATTATCTCTTTCTCTCGAGCCATTATGTCGCCCCGAGACCGAAAGTGTGAAGACTTGCATTTTAAATGATATTATATATGGTAATTATGTGTTAAAAATAGTAATTCATTTCATTAAGTTTTGTATTACTACTTTTTCGTTTTGAGTTGGTATTTGTTAAATCTTTTAGTTAATTTACTGTACCCTATTTAATTTTAGGAAAACTAATGAAAATGGCTTGAAAACTTTGAATATTAACGATAATGACAAAATAAAGGGTATAGTGAATAGTACCATGATTGACTTTCTAGTGTAAAAATGTGGATTTTCATTAAAGTAAATAGTGCCAGGAGCTTTTCGTTAAAGTTCTCTTTAATTTTTTATCAGACAAATCAAATAAATAGTACGGTAGTTTTTTTTGGGTCAAGAGGAAGATTTTATTCCAACCAAAACACAAACTTACAAACAGACAAAGACCCAACAACACCTATACACAACCAAAAAGGGCCTAAACAGAAAGAAAAACAACAGAAACAGAGAATGAGCCCAAAAGCCCAAAACCAAAGAACAGCCGAGAATCACCACTGCCTTCTCCACCGACGGTCCAAGGAACTGCCAACCATCCGATTCTCCGACCACTGCCGATCATCTCCTTCACTGACGTTTCCTGGGCACACCCATAAGTTAGGGGTAATCGGCATCTAAGCGAAAGAGGCCAGTCACCAGGTGGAAGCTCAGAACAAGTTCCAAGCAACAGACACAAAAGAGAACGTGATGGTGTGGAAAACACCTGAGCCGGTGCAAGCGCCGGAACTCTACACACGATCTCGACAAAGGACATGGCTGAAAAACGAAGCAAGGAAGAATTAGGAAGAAGAAAACCCACGAAGTTGGAGGAATTGGAAAGGCCGAATTGAAAATTGGGGAGAACCAACAGTAGATGTAGGAAGAAAAGAAAGAGAGAAGGAAGAGGAGGACACAACACCCGACCCCAGCCGAAGCTAGGGCCGGTGCCACCGAAGAGTTTGGAAGAAGATCTTACAGAAGTACTCTCACAGCAGAGAGAAAGAAACTCTCACAGAGGAGAGGAGGAATAGTACCGTAGTTTTGACAGCGAACTATATATTCTTTTTATTCATTTCCTCATGCGAAACCCTGTATTTTAAAACATATATATGCTTACTATTATATTCGAAACAATTTTAATTATTTATTGTGTCTTCAATAATTAAGTTATACTGATATTTTATTTTATATGGTTTTAGTTTTATATATATATATATATATATGCGCGCGCGCGCGTGTATTCATTGTACATGTAGTATTAACTAGAAGTTCTAAGTTGATCCTCTAAGGCTATCTAGCAGCTTCTCATATGCATTGTACGTGTCGTATTTTTATTGAATTGTTAAGTTTTGTACCTGCTTTCTCTACTTTTTTTTGGCCGAACCTGCTTTCTCTACTTTTTTTTGGCCGAACCTGCTTTCTCTACTAAATAAGAAACCTCAGACTCTAGATTTGTAGACCAGAGGAATAAAAGGAAGATAAAATGGTGAAAACCTGTGTATGTAGTGTTTCTATCTCCTCCACTCTTATAAATTTCATAGCCCTAGTTCTACAAGTCCAAATCATGTACCGTTCTTGTGTATATGATCGTGGGAAAGAACTCTACCCAACTAAGGTAATTAATTCTGGGTTTATTCAGGTTTTGGATTATTCCCAAATTTAAGTTTTTACCCTAATTAAGCTCAACCCTTGTGATTTGAGGTGCTGTTTGAATTGATGGAAGCCATTGGAGGCCATTGGTGTTCGACGACTAAGCTGAATCATTTGAAGTAAATATGTAGATCTATTTTACTGCTGAAGGTTAATTGTAGATTCTACAATTTGGATCTGAGTATAATCTCGGGTTATGTTCGTGGAGGAATCTGTTTAGAGATTTGTATAATTGGTTTAAAGGCATGCTGGTTTAATGATTTTAAAGATGGTGATTTAGTTTAGATTTTTTTAGTGGAATTCATGTTCAACCGTAAGGAATAGAGATGAAAGACTAAATGGATTCTTTAATTTAATTTAATGAAATGAAGAGTTGACCTGAGAAATACTCTATTTGACAGTGAGAGTTCAATGGACATGTAAGCCTAGAGATGAAGCTTATTAGGCTTGAGTGTGAATCATACAAGTGATTTTAGTGAAATGACTATACTGCTATTATATTGAGAAGGCATATTTGTCGATTTACCTCCTAAACTTGTATGGAGCTGTCGA
The DNA here is from genome assembly GCA_024362995.1 of Heteromeles arbutifolia. Classification (NCBI taxonomy): domain Eukaryota; kingdom Viridiplantae; phylum Streptophyta; class Magnoliopsida; order Rosales; family Rosaceae; genus Heteromeles; species Heteromeles arbutifolia. Next base: position 7,173,363 of record JANCRC010000007.1, read on the forward strand.
TTTCCCCTGTAAACTTTAATTTTAGCTGATTACCCCCTTGAACTTTTATAATCAGCCAATTTTCTCCTTGAACTATAATTTTAGCCGATTTTCCCCCTGGTGTTAGATTTTAAAAAATTTCATCCAATTTTTCATCCATCTTGATTGCGGAAACAACACATGACAACTATATGAGGGCAAAAATGATGAAAAATTGAATGAAAGTTTTTTAAAATCTAACGCCAGAGGGAATTGGCTATTTATAAAAGTTCAAAGGGGTAATCGGCTAAAATTCAAGTTTAAGTTTTTTGCACCCAAATGTTAACATATACAGAACTGTGAAAATATTGAAGTATTCGAAAGAAAGAAAGAAGAACTCTAAAGAGAGAATGAATCTTTTGAGAGAGAATGAATCTTTTGAGAGAGAAACTTTGTATTGATTTCAGACTTAGTGATTACAATGAAGCAAGCACAGATTATATAGCTTGCAGTAGCTTGCAATGCAAGCAAAGTCAGTTACACCAGTCGGTTACAACAACCCTAACCAACATAACTGTCAATAGCCTAACTATCTGCAGTTTGCTCTTCAGTAGGAACATACACCACTTCAAGATCTCTCTTTTGTCACATCCCGGCCCGGGGCGGATCACTTCCCGGGCCCGCTCCACCACCGTAGCATGATATTATTGTCCGCTTTGGGCTTACCATTCCCTCACGGTTTTGTTTCTGGGAACTCACGAGCAACTTCCCAGTGGGTCACCCATCATAGGAATGCTCTAGCCCCCTTCTCGCTTAACTTCGGAGTTCCTACGGAACCCGAAGCCAGTGAGCTCCTAAAAGGCCTCGTGTTAGGTAGGGATGGGAATATACATTTAAGGATCACTCCCATGGGCGATGTGGGATGTTACACCTTTTGCACCCTCTCCCTTACGAAGTGATGATATGTATCCAAGTGTTTTATTCTTGAATGAAACACTGGATTTGAACTTAATGCAATGGCAGACATATTATCACAATAAATAACATGTTGCTGAGGTAAAACATAGTTCAAATCTCTCAAAATCTGTTTAACCCAAGCCATATCAGCAGCTGTGTGAGTAAGAGCTTTATATTCAGCTTCTGTAGAACTTCTTGAAATTGAAGTTTGCTTCTTTGACTGCCAAGAAATACACTTTTCCCCAAGAAATACAATGTAGCTTGTCACTACTCTTCTAGTATTGGGATCAGCAACCCAATCAGAATCAGAAAAGGCTGCGAGATGCATAGGTGATTGTGAAGAATAAATTATTCCTTGTTGCATTGTACCCTGAAGGTGTCTGAGAATCCTTTTTACAACTCCAAAATGAATCTCAGTTGGTGAATTCATGTATTGACACACTACATTTACTGCAAATGCAATATCTGGTCTTGTAAAAGTGAGATATTGCAGTGAACCAACAATGCTTATGTATGTGCTTGGATCTTCAATTGACTTCCATTCTGTTATCAACAATTGGTTATGTGGTTTACATGGTGTAGTAGCAGGCTTGCAAGAATTCATACTAGCCTTATGAATCAAGTTTTTATATACTTTGACTGATTAACAAATATATCCCCATTTGGCTTGTATTGAATCTGTAAACCAAGAAAATATGTTAGCTTCCCTAAGTCTTTCAAATCAAAGACAGTAGAGAGCTCTTGAACTACCGATTGAATTTTAGTCACACTTGATCCAGTCAGAATAATATCATCTATGATGATATCAATGTTATCAGTTTTCATGAATAAACTAGTATCAGACACTGATGCAGTGAACCCCATTGCCAACAAATAACTTGTAAACTTTGAATTCCAAGCACTTGGGGCTTGTTTGAGTCTATATAGAGACTTTAGGAGTTTGCACACATGATTTGGATGACTTGGATCAATAAACCCCTGAGGTTGTTTCATGTAAACTTCTTCTTGCAAATCACCATGCAAGAATGCATTTCTGATATCCAGCTGTTTCAATTCCCATTTATTCATTGCAACCAAAGCAAGAATGATCCTCACAGTTGTATGTCTTACAACTGGACTAAAAGTATCTGAATAATCTACCCCATGCTCTTGGGAGAAACCTTGAGCAACCAGTCTGGCTTTATACATGGAAATGCTGCCATCAGGATTTTTCTTCACCTTATAAACCATTTGCTTCCTATTATTGATCTGTGATCAGGTGTAGGTACAAAAGGCCAAGTTCCTTGAATTCTAAGTGAATCATTCTCCTCTTACATTGCCTTTTGCCAATGTGGAATGGATGCAGCCTTTCTAAAACATAAAGGTTTTGATGAATCTGCAATGTCAGAAATAAAAGAGAAGCCTCCAACAAATGGATCATCATTTGTTATCTGTAAAGTATCCAACTCAGGGAAAGTTGCAATCAATGCTGCATAATTTTTCTTCTGAAGAATGCTAGACTTTGATCTTGTCACCATTGAATGTTCAATAACATTATATGCCTTGAGTGAAGCATTATAAGAGGATTCAGTTAACGGAGAGAGTGGAAGAATTACCTTCAGTTATGAGGTGTTGTGGACATGCAACATAGATGGTATTGTATTTGAAGTATTTGAGTGACGGTGATGGAGAGTTTGAATATCAAAATCCTGAGATGCCGCTGAACCAGAATTTTGAGATACTAAGTTGCCAGAACACTGAGATGTTGATGAACCAGACAATTATGAGTGTGAATGAACTTCTGTAGTTGATGCATACTCATTGTCTTGATGCCTTGGTGATGAAACAATTATACCCCTTGGTAATTGAATCACAATAGGACCTGATTTTTGTTGATGTGGTGCTACAGATTTATGTAATTGTGAAACCTGTGCATTCTTAAAAGGAAACACCTATTCATCATGTATGACATGTCTGGAAATAATTAGCTTCCCTGAACTGATATTATAGCATGCTACTCCCTTATATCCCATCACATATCCCAGAAATACACACTGAGATGTCCTTGGTTGTAGTTTGTTTTCATTGCAGGGCCTCATGAATGGGTAGACAGTGGAACCAAAGACCTTCAAATTTTGAATATTAGGTCCTTGTCTAATTAACAACTGATTTGGTGATTTCATATTCAACACTCTACATGGCATTTTGTTTATTAGAAATGCAGCATGTGAGCATGCATGAAACCAAAACTAAATTAGTAAACTTGCTTCTGTCATAAGTGTCACTGCTATTTCAACCACATGTATGTGTTTCCTTTCAACAAGTCTATTTTGTTGAAGGGTATAAGGACATGAAACCATATGCTTAATGCCCTTGGTATCTAGAAACTCAACAAACATTTTACTTGTAAATTCTCCTCCTCCATCAAATTGTAGACACTTAATTGATGTATTAAATTGATTCTGTATAAATGCACAAAACTTAACAAATATGGAGAATACTTCAGACTTGTTATTCATTGGGAAAATCCACAAAAACCTTAGGATCCGTTTGGTATCTAACTTGAGAACAAAACTCAAAATTTTGATTATTTCTAAAAATACATGTTTTGATTTAAAAATTTTAAATCCAAAACCTTGTTTGGTATGCAACTTCCCTAAACTAATCCAAAAAAATAGAGTTGAAGGCTTTGACGGGGGCTTTTTTCTTGCAGTAAATTCCGAGCTTCTTGTTGGGGTTTTGAGCTCAAATAATGACCTGGATCTCCGGAGAAATGATGAAGAAGGAGACAACGCCGTCAAGTTGAATCCTCTGAACACGATGCTATCGATTAAGTTGTTCGGGGACTCAGTGCAAACCACGAGGTAGAAGATGTCGGCGGGGAGGAGGATAAGGGTGGAATGAGGCCGAAGACCCAGTAGAAGAAGGGTTCTGGCAAGAAATCAAGCATACTTAGCACACCAGTGCAAGCCTCTGTGAGAAGGTTAGAAAGAGAGACGGGAGTGGCTGAATCTCCAAAAAAAAAAAAAAAAAAAAGAAGGAAAAAACACACATTTTGTGTTTTCAACAAATAGGCTTTGTTTTCAAATATTTTTGGGTTGGAATTTTGAGAATTGTTTTCAAATCAAATACCAAACAAAGATCTTAAATTGTGACTCAAAACTTGTTTTTAAGTTAAAAATATTGGATCCAAATTCAATACCAAACAGGCCCTTAAGTACCCATCTACAAAACTCACGTAGTACCTATAACCTTGTAAATAGACCTTTGGAAATGGTCCCCAAACATCAATATGTACTTTTTCAAACAAACAAGTAGCAATATTTTGCCTTATAGAAAATGATTGTTTACTCATTTTGCCACTTATACAAGAAGAACATATTGATCGACAACTATCTACATTGATTCTGGTGTTAAAATTTTTCAGCATTGCAGCAAGAACTTCCTCTGATGGATGTCCAAACCTTTTATGCCACTTTGACACTTGAATCTTCTTTCCAATGAAACCAGCACATTTTCCCAACTTTGCAGCAAAAGACCTTGCAAAAACATTCACTGGAATTGTAAACAGCTCCCCACCATCACTCTTTCCTTGGTACAATATCATCCTTGTTGCCTTGTTTTGTATGAAAAACACAACATCATCACATATAAACCAACATCCATTATCTCTGCAAAGTTTCTTGACAGAAAGTAAATTGATAGTGATTTTAGGTACACAAAACACATTTCTTAAAATTAAAGAAATATTAGATGCAGGTATGCTTGTGGAACCAATGGGAGTCACTGCTAAACCTGCATCATTCCTAATGGTAATTTTTGCATCACCATTGTATGGTTAAGATTATCTAAGTTTGCAGTTATGTGATAAGTTACACCTAAAGCCAATATCTAGTTATCTTCTGCAGTGAAACCAATACCATGATCAGTTGTACAACCAGCACCAGAAACTCCATTTTGAGTTACATTTGTTTGAGCTATCATTGCTGCAATTGATGGTGGTGGTGAAGGATTTCCCTGAGTTGTTCATGTGATAACATTCAAGGGCTATGTGACCTCTTTTTCCACATATCTAGCACACCAGAAAACTAGAAGACTATGAACCTCCATTCTCAGCTCTATAGTAGCAATTTGGTGTAGTATGTCCTCTCCTTGAGCATATTTGACACTTAGGTGAAACAAAGTACTTAGAATTGGTATTGCCACTCCAATTTGGTTTATTTAAGCCATGTCCAGCAAATGAACTATTAGAATTAGACCCATTACTTGCAGATCCATTTCCTGCAGCACTTTTGCCATTACCAGAGTAACTGTTGTTCCCATTTCTGTTATTAAAATTTCCTGTTGTTAAAATTTGGTATTGCCACTCCAAATCTCCTGTTGTTAAAATTTTCTCTTTGTTGAGGCTAAAAAACTCTATTGTCATTGCCATTTTCATTTGCTGAAAAACCAGTTCCTTCTTGAAAGTTCTTACCAGATTGATCACTACTGAAACTGGCCTGAGATCTTTGAGTATTTGAACCCTCACCATGTTCATATCCCTAAAAACCTTGTGAATTTGACCCTTCTCCTTGAACATACATTGCAGACATAGAATTGGACAAAGAGTGCATTCTTGATTCAATGTTTCATTTAGTTACTAACAACTGTGCTCGAAAATCCTTTAAAGACAGTAGAATCTCTTGCAAAGATTACAGTTTTAATCATCTCAAAATCAGTAGGCAAACCAGATAAAACAGCAATCATAAGATCATTATAAGTAATATTTTCACCTTCAGACACCAATTAGTCCCTTATACCTTTCAATCTCATCAAGAACTTATCAACAGATTCACCACATTTTTATGCAGTGTACAATTCAGTCTTGAGTTGATTCACTCGAACCATTGAGACTAATGCAAATCTTTCTTGCAAACACCTCCAAGCTTCAAGAGATGTCTTACATCCGGTCACATGTTCCATAGCATCATCTGAAAAAGTGGAAATTAACAAGCTCAACAAAGCTAAATCTTTTTTCACCCATTCTTTGTAAGCAGTAGTAATTTCATTTGTGACACCAGATTCTTTATCGAAGACAAACTTGGGTGGACAGGGTGATTCTCTAGTGAAAAAAATCAAACAAATCATACCCCCTTATCACATATGAAAATTAACTTCATTTAACAAAATTATCATCTGGCAGTTTAATCGTAAGCATCCCTAATAGACCCTCAATCTTAACAGTCGAATCAGCCATTATAGCAAACAATATTCACAAGAACACAATAATTTCTTATTAAGAACTCAATGCAACAATTGCACTCTGGCTATCGGCCTTTGTGAAGTAATACACAACTTCTGAGTCACACCCTTTCACTCCGGCAATCGGCCTTATAGAGGAGACAAACAACTTATACTGAGATAATGGCTTTGGCCTAATATCCCAAATCAAGATTGCAGAAAGATGGCATCGGCCTTGTTATCTTCCCACAAATCAATAGATCAACAGCAAAACAGACTTGAAGCATTTTCACAAACACGTAAATGGCAGAAAAAACACAAATCAGAAGAACCTGAGATGAATGCAGAAACCGATGGGATTTCAAGAACTCGAACGCCACAGACTCGATGAAGCTTCATCACTGAGAGATATCATCGTGGGAAACCACCATGAGCGGAAGACGACAGCCACCAAGGATCATACTCGGCGATGATACCATGTCAACATATACAGAACTCTAAAAATATTGAAGCATTCGAAAGAAAGAAAGAACAACTCTAGAGAGAGAATGAATCTTTTGAGAGAGAAACTTTGTATTGATTTCAGACTTAGTGATTACAATGAAGCAAGCACAGATTATATAGCTTGCAATGCAAGCAAAGTTAGTTACACCAGTCGGTTGCAACAATCCTAACCAACATAACTGTCAATAACCTAACTACTAGTTAAGCTAATCTGGCAGTGCCAGCTATCATTACTGTCAACACCAAAACCCCATGTGACATTTCTATGTTTTCTCTTATATTTTGCCATATGTCCTCTACTGACTTCATTTTAAATACCGTTAACTCACCTATGACCTATTAAACACTAAAAATAAAATATAAAAAAAAACAAACGTAACTCTTTCTCTGTCAATAAGGCCATCTCCCTCTCTCTGTCTATGTTTAGTCCCCGTCCAGGTTATAACTTTGTAAAAAATTATTTTTTAGTGAGCAACGTCAGACCATATCTATATACTATCTCCAATCGAATGGGGCTATTTTTTAGCCCCCTAAATAATTTATTATTTTACGTTTGGTCTTTAATTTTATTGGTTAATTGAATTAAACTACCATATTAAAATAAAGTTTTCGAACATATTTTGAGTGCCACTTGTCGCTAAATGAATAAGCCTCTGGATTTCTTATTCTTTGGTTGAAGATGTGGTCATTTGAAAAAATATTGAAAATTTTAAATTTAAATTTAGATTTTTGGAAGAGGTAAAGGAGGGGTCATAAGGGTGAGTAATGATGTAGAAATGGCTTAGGTATTTATAGAAAAAAAAATTAGAATTTTTTTCTTAAAATTTCGACGTAATAAAAAATGGGCATCTCAAACGAGCTATGCTAAGAATGCCCAGCCCAATGGCCAAATGGTTGAAGCTTGGCCTGGTGGATTTTTTGGTTTAGCTCTCCATTAGAGTTGAATTTTGGAGCATTTCGGGCTGAATTTTGGCCTATAACCCTATAGCCATCTCCATTGAAGATGACCCTACTCTCATCTCTCTTCCCTGTGTCCCTCTCTCTTCCTCTTCCTCCTGTTAAACCCCTTCAATTCTAGAAAGTGCCATGGTTGAATCACTAAAGCTTCTGAATCACGTGCAATGCACATGCTCATGAGATAGGCATCAGAGTTGCCTGTGTCTTTGACTGGGACCTTCGTCAACCCATTGTCGCGGCTGGTGACGTCGATCAGTGGTGGATTTAGGATTTGAAGATCGAGGGGTCTTAACATAAAAGCTCAAAAAAAAAAAAAATTAGACTAATTTGATTCCATATCATTATTTTCTACTGAATTTGATTCATTGAATAAATCAAGATTAATATCAAAGGTAATAAAACCAACAAATTCTCGTCAACAACATAACGTAATTAATGACTCTGCAAAGATAAAATTTGTTAATGTAACATATATCTTATTAATTGGGAGTTAGGACTAGAGTCTAGGATTAAAAAACTTATATGAATTTGGAAGAAATAAAATTAGGCAGCTAAAGGCGGTGGAACGGCAAATGGTGGTAGGGAATAGGGTAACTTGGGTTTAAAGTTGGAAGGTTGCGATGACTAGGGCTGGGGGTTCTTAAATATAATTTGGGGATACTGGAAAAGACCGGGGTTCTCGGGCTCTGTAGAGAAAACAGAGATATTTTAGTTTTTAAAATTTTTATAATGATTTGGCTAAAAAATGTTGTCGTTTTGGCTAGGGATTTTAAAACAAAAATTAAAAACCTCTTTTTCTTCTTTATTATAAGCACTGCTGCCTGCACATCTATGGAGGCAACAAGCCTCTCCACTACACCTGTCCAAATTGTTGGAGGGTCTCAAAGATTGATCACAAGTGTTTCTTTGGGCTTTCAAAGGGTCCTGGGACCCCCCGGATCCCTACATGGATCCGCCAATGATGCCGATGATAAGTACGGTGCTCCAGTGGCTCGTTAGCGAAGTCGTTGGGATTAAGGATCTAGATCCAGACACCAATGGGTTTCGCTTAAAACACAGGAGTTCAAAATGCAGAGTTCAAATTGGGAGGGTGAGAGAGAAGAGGAGAGGAATGGTTGCAGTCGTTCCATGGTTGTTTTTTTATTTTTAGTGTTTTTAGGTGAGTTAACAGAGTTTAAAGTGAAGTTAATGATGGACATCTGTCAAATTATGAGAAAGGTCACATAAAGGCTACAAGAGTTTTTAGTGCAGAAAATTTGGACTCATTCTGAGTCATAGGACACCAATTTTTACACCCTAATAAAAATTAGCGTCTTCCTAACTTTGCAGGCACTGAAGTATATTAACGGTTTGAAAAACTCAAACGCCGGAAAACGATGTCGTTAACAAAAAATGATTTACAACATGGGATTTTAATATTGTTACAAGTCTCTTTGGTGACAGACTTGAAATAATGTATTGGAGGTTGTGCCTTGGTGCTAACTTTTCCAATTTTCTGTTTTATTTGGTCGAAGATCTTTTCTAGTTTTCTATACAAATATTTTACCAACACCAAACATTTTCTCTCAGACAAAAGCATATATATATATATATATATATATATATATATATATATATATATATATATATATATGTGGGATAGGATCAAGGGACAAATATTTTGATAAATATTTTTACATTTCTTTTAAATTTTTAGATTACAAAACATCCAAAGGTCCATATTCATTCATTAAATGACATAGATGCTTAAGTCAATTTTAACTAATATTAAACATAAAAATAAAATTCAAAAAACATAAAATATGGAAGGTAATTAAAAATAAAATTAAAAAGCAGAGAGGAAAATAAATCACACTTTACAAAAGGTAAAAAAAAAAAGAATTTTTTTAATGGATTCCTTTAAACCTGCATATGACTTTTAACTTGAAAGATGGTTAATCCATCCAAACCCATCATCTGTAGTATTGCCTTTGGTGTTGCTTCTACAATTGTAGACTGAAAGTAGTTATTTTCTTAGATTTTTTTAATAGATTTGGTGTTTTACTCGAGAGTGTAGGTCTAGATGAAGGGGAATCACCATAAGTAGTGGAAACAAATTCATTAATTAACTCATGGCTTTGTTGAATTATTTCTAGGCAATCAATCTTTTGCTCATGCTGTGACAGCCCGTCCCGGAAAATATTGATTTTATAATTTATTAAGTGATTTTACGAAAATGCCCTTGAGGCACGCGCATTGTTCGAGGTTAATCGTTGTGTCGTGCCATCTAAGATTTGTTTTCTTGACATATCCTCGTAGTATTCGTCGCTACGGACGCGTGGGCGCAAACGGTTCGTGATTTGAAGTTATATCGAAAAAGATATTGATGTTTGAAGTTTGGGCATTTTATGAATTTTATTATAAAAGTTTGGTGTGCCATTTGGATGGCCCAGATTAAAGGAAATCTGAAATGGATGGCTAGGATTAAAAGGAATAAGATTATATGAGTTTATGTGTGTGTGTGTGTGGCTGGTGGAAGAAGAAAGGAAGAAGAAGATGATTGGGCAAATCTGCCCAACCAGGAGGAAGAGAGAAGAGAGCTCCGGGAGAGAAAAGGAGAGAGAGCTGGCGAATGGGGAGAGGAGAGAGGAAGAGAAGGACCAATCAGAGAAGGGGAAAGGAGGAAAAGAGAGAGGGCGAGAAGCGGAGGATGAAGAACAGAAATGGGTCTTCAACCCGCGACCCGCGCGACCCGTGGGTTTTCCACCCTTGTTCGTCCAAATTTCTTCATTTTTTCGGTGAGTTACTTCAAACCATCACTTGGAAAACCCTCTATGATGTTCCCTCTTCCTATTACACCCCAAAAATCAAAGAATTTGGCTTGAAATTGGATGAAACCGTACGGTGTGTGTGCGGTGGCTTAGTGTGCAAATTCTTCAAATCTTGAAACGTTTTCTTTCAATTGCTAACACCATTAGCATTCCCTTAGGACCTGGAACAAAGCCCAAGCATTAGTTGGAGCATCGGAGTAGTTTTGGAGGTCGAATTGAAAACACCCATTTCTAGGGTTCTTCACGGTTTTGGCAAAATTGGAGCCTTTCCAGGCCGAATTGGTCTTGGTCACAGGTATGAAAGTTGTTCTACTATTTGAGATCTTCAATTCTGAAAATTTTGGTAATTTTTGGATAAAGTTGAATTTTCCGGCGAGCCGGGGCGGCCAACCGCCACCCACGGCGGCGCGTGCGGCGGCGCGTGGCCAGTGGGCCGCCAATGTCATTTTTAAACTATATTGGATGTCCTGAGTTCAGTTTTGATAGTGGCTTAACGTTGGTTGATCATTTGGACTTAAATTCGTTAAGATGTATGGTTAGGCCAAAATATGAATTGACGATCCGACCGTCGGATCGTCACCAAACTTTGATACGTAGTAGTACGTAATATTTGAAGAATGTAGGAACTTACAGATCGAGAATTCCATTTACGGATCTCCCGGAATTGGAGTTGTAAGTTCATAAAATATAATGTTAACCGTCACTTAGTTCGACAATTGACGGAGATCCGACCGTTGGATGGTCATGAAATTTTAGGATGTTGTTCTAGAGATTTATTGTGGACCTCTGGAAGTTACGGATTGGAAATCTGAGTTGCAGATCTTCCGGATCGAACTACTTAGTGACGTGTTTTATATAAGTGATATATTCTATCGATATGATTCTGAGGCATGATTTGATGGTTGTTCTAGGCGCCGATCGTCATGACGCCTTGATGTGTTGTGCTAGGGAGTTGCAGGGCAAACTCCAGGTGAGTGGGCAGTTTTGTTTTCCGTATACACCTATATACTTATGGGTTTCCTAGAAATCGATTTTTGAATGAAAGTATATTTTGAAATGCCATGCATAGATTTATATGAATATGTGATTTAAAAATGCCATGCATAGAAATTACATGAATTATGTGAATTGATATATGATGCATATATGTGAATTGGTGCTGCGGACGCGCAGGTGAGTATCAGGTGAGTTATATTTGGTTCATTGAATTGTTTGATGAGATTTATGTTGATAGCTCATAACCTGCACCCCTGGTGTTAGTGCTTATGTTATTCACCCGCATCACACGCTCACCTTGGATCCAAGTAGATGCTAGTCGTACAGACCACTGGAGGTGGTTCCGACATGCTAGTCGTACAGACCATTAGAGACGGTTCCGACTAGTAGGTGACCTTAGATTATGTGCACAGATGATTGATGAGAGAAGCACTAGAGCGTATTATTACACCATCCGAGTCGTACAGACTACTACAGGTAGTTCCGACTCATGTGCAGCGTAGTGCCGTACAGGTCGCAGTTGGCGACTCCGGCAGTGCCGTACAGGTCACAGTTGGTGACTCCGGCTGGATTGGATATTGAGCTTTAGAATCAGCCGTACAGGACCACTGCAGGGTCTCCGGTTGATTTATTATTTCACCTGATTTATGTTGATGCATCCATATTATGTTTTTGGTGCATGGCATGGCATATTTTCTGAAAAGTGATAAAGAATGGTGTTTTGAGATTTTTGAAGCTATATATATTTATATATGCTATTTTCTGGGAAAGTATACAGGTTTTACAGCGAGGGGTTAGACCTTTGATAAAGGAAAGTTTTGAAAAGACTTGTTTTACTGACCCACGCAATTTTGTTTTGCGCCCCTCCAGGTTCGAGTTAGAGCAGAGCTTTGTTGGCCACGAGGAATCCAACGGTATTCTGACAGAATTCACAATGGTATTTTTAAGCTTCCGAACTGTGTAAATGGTTACGTCACTCTCACGTGACGGCCAGCACGCCCTCCTTCGGGACGGGGTGTGTCAGTTGGTATCAGAGCCTAGGTTGCAGTCCTGTACATCTTGAGAATTCTCTAGTGTCTTCTGTCAGAACAATACCGCCTCGTAGAGAGCCACGTCGTTTAGTTGAGTCTAGTTTTCCCTATTTAGCTCAGTTATGGGAAGCTAGTACTAATGTGACTCAGTCTATTATCCAAATGATTTTTCTCTTAGGACTGGTTATAAGTTGATGCTGAATCACTTTATGGAAAATGAATGACCTGAGGGAGCAGGTCGATGGCTTAATCATTTGGAAAAGGTGTTTCAGATTATGCAAGTTAAGGAAATCTTTCTTTTGACGGTAGGTCAAGACGACTACCTGGTTTCTGAGTATTGAAATTGCATCTTGGTGGAGACATGAGTCTTGTATGACGTCACCAGAGGAAACAGCTGATCGAGAGTTATTTAAAGAATTGTTTAAGGAAAGGTTTAGTCCTTCGGCATATATTGATGGTGAGAAGCGATAATTTACAATTTGAGACAAGGAAAGATGACGGCAAATGAATATTATAGAAAGTTTACGGAGTTGTCTCGTTACCATACAGATATTGTTGAGAATCGAAGACTCAGAACTTCAAAAGGAAATAAGGCTAGTTCTAGTTTTTCCAGCTGAGGTTTTAGTGCCACTGGTCAGAGGTATGGTGGTAGATTCACTGGTGATTCAGATAGAGGGAATGTACCTTTGTGCCGTAGGTACAATAATGGACACTTTGGAAAGTGTAGACAAGAAAGCAATGGATGCTTTACATGTGGATATATAGAACATAGAGCTGTAAATTGTCCCCAGAATCAGTAAATGCCTCCGTAGTCTTCTTTGCCACCACTAGCGCTGATCCATCAGGTACTTGGATCTAGTAATTATGGTTAGATGAGCCGTGGTGTACAGGATTAGAGTCGTACAGGTCACAAGAGGTGACTCCGACTTATATACTAGCAGTGATCGATGAGTTATGAGTACAGCCGCACATGCCACATTAGATGATTCCAGCTGGGTGGACGAGCTATAGATTCAACCGTACAGGTCATATTAGCTGACTCCGGCTGATATATTTCTTGGTATTGATGATGTTGCCAAAGAGAGTAATGATGGAGCACAATCGAGGCGTGTATATGTATTTCTAATGAGAGACAAGATGGTAATATTACACCTTTGGGGGATTATTGCTTACTTATCGACACAACAGTGAGTTATCGTTATTGCGGGCTGCAGACCGTAATATCCATAACTTATTGTTGGATTCGTTAAGCGAGTAAACAGGTAGGTCATCCTACGTTAGTATGGTGTTATTCAGAGTGTCCAGTGATGGTGAAAGATGTTGTTATGCCTATGAATCTTATCCAGTTGGATATTGTGGATTTGATGTGATTTTTGGCACAGATTGGTTGCATTATGATCGTGCCAAGATAGATTGCTACGGGAAATCAGTTACTTTCCATCGACTTGGATGACCAGAGGTTACTTTTGGGGGATGCAAAGTGGAGTGAGGTATGCCGTTATTTCTGCTATGAGAGCAAAGAGATTGTTATCGAATGGCTACCTAAGATATTTAGCTCATGCGGTACTATGAGATGTTGCTCTGAGTAGTGTGGAAGAGGTCTAGGTGGTTAAACATTTTCCTGACGTTTTCCCTGAGAATTTACCTGGATTGCCACTAGACGGAGATGTGGAATTCACTATTGATTTGTCTCCAGGTGTAGAGCTTATATTATAAATTGATTCATGATGAACAAAAAGAATTGAAAATTTGGTTACAGGAATTGGTTGATAAAGGTTTCATTTAACCTTGTATGTCATCATGGAGAGCCCCAGTTTATTTATGAGGAAGAATGTGGACATTAAGGCTATGCTTTGATTATAAGTAATTAAATCGGGTAACGATTGAGAATCGTTATCCATTACCGCGTATTAATGATTGTTTGATCAGCTTAAAGGTGCCTGTGTATTTTCAAAGATTGAATTAAGGTCTGGTTATTAACCAATTGAAGATTTCAGTGATGATGTCCCTAAGACAGTTTTCAGAACTTGTTATAGTCCTTGCGAGTTTTTGGTAATGCCATTCGGATTGACGAATCTTATGAGTTTGACGAATGAAGTATTCAAGTGAATCCTTAAAAGGTAATAGCGGTGGATAATTTGGAACAACCCCAAAACGGGACTGAGGTACGGAGTTTTCTTAGCTTAGCAGGCTATTATGGACGGATTGTGAAGGATTTTTTTTGTCATTGCCTTGCCTTTGACGAGATAGACGAGAAAAAAGGTTAAGTTTGAGTAGGATGAAAATTGTGAGTAAAGTTTTCAATAGTTGAAGTATTTCCTCACTCATGCACTTGTGTTAGCACTCTCAGATGATAACGGAAATTATGAGGTCTATAAGGATGCTTCTTTGAGTGGTTTGAGATGTGTATTGATACAAAGATAGGGAAATTGCTTATTCTTCACGACAATGGAAACCTAAAGAGATGAATTACCCTGCTCATGATTTGGAATTTATGGCTATCATCCTTGCTTTGAAGTATGGAGACATTATATTATTGGTGAGAAAGGCAAGATTTTTACGAATCAAATGAGTCTCCAATATCTGTCTACTCAGCGGGATCTTGATTCTTGGTAACGAAGGTGGATTGAGTTGCTTAGTGATTATGATTGCACGACTAGGGTGATCGTGCAAATGTTTGGGCTGATGTACTTAATACGAAGACGCTCGTGAGAATAAATGCCTTGTATGCTTGTTATGTTCCTCTTCTTGCGGATTTGAGATCTACTGGAGTAAAGTTGGAAATAGAAGAACGAGATGAAACCTCGCTTACTAGTTTTCAAGTTAGGCTTATTCTGATTGATCATATACTCGATGCCCAGAGGATTGATTAAGAAACCAGGAATTAATTGATGCAAAGAATATCGAGAAAAGAAAGATCACAGAGTTCGAAAATCAGATGGCGTACTTATTCTTGAGACCTGGATGTCGGTGCCTAATGAGATGGAATTAAAGGAAATAATTTTGGACAAAGCGCACTGTTCAGCTTATGCAATGCATCCCAGAAGTACTAAGATGTATCATATTATTCGATCATTTTACCATTGGCTGGGTATAAAAGGAGAAATAGCTGAGTATGTTAGCAGGAGGATCACCTGTCAGTAGGTTAAAGTGGAAAGAAAGAAGTCTTTTGGATTGATACAGTCACTTTCCGTTCTTCAGTGGAAATGGGAAAAACATTACAATGGATTATGTGTATAACTTCCTCGTACACGAGATGGTTATGATGGAATTTGAAGTGGTAGATGGTCGGCTTACTAAGTCAGAACATTTTACTCTAGTGAAGAACAGCAACCTTTCCAGACAAGTGCAATAACTAATTATTTGTTTTATGGAAATGGGATTTTGGCTTACGGATACATTGAGCTTTTTGGGTATGTTGGTTATTTCTGAGTTTTGGTTAGCGTTGCACGAAGCTTTGGATACAAGATTACTCAATAGTACATCCTATCATTCTCAGACAGATAGTCAATTAGAGATGACCATTCAGATTTTGGAGGATATGCTGAGATCCTCAGTATTGCAGTTTGGTGACGCTTGAATTAAGCGGGTGGATGTGATGGAGATTGCCTACAACTACAGCTTTCAGTCGAGCATTGGTATGTCACCGTTTGAGGCACTTTATGAGAAAAGCTTGTCGTACACCTTGATATTGGTCTAAAGTAGACGAAAGAATTTCTGTGGGTCTTAAGATTTTGGATGAGTCTACTCGGATTGTTCAGGTGATTAAGTCTTACCTGAAAGTAGCCCAGGAGCGGTAAAAGAGATTAGCAGATGGATGTGCCATTAATCTAGTGTATACTGTGGATGATTTCGTATTTTTAACGTTCTCTCCTTAGAAAAGTGTGATTCGATTTGGGAAGGAAGGTAAATTAAGTCCTAAGTGCATCAGACTTTATGTGATCACCGAGGGAGTTGGTGAAGTGGCTTACAGGCTTGAGTTGCCTCTAGAGTTGTCGTAAGCGCACGATGTGTTTCGATGATTCGACATTATGTTTTAAATCCTTCACGTGTGAGATATCCTCAACCATTGGAAATTTATCCGGATTTGACTTAGGATGAGGAACCAGTGACTATTTTGGATTGGAAAGAGAAAGTTTTGAGAAATGAGATTGTGCGTTTGGTTAAAGTTTTATGGATGAATCATTCAGTGGAAGAAGCTACTTGGAAGTCAGGAGATTGGATGAGAGAGATGTAACCAAGTTGTTCTATGATTTTAATGGATTGTTTGGTTGTTTGAATTTCGAGGACGAAATTCTATAAGGTGGGTAGATTGTGACGGCCCGTCCCGGAAAATATTGATTTTATAATTTATTAAGTGATTTTACGAAAATGCCCTTGAGGCACGCGCATTGGTCGAGGTTAATCGTTGTGTCGTGCCATCTAAGATTTGTTTTCTTGACATATCCTCGTAGTATTCGTCGCTACGGACGCGTGGGCGTAAGCGGTTCGTGATTTGGAGTTATATCGAAAAAGATATTGATGTTTGAAGTTTGGGCATTTTATGAATTTTATTATAAAAGTTTGGTGTGCCATTTGGATGGCCCAGATTAAAGGAAATCTGAAATGGATGGCTAGGATTAAAAGGAATAAGATTATATGAGTTTATGTGTGTGTGTGTGTGGCTGGTGGAAGAAGAAAGGAAGAAGAAGATGATTGGGCAAATCTGCCCAACCAGGAGGAAGAGAGAAGAGAGCTCCGGGAGAGAAAAGGAGAGAGAGCTGGCGAATGGGGAGAGGAGAGAGGAAGAGAAGGACCAATCAGAGAAAGGGAAAGGAGGAAAAGAGAGAGGGCGAGAAGCGGATGATGAAGAACAGAAATGGGTCTTCAACCCGCGACCCGCGCGACCCGTGGGTTTTCCACCCTTGTTCGTCCAAATTTCTTCATTTTTTCGGTGAGTTACTTCAAACCATCACTTGGAAAACCCTCTATGATGTTCCCTTTTCCTATTACACCCCAAAAATCAAAGAATTTGGCTTGAAATTGGATGAAACCGTACGGTGTGTGTGCGGTGGCTTAGTGTGCAAATTCTTCAAATCTTGAAACGTTTTCTTTCAATTGCTAACACCATTAGCATTCCCTTAGGACCTGGAACAAAGACCAAGCATTAGTTGGAGCATCGGAGTAGTTTTGGAGGTCGAATTGAAAACACCCATTTCTAGGGTTCTTCACGGTTTTGGCAAAATTGGAGCCTTTCCAGGCCGAATTGGTCTTGGTCACAGGTATGAAAGTTGTTCTACTCTTTGAGATCTTCAATTCTGCAAATTTTGGTAATTTTTGGATAAAGTTGAATTTTCCGGCGAGCCGGGGCGGCCAACCGCCACCCACGGCGGCGCGTGCGGCGGCGCGTGGCCAGTGGGCCACCAATGTCATTTTTAAACTATATTGGATGTCCTGAGTTCAGTTTTGATAGTGGCTTAACGTTGGTTGATCATTTGGACTTAAATTCGTTAAGATGTATGGTTAGGCCAAAATATGAATTGACGATCCGACCGTCGGATCGTCACCAAACTTTGATACGTAGTAGTACGTAATATTTGAAGAATGTAGGAACTTACAGATCGAGAATTCCATTTACGGATCTCCCGGAATTGGAGTTGTAAGTTCATAAAATATAATGTTAACCGTCACTTAGTTCGACAATTGACGGAGATCCGACCGTTGGATGGTCATGAAATTTTAGGATGTTGTTCTAGAGATTTATTGTGGACCTCTGGAAGTTACGGATTGGAAATCTGAGTTGCAGATCTTCCGGATCGAACTACTTAGTGACGTGTTTTATATAAGTGATATATTCTATCGATATGATTCTGAGGCATGATTTGATGGTTGTTCTAGGCGCCGATCGTCATGACGCCTTGATGTGTTGTGCTAGGGAGTTGCAGGGCAAACTCCAGGTGAGTGGGCAGTTTTGTTTTCCGTATACACCTATATACTTATGGGTTTCCTAGAAATCGATTTTTGAATGAAAGTATATTTTGAAATGCCATGCATAGATTTATATGAATATGTGATTTAAAAATGCCATGCATAGAAATTACATGAATTATGTGAATTGATATATGATGCATATATGTGAATTGGTGCTGCGGACGCGCAGGTGAGTATCAGGTGAGTTATATTTGGTTCATTGAATTGTTTGATGAGATTTATGTTGATAGCTCATAAGACGATGGAGGATATATGTTGCTGATCAGAGGACGACACTGGCAAAAACAACGGTACAAGTGCAATTTAGACAATGGAGGATATATGTTATCTGCAACCATTTTTGTTGTAATGAGCTGGGCACTCTAGGGAAATCGAAAGTAGCACTGTGATTCCCAAATTCCAATTGTTGATGGTGTGAATATAGAAGGGAAAAATTCAATACATAATTATTTGAACACTCATGCACTGATTAGTTCAAGTAGCCTCAATCTGTTTGTTGCAACAGGACGTGCAAGTCAGATCCTTGGTGGATGATGGCCCGTGGATCCACATCAGATAGGCTGATATCAATGAAGGATGTGCACATTTCTTCCATCGAAAAAGGTATGCTGCAAATCAATTATGCAAGCCATTTTTAGTACGTAACTCGGGTCTGGTAGTGTTGGAGATTGTATGTAAGTAGAGGCTGAATTCCATACATCAAATCTTTAAGAAGTTAATGACTAATATTATATTACCTGCAATTAACGTCAAGCACGAAGGAATTATTGGGCATGTTCATGTTGATTGAATCATCCGCCATCAGAACTCTCATTTGTCCAATAACCTGATGCAACAAAACAAATCCCCAGATGGAGAAAAAAATGGGATACAGTTTACACATCTATATAACTCTGCTTTAGTTCTAGCATATATGCGCTCTCATGACAACTCAATTTAGCAAACAATGATGCAGAATTAGTTACACTCACGTCTGCAGATAATCCCTGGGCTCCATATTTGTCGTCCCAGAACGTTGTTCCAATGCGATATATTTGAGGGATGCTGAGTATCTGATAATGAAGTGAATATCTCAAAATTAATATTTCCTTAATCGATTGCTATTGGAATTAATTCATATCATACCTTATTTCTATTTGCAAAAGTTCCTTTCGTATCAATCTAGGGTTTCTTCCTCTTTTAATTATATTGTTAATTTTCTAGATTTTATATTTTTTTCAGTTTTATTTTATCTTTAATATTAGTTAAAATCCACATAAGAATCCATGTCATTAATGAATAAATAAGGACCATTGGATGTCATGTAATCAAAAGGCTTAAAAAGAGTGTAAAAGTATTTGTAAAAATATTTGTCCCTTGATCATATATATATATATATATATATATATATATATATATATATATATATATATCTCTCTCTCTCTCTTTTATTGTCACATATTTTAGTTTTAGAGTAAATTGTAGTGGTGGTCCTTTAACTTTAACTCAATTAGAGTAATGGTCCCTCAATTAAAAATCCATTACCATTGGTTTCTCAACTCATCAAAACGTGCAGTTATGGTCTCTCAACTAAAAATTCATTATCATTGGTCTCTCAACTTTAATCCAACTGGATAAATAGTCATTCAACTTTAATCCAATTGAATCAATGGTCCCACAACTTTAACCTAATTGTAGCAATAGTCCTTTCAACATAACTCATTTTGACAAAATTTTGACGAAGTTGACGAAAATGACTATAGCTACACGTTTTAATGAGTTGAGAGATCCCAATTGTAACAATGATCATTCCAACATAACTTATTTTGACAAAATTCTAACGAAGTTGAAGAAAATGACCATAACTAAACATTTTGATGAGTTGAGGAACCAATGATAATAGATTTTTAGTTGAGATATCATTGTTCCAATTTAATTAAAATTGAGAAATCATTACTATAATTTACTCTTAGTTTTATTTCACCAAGTCACCCGCTCTCACCCTCTTTAAGTCTCTCTCTCTCTCTCTCTCTCTCTCACGAAGGCTCCTTAGTGATTCTCCCTCTCTCATAGTTACATGTGTCTGCCCTTCCATCTCTCATCATCTTCCATCTCCTCTTATTTGTGAGGTCACGGTTAAGTTACGTTAACATTTTATATTCTTGTTGTTTTTTGTCTTATTATCTTTATAAAAAAAATCACTATAAAATATTGACGTCTTAACCGTGACCGCACAAATATGAGGGGATGAGAAGAAGATGGGAAGTGAGAGGCCAGCCAATCCAAGTCCATCACCAACAACACCATTGCAGCACTGATTCCCCCCTTCTTTCCCCTCTTTGCATCAGATCAGATTTGGGTTTTTCCAAACCGCGTCAGAGTTTTTTGCCTTTTCGTTTTGAGTTCCTATTTTTTGAGATCTGTTTTGTATATTTTCAGATCTCGTATGAGTCTTCATGGATTAGAGTTTTGAATTTTCGTTTTTTGTTGTTGTTGTTAATAATTGTCTCTGCATGCAATTTTTTGTTAATTCATATGATGGATTGTTGTTCTGCAGTGATGAAAGTTGAGTGCAGCAAGGTTTTGCAGAGTGAGGAGAATGCAGAGAGAGGTATAAGTAATTTATGATGTTTATTTGTGGTATTTGTTAGATTTTATGCTGATTTAAAACTCCATTTTAGTGCTCTTATAAGTAATATATGATTTGGTAAAATCACTTATTAAAAATTTATACAATTGTAAAATCAAGGACGGACTGTCACACTTCTTACCATATCTTTCAACGTTCAATTTCTCCTCTCTGCTACTCCATTTTGATGTGGAGTTCCCGGAGTTGTATGTTGCGCCACTATCCCTTGTTGTTGGAGAAATAAGGCAAAAGGTCCATTTTGTTGCCCGCTTTCTGTGTACCTGCCAAAAAATTCCCCTCCTCTATCTGACCTAACAACTTTAATAGTCTTTTCTAATTGTTTTTCAACTTCCAGTTTAAAGACTTTAAAACAATTGAAAACTTGAGACTTTTCAGAAATTAAATAAAGATAGTGAACCGTGAAAAGTCATCAACAAATAGAACAAAATAGAGATTACCACAGATAGTCTTTGTTGGAAATGGGCCACAAATCTATGTGTATTATTTCTAACAAATTGCTGCTTCTAGTTGAACCTACCTTCTCAGTACTTGTGGTTTTGCCTTTAAAACAGTCAATGCATGACTCTAAATCAGTAAAATCCAATTCTGGCAGCATACTAGCTTTCATCAAACGTTTCATTCTATCCTTGGAGATATGCCCCAATCTTCTATGCCAAAGCATAGATGACTTACCATTAGAGAGCAATCTCTTAGGAGCATAATTTTCGACATTGAAACATTCTTGAACATAAGTACATTGAAGCTGCCATAAATCCCCATTTGGAAAAGCATAACCAAGTAAATTATCAAATTGGTTCTTATGAAAAAGTCTGATGCTTTCATTATCTCCAATAAAAGAAAAACCATCCATTACAAACTTAGAAACTGAAAATAAATTCCTTCTCATAGAAGGTGCATATAAGACATAATTCAAAGTTAAAATAAAACCAGAAGACAACTCTAATTTGATACTACCAACAGACTCGACATCTACTTTTGTCCCATTTCCAACAAATACTCTGTAGACCTCTCTACTTGGTCCCTGGCTTGTGAATCCCTGCAATGAATTAGTGATATGGACAGTGCAACCAGTGTCAAACCACCATGCATTTTGAGGTACAAAAACTAAATTTGATTCAACAGTAACAAAAACATCAACAATTTTAATACCTTTCTTAATCAACCAATTCTTAAAGCCAGCACAATCCCTCCTAAGATGTTCAGTTGACTGACAAAAAATGACCTTTTTTGACACAATCTTTATTCACTTTCAGATTAGAGGGAGGAACGTTTTTAGCAATGACACCAAAATTTTGAGCACCCTTTTTAGTTCCAGAAGAATAACCTGTTTTGAACTTTGCAGATTTGATTGGAAAATTCCCAGCATTTCTAAATTTGGTGAATGTAGCAGCCTTCTTCCCTTGTCCCATATTCACAAGGATGACAGCTTCTTCCTTCCCTTTCTTTCTTTTGACAACAAATTGCAATCAGTTCATTCACACTCCAGGATTCTTTTCATTCACACTCCAGGATTCTTTTTGTGTGTTGTAGTTGATTTTAACATGTTCATATTCAGCTGGTAAAGAACTAAGTGCCATGTGCACCAGAAATTGCTCAGAGATTGGCACATCCAAGTTGTTCAGCTTGTTAGCAATATTGACAAGCTTGAGTAGGTGTTCTCTGATGCTCCCAATCCCATCAGACTTGGTAGAAGTGAGAGAGGATATATAAGACCCTGCCTCTACCTTATCTGACCTCTTGTATTTTTCCTCAATAGCTGTCAAATAATCCTTAGCCAAATCACATGAAGGTATGCCTCCTCTAATCTATTCCTTCATAGCATTCTGCATAATAAGCAGGGACATTTCATTTGCTCTTTCCCATTTTTCAAATGCATCTTTCTCTTTCTTTGTACTCTCAGTAGTTAAGGCATGTGGCTTAGGTTGCTTGAAAGCAATCGCAAACTCCAAAAGTCCCAGATTCATATCAATTTGCTGCTTCCATGTTTTGAAGTTGTTCCCATTCAATTTCTCAATATTGATGAGATTCAGAATATTGAGACCTGTAAGTTGTTCAAAATTTCATAAGTGTTTGAATTTCATAATATCTATGACAAGAAAGTTGAACAAGCTTTCTCCATATTCAACTATAGAAACTGGTTACACCTTGGGCAAAAAACCATTCTATATATTAAGATGAACATTCAAACATTTGCATAGCCAATAATAAAGCACCAGAAATTATGTCAATCCACACCTTTAGGCAAGAAGAACAATACATAATCCAAGTTTGCCATTGCTCACTATACATTAGCTTATGACTAATCCTAGTAAAAACAACCTCTTTAGAAGCTAATTTTACTTGTTACAGTTCATAAACTACAATTGGCCGACAAAATTGATTCTTAAGAGCAAAATCTCAACTAAACTACTTTGGTAGTATATTGAATAATTCTTAATAAATCAAGCCAAAATTGATATTGTTAATATATAATTAACAATGAACTACGGTAGGCCATTAGACAGATCAATTTAACCATATATGATCTCCAATGAATTCTAACAAGATAAGACAACTTTACCATCAACACTATAATCGAATCGAACTCAGTTTAAACGATCACAATGGTAATTTTTAACAGAAAAGGTAAAATTCAATCCAACCCAGTCAGATAAGGTTTGAATCCTTTATTGAACAGACTAATAATTGAGAAAAAGAACAAATTAATAAATTCTAGGGTCCATACCTCGATTCGAATCGACTTTGGAGAAGTTTGATGAATCAAGAGTTTTATAGCACCAATCGTAATAAAGAAAGCAAATCAACTTTTAGCAACTTTACATGATCAAAAAGTCAGAACTAAAACTTTGAGTAGTCACCATGTTCGAAGCAGAAATGAAGAAGAACGCAGCGGGAAAAGTTTCAATCTTTTATACCCAAAAGACAAACGGCACCATTTCAAGCTTTATACTCTTTAAGTCAAAATAATTGAATTCAAGATTTAACTGGTTGCTCTGATACCACATGTAAGAGTTTTCAATCAATGATCTAAACCAATTAAATACAAGGAACTACAATTAACATCACAATCTTTTATAGGATTGATGTAGACATTGAAATTTCGGTGAAATAAATGTTGACCATTGCAATAAAATTACAACTGTAGATATTGAAATTTCAGTGAAATAAATGTTGACTATTGCATTAAAAATTACAACCTCCACCCAATTCACCTACAACCTCCACCCAATTCACCTACAACAATCCACCCAATTCACCTACAACATCCACCAAAACAAAAGGATGGTGGTAATTCATTCTCAAAGCCTATAAATAGGCTTCTCCATCAAAGGATCAGGGGGGATTTGGACAATACATTCTCTACTCCCAAATTGGAAGAGAATTCACATCACACCAAAACCTTGAAGCTTTGAAACTCTAAAAGCTCTCAAGCAAATCTCAAAGGATCAAGAAAACTCTCTTCGTTCTTCGTTCATTGTTCTTCCAAGATCAAGCCCCGATGGCCCTTGGATCAACAATCATCCACCTTCTAGATCAAGCCCTGACGGCCCTTGAAGAAACTTCGTTCAACCTTCCAAGATCAAGCCCCGACGGCCCTTGGATCAACACAGCTGTTCCTCCAAGATTAAGCCCCAACGGCCCTTGGATCAACAACACCCGTTCTTCAAGAATCAAGCCCAAAAGCTTTTGAAGTTCGTTCATCGTTCGTCGTTCATCAATTCTTTAAGAACAAGCCCAAAAGCCCTTGAAGATCATTCATCGTTTGTCGTCCATCCAACCTTCAAGATCAAGCCCAACGGCCCTTGAAGAAACGTTCATCTACCTTCAAGATTAAGCCACCAACGGCCCTTGAAGAAACTTCCCGTTCATCCAAGATCAAGCCTTGACGGCCCTTGGATCAACAACATCCACAAACTAACATCTTACGGAGATCGAATCAGAGGAACAAATTGTAAAAGAGATTGTAGCCCCAAAAATCAATACAAAATACTATTTTGTACACGTGTTTCTTGTCTCGTTCATTTCAGGAATATTTCTTACAAATTTGGCACGACTGGTGAGACTATCTCTACCTCTTATCTCTTTCTCCGTTCAAGAAAACCAAAGCACATCTCCAAAATTAATGGCGTCAGGAAATGATCAAGCTGTTCCCGTAACCAAAGTGAAGAACAAGAACATCCTTGCTGCAAGTGGTGACATTTCGGGCATCACAACCCGAAGCAAGGCAAGAGCCCTCTTTGCTGCGGCTTTCACCCCTGCATTAACTCTGCCGAATGAGCAAGAGCACCTGAGGCACGAGCCCGTGATCACCCTGGCCTCACTAAGAGCGCCAAGAAAGGAAAGCCAAAATAAGTACTCCGAGTCCCTGCTCTCCGATGCCAACTCGAGCGGCAGCACAGCCATGGAAGTCATGACCACCGGAGTAACTTCAATTGAGGAGCAGCTGGCTCAACTGAATGAAGCGATCTCAAAACTCACACGGACTGTGGAGGAAAAAGACTTGCAAATCGCCGCATTCATCAACCAACTAGATGCAAAGCCCGACGTGAAAGTCGACCCAATGGTTAATCCATTAAAGAAAGAAGCCGATAAAGAAGGTGAGCCTCCGGCAAAGAATGTTGAAGAAAAGCTGGAGCCAGACCAAGCAGCGGTGCTCATGGGATCCCTCTCTATCCAGCAGCTGCAAGAGATTATCGCCAGCACCATCAAGGCACAATACGAAGGAAGCTCACATGACTCCGTACTATACTCAAAGCCCTACTCCAAGAAGATTGACGTTTTGAAGATGCCGAGGGGTTATCAGCTTCCAAAGTTCATGCAGTTCGATGGAAAGGGAAACCTAAAGCAACATATCGCCCATTTCATTGAAACCTGCAACAATGCTGGAATAGAGGGAGACTACCTCGTCAAGCAGTTTGTGTGCTTATTGAAAGGCAACGCCTTTGACTGGTATACTGACCTCGAGCCCGAGTCTATCAACAGTTGGGATCAGCTGGAAAGGGAATTCCTCAACCGCTTCTACAACACTCGTCGCACCGTAAGCATGCTGGAGCTGACCAGTACGAAATAGTGGAAGTATGAACCTGTCATCGACTACATTAATAGATGGCGTTCATTAAGTCTGGATTACAAAGATCGGCTTTCTGAAACCTCCGCCATTGAGATGTGCGTTCAAGACATGCACTGGGGGTTACATTACATCCTCCAAGGCATAAAACCAAGAACATTTGAGAAGCTGGCGACTCGTTCCCACGACATAGAGCTGAGTATCGCCAATCACGGGAAGAATGAGCCGATCACCGACTTCAAGAAGGATAAGGTGTTATCCCCAAATGTAGACAAGATTGGGAGGAAGCCCGCCAATAAAGCTTTTACTGTCAAAACTACCCCCATCAAAACTTCATCCACACCCATCAAGATCTCCTCCAAAAACAAAGCAAAGGAGATAAAGAGAGGTGAGCCTTCTTGCACCCAAGACAGGTATAAAAACACCTTGAGGGAACTGGAGCAGAAGACGTACCCTTTTCCTGACTCTAACATGGCTGCAATGTTAGATGACTTACTAGAAAAAAAGGTGATTGAGCTACCCGAATGTAAGCGTCCTGAAGAGATGAATCGCATAAACGATCCTAGGTACTGCAAGTACCATCGTATCGTGAGTCATCTTGTTGGCAAGTGCTTCGTCCTTAAAGAGCTCATCATGAAGCTAGCTCAACAAGGGAAAATCGAGCTTGACCTTGAAGACACAGTCGCAACACATACTACCATGATTACGTTTGGATCATTCGATACCATGCCTCTCCAAGTGACACCTGACTTTTCCCGCCAATGCTCAAGCCACACGGCACCTTCTGCACCGCGATCACTGGAGGCAAGCAACCAAGACACACCTACCGACGATGAAGAAGGGTGGACATTGGTGACCTATAAAAAGACGAAGAAGCCAAGACTGCAAGCCACAAGGTTAAAGGGGGAGCAAGGGAGAAAGCACCGCCGCCGCAACAATAGGAAGCCTAAAAGAAATATAAGAGCTGCTAAGCCAACATATGCTGAGGAACCTATGAAGCAAGAGCCACACATTCCCATCTCCTTGCACAAGTACTTCCCGGATGAATTCTTCCAACAGTGCACTACCGCTGCATGTCACATGGTCGAGGTGGAAATGGAAGAACCTTCAAAAGGCAAAGCCACCGCTATCGAGGAAGAAAAGACACTCACGCCCAAAGAAGGTCTGCCAACGCACTTTAGCATCGAGGAAGCTCTACGATTGCCAAAGAAGATGCGAATAGCACTAGCAGCGGCCTTGGCAAGTCCTGACGACCATGAGGTACAAGAAAGTAAGAACGAAGGCTTGAAGCTTCGGCCACAAGAATATGCCACATGCTGTGCCGCCCAGGACGCGATCAGCTTCACGGATGAAGACTTACTGCTGGGGTCAAAGCCTCATAATCATCATCTCTTCATCTCGGGATACGTAAGGGAGCACAAAGTCAACCGTATGCTTGTGGATGGTGGATTAGCCATAAACATCATGCCAAAGTCAACAATGACCATAATCGGCATCAAGGTGGATGAACTATCCCTAAGCCGTCTACTAATCCAAGGTTTTAACCAAGGAGGACAAAGAGCGATGGGCATGATCCGAGTGGAGATGACCATTGGTGAACTCAAGTCAAGCACGATATTCCACATGATTGATGCAATAACTTCCTACAACTTGCTCTTAGGAAGACCTTGGATCCACGCGAATGGAGTAGTCTCATCCACCCTTCACCAATGCTTGAAATTCTACTGGGAAGGGGTGAAGGTGATCCAAGGTGATACCAAGCCATTCACAGAAGCCGAATCACACTTCGCAGACGCCAAGTTCTACATGGACGAAGACATGGTACCCGAAGCACTTCCAGAAGAGATCAAATCCATGGGCAAAGCAGCACCTAAAAAGATGGAGTGGCAAGCCATGACCAAGAAGCAAGAAGGGCAAGCCATGCCATGCAAAAACGATGACGAGCCTGCTAAACCTGCAACAACCAAAAGGAGTAGGACGCCCTCAAATGGAACAAACACATCCATCTTCCGATACATCCCGATGTCGAGAAGAAAGAATGGTCAATCCCCGTTTGAAACTGGAGCAAGCAAAGCCGATGCACAGCAGCACAAGGATAATGTAAAGTTGCTCAAGACAAATGCAGTTTTGCCTTTGACACAGCTAGGCAATGCTAAGGTTGCAAGACCACCACAAGGCTTCATAAAAGCTCTGCCAAAGGGGGTGGAACCAAGCTTTCTTCCAACCAAAAGGACCGAAGAAGGTTTTGATCCAAATGCCTACAAACTCATGTCGAAGGCTGGGTACGACTTCGCGTCTTCTTCGAATCCTGGAAAGAAGGCTTCAAACACAATCAACGACAAAGAACATGACCTCACCAAGACTCAAAAGAAGTTGAAGAAGCATGGTTACAGTGTGGACAACAACAAAGCTGGACTTGGCTTCACACCCAATGCACCTGTGAAGATTTCGAGCAAAGCGAAAAATGCTAGCACTCAACACATCAGCATGAGTATTGAGCAAGATCAAGAGGAGCTTAAACCCGCCCCTGGCTGTCAGTCTTCGATATAATGAATCATTCAAGACCCAGAATGTCAGCACTTAATCGCATTGGTGGTCAAAACCGAACCTCCATCTTCAAGAGGCTTACCATGCCAACATCCCAAAGCTCTGTTTTTGAAAGGTTGTCAAAACCTAAGAAGCGAAGCAACACGGCTAGCTCTCCTACCCGTCGGTCAGCTTTGGAAAGACTTGAAGACAACAAGAAGCTTTCTAAAAATAGGGAGACAACGTCAAATGAAGAAAAGCTCGATGGGCTAGCAGAAAAAGGCGATATTTGACGCTTAATTCCTTCAAGGATGAAGCGCCAAGCAATCTTGGAGGTTGACACAAATGGACCGCTGAAAGTAAGAAGGCGTACCATCATCCATACTGGACAATCTTCATGCCAACAAGCCCAAGAAGACGGCACTGAAGGGGAGGTCTAAGACATCTTCCCCGTCACGATCCAAGAAGACAAAGAAGATGAAATCCCTAGGGAAGACGTCACTTCTGGCTCTTTTGACTCAAAGTCTTCACCTCGATCATTGGGGGCATGTTCCAAGTCAAGCGAAGATGAAGGACAGACTCATGTTGCTCCAAAGAAATTACACATGAAGCCTACGTTGCATCCATAAATTCACCCGTCGGAAAGGGGGCAAGAAACCATTGTTAATACACTTTTAAGCCTAGATGAAGCTAAGATTGTCAACATGATCCAAGCTGATTTAATTCAAGAGGTCATGGACTCGGGACGGAACTTAAATGTTGCCCTAAAAAAATCATGGCAACTCCGTGCTTGCATAGAGTTTCGTGACTCAAAACAATACAAAGCTCGAGAGAACAGCACTGAAGAAGAGGTCCAAGATGTCTTCCACATCACGATCCATGAAGGCATAGAAGACGAAATCCTCGAGGAAGATGTCACTGCTGCGCCACCACAGCTTGAAGATGGGGGGCAAGCCATGGTTGATGATCTCAAGGAACTCAACTTAGGCACAAGCGAAGAACCAAAGCCTATCTTCGTAAGTGCACTACTAAGTGCGGACGAGATAGAGGAATATTACCAGCTGTTATTAGAGTACAAAGACGTATTTGCTTGGACCTACAAAGAAATGCCCGGCCTTGACCCTATCATCACTGTGCATCATCTTGCAATCAAGCCTAGAACGCGACCGATAAAGCAAACTCAAAGACGCTATCGATCCGAGCTCATCCCACAAATTGAGACTGAGATTAACAAGCTAATTGATGCAGGCTTCATTCGAGAGGTACAATACCCCAAGTGGATCTCTAACATCGTCATTGTCCTTAAGAAATCTGGACAAATACGTGTTTGCGTAGACTTCTGAGACCTCAACGATGCTTGCCCGAAGGATAACTTCTCCTTGCCAATCATTGAAATCATAGTGGAAGCAACCACTGGCCACGAGGCACTGTCATTCATGGACGGCTCATCTGGGTACAATCAAATTCGCATGGCTCTCGAAGATGAGGAATTAACAGCCTTCCACACTCCAAAAGGTATCTACTGCTACAAGGTGATGCCCTTTGGTTTAAAGAACGCTGGAGCTACATATCAACGCACAATGCAGAAAATCTTCAATCGAATGCTACACAAAAACGTAGAATGTTATGTAGACGATGTGGTGGTCAAGACAAAGAAAATATCTGATCACTTAAAAGATTTACGAATAGTGTTCGAAAGGCTGCGAAAATACAACCTCAAGATGAACCCGTTGAAGTGGACCACGGCATTGAAGTGGACCAATCAAAGATCAAGGCCATTCAAAGCATGCCTGAGCCAAGAAACTTGCACAAACTGAAAAGTCTACAATGACGACTAGCCTTTAGCACACGCTTCATCTCCAACCTTGCAGGGCGTTGTCAACCGTTTAGTCGACTCATCGAATGGGACGAACCGTGCCACAACGCTTTTGAAAGCATAAAAAAGTATTTATCAAGTCCACCTGTCATGGGGGCACCTGTGCCCGGGAAGCCGCTCATATTGTACATCGCCGCTCATGAAAGTTCAGTTAGAGCACTTTTGGCACAACAAAATGAATCCCAGAAAGAATGAGCGCTCTACTACCTCAGTCGAACTCTCACCGGCGCTAAGTTGAACTACTCCCCAATAGAAAAGATGTGCCTCGCCTTGGTATTCGCCATCCAGAAGCTCAGGCATTACATGCAGGCTTACACTATCCACCTGGTTGGTAAAGCTGACCCGGTCAAATACGTCATGTCCAAACCAGTCTTGACAGGGCGACTCGATAAATGGGCGTTGCTTCTTAATCAGTATGAAATCATCTACGTCCCAGCTAAAGCCGTCAAGGGACAAGCGCTAGCAGACTTCTTTGCCGATCACCCAATCCCAGCCGATTGAAAAATTTCAGATGACTTGCTGACGAGGGGGTGTTCTACATCGACATCTTCCCGACATGGATGATGTTCTTCGACAGATCCGCACAAGTAGACGGAGCATGGGCAGAAGTAGTATTCATGTTGCCACAAAGGCAAATACTACCTTACTCCTTCCAACTAAGTGAATTATGCTCCAACAACGTCACTGAGTACCAAGCACTAATCATTGGGCTCCAAATGGCGATCCACATGAAAATCACAGCCCTTGAGGTATATAGCAACTCCAAGCTCAT
Organism: Heteromeles arbutifolia; assembly: GCA_024362995.1. Classification (NCBI taxonomy): domain Eukaryota; kingdom Viridiplantae; phylum Streptophyta; class Magnoliopsida; order Rosales; family Rosaceae; genus Heteromeles; species Heteromeles arbutifolia. The sequence continues at coordinate 7,204,616 of JANCRC010000007.1, forward strand.
AATCAATCAACTCTTAACTGAATATGAAGTGAGGATAGATGATCTCGTCCTATACTTCCGGCAGGCAACTCAACTGCTACAAAAGTTTGAGGCCGTGACACTAGAACATGTGCCAAGAAAAGAAAATCAAATAGCAGACGCTCTCGCCAACCTAGCCTCGAGCATGACACTAAGATAAGATGAAGCTGCAGACGTGCCATTTTGCCAAAGATGGGTGATCCTGCTCATCACTGAAATGCCACTAGATGATACAAATACCATCTCAATACTTCCAGTCGATGCTGAAGAGTGGAGACAGCCGCTAATTGACTACTTGGAGCTTGGAAAGCTTCCGGATGATCTTAGACACCGCTCTAAAATACGTCAACGAGCACCTCGCTTCCTC